>CM065599.1:34153051-34762052 GCA_033119425.1 Bufotes viridis | reverse complement strand
AGCACCTGTAATTCCACTATGCTGCCGTGAGACGACGTGCAGTGTAAACCCCTGCTGATCTGATATTGAGGACTAAAGGGATGCCTCCTGAAAGCAGCCTCTTCTTCAGATAAAAGCCCCAACAGCGATCAGTCAGTCCCTGTGGGTCCTGCTTCAGAAACCTAGCAATCATCAGTACACGTACAAAGCAGCTGCAATCCAGGGCTATAACATACAGTTAAAGTATTCCCATCTGTGACATTTATAGGATATGCCGTAAGTGTCCGTAAGGTGTGGGTCCCACCTCTGGGACCTGCTCCCATCTTAAGATCAGGGTCCACCTGTGAGTGGAGAGCAAACTGGACATGCGGCAAATCGTTTAAAAACAGGGTAAAATTGGGGTGCTTAATCAACGTCTGTCTGTCCTCTATAGGCATCAAAAAACCTGAACTGTTGGACACCAAATTTGGCACATAGGCACATTGGGGGTCTGGGAAGCACTGTAGGATGTACCATTCTTGCGATATAGAAGCTCGCAAGTAGGGCTGCAGTAAACGAACATTTTACAAATCGAGTATTCTATCGATTATTTTTTACGATTAATCGAGTAATCTAATAAGAATGTTACTATGGTAACCAGAGCTTCAGTAGCGTCCTGGCTGCCATGATAACCGATCGGAGCCCAGTTATATAAAGCCACGTCGGACGTCCGTGAAACCCGGACGTGAGACGTCCGTGGTAACGCGGCCTGGATTTTTGATTTCAGCAGGAGCACACGGTGTCGATGGTTGCTATGACGCCGTGCACTCCCTGCCGCCGCTGCACTACAGTAATACACTGGTATGATCTATACCAGTGTATTACTGTCTTGCAGCGGTGGCAGGGAGCGCACGGTGTTATAGCAACCACTGACACCGTGCGCGTGCGCTCCTGCAGTAAGCAGAAATCCAGGCCGCGTTACCATGGACACACTGTTATGGGGGGCACTGTGGCTGGCGCACTGTTATGGGGGGATCTGTGGCCGACACTGTTATGGGGGGGTATCTGTGGCCGACAATGTTATGGGGGGGGATCTGTGGCCGACACTGTTATGGGGGGGATCTGTGGCCGACACTGTTATGGGGGGGATCTGTGGCCGACACTGTTATGGGGGGATCTGTGGCCGACACTGTTATGGGGGATCTGTGGCCGACACTGTTATGGGGGGATCTGTGGCCGACACTGTTATGGGGGGGAACTGTGGCCGACACTGTTATGGGAGGGATCTGTGGCTGACACATATATAGCATCTTATGCTATATATGTGTCATCCACATATACCCCATAACAGTGCCATCTACAGACCCCCAACACTGCAGGGGGGGGGGCGCTCGCAGCGGCCGGTGCAGTGTGCAGTAATACACCGGCCCCGCAGCTCTTATCCAGTATTTATGTAGTTAATGTCTTTAGAAGTAGCCCGACCTTAATAACTATTGTTGCGCAGGCTCCCCGGGCAGCTTGAGTTTAACATCTCTGTTCCTCCATGCGCCGTCTGCCGCTTCATTCATAGTTCACAGCTAAAGGGGTTATCTGGGCTTTTAATATTGATAATCTATCCTCTGGATAGGTCATCAATATCAGATTAGCGGGAGTCTGACACCTAGCACCCCGGCTGATCAGCTGTAGGAAGGGAAGGCAGACGCAGTGTGAATGTGCCATCTCTCTTCTCTTTTTCCATAGACATAACAACAGCGAGCATGAAGAAAGAAGGGAGAGACGGCGCAAGGATAGGTCATCAATATTAAAACCACTTTAAGGGGGCCGAGGCACTGTGGCACAGTTAAGGTGGCAGGGAGCTGTGCAGGTCACAGTTAAGGAGCTATGGAACTGTGGAGGTCACTGTTAATGGGGCGAGGTGCTGAGAAGGTCACTGTTGAGGGGAGAGATGATGTGGATGTCACTGTTGAGGGGGCAGGGTGCTGTGGAGGTCACTGTTATGGGGGACAGATAAAAAAAAAAAAAAAAAAAACAGCCGTGTAACTGTCGGGGTACACAGGGCTTATAGCAATGTCCCCATTAAAAAAAATATAAGGGCATTCATTACCCTCCTGAGCAGCCTCAGGAGACAGACAGACCAATACTTCATACTTGGGCAGTGCTGGGTACTTTTTCTAGTTTGTAATAAAGTAGTAACCAAGAATGAGCTGAAAGAGCAAGAAAGATTGTGACACTAATATGTTCTGACAAGTGTCGTCATATAGTGCACAACCAGACGAGTAGCTGTGTGATACCTCAGTGCTTTTCCTGCCAAAGAAGGGCTAGAATTAATTACACCATGGCGTGCGGACACAGCCTCCAGCAAAGACTCATTGCAGCTCAAATATGAAGCTCAGGTGGACCTCACTCTGATCACGAGGAGTGTGATAAACTTACCTTCTGCAGTTAAAGGCGTTGTCTCACTTCAGCAAACGGCATTTATCATGTAGAGAAAGTTAATGCAAGGCACTTACTGATGTATTGTGATTGTCCATACTGCCTCCTTTGCTGGCTGCATTCACTTTTCCATCACATTATACATTGCTCGTATCCAGGGGTTACGACCACCCTGCAATCCACCAGTGGTGGTCATGATTGCACACTATAGGAAAAAGTGGCAGCTATGCACACTTCCACCCTCCAGGCCACCAGAGGCCGGTGCTTTTTCCTATAGTGTTCAAGCACGGCCACCACTGCTAGATTACAGGGTGGTCTTAATCCCTGGAAATGAGCAGTGGAAAAATGGAAATATGAATCCAGCCAGCAAAGGAGGCAATATGGACAATCACAATACATTAGTAAGTGCCTTGTACTAACTTTCTCTACATGATAAATGCCATTTGCTGGCATGAGACAACCCCTGTAACCTTGTATTACAAATGCTAGCTGCAACTTTCATCTTTAAAGATTTGCCGGATAAAAGTGTAACTGGAAGGTCAAAAAAAAAGATGGCAAACCTAAAAGAGCACTCTACTTTCTCCACTTAAATCTCCTTCCCAGTCTGACATCAGGCCTGGAAAGATACAAGTGCACACTGCTCGATAAAGTTGCCATGGCAACAGTGCAACGCCCGGAGGATGAGACCCACGAATGATATTCTTCAAGTAGGTATGGTTGCCTTGGCAACTGTACCTCCCAGCCTGCAGTAACATCTCTCCACACCGGATGTCAGATGGGGTGGAAGACCATAAGTAGAGGTGCACTTTAATCTTATCTCCTACATATGGGCTCCCCCCAAGTTCTACCTCTGGGCCCACAAAGAGCCATAGCCTTACTAGGGCTGCATCAGGAGAGGGGTGACAGATTATCAGGATGTGGCGTCAGTCTAGCAGGGTTTCTAATGCAATAACAAAGTGCTATGAAGACGTTTCTACACCATTTTGTCTCCTGTCAACGTCATGATTTTTCTGGGGGGCTTCATGGTGTCCAGAGAAAGTTGAGGAGAGCGACTTGAAGATAAAGTGGCAGTGTGTAGAGATAAGTGAACTTGTGTTTTCAAGTTTGGCGTACAAGGTTCGGGTTATCTAAGAATTCTGTTATGGATTCCGCTACCATGGACCATAAGTTATGGTCTGTGGCAGCAGAATGCATAACGGAAATCTTAGATAACCCGAACCTTGTACGCCGAACTTGAAACACAAGTTCGCTCATCCCTAGCAGTGTGCGCTTTTATGGCTGTCACTTTGTATCAAAGCCGTCAGACCACCGCTTATCAGATGTGAATATCATATCCTCGCATCATGGTATCTCTACTGTAACAACTCCATTACGGTATGTTCACACGACAGATTTTAAATGTGCGCAGATTTTCTGCACATTTTTTAAGCTTCCAATTCATTTCAATAGGAGAATCAGTGCAGAGTCCGCTCCAAGATAGGGCATGCAGATTCTTTTTTTTTATCTCTGGGACCCACACCTGTTAAAAACGGAGCCCGCAAAGTGAAGGAAGGCACACGGCACATGAGCCGTCTCATGAATGGGAAGAGCATCACACAAGTGTGGCCACCAGCTAAGTCGCACAACATTTCATGTTTTCATTTCAATGGTGTTGCTATGGGACATGCTATATACTGCGACTGAAACATGACAGTCGCAAAAAATCCATCCAAGTCAATTTATTCTGTGACTGTCGCATGGCAGTATGTGACATGTTGCATTGGGACACCATTGAAGCGACCAAGACACCATGCAGCCGGACCCTTCAAATGGGAAAACTGAGCTATCTGAGCGAGGCATGTTCACCAGGGCTAGACTAGCCCAGGCCACCTGACAACCTTGTGGAGTTTAGTCGAGAATATACCTAGAATGGTGAGATCAAGGAAAAACATCCAGTGGATGGAGATCCTGTAGATGTGAGCAACTCGTTCACAAAAGGGATCAGTGGAGGATATCAGGAATCATTCGGACAAACAGGCAGTGTGTAATCAAGAAAAAAGCAGCTAAATATAACCCTGGTGCTCAAACTAATGGGTCCTATAAACGGGCTATAAAAACTGACGTTTAGTGACAGTGCCATAGCACTCAGAGGTAAACAGAAGTGGTGACGGGCAAAAACTGGATCACTTATCAGTGAAAAAGCATTGCCAAGTCAGATGAATCAAGACTTTTGTTGCACCATGCTGATGAATTTGTTGCAAGCGGCATGAATCGATGTACCCTTCCTGCCTGGGGTCAACAGTTTAGGCCTAAGCAGGACTAAGGGTACGACCACATGGTCAGGTTTCTGCATGTAGTTATTGAAGCCAATATTGGGAATGGGTCATAAAAGGAGAGAAAGTATAATGGACAGATACGACTTGTACTCTTTTTGCAATTTCTCCTGGTTTTGGCTTCCAAAATGCATTAAGAAACCTGACCGCGTGGCTGCACCGTAAAGGAGTGGGATGCTTTCTTTGCACAATCTGGGTCCTCTGATACGGAAGACCCAGAAGCACCGTTTTGCACCAAAATTGCAAACCAATAGTCGGCATAACGCTAGACAAAAATGTCTATCCCTGCACCACATTAATCATCTAACCTGAGCTCCTGTAAAGAATCTGGTGCAGGCCTAGACAGCCGGCCTAAGTTTATGCCATCCATTGGATTAGTAAGTTTGAGGTATTATGACACAACCCAAACTCAAGGTAAACCATGAAAAGGTTTCATACTGCTCGCAATTATCAAAAACAGGCAAGTTCTGAGTTCAGCAAACTTTTGGTTTGCATGTGGACAATGTTTAATGACTGAGAATAAGACCTTCAGATATCTTTTTCACATTCTGCATTTCAAAAACACATGGGCCATGTTTATCAAATTCTGGGACACATTTATTAACTATTTGTTAAGTCAGTTTGAACAGTGGACCTGGCTAGCTGCTATTTATGAATTGTGACTTTTTTTAAACGTTGCAAAATGTGTTCAGTCTCACTCCAATAGGTAGGTGGTGTAAAAGCTGAACATCTTCAGACATTGAAAGATGCAAAAAATTTATCACACATAAATTGTGATATTATTTTTTTTTTAGAACAACAGTATTCCGGCCTCCAGCAAATAGACTTAAAGGGGGTTATCTAATATCTAAAATATCGTCCGCCCAATGCCTGGGGCCCCTTGTATGGATTATACTTACCTGCTCCCCGACACCCGTGTCACTCTGAAAGAGCCCTCTTGAGGCTAGTCACCATCACGGTCTGCTATTGGCTGCTCCCATCGCCGGATGTTTTCATCTGAGAGACTGGGAGATGCAGCGGTGGCCGTGCTGGGATCCGGAGCGCAGAGGGTGAAGGGGAGCAGGTACGTATAATCCAGGAGCCTGGGCATTGTGGGGGATATTTTAGATATCGGATAACCCCTTTAAAGGGGCAGTAAAATTTAAAAAAATTTGGCAAACTGTCTGAGACCGGACCCCATTGCATCACCATTTGTCATGACGTAAGGGGTCAGTGATTGGCTGTGGCAATGTCAAACCATACCATGCTGGCATCAAGGGAGCCCAGCGGAGCATCTCAGGCCTGGAGGAGAAGGCACCAGAAAGCAGGTAAGTAATCATTTCTTTACTGATCCGGCCAAGTGTGCGAGTGTTTTGCCAAAAACCCTTCCCCATATAATTCTTCCACAACCCCTTAAGGCCACATGGGGCAAATAGTCTGCCATAGTGTTACATGTGATCCTATACATTGCAAAGGGTGAAATCTACAGCGACAATCCTATACATTGTAAAGGGTGAAATCGATAGCAGCAATCTTCAGCGTAAATTGACATACTGAGGATTTAAGATCTGCATCAGAGGTAATTTTATGCTGTGCATTTAATACATGTCGGCATACCCTAAAAAGGCTACCAGTGCTGTTAATAAAAAGCAGTACTCCCTTCAAGGATCCCACACTAATACCGTACATACACTGCCCAAACTCCTGCCACTCTCTGCTTCCTTGTCCAGTGATGACATCCTGATAAAGGGACACGTATGATGGGAACTGCTATTTTATTTTTAAACAAAAATATTAGCTTTAAATCATTTTTTTTTTCATTTGAAAAACCCTTTTAATATCATCTTAGGCTATTTTTCCACTAGTGTTTTTAGTTCCGGCAGAGAAAAGCCTGTTGGATCTCTCCGTTAACGCAATGCCCCCAGCACTTTTGACAATAATAGGGTCCAGTGGAGATCCGTTCCACTACCGGGCAAATATGTTGGGATTTGGCCAGATGAAAACTTCTGTGCATCGAAACAGCCTGATGGAGCTAATAATGTTATTGTGAAAGACGCCTAGTTTTTCCCCCACACACTGCAATTCATAAAGTCTGCAAACTGTACGTTCTCTGCTCAAACATGGGTTCAGCCTTCAGAAGTTAAATGAGAACACTTGTTTATACAGCCGCTGTGTCTTCTTCTCTGAAGCATTCGGAATGATAAAAAATAAGAATGTTAATTGTGAAGTCCCCTTAGTACTGCATTACTGGGATTTTACATTGTTTTGGCAAGCTTCAAATCCTAATTAGCAACACTTTGTGAAGATGTTCATTTCTTACAACTGTCAGTGTTGAATGCAAAGAAGCTGGAAAGTTCAACCTACACGACGGCCTTGTAACAGAAAAGTACACTTGGAAATTCTCTTGAAGGAGAATGAAGGTCTAATGTGTAATTGTGTTGAGTTCTGCAGACCACTATAGCATATGGGAAATTTAGCCCTAAAAAGACCTAAAATGTTAGTTGCAAAAACAATGTGTATTTTGTATTCTTATAAAAAACTATCATCTGTGTACACAGAATATCGGCACCTCTATGGTACTGATTGACACTATGGCTGAGAAGACTTAAAGGGGTTGTTTCACTTTAGCAAATGGCATTTATCATGTAGAGAAAGTTAATACAAGGCACTTGCTAATGTATTGTGATTGTCCATATTGCCTCCTTTGCTGGCTGGATTCATATTTGCATTTCTCCACTGCTCATTTCCAGGGGTTACGACTACCCTGTAATCTAGCAGTGGTGGCCGTGCTTGAACACTATAGGAAAAAGCACCGGCCTCTGGTGGCCTGGAGGGTGGAAGTGTGCATAGCTGCCACTTTTTCCTATAGTGTGTAAGCACGACCACTGCTGCTGGACTGCAGGGTGGTCGTAACCCCTGGATACGAGCAGTGTATAATGTGATGGAAAAATGAATGAAGCCAGCAAAGGAGGATGTATGGACAACCACAATACATCAGTAAATGCCTTGTATTAATTTTCTCTACGTGATAAATGCCATTTGCTAAAGTGAGACGACCCCCTGCACCTTCTTTCCATGCTCTTTGTTGCTAATGTTGCAGGTCCTGTGGAGTGAGGATCGGTGCACAGATCTTTACCAAGCTTTATCCCCTCCCTTATTATAGTCATACTAGACATGTATGTGATAAATCATTGCAGGAGTGGAGAGAATAAATTATGTGAGACAGTAAGGGTCCGGACACACAGCAATAAATGTCGTGCCAACATACACTGAGTCGCACAAGTTAATTTTACAATGATAGTCACTGGTGTCACCAAAATGCAAAATGCAGTGATTGTGACACGACTGTCACAAAAAATCTGATTTGGATCGATTGCAGTCGCAGCATGTCTCATGTTGCATTGTGACATGGCTGTTATTACCGAAAATGCTGCATGACATTGCAACGACACATGTCACAGTATAGTCGAACCATAAGGAATGGCAACAAGTAAGGGTTTGTAAAAGGGGCAATCTTCAGGGTCCAACAAACCACATCTATGTTTCGTTTAGCTTGGCCTGAATTGAATACCCACACTCATCTCCAAGGCTGAGAGACTGGCTTTCATTTTTATCACATTATATATACATATATAAATATATATATATATGAATTTCTGTCTGTCTGGTTTTATGCACGGCCAAATGACTGGACCCATCTGCACCAAATGTGAATATGGCATTATCACATGATGGCCCATATTGGCCAAAAGAAGTTTACAGGTTTTTTAGTCATATCCTAATTGCCTAACACTTGCTGTGGAGGTCACTGTTAAGTGAGGGAGGTCACTGTTAAGAGGGCAGGGCCCTGTGGAGGTCACAGTTAAGGGGGTGAGCCATTGTAGAGGTCAATGTTAAGGGGGTAGGATGCTGTGGAGGTCACAGTTAAGACAGCAGGGTGCTATGAAGGTTAATGTTAAAGAAGCAGGGTGTCATGGAGACCACAGTTAATGGGAAGGGTGCTGTGGAGGTCACTGTTAAGGGACTGGGGTGCTGTGGCGGTTACTGTTAAGGGGGTGGGGTGCTATGGAGGTCACTGATAAGGAGGCTGGGGTGCTGTGGAAGTCACTGTTAAGGATGCGGGTGCTGTGGAGGTCAGAGTTAAGGGGGTGGGGCACTGTGGAGGTCACTGTTATGGGGAACACTGGATATCTTTAAACCATGCACACAAACATTAAATGACATTAACACTAACATTAACACTGTCCAGATTTGAACTAAATCACAACATAGTAATTTACTTATTTCATAGAAGGGAGTGTCATCGGTGACCGAGGCGTGACTCATAAGCATAGCTTTTCAGAGCAAAGCCAACCATTGTCATTAGGATAAAAGCTCTACTCATACAGAATACAAATTTACTTTAGGAGGAGTAAGGGCGTAAACAGTGTGCTGAAAATGAAAAATTCACGAAAATGTTATACGGTAAGTGCCGCCAGGTTACTAGCCAAACCTATCATTTACCTGGTGTCCTGCAATGTTGAGACATCTGTTCCCTCTGCCTCCTACACAATGGTCAAGACACCATTAGACCATGTTGACTCTACTTTTTGACTGGTTTTTGATGGCAAGATTAAAAAATAAAATAAAAACTGGATCCTCTATAAACCAACCAACCAACCCCCATAACTGTCATGATTCTACTAATAATGGAAATCATAGCACATAGTGAAGTTTTGAAGTCAGGAACCACACATAGGTATACCCCTATTTGGGGTAGTCACATATGCCTCAGGAGGCTCCAATTGGGACCTCTGTCACAGATTCCATGAGAAAGCAGAGAGAAAACAACTGCATGCTCCACTATAAAAGCCAATTTCCAAATAGAAACCAAATGGACCCCATTATAGTAAATGCTGCATGACTACTTTTGGGTCAGTTATGTGCCGAATGGCATTTCCATTATTTTTGTTGTGCTGCTCCTATAACAGGGCATAACGGTGGAGACTATAACGCAAGTGTCAAAGAGGCTTTAGAGAATACCAGATAAATAATACTAAATATTAAGAATAAAAGCAGAGGGGATAGTTTTCCATGGAGATACTAACATGGTCATAGCCAATGATTATACATCATTATTTTCTGGTAAAATACCGTAGCTTGCAGCCATCACCGATATCTCTCAAAACGTATACATTTATATTATTATCACAACCCCCTTAATATAAATATATGCTCTTGTTAACCAAAAACTGCAGTTTTACTCTTCAAACTATTATAAACCTGCACTGGTACAAAATAAAAAAGCGTTCACTTGAGCATTTCATGTCTTTTCTCACAGTCATTACAGGGAATAATCCCTCTCCATTTATTATTCTTTTGATTTTCAGTGCCCCAATACAACGACAATGGGTCAAGCCTACTGATCTGTAACACCCAAAAGCTACAATTCACTATGGATTAATGTTGATTAACGTTTAAGTATTTTTCCATATCCTTCTTTATGGGGGGAATGAAATGCTCTAGAAAAGAAAACCGTAAACCAGAAATTTGTCTTGAAATATGCATGTGTTATAGAAAAAAAAACGTAAGTGGCTTTTATGGAATGTTTTTATAAAAATTTTAGCTGTAAAAAAAAACCCAACCAATAACTTGACTATATAACAGAATAAAACATGCGAATAATAACAGAACTTCTCGTTTACATTGGGCCCTATTGGCTAAACAGCAGTACTGACGCAGGATTTTTTGTTATCACAGGAGAATAGACAGAGTCATACACCTCTTTGCATGTCAAGAATTTATTCCTGCTGTCTTAAGCATTTTCCAACAAAAAACACTGAATACATGACCAAAATAAAGAATGGCATAAAACCCAAAAGTGCCAATACATGACCTGTGGAGAACAGACGGACCCTGTCCAGGAAACACGACAATCATGGAGTGCGTAGGATTATAATACACAGAATCTAAACAAATACAGTGACATGTCACATACCGACCACCGCACATCGGGGACAAGGAGATACGGAAGGGGCACAGCAGCCCTACTGTTACCAAACAAAGCAGTGTTATATGACAATTATACAACCGAACGGTACAAAATACAGGGCGGTACAATGCTAAATTCAGTAAGCCAATTTCAAGCACAGCTGAAACAATGATTGAATTAAATAGGAAACTAACACATTATCAAAAGCTAAACATATACATAATTGAGTCCTATGGTGCAGTGTAATTACGTGAACCACCAAAATAAAAGACATTTTTAGAAAGTAAAATTTTTTTAAATTGGCATACTAAAGTCAAAAATAAAAAGTGTGTTCATATCGTCCACAAAATTATTAACCCCTTAAGGACTGGAACCATTTTCGATTTTTCCTCCCCACTGTCATGAACTTGCGGGTGTGAACAGACTGTGCCACGTGACCAACCTCCTCTAAGGGCGTTTGTCTAAGTGAACCCCTCGTTCTTCACAGTAGGTCATGAATATGTAACGGCTACACAATCCCTCTAAGGTAACCAGATACCACATAACGTAATATGGTATCTAAAGGAAATTTCCAGATTAGTGTACATAACCCGAGAACTCACTTAAAGGGCTTCTGTCACCCCCCAAAAGCATTTTTTTTTTTCCCTCACTAAAAAGCTTATAGGGCGATTATTCTAAACATATTCTTGTTAACCGTTTTAGCAGGTTAATTTTGCTATAAAACGTTATTTTATATTATGCAAATTACCTTGCTTCCAGCAAGTAGGGCGTTTACTTGCTGGTAGCCGCTGCATCCCGCTTGTAAAAAAACGCCCCTCCTGTGGTTGATTGACAGGGCCAGAGAGCGCTCTCCTCCTCCAGCTGGCCCTGTCTCTGTTTAAAATCTCGCGCCTGCGCCATACCGTTCTTTAGTCGGCGCAGGCGCACTGAGAGGAGTACTCTCGCTCGGCCGCTCCTTCCTCAGTGCGCCAATGACGTCACAGCTGCACCCGGAAGAGAAGACGCAGGCGCACTGAGGAAGGAGCGGCCGAGCGAGAGTACTCCTCTCAGTGCGCCTGCGCCGACTGAAGAACGGTATGGTGCAGGCGCGAGATTTTAAACAGAGACAGGGCCAGCTGGAGGAGGAGAGCGCTCGCTGGCCCTATCAATCAACCACAGGAGGGGCGTTTTTTTACAAGCGGGATGCAGCGGCTACCAGCAAGTAAACGCCCTACAGTGCTTTTGGGGGGTGACAGAAGCCCTTTAATTTGAGGTGACTTAGGCTTGCAAGATACCCGGTGAAGAAAATGTCTGCGATTTAAAAAATTATAGAGCTGGGACTTCAATCTTACTATCACGCACCCCTAAGATAGCAAGATTTATTCTACGGCAGGAATACTTTTTAAAAGTTTTTACAAGAAGGTATTATACATCAGCTGAAGGAAATCTGTCAGCAGTTTTGACCAAGATAAACTACTGACAACACTAGGTAGGGTCTGGGGAGAGCATGCCGTTTGTAGAACCTTTATAATCAGGAGTAGTAAGAATATGAAGTTTTTCTCTGTCAAATTCTGCTCTCTCTAGTGCCCAGGAGGTGGGGCGTCACTGTGAAGTGCCTTCTGCATGTAGCTTCTTCACGTCCATCCCCTCGGCTCTAACAGCTGTAATTACCAGGAGACCCTATAGCCACCACTCAGAGCAAAGGGGAGGGGATGTGAACCAGTTCAGTGCAGATCACTTCACAGTGAAGCCCCACATCCTAGGGCATTTGTTGAGAGAGCAGAAAAAAAAACATCATATTCTCACTACTCCTAATGAGAAAAGCTCCACAAATGGTATGTTTATACTGCATCTTATTGACCCTCAATCTAGTGATGGCAGCAGTTCAGCATAATTAAAACTACTGACAGACTCCCTTTAATCCAAACAAAATGATTACCAGCTGTTGATGCTTTCTGTTAGAGATTTTTGATCTTTCTTCCACATTTGATGGAAATGTCCAGCAAAAAAAGTTCTGGAAACAAATGTATCAGACCATATCACAACGGAAGTCAATGGAAACCCCAGCTACCCACAGGAATTGCTTTCTAGGAGTGCTGACAGCAGTGGCTGCAAGAGCACTAATTTCACTATTCTGCAAAAACAAATATCACTTCAATGGGAGCAGCGCTGCAGTTACTAGCTCCTTACACTACACAATAGATGGAGCTGACTAGTTCTGACACTGACAAGGTAACAGCTAATTGGTGGGAGTGCGGGGTGTTGGAACCTCCCCAATCTGATATTGATGGCCTATCCTGACATAATCAATATCCTTTTTTTCAACATTGCATTTCAAGAACCATGTCTTTTCTGACATATGTTTTCATGGAATGAGTTATCAAAAATGGGGGGAAAGTGGCAGTGCGTCTTATAGTCTGAATGCTAATGCACTTCCATTATGGAAGCGGTCATTAGCATGCGGGAGGCATGGGGAGGTGAGGACAGCGATGCGCTGGGTGTACTCACCTTCCCTGGTCTTCTTCAGAGTCCTGCTGTGGTGTCCTGGCCGTGCACAGCGGCAGGACGAAGTGCATATAGGCTTGCCCTATAACCTGACGCTGTGCGCCTATAGGTCACAGTACACAGCGGGACAAAGAAAAGAAATGGAGTGGTGAGTCCAGGATCTGCAGCGTCGTCCAGAGCAAGCGAGGTACGTTTTTTTAGTTTTTGAAACGTCTGATCTGAGGTCTCATGGGGGCTGGGGTCTGTAATCTAAGGCTGATAATGTCTGATTGGGGGTCTGATTTAAGTCTGATAGGGGCTGGGGGTCTAATCTTAGTCTGATGGGGCTGGGGTGTGATCTGAGTCTGATAGGGTCTGATCTGAGGCTAATGGAGGCTGGGGGGTCTGATCTGAGGCTGATGGAGGTTGGGAGGTCTTATGGGGGCTGATCTGAGGCTAATGGAAGCTGGGGGGGTCTGATTTGAGGCTGATGAAAATTGAGGGGTCTAATCTAAGGCTGATGGAGCTTAAGTCCCACCTGACCTGACCATGCATTCCCCTGATCGCTGTTCTGCACCGTTAGACGAGCAGAATCACAGAAATAATAGAAGTGCAGGAAAGGGCACATAAATGACCCGGATTGAGCTGAATAGACTCCATTGATTACAATGGAGACTGTTCAGTTTCCGTTTGGGATCCTGTTTTCTTACCGCACAAAAAAGTCCTGCCGTCCTCTTTTTAGCTGCACTAGCAGCCCATCAGCACCCTGATCAAGTCCCCTCCCTCTCTTTTAAGATTTAGATGCCACTATCACTATGGAGCATAGCATCTAAGAGGATAAACTGACGGAGTTATATTAGATCACATTGCACAGGAATCCCAGCAGTCAGCAACAACCCAAGCTCTATTGGGAATCACGAAAATATATACATGTATTCTGAGTTAACCAGCTCCTGCAGATGACGTACATGTACATCATTCTGCGTTTGGGTGTTAAGAATATGAGCAGACCTTAGCAGTGCAGACATGCAGTTCTCTGCACAGATCACTACTCATTTGACAAGTGCACATCTGCTGCATGTGCTTATTACCCACATGCCATTCAGTTTTACCACCCCTCACAGCCCAGAGACCATGACAAACACAGTTCATAGTGCAGCAATACAAGATCACGAGTCACAGTAAGCACTGGCGTCAAACCGAACAAAAGAAAGGAAACAACTCGTCAAGAATATCAAGACAAATTTTAATTCCTTCAACGGAGAAGGAATACAAGGTACGAGAACACACTGGAAGTTTAATTACTGGGGTTATGCGGGTGATGAAATAACTATTGAAGCAGCTAATTAATAGCGGCTGTCTATCTTATCTACAGTATGTAACATAAGGCAAAGCAGTCACTACCAGAAAGAAGATAGACAAAATGGTATGAGCCATTTATTGCGCTGTACGCGGTCCCTGTTTATACCAGCGCTGTCGACAGTTTTAATTTTTCTATTGAACACAATATTGATGATGATCTGTTGCGGCCACTAACCTTGCTTGCTGCATCTTCAATGTCGGGTCCTGTCAAATAGTGGTGGTTTATGTCTTCCCTGTATCCTTGAATATACAGTACAGACTTAATGTTCCTAATATCTTCTTCCCCCATTGTGGATGACCTCAATGTCCCAGACCCTTTCCCTTCAGAGTTATACTAGGGAAATATATAACGCTGGGTTTGCTCATATCTCATTTTACTTCTCTAATTCCATTCATTAATCCTTCCATTTGAGGTCAAAGTGGTTGTTCAGTGAAATAAAATTAGAAAATACTGTAAATTATGTTCTTGAAGGTGAACAGCTGAGTGTCCAATGGCCAGGATACGACTTTGGGTGCTATTACACATGGTGATTAAGCTGCGGTTACCACTAAGGGTACGGCTACACAGGTCGCAGCCAGGATCACAGGCATCAAACTGTAGCGGTGATCTCATAGAAATAAAACAGGTCACAGCACATGTGTGCAGGGACTGCGACCCCTGAATCGCCAAAAAAAACCAACTCTGCTGGATATTTTGCAATTCAGGGGTCACAGTTGACTTGTTGTGCGACCCTATCCCCCACTGCTACTCTGTGATGCCCCTAAGATCCTGGCTGTGACCAGTTTTGCCGTGTAGCCATGCCCTAAACACTGGACCACCCCATGACTTGCAATTTGAAGAATAAGGTGCGGTCTGGCAATTAGTGGTCCTCGTGTCTCAAGCTGAACATGCCATAGCACCCTTTTAGTTGCAGTTCATATACAATAATCTAAACTGGTGTTGAGCTGTAAAGTAAGCTGCAACAGGACTCCATCTGTCAATAGAAATATATTTTTTGGTTTCACATGTTTACTATGCAGGCGCAAGCACAAAGTTTGTTGTGAGACGCTATATGCGATAGGGAATTGTAGTAGTCACAGTTTTCGGACAAAGAATGAGGGAAAAGAAGTCCAGAAAGAAGTATAGACAATGAGTAACTGACAGCAAAATATAAGTTTTTTTTAATTATATCAGGCAACTAAAAATTGACAGAGATCATGCTGAAATACAGGATACCATTTACTGTTCTTATATGCTTCATTTGTATACGAAAATCTATCCTAATATTTTTACTACCTAATAGCCATTATAATGCCCATATGAAATGAAGCTACTCTGCCATAACAAGCATATTTGCATAAAATTGTTGCATCTGTTAGGGCATGGCAAAATAGAATAAAAAAATCTGCAATCAGAAAAAAAGAGGTATGAAGAAAGTTTCGGGGCCACGTTCCCTTTAAATGGGGTTGCTAGATAATTAAAAATCTTAGACAAGCCCTGCAATAGTCTAAAATAACAATGATCTTATACATCTCTCTCTGTGGTTGCTTGTCGTGGCAGGTATACGGAACAACACAGCTGCGGTCTATCACTGTCCTCAGCATTAGACAGCTGAGCTCAGTGAATGGCTGCAGTGGTCATGTGCCATCAGGGTCGTACTGGGGTGCCTAGTGCCCACCAGTAAAATTCCTTCTTGTACAGCTACATGCAAATATTAAATGCTCACACAGTAGCCGCATAACACGCTCAAGATAACCTATTATGGAGTCCTTGCTGCGACTTCAAGAAGGTGGGTTACTGGTGAAGAAGGATACTTACCGGTGTGCCTCTGTACTTAGACATCATCTCAGCCATCCAATGCATCTATAATAATAAATTGGGCAGTCTGTAAAATAATGTACCCAATTTTTTATATGAACATATGCTCGACAAGATGCTGCATACTGCCTATTTGTATGTAGTGCAGTCATTCTACTGCAGGGCTTGACAAATTTCCTTGGAATCTAGGAGCCAGCTAAAAAAAGTTAGGAGCCAAGCGGTTAGGAGCCGTGTCATAAAGCCCCCAATAGATGCCCCCATAGTGCTCCTCCCCCCCACTTCTCCATATAGCCCCCCAATAATGCATGCCAGTACATAGGGCCCCCAGTAGATGCCCCCATAGCGTTCCTTCCCCTGTTCTCCATAGTGCCCCCCATAATGTGCGAGTATATAGGGCCCCCCATAATGCTTCCCCTCTTCAATAGGTCATATGACACGTCAGACGCTGCCAGCGTCTAAGTGATCGCCCCTTGCGTCCGCCATGACATGTGGAAACCCTTACAAGGATTACAGGGTCCGGAGGGGAGGGCAGAGGGGTCCGGAGGGGAGGGCAGAGGGGTCCGGATGGGAGGGCAGAGGGGTCCGGAGGAGAGGGCAGAGGGGTCCGAAAGAGAGGGCAGAGGGGACACAGCGGGCAGGGACACAGCGGGCACCATGACATTTTACTGAGCACTACAACCCCCAACTGGCATTCAGCCTCTGCAGTCCCCGCATCACTACAACGCCCAGCTTTTTCCCCCTCTTGTCATTCACTTTCTCCCCCCCCCCCCTGTCATTCACTTTTCCCCTCTTGTCATTATCTTTCCCCCTCTTGTCATTCACTTTCTCCCCCTCCTTGTCATTCCCTCCCCCCCCTCCCTTCTTGTCGTTATCTTTCCCCTTCTTGTCATTCTCTTTCTCCCCCCACGTCATTATCTCTCCCCCTCCCTGTCATTATCTGTCCCCCTCTTGTCATTTCACCCCCTTCTTGTCATTATCTTTCCCCATCTTGTCATTCTCCCCCTCCCTCCCCGCCTCTGGTGTAGAGTGGCCGAGCTCTGTATGGTCCCACGGGTACAGGAGCTTTAGTTTCCTGTATCCGGGCGGACTGACAGGAGACAGATGCTCCCTGTACCGCGGACCATACAGGGCTCGGCCACGCTACAATGAGGGACTGACAGGAAGGAGCGCAGAGTGCTTCACTCCTGTCAGTCCCTCTCTTCATGCTGCGCCCGGGCGGTGCGTCCTCATGGACGTGCCAGCCCGGGCAGTGCTTCAGCCGCCTTTGGCTCTATATAGAGCGCTCGGGCGGCTGCAGCATGACAGGGGCCGGCGCTCATAGGATGCGCCGACCCTGCGCCTGGCCACCTTTGCAAACAGGCTGACAAATACCCAAGTGCCAGGACCAAATTCCTGGTCGCCATGGCGACCTGGCGCCTGGGATTTGTCGAGCCCTGTTCTACTGTGCCAGGGATCGGAGACTTTGGGCCCTCCCTTGCTCAGGGCACAATGGGGGATTCACCTGTTTCCCTGGGGGCTAGTCCTAGCCTGTGTGCCATATACAGTAGCACTTCCACGCTGTAGTTTGTAAAGAAGCAGCGCTAAGGGGACCGGACCAGAGCAAACAATGGAGAAAGGGGTAAATATAGGATGATTTTTATTCGCAGGGCTTGTACAAGATTTTTTTTATTTCGGACCACCCCTTTAATTCAATAAATGACACACAATGTGAGAAGGGTTATCCAATGGGACCAAAAGAGACCAGCCAGCAAAGTAGCAGCTGTACTCAAGTAGCAATAAGCTGCTTGTAAATGTCCATAGTTTTTTTTAAACCACAATGTACAAAGTACTTCACAATGTTTGGCATTGAAAGTGAAATAAAAGGTGATTTTCAAAGATCCAGTTTGCTAAAAAATGATGTATACTGTATACTTAAAAAATAAAAAGGAAGAAAATAAGAGGATGGACAAAAGCAACAAGATGGATGGACACAATAAAACAAACCATAAACACACCATTAAAGAGCCTCAAGACCCAAACAGAAGACAGGACGTTCTGAGAAACACTATTATGGTTGCCAGGAGTCAAAGTCAACTTGACAGCATTTAATATAAATAAAAAAGAATAATGTAAAATCCAAAAATAATATGCTCCAATTACTTACTCTTTGATGTAGGTTTTCAAAGTGTTCTACATCTTACGAAAATAATTAAGGAGGGGGGAAGACACAAGGCACATCCAAGTGTTTACAAGATGAGGACTAAAAGTTCTGCATGTATCTGGGGTCCAACATACAAATGTAGTGATTCACATCTTTGCTCTTAACATATTAAGTAAACAATAGCAAGAAAATGTTGACTATTTTCAATCGGTCTGGCAAGAGATATCACTCCTTTGAAACAGAACTCACACAAAAAACGTATTCTCTGACCTGTTAGGAAGGTACATGATGTAATCTGTAGTGAAGATAATCTTCTTACCAGTGACTGTATGTGTGAGTTATACCCTTCCTTCTGCTTCTCAGCTGTGTCATGTGACCAACAATCAGACTCTCCAAATAACACAGCATCTTATGTGTGGACAGGAAGTCAGTTTCTCCATGCATTCCTACGGGAGCCTCAATGTCAGTCTCATAGGAATGAAGAGAGAAGTAACTCACTTCCTGTCCTGGGTCAGTTGGAGATCAGAGCGTTGGCCACATGACACCACTAAAAATTAGAAGGGAGGGGATAACTGACAAATATAGTCACTGTATATGCAGGGGTTTTTCTTTAAAGAGGACCTTTCATGTGAAAAAAGTATGAACTAAGTATCATGATATGGAGAACGGCGCCCAGGGATCTCACTGCACTTACCGTTATCCCTGGACGCCACTCTGGAGCTGTCCAATCGCAGCGCAGAGCTCATAGCCTGGGAGAAGGAGACACCCAGGACAAAAAGGGCAGACTCCTCCCAGTAGAACCAAGTCACCGAAGATACTGGAGGACATAGTGGGAAAACGGAGCGGCGCCCAGGTATAATAGTAAGTGCAGTGAGATCCCTGGGTGCCGTTTTTCATATCATGATACTTAGTTCATACTTTTTTTTCACATGAAAGGTCTTCTTTAAATTCTGCTTTATCTGTACATCTGAAGTTTCAGAAATATAAATAATAAGAATGGCAAAATACTAAACGCTATAATGCCAGATAAAAATGATGACGCGCTATTGCAATGTTATTAGGGTTAAAACAAAGAAAGTCTGTCAGCAGTTTTGACCCTGCTAAACTGGGGTTCTGCTCCTTAAAGGGGCATACCCATCTGGATATTTATGGCACATCAACAGGATATGCCATAAATGTGCAATGGGACCCAAACCTATCTCAAGAACAGGGCCCAACATGTGCAGCTTTCTCCATTCACAACTATGGATCTTCTGAGGCGATGAACAGCCGTGCATGCACAGTGTGCTCTTTATTCACTGTGCATCCTCTTTCTTGAGAAAGGAGCGAGTCACAGAAGTGGGACCCACGCTTATTGGACATTTATGGCATATTGATAGGAAATGCCATAAATGTCCAGATGGGAAAACCCCTTTAGGTGAACTGGAGGCAGAGTTTTACTAGGAGGTGCTCTCTGCAGTAAGCTACTTTACAGACCCTCCTCTCTGCACTGAGTGACAGCTATAGTGGTCCCCTGGTTGGTCTACTGTAGCTTTAACTCAGCAGTGGGGAGGGGCTGTAAAGCAGCTCAATGCAGGGAGCACTTCATAGCGAAGCTCCGCCTCTAATGTACTTGCAGGAGCAGAATA
The DNA here is from genome assembly GCA_033119425.1 of Bufotes viridis. Classification (NCBI taxonomy): domain Eukaryota; kingdom Metazoa; phylum Chordata; class Amphibia; order Anura; family Bufonidae; genus Bufotes; species Bufotes viridis. The sequence goes on along the minus strand of CM065599.1, from coordinate 34,742,008 downwards.
TTTCAAAATAAAAGTTTATATTCACACTACTCCTGAAAATAAAAGCTCTGCATCAGGTATGTTTACCCCACTGTCTAGCCCTTACCTGGTAGTGTCAGCAGTTTAGAATGGATAAAACTGCTGAGACTACCTTTAATCATTTCCTTTCTATGCACTTAAGGTCATAATATCTTCCAGAGGATGTGCTGCTCTTTGTAGTGGATTTTCCTTACTTTGGGATAACATTTTAGGGGCAAAATGAAGGTTACCATAGTTTTCTGGTCTTGTTTTACAATATACGCTTTACAAATATGGCTTATGAAGAGTGTAATAGGATTGTAAGACATCACTACTAAAGCTTTCGAGAAATCTAGCAGCAATTACAGGGCCCAGTAACACATTACATTTTGACAATATTCATTGCTTCCGCCATTTGTTAGGCTTTGGTTTTTGCCTCTATGTGTTATTTATGACTTGTTTGCTGAAATTCAACTGACATTAATGAATTCTTGGTATTGAGAATTCCTCACAATGAGAATGCACACACCCTTTGTAGCATGTGAGGCTTACCCTTACTCATCTTCTCAGTTCCCCTAGTGCTCCTGGCGGTCTAAGCTTCTGGCCCTACACCAATTATGTGCCTGACTACTCCATACGACCACTACAGCTAATAGATAGCGTTAGCAGTCACATAGAGTAGCCAGGGGATGTCATTGCTGCAGAGTGGGCTAGTGCGATCCACAAGAACAAGGCCACGGCGCATGCGCAGAACATATGCTGAGGCACTAGCCCACAAAATGGAATGTAGTGCACAGGCACCGGAAGACAGGGAGAGATCAACTGAACAAGATTTGGAAGTGCAGCAAGGTGATGTCAAGGGAGAAAGGAGAAGCTGAAATTGAGTAGAAGACGCTGGCTTAAACATTTTCGAAAGGAAAGCACACCCAGCTGGGCAATTTGAGACAGATTTGCATATCAATAAAAGTTTTTTTTTTTTCTGGGCAATGACTTCACACCCTGATGTACAGGTATGTTGGAAATGGTGGTTGCATGGGCATCGCTGGTACTATATCACTGACTTTTTTACAATTTAGAGCCACTTTAAACGGGCTAACTCAACGCAACTTCTTTTAAAAATGCAACCATCCACTGACACTATAGTAGAAATGATGGTCCCTTAATAAAGGTAGCCCCATGGCTAGTTCATAAGTGCAACATACAAACAGCCATGGTAACTTATCAACCCTCTCTTTAATATAAGAAGGGTTCCAGGGCCAAATCTTTCATCTCCATATACCGCAATAGTCTTGTTACAACAGCCTCGTTAATGACATCCATCAAACAGACACCTAAAAGCAGTCTTGATAAATATGTGGGCAGCAATGAGTTGATTAATGAATGCATGTAACTTTTTTCTTATTGATACTTATAATTCATAACAAAAAACTGAATAATTATGCAAATCTCTGTTTAATTTGGCAGAGTAAAAACTACTCATTATGTGTGGATAAACAGGGCTCTTTTCATGTAATAGTCAGACAGGAATTACTGGTATATTTCCAGAGTTGATCTTTCTAAATAGACTTTTTCAGAATAAATGAGTTATGGGATATTAAAAAATAGGCCACTTTTGTCTTTAGGCAGTCCAATTCTAAGTGTACTATTCCATATAATCAACGCCTTTACTTTTTTCTTCTGTTTTCTGCCTGAAAAAAATATTTATGAAGGTTTCTGAGTTGGGAAATGCAATAAGCATTTAGTAAAATTGACTGAGCAACAGGTTATGGCAATTTGTAAAATGATAGAATTAGAATTCGGTGGGAGCTGAGCTTCCCAAAAGGACTGGTGAGCAAAAACTACCTAATATCAAAAGTTAAATGATAAGTTGACTAGAACATGCTCTAGATGCAAAAAAATGAATATTCTTTTTTTTCCAGCAGAGTTACTAATGGGGCATAAAATTGGACTCTAAATTAATAGCGCAAAAATATTATGTGCTGCCGTGGTGAGCAGCCCTGTCTTCGAATTTACAAGACACGACTGGAACTGGCACAATCTTCAATTTACATTCCTGGAGAGTGAGAAGGCGGAATTACGGCATCGCTTAGTGGCACTTAAACAAGCAGCCAGGACAAGAAGTAATATTCAAAGTACCTCCCGTCGTCTGGATCGATGGTTTTACTCTATTTATTAACAGTGATAAAATAAACAGAATCAAGGCTCCGGGGAAAGCGGCAATTTTTCGCTCTGAAATGTCCATTGTTACATGTACATAACCACTGCAGCATAACAAAAGGATGAAAATCTCATTAGGACACATTTAAAGGTTACGCTTGCATAGAGTATGCCAAAATATAAAAGCTTCTTATTACTTCAAAGTCATTAAACAAGAAATACATGCCTATTTTACCCGGTTATTCTTGTCATTATCTAGATAAAATTAGAAAGTTACAGAACATTAAAGGTCTTGTGCGTGTTCTACTGAATTTGGCTTTTGAATGCCGAACTAAGAAATCTGCAGAAATGTTATTTAACGGGAAGCACAGATGTATTTTGGCAACGGAACGTGTCTGGCTTGTGAAATAAATAAAAAAGACCTTCATTGTGTATACAAAACCTTTACAGAAAGTCACTGGAGATTACCACTAATATAAGGAGCATAATACTCTAAAAGCTGAAGCTAATGGCCGATCATGTAATTACATCCAATTCTATCAATGTGGTTTCATTATTTCTTTTCATACGCACATTCATACCGGTTGCCGCACTGACGTACCCTGAGCATGTGCACCAGTTATACATTTGGACACACCTTTTCATTCCATGTTTTTTCCTTATTTTCTACATTGTAGATTGATAATGAAGACATGAGGAACACATATGGAATTAAGTAGTAAACAAAAAAGTGCTAAACCAGAATGTTTTATATTTTAGGATTCCTAAAAGTAGCCCCCTTTTGCTTTGATGACAGCTTGGCACACTCCTGGCATTCCCTCAGTCAGCTTAATCGGGTAGTTTTCTGAAATGGTTTTCCAATAGTCTTGAGGAGTTCCCAGACGTGAGAACATGTACTGTAGGCTGCTTTTCCTTCACTCCACCATCCAACTCATACCAAACCATCTCAACAGGGTTTACGTCAGGCGATTGTGGAGGCCATTTCATCTGATGCAGCACTTTATCACTGTCTTTCTTGGTCATAGCCCTTATATAGCGTGGAGGTGTGTTTGGTGTCACTGTCCTGTTGTAATACAAATGATGTTCCCACTAAGCACAAACCAGTTGGGATGGTATGTTGCTTCAGAATGCTATGATAGCCATTGTGACGGACTGCACCGTCACTGGAGCTGCTGGAGAGAACTGAGGGCTAACCTCCTTCCTACGGACTATGGACCCAGAACTCTGGAGGCCCCTTCAGACCTTTTGGGGTTACAAGGAACTATTAACCCTGATTTATGTGTGGAGTTATAGGCCACATCTTTCCTATTGTCCATTAAATGAGCAAGGTGTGAATGCCGCAACACAAAAAGGGTTAACTCTGCACTGAGACCCTCAATGAATGTGTTAGTTTATTTGTTCCATTGTTCTATTGTGTTAGTGATGGGATTAAGATAGCTGACTCTAGGAGTAGCTGACTTCGGGGTAGAGGAGTAGATCACCCCTTTTGATTTTGAATAAATCCCCAACAGTGTCACATGAAAAGCACCCCATACCATCACACCACCTCCTCGCTTCATAGATTTACACTGGTATTATCTGTCCAATCTTTGTGTTTCTTAGCCCAAACAATTCAATTCTTGTTGTTGTTCCTTATTATTATTATTATTATTATTATTAAAGCACCATTCATTAGTGGGTTATTTGCAAAAATTCAGCCACAAAGGCCTAATTCTCGTAGTCTCCTCTGTAAAGCTGATATTGAGATGTGTCTGGTACTTGATCTCTCTAATGAGGTAGCACCCTCACACCTTCTTCTAGCTTCACAGATTTCAAGTAATCTAATGTCAATTCCCTATGTTGCTTGGCCGGAGCAATTCAATTCTTTTTAATGTTCCTTAGTAGTGGCTTCTTTGCAGCAAGTCGGCCATAATCACTTGAGTCTTATAGTCTCCCCTGAAAAGCTGATGTTGAGATGTGTCTGGTACTTGATCTCTGTAAACTATTTATGTAGGCTGTGATTTGAGGTGCTGTTAATATGCCATTTCTGAGGCTGGGAACTCTAATGAACTTATCCTCTGCAACAGAGGTAACTCTTGGTCTTTCCTGGGCCGGTCCTCATGAGAGGCAGTTTCGTCATAGAGTTTGATGGTTTTTATGACTGTGCTTGAGGATACCTTCCAACGTCTGAAAATTTTCCAAACTGATTGACCTTCATGTCCTAAAGTAATGGTGGACTGTTGTTTCTCTTTACTAAGTTTTGTGGTTCTTGCCATAATGTGGATTACAACAGGGATACACACTGTATGGAACTGTGCAACAGTCCTACCTCTGAACAACACAACAGATCTCAAACACAGGTCTCAAACACAAAATGAAGGCAAGAAATTCTACAAATTGACTCGCTAATTGAAAACCAGTCCAGGTGACTACTTCATGAAGCTGAATGACAGAATACCAAGAGTGTGCAAATCTTTATCAAAGAAAAAGGGGGTTACTCTGAAGAACCTAAAATATAGAACATATACTATTTCAACACTTTTTAAATGACTACTTCTACTAATTGCATATATGTTCATCATTTTCATGTTTTTAAAATTAATTTACAAAGTACAAAAAAAAAAAAAAAAACATGGAATGATAAGATGTGTCCAAACTTTTGCCTGCTACTGTATGTGTAGCAGTCTAACATTCTGTCCCACTGTAGTTTAGATCACAGAGATTATTCTGGTCCATAGTTAAAGCGGTTGTCTGGTTTTCCAATACTGATGGCCTATCATCTGAAGAGAAAGCATATGAGCGCTGCATTTTCTTCACTGTACAGTGGCATACCAGTGTCATTCCAGCTGCTCCATACCATTGAAGTAAATGGGACGAGCAGCTGTAAATACACTGTACGGCCGCTTCATTGTCAATGGTGTGCAGATACATAATGAAGAAAACTAAGTGTTCATACGAGCACTGTGTTCTCTTCAAATAGCTGATTGGCAGGGAGGGTGGACCCCCACTGACCTCATATTGATAACCTATCCAGGGGATATGTCATCAATATGAGAAAACTGGACAACCTATTTAAGAAGATGGAGAATAAATCAGTGTATTTACACTACCTCTAAGGATGGGCGATTAATCAAATTCATGGTATTTGGTATTGTTGTAATCGTACTGACCCAGTCTAAGCCATCACCTATTTTGTAGTGCTGCTGAATTGGACATAAATTATTATTAAAGCGCCATTCAATCCATAGGTTTGAAAAAGGGTATACATACATAATACAGACAATTGCACTAAGAATGAACAAGACGAGTTACAAACCGGTACAGAAGGAGAGAGGGCCCAGCCCGTGAGGGCTTACAAACCTCTAGTACATGGTATGGGAGAAGGACACAGTAGGAAAGGGTAATCCATCAGAGCTGTGGTCGAGTCTCTAATTGCCCTCTCTAAACTCCCCCTCCCTTCTCTCAGTGTTAGAGATAGCAGCAGGGACAGAAAGGTAGTTTTACATGGCAGATCAGAGTGTGGAGAGGGGGGCGGGAAAAGACTTCAAGATGAGCATGTCACACAAGGGACAAAGTGAATAAAATAAATCTGACCATATTGCAAAGCTCCTTTTATAAAAACAGTCACATTTTAAAGTGCTACGTTTCAGAATCTTTAAATAAAAATTGCAATTATCACACATAACTTTACATGAATCTTTTTAAGTTGTTCCATATGTAATACGGTTAGACCCCATTCTTTCCAACTGTCCTTTGAAAAAACTTCCCACCCTGGTGTATTCTGCAGCAAAACCTGCATGTACTTAGTGTCCCATTTTTTCTCAACAGCAATCCATGCTGTACTTCATAGTGGGCAGTTTTGCTGATTTGAAATCCGCATCACAAAAAGAAAAAGCAATTTTGTTACTTGATGCAGAACCCATGCAAAGTAGCAGCAAAGTCGCCACGTGCAGATTATCCCAACTGTTTGATCCGCAGCATGACAAACTAGAAATCTGCGGCAGAAATCCTAGTGTCCATCTCGATTTTCCTCCACGGATTACACTTTAGCTACACACTGAAGTGTATTGAAATGTTAACATCACAGGTAAATAATACTTGGTAGACAACTGCGCTGGTGCTGAAAAAGGTTAATATTTCTACAATTAGCAAAAGCTTTGAAGTCCACCGCAGGTTCTTTTCTGAAACACTAGGAACATAAGAACCAAAACGATTTCTATAATCGTATAAAACCCACAAGCAATTTAAAATTAGATTTGGTTTTACCCAAGACAGCATTCTGTTGCTCTTCACAGAACAAGCCCTGATTGAAGGTATTCTGTAGTGAAAATCTTGTTTAATCATGGCTTAAAAATACTATAATTGGTTATGGAGTAAAGATGAACGAACCAGACTAATTTTAAATCCCCGAACCAGAGAGAGAGAGAGCGAGTGAGAGAGAGCCTAGATATTAAAATTAACTTTCCTAAACCCATCTGATGGCAGATGTTAGACATGATAATTTTCATATATTTTTACTTAGAAATCCAGAGGAGCATTGTCTAACCTACAATGGCCATCACGCATATAAACTAGTCTGCATAGCAAATAAATAGTGCCCACCCAGAGGTTCCTCCTAAGGCCTTGCAACTAGAAAAGCTGTTCTCATCTGCTTTTTTCTCATTAAGGGCTTTTGTCCTCAAAGAACTACTTGCAGATGTGAGGCTGACTTAGCTATTCTTGATTTGCTGGTTTCTAGGGAGAGTATATCGCAAATCGCATATCTTAATTCTTCTGGAATTAGATAGGATATGCACTCTTTTCTATTTCTTTTTTGTCAGGCAAGCTAATTTGTATACCTTTGGCTTTCTGGGAAAGATCTAGTGTAGTATCTGTTCTTATCCATCCAGGAGGTTTAGTCCAGGCCTCTAGGATATTGAGTAGAACAGAGAACTACATGGTTGTCCCAACGGTGTATGCCATTAGTGCCATACGGTAGTTGACCAAGGGCTGCTGGATCAAGGCCATGGGGTAAAAGGTGCTGGAAAGCCTGAGGTGAGTAAAATCACTGGGGTTAAAGGCCCACTGAGTGATGGCACATTTACACGCACATCACTTTAACACATTTTGAGCACACTCCCTCTCCTTAGCTCAGCTTTGGCTGGTGTAAGATAAAAAGAGAACTAGCTTGCATGTTTCATTGAGAGAGGTGTAAACTTTGTAGGATGTTGTAATTCTCTTGTCTCGCTTTCAGTTAAAGGTTACTTTGGAGGAGTCATTTTCCGAAGTAGATCCAAAATAGTGAAATAAACTTGTTTAAGGTGTTGTCTGTCTATGCTATACTGATGATGTATCCTCAGGTGAATAGGAAGGAGCTATCCCATTAAAATGAAACAGCAGAGAGCTATAACTATACTTACTTGCTGCTGCACAGCAAGTAGGTAAACAGTAGGTAGAACACAGCAGCAATGAGTACTGCTTTATTTTCACAGGGTGGATTGGTAGAGATGCTTTCCTGCCTTTTATACAGGCATATGTAGCAAAGCTAGAAAAATAGCTAAGCCAGCCCCACATATGCAACTAGTTCTTTCAAAAACTCTTAATCAGAGAAATGCAGGGGGAATCTCTGGGTGGGTACTATCCCTATTACGAAGACCAGTTGATATATGTGATGCCTATTGTAGGCTGGACAATGTTAATCAGGATTTCTGGGTAAAATATATGCAAATTATCATGTCTAACACCTGCCAGCATCAGATAGGTTTATTGCCTGGTTTACAATACTGCAAACATGGACTTGGCATGGTAGGGGCATCGTCTGACCTATAATACTGCGTATGTGGCGTACCATGGGCTCTCCATAATGAGAAAAAGTACCACTTAGAAAACGCAAATATATTGTTGAGAAACACACAGTTGTGTACCAGTCTTTCTCTCTCCCGAACCAGTATCCCTCATAAGGGCATGAATGCTATATATTAGCATCAGTATGGTATTTTTACCCAATGAGAACTGGAAGGACTGCCAGAAGTACAGGACAATATGATAGTTTTAATTTTAGTCTCAAGCAAAAAAAATGTATGCATGGTAAAATACTGAACGTTGGTTTCACCGCTGCATTTGTATGTGATAACCCAACAATTACTTTTTCTCCATATTTGGCACTTACTATTTATGCAAAAAAACAACAACAACCGCTCTTACACAATCCTTCACTCCTAACGGGATGTTCACAGATCCCTAACTTGATTTGAGCAATTATACATTAAAGAAACATTCCCAATCCAAGGTCTCTGAGTGCCAGCTTGGATACTCCAGCTGCTCCTCCATTCTTTAGACTGAGAATTCTACCTGGTAAGGGCACTGAACGGGTATGAACTTTTTTTTAAAATCGTGACATCTTAAAAGATTTGACTGGTTAGGGTTCACATACTGATTCCCCTACCAATCACTAAAACAAATGAGTACAAGTGCTCATCTGTGCAAGTCCTGCTGAACTCCTCGTATCTCCTATATATGAAGGGGCCAGTACACGCTGTATTCATGTGCTCAATTATTCACAGATGCCTAGATGAAGGTGCAGCAGGAACAAGTCAGATATATGACTTTAGAACATGGCCTTATTTGATTTACAAACAGAAGGGATTTGCAAAGCCAAGTGTTCCAGCAGAGTTTCCTTGAAACCAAACCTTTTCCATGATGCTGTGAATCGACAAAAGAAAAAGGAAAAAGTCTGGTACAGTGTTAGCCAATAGAAGAAACGAGAAACAAAATAAGAGTATTGCAGTATTGGAATCAATTTCTCCAATACAATGAAAAGAAAAAGAACCAGCGCGTACCTCTGGTTGTGATCTACAACCCACAACCAGATGTACTGAGGAAAACTGCCAAAAAATTATATTATGTCCTACGTAAGGCTGATCGACTAAAAACAATCTTCCCAGATGCCCCCTTACTAGCTAACCGACAGCCTCCAAATCAAAGGAATATTCTGATCAGATCAAGTTCAAGGCCATGTACCACAGAAAAAGGTATCCACCCCTGTAATTTAAGAAGATGCAAAACCTGTTCCCATATATATTTTTTTTTTATATGACTTGCTCCTGAAGAAGGGGACTTCTTTATCCCCGAAATGCGTTGGGCCACATATTATAAATAAAAAGGTGTTGACCAGAAGTGACTTGATTTCTGCCGCCGTCATTCACCAATATTCTACAAGCGATCCTGGCCGGGGGGAGTCTGCCATGGGTGTTATGTGCTTATCCCGCTGACAGCCCCCCTCGTGAAGTAAGTTTACTTTCCTGTGGTAATCCACATTTTATATTATGGGTAACACTAGATCACCCCTCTGTGGTGTTTTTAACCATGTCATGCTGTGTTTTTAAACATCTTAATATAATTATATTGCGTTACATTTAACGCTCTGTTTAAAATTTGATCATCGCATTTGCTTTGGGACTTGGCGCTCCGTTTCCTCCACTCCCTTCATTTTCTTTTTTTCCCCCTCAGATGTTGGGGGTCCGACTTCTGTCGGACCACCTACACCTCAGATACTCCAGTAACATTGTGAACCCATATAATGACAACAGATAAGATCCGGATTCCCAACACACAGCAGAACTATAAGATCCCTGGGACATTCACATGTTCTACATCTACTGTTGTTTATCGGATTCCCTGCACTAAATGTCCTGTTGGAGGTCTTTACATTAGAGAAACAGGACAGAAACTCAATGTAAGGATGAGGTCCCACTGCCACACAATTAAAGAGAAGAAGCTACACTTTCCTGTGGATAAGCATTTCTGTAGCCCAGGACACAACGAAGAACACATGAAGGTTCTTATATTAAAAGGTAACTTCAAATCCCAAAGAGCTAGAAAAATTTGGGAATACAAATTTATAACACTGCTTGACACTTTGAATACTGGACTGAATTTGTCCCCGGGATTTATGACACACTACAAGATCTAAAGAATCTTCTATAGACATAGTCGGGACACCAGGTCTCCGAGATGACATGAATTTAGAGACCATAAAACTTTCACACCACTTATCTGTAAGATAATTAAGGACTCATTTTCAAGATCTTTGATATTTTGTTCTGTTATTTTTCAAATGTGCATTCATTCCCCCATGTCTCTTCTCATGGTATATATATTGCGGTTTCTTCATATATTCTTGTAGTACGCCTGATGAAGAGACTGGTGATGTCTCGAAAGCTCGCTATGTAACATCACTACTATTCTTCTATTTTTGTTAGCCATTAAAAGGTATCAAACCTGCAATACTCTTACTTTGTTTCTCTTAATGAGAGCACTAAACTAACTGGGAATGGAGAAACTCTTCGATATTATATTAACTGCCAAGGCGAACATATTTCATCTTCTTTTCCTCACTCCATGAACTGACTATAACAATGCTTTCTTTGCAATTTAATCTTACAAGAACTTACAATGAACAGGGTATTTCTATTCATATCCATTAAAACGAAAGTGCTTCCTATACAGCTGTATGCACACAAAGATACCTGAAAAATCACAGAGCAGCTTTACAAAGCACAGACAAATAGCGGCCTCATCCATCTCCGGGCTGAATGTTAGTACTGATTACCTTGGCTAGCGCGCACAGGTCTGGGGGTATGGAAAGTTAATACGGGCTGGCTGTAATTGACGCTACAGTGAATTTGAAGGAGTGGTGTCATCTCGCCATAAAATGTTGATCATGCTGTGTGACATTCATTAAAGAATAATAAGCGGCATTGATTTGTCTGCAAGATCTCTCCACAACTTGGATCAATACTGCATTTTAATTTTCCATATACATTCATATGCACTGCGAGCAGGCACCTCTACCATTAGAAGAACGCTTATTCTTACCCTGACCTTCCTCTATAAAGCCCCCATAATATTATACTCTGAGCTCCTGGGTAGTAACATGAAGGGATTAGGGGAAATAATGGAGCTTGAGCGTAAAGGTTTTTAACACTGAAAGAATATGAAAAGATAGAAAGAGCATGGTGACTAATCCCCATGGAGCAATGATCAATGCAGCACCAAGCAGAGATGTTGTAAGTTTGGGAATTATAGTACTGATATCCTAGATACATGGCTAAGATAGATCTCAGAAGTGTTTTTCTAGGTACTGTGTAATAGCCAGCAGAGGCAGAAAAGAAAATCCTCAATCAGGATTCAAGGAATAAGGTCGAGTACACATCTGCGGCAAGCTGATCTGGCACAGCCGGACTAAAAACTTTGCATGCAACTGTTTTTGTGCGGCCAAAACCCAGCACTTATGCCAGAAAGCAGCTAGATCACTGCAGGACCTCATTACAGTCAATGGGGTGAACTACAGAATTTGGCAGTGCCGGATCTGGCAGAGAGCAGCCTGCCAGATATGGCAGAGAGCAGCCTGCCAGATCTGCTGCCCAAGATGTGAACTGAGCCTAAGGCTAAAATTGGAAAAGCAAAACTATTATTCACTATAATGCAAAATATACAAAGGTTACAAACTTTTATAAATTATAAATATAATAAATTATATTTAAATGGGTTCTCCAAACTGGAAAATCCCCTTCCTTATGTGCTATTAAGGTATACAGATTTCACAGAGGTGGAGCCCCTGCCTGCCTTGGGACCTTCTTTTGTTAGCTTGAGCAGAAAGCTACAGCAAAAAAGTATTGTCCACCTCATAGTGGAAAATACAATTGTATTGCGCTTCATAAATGCTTGTACAGATCTAGCAAGCATCAACATCAGTGGATTAACGCGTTAACCCAACAGTGTACCTCGATACACTGGTACGATATTAAACTAAGTCAGCGACATAAGCTTGTGTGTTAATGTGCCCGGAATTACTTTGTCTGCTAAATCTGTACATCACCTATAGATGTCCATGGGGCCGTATTGTACCTTGGCATAACTGCCTAAAATGGAATATAGGGGTTGTTTTTTTTTGTGTTCTCAAAGCCATGTGAAAGGGACATTTTTCCTCTTTCCATCATTGCTTCTAGGGGAAAATGCTTTATGTATGTGGTTCCATATGGACAAACATGAAGTATGGACACAAGCCCTAACCCAACAATTATTCAATAAAGCTATTAAAGGAGTATTCCCATCTTAGACATTTATGATCTATACACAGGATAGGGCAAAAATGTCTGATAAATGTGGGACCTGCATCCATCTCAGGGACGGGGGTCCTACTAGGTAGACTGGGGAACTACTATTCCAAAAATAGATGTGGTTTCTAAGGGATAGGCCATAAGTATCTAAGGACTCATTCAGATGACTATATCCGTTTTGCAAAACACAGATACTGGCCGTGTGCGTTCCTCATTTTGCGGAACGGAACGGCCAGCCCTATGATAGAAATGCCTATTCTTGTCTGCAAAAACAGACAAGAATATGACATGTTCTATCATTTTTGCGGGGCCACAGAACAGAAGTGTAGCTTCACAGCACATCTTTTGTGGGCCCATTGAAATGCATGAATGCTGACACAAATATACGGTTGTCTGAATGAGCCCTAAGATAGGAACTATCCTTTCTTTCAATTAACACCACCAATATTTGCTCTTGTTTTATGATGAAGTGGGCAAGCACCAGGGCATAAAAAAAAAAAAAAAAAAAAGAATAGATACTGATCCTCTCCAGCCCTCACTTCAATGACTCTTGGGTCCCTTGCTGGTCTTTACCTCCTGGAAATGTGACCACTTTGGCAATTACTGGCTGAGGTGGGTCACTGCTGCACACAGTGATCTGATGAGTGGTCACATTTGCTGTGTTGACAGGGACCAGAAAGCAGAGACCTGCAGGGTCTCTGAAGAGAATCAGAATGGAAGTAGTGAAGGGGAAGGGGGTCTGTGAGCATAGAAAATGAATAAGAAATGTCGCCAAAATGAAAAATAAAGAAATGACATATGCCATTAGGTGATTAAGTAGCTTATGCGTACAGATGTCATAGTCATCCGTTCATGTTCATTTGTAATGCAGATGAACAGATGTTAGAATAAATAAAGCCCACAGCACAGGAAATGCATACAAAGCTTTGTATAGTCTGTCAATACTAATATTAATTTAAATTTAATATATGAACTTAAAATGGAATTCCCATCTCGGATACTGGGGGCATATTGATAGGATATTCCCCGAATGTCTGATAGGTGCGAGTCCCATGATTAAAAAAATATGGCTACATTTTTCCCCAAAACAGCACCATATGCCCTTTAACAGAGCTGAAACACCAGATACAAGCCCTGTTTTTGGAATAGGGCAGTCACACTTTTCTAAACAATTGCACACTTACCATGAAGCACTCCAGAGCTGAAACTTCACAGTATTCTTGGTTGACTCAGGGACCGCAAAGATCCATGAAGGGAGACCATGCCATTGCTATGGTGCATGTGGTGAATGGAGGCCCAATGCTGAACCCCTTACTCTGTTCTTGACATAGAACCATGTAAGTTCCCTGACTCTCAAAAGGAAGCCCAAAAAATTATTTAAGTCTGTCATTGTCAAACTTCAACTCTACTGGTGAAAATAAGAAATGTCACTGAATTGTCACTGATACTTGAAAGAAATTTGAAAACTACAATAGTCCCACATATCATAGCAATCTTTAACAAAACTAGGACTCAACGTGAACATTTTACAAGCTGATATAATATAAGATATTACAAGATATTCAACGGTATGTGTTGGACTGCATCATAATCCAGAGCTTCAGAGCTGAAACCTCCCAGTCTGGGTGACTCAGGGACCGCAAACAGATCTTGCTCTGTAAATGTTAATAGTTCTTTAGATTTGCCTTAAGCATTGTACAGTAATACGATGTGGAAAATATTAATTCTTCAGTACATTACAGGAGCTCTGCCATGGGGCTGTTCACTATGAGTTCCATATTTAGGAGATCCACAGGGTTGATAGATCTATAGTGATACCTTTTTTAATGAATAAAATGACTTCTAACAGTTCCATCAAGTTTTTGTGTAACAGAGCAGCAGCATTGTGGTATACAAACAATATTGAAAAAGAAATCAGATCATCCTGTAACTCCACCAATTCCACAGGCATCACCAAAGCCACGATTGCCAGAAAGACGTAAATTATTAGGTTTTCCAGTATTTAGGCAATGATCATCACATCAAGACCTGCAGTTACGGCTATGTTCACTCGACAGTGAAAAACATACGGTCACATGGCTATTTTTTAATATCCGAAAAATAATAGTCTATGGCAGGGATCGGCAACCTCTGGCACTCCAGCTGTGGTAAAACTACAACTCCCAGCATGCTCCATTCAGTTCTGAGAACAGCCAAGCAAGTGTGCATGCTGGGAGTCGTAGTTTCACCACAGCTGGAGTGCCAAAGGTTTCTGATCCCTGGTCTATGGGGTTATTGACACGGGCTGTTTCTTGATGGAAAGTGAATAACAGACATCAGAAAAAGAACATGTTCTATTTTGTCCGTTTTCACAGACCATCAGCCCCCATACACCTGAAGGAGAACGCTTTTAACATCCGTTTCTCAGAAAGGCATCAGTGAAAAAAAAAAGTCTGTTAAAAACGGACCATTTTGCCGACTTTAACTGGTCTTTTTCGCTGTTGTGTGAATGAACTATTAAACTACCATATTGTAGATCAAGAGGTTTCTATGTTTGAGTTTTGACGTCCATCTCTTTTTCCAAAACACAATAGTATCTCGAGCACAAACATATTAAGCATATCTAATAAAGAAATCCATGTGCATATTTAGACTGAATTTGGCAAGACTTAAATAGATAATACTTGGCGCAGATAAAGCACATGGACCACAACAATCCTTCACTTTCTCCGTCATTTCCAGAAATCACAGATAATTTCAAAAGCAAATAACCTTATAACCTTTATTGGTGCCACGCCATCTTTTCAAGCATCTCTTCTCTCATGTTAGCAGAATCTTATGCTTCAGTGTTTGTTTCCAGCCTTTATGCAATTAAGGGTTTCTCTTTCCACTTTGCCTCCAACATTGTCTTGCTGTATCAATCAGTACAAAACCTAAGGCAGGGCTGGTTTCATAGAAAGCGGCTCTCTGAGCACCCCACAAAGTAGGGCAATTTCAAAAGCTACATATATAAAATAATACCGCTACATCTTGTCTACATAATAGCAGAGATGTGACTTATAAGAATTGTCCGACCAAAGTAAAAAATGTGTTGACAATTGAGGGATGTGCAAACAAATGAAAAAAAAATAATCATTCACCTTTTGAAAGTTCTTCCATCTCAAAGCAGTGGTTCTTGTCCCTGTCAGACTGAAAGCGATGACGTGCCTTTCCTATTTATGTGACCTCTGCAGCTTACCAGTGGCCTCAGAGGTCAAGTGTGCATGAATGGTACATCACTGCAGACGCTCAACGGTCAAGTCAAGTGCCGTTCTTGCTCTCTGCAGATGAACGGAGCTAAAGGTTTCTAAGGCCACTTTGTGAAGGTCTCATCCTGAGAGGACCTTAGAAAACAGATGATATGGGCAAACTGCCTTATTTCCATCCTTTGAAACCGGCCAAAGTATACATTAGAACCCTTTAGAACTTGTAATATGTTGTCTGTAGATTATGAGATAGGGTACATTGCCACGGCAAATTTTCATGCAGAAACCGATTGTTCACTTTGAATGCCGCTGACCTGCTCGCTGCTTAGCGCCAATGAATGTCTGTTCAGACACCGTGCCAAGAAGGGACACATCCCTTCTTAGTATGGTTGCTGCTTTAAACCGCTGACATGCGAACTGCAGTGTCGCCTCCCTTTGAAAACAATGTAATTTTGGCATGGACACTCTTTTGCATCTCATGGGTATATTTTTATGTCCAGTACTGGATACCGTGATTTATATATTTGGGATGCATTTTCTTACCTATGTTTTGTCTAGGTTCATTTGCTATCCTTACTAACAACAAGTTGTGCACTTGTATGTAAGGATGTATTTTTGTCCTACATAAGGTCTCACTGTATACAATATTTTTAACATCTTTGTTGCTGTGGCTTTAATAAAGATTGTTAGATCTCATATACCGGTATATTTTGTATGTGTGCCTTTTTGTGTAGTCCTTTTCTTTACTGTGAATTTTGTCATGGAGTCTGTGCCAAAAGTCTGCTGACAAATTACACGGGCGCTGATATGTAGATTGCAGCATTAAAAGGGTTTTCTGAGATTTTTTCTCCCTCTGGATAGGTCATCAGTATCAAATCGGTAGGGGTCTGACACCCGGGACCTCCGCTGATCAGCTGTTTGAGAAGGTACTGCAGCTCCTATGAGCGCTACTGCCTTCTCACAGCTCACCAAGCATAGTGCCTTACATTGTATAGCGGCTCTGCTTGGTATTGCTCTCAGCCTCATTCACTTGAATGTGGCTGAGCTGCTCCTAGGCGACATGAACGATGAACGTGACTTCACTTGCCTAGGAAAAGCAGAGAGAAAGCCGTGGTGCTCACAGGAGCACCGCCGCCTTCTCGAAAAGGCGATCGGTGGGAGTCCCGGTTGATGCACCCCATCGATCAGATACTGATGACCTATCCTGATGATAGGTCATCAGTAAAAACAAATCTTGGAATAACCCCTTTAAGTTTCAAGTAGGCTAATCTTCAAAATCTTGCACAGGCACTTTCAGAAACATCACTAAAGACTATTAGATTTTATCGTCTGCAGTTTGAAAGTTGCTTCATCTTGATATTCTGGCAGATTTGCTTATAAGAGGCAACTCCCAGAGTATTCCTCAGGGCTCTGGCATATGGCACGCTACAGCATGTCATTTATTCTGGCTGTGACAACACTGGAGGCCGCAAACCTGTCATTCAGACTAGCTTCTGCATTACATTCATAGTCATGTAAAGGAAAAAAAAAAGATCAGCCTCAAGAAAGCAAGGTTCTCAAAAAGGTAACTGTCTAATAGAAGGTTTAATCACACATTAGTAATCTAAGGTAGAGCTGTGAAAAGAAAGCTAAATAATTGCATAATGAAATATTGTGTTAAGCATAGACAGTGTTTTCATATTTGCTTGCTGTAAATTAATACAACAATCTGTATTAGGTCTTTAAAACCCCAGCAAATCATAGTAAAATAGTGTGCATTTTTGGCCACGTAGTACTTGGCCATGTGGCAAAACCACAGCAAAACCGTACTTTCAATACGGGTCTGGTAGTAATAATGAAATTACTGGTAATGGGTAATACTATCTGTGCTGGCAATGAGGGTATCTTGAAGGTACTGTAGATAAGTAATCTGTTACTTAGATCCTGGCAGTGTTAGGACACACGTGGGATAAGTCAGATCAATTTTGCATACCTTCAGTTGAATTTTAGCAAACAGAATGATTTGATTAAACTGAAATGCGACGTTGAATGAGGTAAAAGCCATCTGCTCGAATCATGTGACTCGCCAATTCAGAGGAACATAACAATATAATGGTTTTTCAGTTGCACTCAGGTTCGTTTTTTGCTTTTGTTGATTATACACTCATTGACAAAAAAAAATTAAATAAAGAAGCAAGACGGAGTTCATGGAATTAAACTTTATATGTGTGAATGTAATGATGATCTATGTAAGTGTTTACAATATTAGATTGATAAGGATACATTTATTGGGGAAAACGGTACAAGGGAGGCTCTAGCCTGAATACAAGATGAGATATGGTTAGGCATGGAGGCATACAGGTTCTTCATGGTACCCTGTGGCACATTTGCAGCTGGGCCTGTGGATCCCGCACGCTCGTTGATGAAGCTGGCGTCCCAGCCGATCCCATAAATCAGGGATGCACAACCTGCGGCCCTTGATACCATTCTGTGCGGCCCCCAACCATATGGTAACAGACACGTATGTCTATGCCTTGTGGCTGCTCACATGTATTTTTCATGTATTTCTCCCATTAAATGGGAGTCCTGGAACTGGAACTAGACATTAATTATATATATTGTGTGTTTAGTATGTCACAAAAACAGTATTTCAGTTGTTCATACCCCTTTAAATTTTAATTTCGGCCCTCGTCGTTGGTTCGGTCTGGCAATGTGGCCCTCAACCAGGAAACGTTGTGCACCACTGCCATAAATGCTCAATTGCTGATAGATCCAGTGACCTGGCAAGCCAAGAAAGTGTTGTGAAGCTCAGGCCAGCGAAACCCAGGTCGGGCAAATAGCGCTGAGACGGTTTTATGATTGTATACACTGCGATTTTGTAAGTGTGATTAAAGACGCATATTTGATTTTACAAAAGGTGGTGCACTATTTTGCTTTCTATTGCAGTATATCTGGAAAGTCAATTTACTTCTGATCCGGTTGGCTGCTTATACTGAACCACGGACATTGGAGCCTGTTTGGTTTGAACCTATTTCCGCTTTGTGCAGCGCGGTTCCTAGAATTTATACAAGAAAGTGTTGTAGTCTGACATTCCTGGGAATCCCTTCCTGAGTGTGAGCAGGCAAAATCCTGCTAAAAAATGCCAGTTGGAAGCCCTGCCATGAGAGGCAACACATGTGACCGCCCGATGTCCTGCACTGATCACTGAGCTGTTGGTGTCCCCCGTATCACATACGACCGACTGTCGTATGTGATGGCTCCACAGTTCATCACAGGTTTCTCGTTCATGACACAACTGCTAACAATGGGCCCAATCGCTAAAAGATACTTTTACACGTTGCTGCTGAAAAACGTAATTGAAAATCTCAAACTGTTTACCGTAAACTACTGCTGTTTTGTACTGCAGTTACTTGCCGCACAGTTTATACCAGTGAACTATGTTAAATACCTAAGTGTTTTTAGCCTGTGTAAACTGCATTGTAAAAGCACAGCAATGCAATTGGGAATAAAACTGTGTGCAGTTTTCAGATGCTGTTCTCAATTGCAATGAGTGAACAAACTCTAAAGGCTGATTAATATGACAGTGATCAGCCAGGGAAACATGGTCCGTGTGGCTTCTATAATTGTTTCATAGTGATTTATGATATATAGTTTCTATCTGAAGATGGGGCTATAGCAGTGTACTCACATGAGAACTGTATCATACCAAATTTTTTGAACTATAAGACGCACCTCCCATCCCCATGGGGTAAAAGTGGCAGTGCGTCTTAAAGTAAGAATGCTAATGACCGCTTCCATTATGTAAGTGGTCATTAGCATCCGGGAGGGACAGGGAGGTGAGGGCAGCACTGCGGTGGCTGTACTCACCTCCCCTGGTCTTCTTCCAGGTCCCGCTGTGGTGTCCTGACACAGTACACTACAAGAACTGGATGAAGTGCTGTGGTGGGTCCTTAATATTCAGTGCTGTCCAGAGTTTGTTTATTTATTAAAACGTCTGATCTGAGGTCTGATGGGGCATCCGGGGCTATGTGGGGCTGGGGGATCCAATCAGAGACTGAAAGGATCTGATTGGGGGTCTGGTTGAAGTCTGATGGGGGCTGGAGGGGTCCGATCTGAGGCTGACTGGGAGTCTGATGATAGGCTGTTCTGAATCTAATGGGGGGGTCTGATCTGAGGCTCATGGAAGCAGATCTGAGGCTGATGGAGGCTGGGGGGTCTGATCTGAGGCTGATGGAGGTTGAGGGGACTGACTGAGGATGATGGAGTTTGGATGTCTGAATTTGGCGTCTGATCTGAGATCTGATGAAGAATGGGGGTCTGATGAGGATCTGACCTGAGGTCTGATGAAGAATGGGGATCTCATTTGGGGGTCTGCTCTGAGGTCTAATGGAAAATATTTTATTTCTTATTTTTCTCCTCGAAATCCTAGATGCGTCTTATAGTGCGTTTGTGACACTGTTGCGAGACAACCGCAGTTTTTAGTTGGGCTGCATTGTTAATGCCTGCGTGCCACCTTTAATATTGCGTAGCCATTAACAAAGCAGTCAGAGTGAACAGTGCAGTCCTAATCAGCTAATTGGAGCCTGCTACTTTCAAATTAGCTTTTTTTGCGTAACCATCATGGATCTTCAAAAACGCTTCCGTTACCATAATACAACTGCATGCATCCGTCATGAACGGATCCAGTTGTATTATGTCTTCTATAGCCATGACAGATCTATCTTGAACACCATTGAAAGTCAATTGGGGACAGATCCGTTTTCTATTGTGTCAGAGAAAAGAGGATCTGTCCTGGCACACAATGTAAGTCCATGGGGACGGATCCGTTTTCTCTGACACAATAGAAAACAGATCCGTCCCCCATTGACTTTCAACGGTGTTCAAGACAGATCAGTCATGGCTATAGAAGATAGTCATGGCTATAGAAGATAGTTTTGCTTCGCTTCGTAAGGCAGCAGCAAAATGCTGCAGGCAGCGTTTTGGTGTCCGCCTCCAGAGCGGAATGGAGACGGAGGCAAACTGATGCATTCTGAGCGGATCCTTTTCCATTCAGCATGCATTAGGGCAAAACTGATCCGTTTTAGACCACTTTTGAGAACCCATGACGCATTGGCGGATCCAGGGGGGGGGGCAACGGGGCAACTGCCACCCCCCCCGAGAATGTGGGCAGCAGTGGCGGCGGCGGCAGGGCACAGGGAGATAAGCGCTTCCACTGGAAGCGCTCATCTCCATAGCCTTCTGTATCGCCGTCCTCAGGACAGCGATACAGATTGCTGTGCTGTGGCAGCTCAAACACAACAATAGCTGATCTCAGGGAGACCAGCTACAAAAAACACCGCGGAGCCTCACTTAAGAGTCTCAACACAGCAATCCGAAGTGCAAAGTTCCCTGGGAAACAGGAATATGCAAAATAAATGTGAAGCCCCAGTTATGGGTCTACAACACAATGAAAGCCAGATATCCCTCAAAGGAAGGAAAACCAAGCGAAGGGTGTCTCCATTACAGAGATCACCAAATCCACCATATTAAGTGGCCCCTATGTCAAGATCCCGCTTTTTTACAAGCTTTAAGGATGTGACAGGAAAACCTAAGCTAGGTATCCATCCACAGACAGCTGTTTCGGGTGTTGCCCCTCATCAGTGTGGAGTAGGATTCTGGCTAACCGGGAGCAATGCCTCGGAGACCACTCAAACACAACAATAGCTGATCTCAGGGAGACCAGCTACAAAAAACACCGCGGAGCCTCACTTAAGAGTCTCAACACAGCAATCCGAAGTGCAAAGTTCCCTGGGAAACAGGAATATGCAAAATAAATGTGGAGCCCCAGTTATGGGTCTACAACACAATGAAAGCCAGATATCCCTCAAAGGAAGGAAAACCAAGCGAAGGGGTGTCTCCATTACAGAGATCACCAAATCCACCATATTAAGTGGCCCCTATGTCAAGATCCCGCTTTTTTAC
Source organism: Bufotes viridis (assembly GCA_033119425.1). Lineage (NCBI taxonomy): Eukaryota > Metazoa > Chordata > Amphibia > Anura > Bufonidae > Bufotes > Bufotes viridis. Next base: position 34,720,611 of record CM065599.1, on the reverse strand, counting down.
AAGCTTTAAGGATGTGACAGGGAAAACCTAAGCTAGGTATCCATCCACAGACAGCTGTTTCGGGGTGTTGCCCCTCATCAGTGTGGAGTAGGATTCTGGCTAACCGGGAGCAGTGTGCTGCGGCAGGGGAGGGAGAGGCGTCTCCCTTCCCTGCTCCTCTGATAGGCTGCGGGCCTTGTGCCGGCAGCCTATCAGAGGCCGGTTCAGGCGGCGTGATGCCGTCATCGCGCCGCCTGAGCAGTACAGAGCGGGACACAGGCCGGAAGAGGCCTGCATCGCATCGCATGTAGGTAAGTATAAGTGTTTATTTTTTTATTATTTTATTATTTAACATTTGACAATTTTACTGGCACATGGAAGGGGTGGGGCAGACTGAGAGGATGGAGAGAGTGGCACTTATCCCTGGCACATGAGGTGGGGGAGAGGAGACTGGCACATGATGGGGGGGCAAATGGCACTTATCACTGGCACATGAGGGGGTAGAGGAGACTGGCACATGGTGGGGGAGAATAGCACTTATAACTGGCACATGGAAGGGGGTTGCAGAGGCTGGCACATGATGGGGGAGGGAGAGTGGCACTTATCCCTGGCACATGAGGGGAGGAGAGGAGACTGGCACATGATGGGGGGAGAGTGGCACTCATCACTGGCACATGGAAGGGGGTTGCATAGAGAAGGCTGGCACATGATGGGGGGAGGGTGGCACTAATCACTGGCACATGAGGAGGGGGAGAGGAGACTGGCACATGATGGGGGAGTGGCACTTATCACTGGCACATAAGGGGGGGGAGAGAAGACTGGCACATGATGGGGGGGGGGAGAATGGCACTTATAACTGGCACATGGAAGGGGGGGTTGCAGAGAGGCTGGCACATTATGGGGGAGTGGCACTTGTTACTGGCACGTGATGGGGGGGAGGGGGAGAGGCACTTTTCAGTAGCACATGATTGGGGGCATCTATGGGGGCACCTCTTACTGGCACATTATTGGGGGGCACTATGGGGACATCTACTGAGGCCATAAAGAAGGGGTATTTTATATGGGGGCTCTGTGTGGTACTAGTATTATCAGGGGTATTATCTGTTTCTGCAGTATAATATTGGGGACCACAGCGGCACAGTATTGGGGGTAGTAGGATGATTTGTCCAGAAGATAGTAGGATGATGGAAAAGTAGTAAACGGAGTTTTTTTTTGTTGTCAAACTGCAGAGAAGAAAACTGTTGGTCTGGTCTGAAAGGAGAAGATGAGGACAGAGAACATCTACCTCACAGGAGACGTCACTGGATGTAAGAGGTAAGTGGGGCTATATATCTGTAGTGATCGGAGCAGGGGCGCATCGATTGCCGGAAGTGCCCCTCCCGAGACCAGGCTCTGGATCCGCCACTGCCATGACGGATCTCAGAAATGGAAAGCCAAAACGCTAGTGTGAAATTAGCCTTAGTTAAAAGCACTGTAAGAATTTATTTCAGCAGGCGACCAAGAAATAAGGGCTGTTTTCTAGCCTGCATTCTCGCCATGGCGAAAGATGCAAAATGTGTGGCAGCTTTCATGGCGATACATTATTTATCCAAATAGAGCTTAAAAAGACAAAAAAAGTACACTCGGATTTATAAAGCCAAAAATATAATGCAACAAAAACACCACAGTTGTCGGATGATCACATGTGGAGGAGAAAGCAGCAGAAGGAAATGCAAATATTTCATAGCCTACTAAGCAGAAACAACCGTAATGTATGTGTGTGAGGTGCTTGCCGACAATGCCGCAAGAGCTGAATAAAGCCCATGAAAAGAAGTCACACACTGTTCGCAATACATTGAAGCAACGAAGAGATTCATCAGACATGGAAAGTGGCTATTCTCAAAATATAAGCCAGAACAAGGAGAGCTGCACTGCAGAGCGCACGTCTTTGCTGTTTACAACAAAACAATAGTCCACTTCCTGGTCACCGTGGAAACTGAGTCCCCGCTGTGACAAACAATGTGCGTGTTTGATCTGCATACATATTAAAATGTATAAAATACGTAAATATTACAGTGTTCCAGCCATACATCGGAAACCTTGACACAACATTTTCCAGTAATGCGTTACATTTAGAAGCAGGCAAGTATGATTAACTCCACATTATTCTGAGTCTGAATGACCTGAAGTATTTCACACCATCATAGGAAAATCTACTCAACATCTAGATATCCACCCTAATCTCTCAAAACACACCTTGATAAAGAAAAAGAAAAAACACAGTGCCTCATGTGCAGAACATCCAGCGATTAAATACTAAAATAAGTGCAAGTTGCACTTACCAGATTTGGTTGTGCTCAGTCATAACCACTTGTTGAGCCTTACTGGTGTTTTCCCTCACCAGATGTAGGGGGTGCCGTGCTGCTGCCAGGTCCTGGCCCGTCTCTTGTTCCACAAGAAAAATGGACCCTTTTACGGCGCTGCCGGCGTCATCAGTAATCCACAGGAGAGCTCGCTGAGTTTTACTTTTTTATTGGTTAAAACATATATTTGCTTGTCTACGCGTTTCTGGGACGGACTGTCCCCTTCATCAGGACAATGTGCAATTGTGGATTACTGATGACGCCGGCAGCACCGTAAAAGGGTCCATTTTTCTTCCTTCACACAAATTGATCAAAACACACCTTGGCCACTGCATGGCACTATTAAACGGTGACGGATCAGGCGATAGAGCCGCCAATAAGATGGACGTCATTTACATCTCATAAAAAATGCACACGTGGTGTTGTGGTAAATCCTTTACCCATGCTTGAGATGCATGAGTGAAGGGAATCTGTCACCAGCGACCTGTATCCAACTATTTGCATAGACACATAGCTGTGGTTCACCTGATTAACCCCTTCAGTACCAGGCCACTTCTCACCTTAAATCCCAGGCAGATTTTTGGAAATCTGACATGCCTCACCTTATGTGGTATCAACTCTGGAAGACTTTTACTTATCCAAGCCATTCTGAGACTGATATCTCGTGACACATTGTACTTCATGTTAATGATACATTAGAGTCAATATGTTTTACTTTTACTTATTAAAAAATATCCCAAATTTACAGAAGATGTGGAAAAATTAGCAATTTTTGAAATTTGCATTTCTCTGCTTTTAAGGGCTCATGCACACGTGTGCTGGCTGGGCCCGTGTGCGGACCACAAATTGCGGTCTGCAATGCATGGGCACCGACCGTGGAGACGCCGCTTGCGGATCGCGGACCCTTTTACTTGAACAGGATCCGCAATTTGCATCTGACGGTCCACACCACAAAAGAGTAGTTCAAGCACGGACAGAAAACCCACTGAACCACTCCATAGCGCTTCTGTGGGCTTCCGATCCGTGCCTCCGTTCTGCATTGCACCTCCCGGATTGCGGACCCGTTCAAGTGAATGGGTCTGCATCCTTGATGCGGGGTGCACACAGCCGGTGCCTGTGTATTGTGGAACCGCTGTATGCGGGTCAGGCAATGGCCGTGTGCATGAACCCTAAGGCAGAAAGTGATACCTCATACAATGGTTATTAATTTACATTCCCCATATGTTTACTTTATTTTTGCATCATTTTGTAAATCTTATTTATTTATTTTTTTAGGAAGTTAGAAGGCTTAGAATTTTAGAAGCAATCCTTAAATTTTTTAAGACAATTTCCAAAACCCACTTTTTTAAGGTCCAGTTCAGTTATGAAGTCACTTTGTGGGACTTATATAATAGAAACCACCCACAAATTACCCCATTTTAGAAACGACACCGCAAATGATTCAAAACTGATTTTACAAACTTTGTTAAACCTTTAGGTGTTGCACAAGAGTGAAAGGAAAATGGAGGTGAAATTTCAAAATTTCACTTATCTTTTGCAGATTTCAAATTTTAATCAATTTTCCCTGTAACACAGCAAGGATTAAAAGCCAAAAAAAAAATCAATATTTATTACCCTCATACTGCAGTTTACATGTGGTCGGAAACTACTGCATGGGCACAAGGCAGGGCTCAGAAGGCAAAAGTCATCATGAATAGGAAAGTCACTGGTGACAGAATCCCTTTAAAGAAGAACTCCAGGAGATACAGTAGAGACTCCTTTACCCAAACACTGCAATGCACATAAAATTGCTTAGCTTTAATCCATCTCTTGAACACTAAGGCTACATTCACATGTGCACTGCGTTTCAAGATGTAAATGTTGGTAAATGTGTCAGGGCCAAAGTCCTGGCTTCTGCCCAGCCCCTGGAACGCCCCTGCCACACCCTAAACACTCTTAAGTGTCGAATGAGGCACAAAAAATGCCTGTGCAACAAAATATTTACCAAAAAAGGGGCTGTGCATATTTTTATGCCAAAAACTGGTTTAAAAATGTTCACAAATGACCCCCCAGACAGTACTGAGAGTAGTACGTTACCGAGTGTAACTTGAGTATCGTTAAAAAAAGGCACAAAAAAATTGGATTAAACTGATCTCATAGAAAAATGTCAAACTTAGGCCTATTGCCCACGACCGTATGGCTTTTTCAGTATTTTGCGGTCTGCAAAAAATACGGGTGACGTCAGTGTGCATTCAGTTTTTTGAGGAACGGAACAGCTGGCCCCTGATAGAACGGTATTATACTTGTCCGTTATGTGGACAATAATAGGAAATGTTCTATCTTTGAATGGAATGGAAAAACGGAAACAGAAGGCAAACGGAGTACCTTCCGTTTTTTTGCGGATACATTGAAATTAATGGTTCTGTATAGGGTCCGTATACGATATGCAAAAAACGGAAAGTAAACAGAAAAAGAAAACGTTTGTGTGCAAGAGGCCTTAAGCCTCATTTACACGTCCGCAAAAGGGTCCGCATCCGTTCCGCAATTTTGCAGAACGGGTGCGGACCCATCCATTCTCTATGGGGCCAGACGTAAAGCGGAGAGCACTCTATGTCCGCGGCTCCGCAAAAGATAGAACATGTCCTATTCTTGTCCGCAGTTGCGGACAAGAATAGGCATTTATATGGGGGCTGCCGGCCCGGGTGTGTTGCGGATACGCAACACACCACGGACGTGTGACTGGACCCTTACTGAAAGCAATGCAGGCTGAACACCAGTCTTTAGTAGGATGCAGCCGCAGTGTCATGTGAGGGGGAAGTACTAGTAAAAAATACTCATCAACATCCACTTATGCAACGACCACTCAGGAGGGGGTGGATGTTTAGTATCTGCAGATGAAGGTCCGTGTGTCATTCGTATTCCACAGACGCTGCTCAGCTGAGAATTCATTTGCAGAGCTTCTCCCACCAATGGTCTGTGAAAAACTAGAATATGGATGCCACCTGTGTTGCGTTAGTGGTTGTTCACTGGCCCATAGATTTTAATGGGCTTGTTTGGACTGCATCACGGATTCCGTGATTTTCTTCCATTGAAACACGGTCATTGGAAAACCAGTAAACAAACACATTAAAATCAATGGGTATGTGTGCTCCATGGAAAATGTGGACAGCACACATCCGTAAAAAACAGAAATGTGAATGAGGCCTTAGGGTACATCCACATTGGACAGAAAATACAGCAGAAAAGTTCACTGGTGCAAAAACTCCAATAAAAACCTCGGCAAAACTGCATGAATTCCATGCAGTTTTTGATGCCAAACTGGCTGTGAATTTCACCCTCTCCATGATCAAATCCAGTGCTGAGCCACGCCCCCTGCACTGATCACATGACGGTGACGTCACCCCAGGTCCTTCGGCTTTTCCAAAGTTCGGGTTCGTGGAAGCCGCCCCTTATGGATTCCATATGCCGGGATAGCCCGCGGTAGTGGAATCCATAACGGGATGCGGCGATCACCCCAACCCGAACGCCAAACTAATTTTTGAAGTTCGCTCATCTCTAGTTATAAATTCACATTCTAGGTCAATTTATACTGTGGATTTTTTACACAGTGCGTGGATGATATTTCTTAAAATCTCATTCACTTTGCTGGTACAGTACAATTCTGCAGATCTGCAGCCCAAAAATCCACAATGGCCAAACCATGGCATATCTGCATGCGGTTTTTCAGCATGGATTTTCACACAGGAAAACCACAGAGTAATACAATACCAGCAAAGTGTATAAAATTAGACAAATCTCTTGTAGACTTCGGGGCATATTTACTAAGAGACTTGCGACTATTTTTATATAGCCACATATGGCGGCTAAGATGAGGTTAAAACCACATTAGAAAGAATCAGGTGGGTTTTTGCTGCAGTTTTCAATACAGATGTAGTTTTCACAGAAGAAACAAATTGGGGGTCATTTACAAAGACTGGATTTACGGTGACGGTTATGATGAGACATGCACCACATGCTAAGTTAGACGCACCTCCGGCAGTCCATGCGCCAACAGTAGAAATGTCTCCCCTAGTCTTCTGCCAACATTTATGCCTGTTTTCATGTGTATATGTTAGCAAATTTGTCGGCGTGGATTTCAAGGCCCCCGCTACTCACAAGTTGTGTGGCGCGCTCAGTAAATGACCCCATTTTCTTAATAATGTTTCATGTGGCAATACCAAAAGTATTTTTTGTAATGCAGTCTGCTGAGGTCTGAATAGCCTCATATAGATATACCCCATAGGCTACATTTGGATATGATGAATTTGTTGCATATTTTTGGTGTGGATTCTGCACAAAACACCAGAAATTAGATTTCAAATCGTCAGCGCGCCTATTACATCATGGGTCTGCTGCATATTTTCACTGTGGATTACACTTTTTGCAATGCAAATGCATTTCTTCCTTTTTTAGCACATTTTACTTAAAAAGCGTTTTATGCTGGTCTTCGACATCCCCTACATCACTGGACGATGCACTTAATTTATGATCATCATAAAATAGGCCTAACCACGGACAGTCCATGCACCTATATTGAAATCTACTTCAACTTGTAGCTGAAGTACATTTCAATAGTCATACACCACTATACACAATTCCTTTTCAGAAAGTAGCAAGGGCAACATAAAAACATCATTTGCCTAAATTTTTCAACGTCAATTTCTGACATAGGGATTCATAATGTCTCTATTGTGTCAACATTTTGCCTCAGTTTGGCAATTTTGTGGGCAATGTTCTGCTGTAAAACGTGCACTCAAGCAGATGTTACTTTGGCAAAAATCATCCACCCAACAGGTGGGACTAGTCTGAAGTCAGCTTCTGCTGTAATGGCCAGAATTAAGGATAACTCTGATCCACCCGCCCCCCACCCGAAATGCCGCAGTCAATAGTGCTTGCACCATCTAGGCAGTTAGAAGGAAGAGAGCTCCCTCTGACCCTATCAGCCCCCAGCAAACACAATCGCTGGGTGCCATGACTGTATGTGCATCTAAAAAAATATATTTTGACGCTTTATTATTGTGCAAAACTAGTACAAACAAAACTGTACATATTTGGAATCGCCAAAATCCTACTCACCCATAGAATAAAAGTAACATGCTAGTTATGCCACACAGTGAATATTTAAATTCAGGCCTAGTTCACACTTCAGTGATTTAACCCTCATTCACTTGTCAGTGTTTTGGTCAGTGATTTCCATCAGTGATTGTGAGCCAGGTGCGGGTCAAAAACACAGAACAGGTAGGAATCTTTCCATTGTGCCTTATCTCTGTGTAGGCTTCACTTCTGGCTTTGGCTCACAATCACTGGTGGAAATCACTGAAGTGTGAAATAGCCCTTAAAGGGGTTCTCCAGGTACCTGATATCCTCAGGATAGGTAATTAATATCTGTTTGGTGATGGTCCGACACCCTGACGATCCCTGTGGGCGCTGAAGTTAGCACTTTGAGTGAAACAGGAAGCACAGCTCCATTCAAAGTGTAGTGGCTGAGCTGGGTTACTGCAGTTCAGGTCCCATTCACTTCAATGGTAGATGAGCTGTAGTAACCCCAGCACGGCCACTACATTTTGAATGGAGCTGTGCTTCCTGTTCCACTCAAAGTGATAACTTCAGCGCCCATGTGAACGGAGGATCGACAGGGTATCGGACCATCACTGATCAGATTTTATTGACCTATCCTAAGGACAATTAACATATAGGCGGGCAAAAACTCTCAAAAATGTTTTAGCACCCAGTAAACTCAAACCATTACATGACATCAACAGACTCCGGAGCGAATCCATTGCTAAGGGAAGCCACAAATGTGATCGCTCTAGATGCTGCTGCTGCGCCAGCATCAAACAAGGTTCCAGCTTTCATAGCTCAAGCGGAGAATCTTTCCCTATCCAGAGCTTTTTGAATTGCGACTCCACACACCTTATGTACCTGATTGAGTGTCCGTGTAAACTACAATACGTTGGCCGGACAATACAAACTTTACGTAAAAGACTTAACAAACACCGCTCTAACATCAGGAAAAAATATTATAGCATGGAGTATCAAGACATGACGGTAGTTACGACAGGTTCACCATAACACCAACTGAACAGATCCCGGTCCACCAGCGCAGAGACATCCACTACATCAGACGCCGGGAGATGTTCTGGATTTTTAAATTGAACAGCCTAAATCCTTATGGACTTAATGAGGCCTTTAAGATAAACCTATGACACGGGCCACATAACTTAAAGGGAACCTGTCACCGGGATTTTGTGTACAGGGCTGAGGACATGGGTTGCTAGATGGCCGCTAGCACATCCGCAATATCCAGTCCTCATGGCTCTGTGTGCCTTTGTTGTTTAAAAAAACTGATTTGATACATATGCAAATGAACCTGAGATGAGTCCTGTCCCTAAGATGAGTCCATGGACAGGAGGACTCCTCTCAGGTTCATTTGCATATGTATCAAATCAGTTTTTTTACACAATAAAAGCACACAGAGCTATGGGGACTGGATATTGTGGATGTGCTAGCGGCCATCTAGCAGCCCATGTCCTCGGCTCTGTACACAAAATCCCGGTGACAGGTTCCCTTTAAGTAGAGACACATATATGGTGGTACAGTCTGACACACAGCTCTTTGATGTTTTCCTGTGTATACCTCTTATGCCGTTTTTATATGTCTTGCCTATTCCTACTAACAGGTATTTTAATCCCTATACAGATCACCAGGGGACATCCTTACTCTCTATCTGAAAGAGTCAGATTTTCCACACCCACTCATATTTTTTCCAGCCAAACCCCTCCAAAAGGCACACCAATTATCCCTTGTATAAGTATATATTCACAATAATATGTGTATACATATTCCTTGTGGCATGTTAGTTATATAAATTATATATATATATATATATATATATATATATATATATACACGTCCTGCCTTCTCATTTCCAGGCACTCTCAATCCCCATATTCTCTGCCATACACGTCCTTATCCCCTTTATTTAATATAGTTTTACTCACTATTCCCATGGTTGACACGGTCACCATAACTACGGGTCATATGACCTCTGCGGCACACCTACTATCCTTGTCTCCCAGGCATTGCAACCTCCGACACTCAGGATTGAAATGGGCGGAGCTACCAACTCCGGTTGCTATGACTTCGGATGATGTGATCGCAACTGTGATCACGTGACCACCTCTCCCCAATACATCAGTTTGAAACACAATCAAAATAATACCAAATCTACTGCGCACTCATCTATCTCTAGACTAGGGTTGTTTCGGGTATCGAAGTTTCGATACCCAATCGATACTTTTCTCTGGTATCGAGCTCGATACCAGGATTAGTATTTTATCGATACTGGGCTGCGCTACTGCACAGTCCAGTATCAGAGAACATGGCTGCGCCGCTCTCAGCGCGGCCATGTTCTCCTCGGCAGCACAGGGAGAAGGAGGCAAGTGTCTCCCGCCCCTTGTGCTGCTTCCACCAATAGAGCGAGAGGGGCGGAGGAGGCGGGGTCACTGGCCATCAATGAGGAGTGACGTTTACTATACAGATGCAGGCAGAAGCAGCTCATTGACGGCACCTGCCTGTGACCGGGCGCTGCGATCCACGGCAATTAACCCCTCAGGTGCGGCACCTGAGGGGTTAATTGCCGTGGATCGCAGCGCCCGGTCACAGGCAGGTGCCGGCAATGAGCTTCTTCTGCCTGCATCTGTATAGTAAACGTCACTCCTCATTGGTGGCCAGTCGCCCCTCCCAAGTATTAAAGACATTGGCCAGTGTCCTCCCCCTTTCCCCAGTATTAAATACATTGGTGGCCAGTCGCCCCCCCATCCCCCAGTAATAAAAGCATTGGTGGCAGTGGCCACAGGGTCCCCTCACCTCCTCCTCATTGGTGCAGTGGCAGTGATCGGAGCCCCAGCAGTGTAATGCTAGGGCTCCGATCGGTTATCATGGCAACCAGGACGCTACTGAAGTCCTGGCTGCCATAGTCAGCTCCCTGCTGCTGTGTGCACAGAGCACAGGGCAGCAGGGAGAGGGTGAGATCCTATTCACCCTAATAGAGCTCTATTAGGGTGAATAGGATGAGAATATCCCAGGTTCTAGCCCCTAAGGGGGAAATAGTTAATAAATAAACTGTAAAAAAAAAAAAAAAAAAATTTAAAAAAGTACACCAAAATATTAAGTATAAATCACCCCCTTTCCCAATTTTACATATAAAATATATAAACAATAAATAAAATATTACATATCGCTACGTCTCAAGTCCAAACTATTTAAAAAATCCTCTTTTAAGCGGTGAACGCCCATAAAAGGAAAAAAAAAAAGAAAAACTGCACAATTCGCCAATTTATTTTAGTCGCCTTGTCCCCCCCAAAAAATAGGATCGGACTGTTGTATTATTGGCCGAACGTTCCATAAAATGAGGAATGCACACAGCTTTTTTTAGCATTTTTTATTTTTTTTTGCGTGGTATCGAATAGTATCGAGTATCGCAATACTTTTTTATGGTATCGATACCGAATCAAAATCTTGGTACCGAAACAACTCTACTCTAGACAGGATCGAGTCCATCTATTACATGGTCCCTTTTATGCTCCCTTTACTGTCATGACTGTGCATCACGTGAACGCAAGCATGGTCATGTGACCTCCGCAAGTACAGAGCGTCCTCTTAGAGGACTAAAAAACAAGTTTATATTCCCTATATTAATGTTGCTGCATTTTTGACAAATCCTTTATGTTACCACCAACTATTTAATGCTTCTTCCCCTTAGAAACAGTTAGTTAATAAAGGTTTATTCTACAGTTTTTCTTTTGCCATAGACACAGTACGTGGTGCAAAGCCCGCCCCCTTTAGGGTGGGACCACCCCCACATGCGGTTTTTGGCGTTTTTTTAGGGTATTTATTCTTGTCATTTTATCTGTATCCATTGTACCTGATGAACTGTGATCACCGAAACATGTAGTACATCCCCTTTTTTTTTTTTTTTTTTTTTTTATATATATGTGTGTAATAACTCTTTATAATAAAAGAGGATACGTTTTCTAAACATAAATAAGCCTACTGGACTCCATGGGTCTGTGCCGAAAAAGTGGAATCTGTTCTTCTTCATGTTGTATCCTAAGGATAAGTCATAAATATCAGGAGCCTGGAAAACACCTTTAATGCAAACCCCCCCAAAAAAAAACGGCTTATATTGCTTTTTTTATTAGTGGATCAATAATTTATATAACCCTCAAAATGGTGTCATAAAAAACAATTTGTCTTGCAAAAAACAAGCTCTCATACAGCTACTTCAACAAAGAACAAAGAAAAAAAATGCCCAGAAAAAAAAACAAGAAAATCGAAATTAATAATCCTCCTGTGGGTAGCAGGAGAGGACCTACACAATATTAAGCAGGTGGTTTAACGTTATGGCTGATCGGTTTATATGACAAGCTGGAGCTGGCTGACAGTTTGCTGTTGCTTGCCCTTTCTGGATGAGGTGCATGTCTATGTCATCCTAATCGGTCAAATAAAATAAGAGATGAGCTAGACGTAAGGAGCAATTTCCATACATTAGAACAATGTGGCAGGCCTGAGGCACTTGAGTGCGCCATTTCATGCACCGCTGGTGGATTATAACATGGGGAGAGCACTTCAAGTAAGGTCTAAGGCTGGTACCACACAAGTAGTTTTGCAGCTAAGATGAGACCCTAATGGGACTGAGGTTGCAGGTGCTACAGTATTTCAGATGGACCACAGCTCCTATGTCAGGCAATCTTTAAAGGGGTTGTCCCACTTCAGCAAATGGCAGTTATCATGCAGAGAAGGTTAATACAATGCACTAATGTATTGTGATTGTCCATACTGTCTTCTTTGCTGGCTTGATTCATTTTTCCATCAAATTTTACACTGCTCCAGGGGTTATGACCACCCTGTAATCCATCAGCAGTGATCGTGCTTGCACACTATAGGAAAAAACGCTGGCCTATGTGCACTCCCGCTGTCCTTGCTAACAGAGAGGACTGCACTTAGAACATAGAACATATAGAACATAAAATAGAACATGTCCTATCTTGTCCGTTTTAGGCATCTTGCACACAAACATTTTTTTTTCCGTTTACGTTCCATTTTTTTACGTATACGGACCGTATATGAAACAATTCATTTAAGAAAAAAAAGGAAGGTACTCTGTATGACTTTCGTTTCCGTTCAACGATAGAACTTGTCCTATTATTGTCCACATAACGGACAAGGATAGTACTGTTCTATCAGGAGCCAGTTGTTCCTTTCCGCAGAAATCGGAATGCACACGGACGTCATCCGTATTTTTTGCGGACCGTAAAATACTGAAAAAGCCATAGGGTCATGTGCATGAGGCCTTAGGCATTGTTACAATGGATCCGCAAAAAAAAAAAAAAAAATGGATGGGATACGGATGTCATCCTTTTTTTTGCGGACCGCAAAACACATACGGTCGTGTGCATGTAGCCTTAGTCACAGAAAACCCTATTCAAACAGAAACTTCCAGTGCTGGTTAGAAATCTACACAATAGGGTGTCACCTCTTCTTAGTCACTGAGCAACAAGAAGGGGGTCAATGGTGAGTGTATGAGCGCCACATGAGCTATTACAACTTCTACCGACTAACCAAAACCTGCTGATTTCCCAACACTAGTAAAAGTTATGACTGCTGTGTGGTCTTGCGGTCTATGATTCTGGAATTATTTATTTAGCCATCTATTAAATAAGAAGAAAATCATTCTGCCCCCTACATAAACTGCCTCTGTGTACATGAAAGGCCAGGTGTACATAGCTATTTGCACTAGCAGTGGGGCTTGTGTGTAGCACGTTATCTGCCACAATAAAGGCTGAACATTTCCAAGGTAACAAGGCCATCGAGCTCGCTCTCCGCAAAGCCTGTATCTCTTTAAAGAATCATTTCAATCAGATTCCACTTTACCCTTCATTTTATATTTAACCTCTGCTCACCCTAATACTACAAGAAAAATGCTGAGTGGAGTGTTTTATGTAAATGTGATCTTGGTCTACATGATGCAGAGGAACACGGGGTGAATGACCAAAGATATTTCCTCATGTAAATAATATTATATTGTGAAGATGGTCATAGTATAGGCTGTACATACGGATGCATAACTGGGCACCCAAAAATTCTATAAGCACCTACTGTCTCATACAGACCCAAAATAGCAATTCTCTTATAAATTCATATGGCATCCACAAGGAAAAAAATGTGTCATACTGCATCAGATTACGTATTGTGGGGAATCTTCCCTTCAATACGGTGCTATAAAGAGGCCCGCTATTATGGGAACTGTAGAGACCCTCATGTAAAACTACAGAGGATACTTCGCACATTGTGTGCAAGTTCATTTTGCTTATAAAATACATTATTTCACAGATAATTAAAAAAGGCAATTTGCTTAACCACTTGAAGACCACAGGTTTATACCCCCCTAGTGACCAGGCCCTTTTTTACAAATCCGCACTACACTACTTTCACCGTTTATTGCTCGGTCATACAACTTACCACCCAAATGAATTTTACCTCCTTTTCTTCTCACTAATAGAGCTTTGATTTGGTGCTATTTCATTCTTGCTGACATTTTTACTTTTTTTGATATTTTACTTTTTTTGGCGAAATTTTTTCAAAAAAATGACATTTTTCACTTTCTGTTGGAAAATTTGCCAAATAAAACTACATTTCTCTATACATTTTTCACTAAATGTATTGTTCTACATGTCTTTGATAAAAAAATTCTATAAGTGTATATTTATTGGTCTGGGTAAAAGTTATAGCGTTTACAAACTATGGTGCAAAAAGTGAATTTCCGCAATTTGACTTTCTGAGCGCCTGTCCTGTTTCCTGACGTGCTACAATGCCCAGACAGTAGAAACACCCCATAAATGACCTCATTTCGGAAAGTAGACACCCTAAGGTATTTACTGAGGGGCATAGTGAGTTCATGGAAGTTTTTATTTTTGTCACAAGTTAGCGGAAATTGTTTTTTGTTTTTTTCAAAAATTTCATTTTTCGCTAACTTGTGACAAAAATAAAAACTTCCATGAACTCACTATGCCTATCAGCGAATACCTTAGGGTGTCTACTTTCCGGAATGGGGTCACTTGTGGGGTATTTATACTGTCCTGGCATATTAGGGGCCCCTAAACGTCAGAAGCAGTTTGGAATCCAAATGCGTAAAAATGTCCTGTGAAATCCAAAAGGTACTCATTGGATTTAGGGCCCTTTGCATCTTGGCTGCAAAAAGTGGCACACATGTGGTATCGCCAGTACTCAGGAGAAGTAGGGCAATGTGTTTTGTGGTGTATTTTTACATATACCCATGCTGGGTGTAAAAATATCTCTGCAAATGACAACTTTTCCATTTTTTATACAAAGTTGTCCATTTACAGAGATATTTGTCTCACCCAGCATGGGTATATGTAAAAATACACCCCAAAACACATTGCCCTACTTCTCCTGAGTACGGCGATACACATGTGTGCCACTTTTTGCAGCCAAGATGCGCAAAGGGCCCTAAATCAATGAGTACCTTTTAGGAGGGCATTTTTACGCATTTTTCTTCTCTCGCTTTAGGGCCCCTAAAATGCCAGGTCAGTATAAATACCCCACATGTGACCCCATTTTAGAAAGAGGACACCCCAAGGTATTCTGTGAGGGGCATGGCGAGTTCATATTTTTTTTTTTTTTCGCACAAGTCAGCGGAATTTGATTTTTTTAGTTTTTCTCACAAAGTCTCCCTTTCCGCTAACTTGTGACAAAAGTTCAATCTTTCATGGACTCAATATGCCCCTCAGCGAATACCTTGGGGTGTCTTCTTTCCAAAATGGGGTCACATGTGGGGTTTTTGTACTGCCCTGGCATTTGAGGGTCTCCGCAATCATTACATGTATGGCCAGCATTAGGAGTTTCTGCTATTCTCCTTATATGGAGCATACAGGTAATGAGATTTTTTTTCCGTTCAGCCTCTGGGCTGAAAGAAAAAATGAACGGCACAGATTTCCTCATTCGCATCGATTGATGTGGATGAAAAATCTCTGCCAAAAATATGCAAGAAGAAAAAAGGGGCCTGGCGATTGCCAGGACATAGGAGCTCCGCCCAAACATCCATACCCACTTCAGCTCCTATGTCCTGGCAAACGTGATTTCTCCATTCACATCGATCAATCGATCGGTGTGGAGGAAGACATCTTTGCCAGATTTTTGATACAAAGTGTTTGCCAAAGCATATGAACTCCAACACCTCTCCTCAGCTCAAATGCCAGGGCAAGCGTACCTGTCCTGCAGAGGAGAAATCTCGTCTTGCAGCGCCGCAAACACCGACTTCACGTGTCTTCTGATAGCAGCGCAATGCTTCTCTCAGAATGCACATCAGTGCTGCAGCTGGCTCTTTGCTTGATCCACCTAGAAGGTAAAAAAAAAAAAAAGAAAGAAAAAACCAGGCAGCAACGCAATAATTTTATTAACATTAACTTTATAGAACATTAGAAACCGAACGTTAACTTAAACATTTGAAACATAACTTGAACTTTTTTGCTTACCTGTGGATTTTTTTTTTTGTTTTTTTTTTTACCTTAAGGCCCCATGCACACGGCCGTGAAACTCCGTGCATGGACCGT
Organism: Bufotes viridis; assembly: GCA_033119425.1. Classification (NCBI taxonomy): domain Eukaryota; kingdom Metazoa; phylum Chordata; class Amphibia; order Anura; family Bufonidae; genus Bufotes; species Bufotes viridis. The sequence continues at coordinate 34,704,638 of CM065599.1, read as the reverse complement.
TGTATCTCGGCCTGGCAGCCATCTGACAGCAGGAGTGCACGGCGTCACTGGTTGCTATGGCGCCGTGCGCTCCTGCTGTCAGATGGATGCCAGGCCAGGATACCACGGTCCATGCACGGCGTGTTCCACGGCCGTGTGCATGAGGCCTTAGAGGATAAACCTCTCCTTCCCCGTGGGACAATGTGCAAAGCACAAATCACCCAGAGCTGTGGCGAAGTACATTATGCACTTTGTCCCAGGTGAAAGGAGAGGTTTGCAGCAGCTCTGTGTGAAAGGGCCCTTGCACACGGCGTTGCTCACGCATGGTGATCGCAGAGGAGCGCCTGGCCTGACTTCTCCCGCACAGACGGGGTCGCATAGCATCATATTGATTTATGATGCTATGCTAACCCTACAGTTCTGAAATGCATTGGATAGCACTGGCAGCAGCAGTATGCCAGTGCTATCCAATGCATTCCAGAACTGTAAGGGTTACATAGCATCATAAATCAATATGATGCTATGCGACCCCGTCTGTTTTTGAGAAGTCAGGACGGGCGCTCCTTTGCGATCACCATGCGTGAGCAACGCTCGTGTGCAAGGACCCTAAGACTCTTGTGTGCCTGGCCTGTGTCTTGCAATCCCTATGCTAATAATGTACCTGGGTGTGATACTTGCGGAAGCACTCCCTATGCATAGGGCAGGCTGGTCAGGACAGTCAGGACAAAAAACGGTGGTGTCACGCCTTAGTCCACTCCTGCTACAGACACGACATCTTTTTCTTGAGGAACGGTGGCTTGGGGTACCAGGGAAGACACTGGGGAAGTGTCTCTCATGTAGCCGGCTCACTACATCGGGGACTTGGGGCACAGAACCTCCTGGATACAGGAGTTCGAAATGATCTCTTCCTGGAATTTAAGGAAGGATCCCGTTCTCCCAGCCTTACTGTAGAGAACGTAACTGTTATATATGGCCAATTGAATCAAATATACAGACACCTTTTTATACCAGCGTCTGGTGCGTCGGGAAACTAAATATGGAGCCAACATTTGGTCATTGAAGTCCACCCCTCCCATGTGGAGATTATAATCGTGGACTGAGAGGGGCTTTTCAATGACTCCTGTCGCCCGTTCTATTTGGACAGTCGTGTCTGCGTGAATGGTGGACAGAAGGTAAACGTCCCTCTTGTCCCGCCACTTCACCGCGAGCAGTTCTTGGTCACACAAGGCAGCCCTCTCCCCCGTGCAAGTCGGGTATTAATGAGCCGTTGGGGAAGCCCGGCGACTAGGCGCGCGGTGCCACAGCATTGGATTCCGACTAGATGTAAGTGCCGAAGAGGGCCACACTTGTGTAAAAATTGTCCACGTATAAGTGGTACCCCTTGCAGACTAAGGGTGACACCAAGTCCCAGACAATCTTGCCACTGCACCCCAGGTAGTCAGGGCATCCGACCGGCTCCAGTTTTGAGTCTTTTCCCTCATAGACCCTAAAACGATATGTATAGCCTGTGGCCCTTTCACAGAGCTTATACATTTTGACCCCGTACCGGGCGCTTGCTGAGGATGTACTGTTTGATGCCAAGGCGCCCGGTGGATTGTACGAGGGACTCGTCTATGCAGATGTTCTGACTGGGGGTATACGCATCTGCAAATTTAGATGACAAATGGTCTATGAGGGCCGAATTTTATGGAGCCGGTCATAAGCAGGGTGGCCTCTTGGATGACAGGTTTCATTGTCGGTGAAATGCATAAAGCGCATGATGACCTCAAACCGTGCCCTGGACATTGCAGCAGAGTACATGGGCATGTAATGTATTGGGTCTTTAGACCAATATGACCGCAATACATTTTTTTAGTTATGCCCATGCTGAGGGTAAGGCCCAAAAATGTTTTAAATTCGGAAACGGTGACTGGTTTCCACCGGAAAGGCTGGGCATAGAAGCTTTCCGGATTGGCGGTTATATATTGTGTGGCGTATCGGTTGGTTTCTGCCACAACTAAGTCGTAGAGATCCGCGGTGAAGAACAGCTCAAAAAATTCAAGGGCCGATCTGAAATTGGCTGTCTCCATGCGAACTCCTGACTGGGCGGTGAAAGGGGGCAATACGGGTGCGGCGGAAGGAGGGATTGCCAATTAGGGTTTGCCAGCACCTCTGGGAGACTAAGGGGTCTACGGGCCTGAAGCGCGGTGGCTGCGACGGGGGAGTTAGTGCACGTGCCACCGTACCAGCAACTGCCCTTCTGGTGCTCGCCACTTCACCAGGGAATACGGCAGTGCTGGTAGAAGGTCCAGGATGTGCTGCGCTGCCGGTGTATGCCGCACCATCAAAAAGGTCAGCGCTAGCACCACTCTGCTGCATATGAGGCTCATCACGCGGGATATGCGAAACACTGACATGGGGTCGGGTGCGCCTGACCGTAGCAGGGACCTCAACCTCGTCATCTTCGCTAGCGGTTAGAGTGCCACTGCTGTCTACAGGTTCATATTCTGAACCACTGGATTCAGCGGGTGAAGCGTCCCCATCGCTTTCATCCATCACGGCCAGAATCCTGTAGGCCTCTTCAGCGGAATACCCCTTTTTGCCATTTTGGAGTAACTAAATTTAGGGGTATTCCTCTGAGACTACCCAGGAAAAGAGCACACCTACCTAGTAAAGGGAGTGCTTGCGAAATAGCGCTGCGATCGCTAATAAAGATCCAATAACTCAAAAGTGATCTTTTATAGCGGTGCAGCGATTTTACTGTGTTTTTGCAGTGATCAGAAAAAAAAATTCTGTCACTGCGGTGGGCGGACTGAGCGCGAAGTGTGCGCACAAGATCAGGCCTGATCAGGCGAACAATGCGTTTTTATAGAGCCTAAAGTGACCCTACTGATATAGATCTGATTGCGATCAGTCTTGATCACTTACAGATACTATATTAGTATTAGTGCTGATAAGCGACAGTGATGACGCTAATCAGCGACTAATAAGTGACTGTGCGGTGCGGTGGGCTGGGCGCTAACTACCTAACAAGTAGCTAACTACCTGACGGTGATTAGGGACCCTTATAGGGGGTGATCTATGACAGGGGGTGACAGAGGGTGATCAGGGGTTTATATGGGTAATCAGTGGCTACTAAGGGGCTACTAAGGGGTTAATAACTGACAAAGGGGGTATGTAATGTATGTGTGGTGATTTGGTGTACTTACTGAGCTGCTTGTGTCCTCTGGTGGTGGATCCAGCAAAGGGATCACCAGAGGACCAAGCAGGACTTATATCAGACGCTATTTTGTAAATAGCGTCTGATATCTGATTTTAATAGGTCGATTTAAAAAATTACAGCCTGCCAGCCAATGATCGCGGCTGGCAGGCTGTAGTTTCACTTCTCCTCTGTGCGTCACAGTGAACGCGCGCGCGTGCGCGCGCGCGTTCATGTGAAATCTCGGGTCTCACGAGATGACGCCGATAGGCGGCAGTGAGACCTGAGAGAGCCGCCGCGCTGACGCCCATCGGCGTTAGCGTGGCGGCAAGTGGTTAAAAGGGTTGCTGGGTTCAGAGCTGACATCACCGGCACTGATGGGCGGACTATAGCGCTACCCTAGGCTGTTTTAGAGGCTAGGGCAGCGCTAAAGGCTGCCAATTAGTGTCGGTGAAGTCACTGGGACCACTGCTAGGTGGAAGCCTCCGCCTAGCAGTGTAAAAATAAAAACAAAACAGCCCTTGCCCTGTGCAATACAGCGCAGGGCAAGGGAGAGAATCAGAGCATGAAATGCCCCGATGCTCATATCAGAGGGGCTGCACTGGTGATAAAGGAGATATGTCCAGGTTCAGCTCTGAACTAGGACAACCCCTTTAACTTTATATTGATCCACCCATTACCGACTGTTACTGAAATTCCTAAACTAAAATTCCTATACTAATCCCTTTTCTGCAAAAATAATGAAGGGTATTATTCCGATGATGCAGATTTCTCCTCTGATCAGCTTTTTCAGCTCCAGTGTGGGAAATACTCAGCTTCATCCTTTATGTAGTGCCAGGGTCAGCAACCTCCGGCACTCCAGCAGTGATGAAACTACAACTTCTCATGCTGGGAGTTGTAGTTTTACCACAGCTAGAGTGCCGGAGGCTATTGATCCCTGACATACTGGATGGAGCTGGTCATTGCGGCTCCGCTCCCATTTACTTCAATGGAAGCCACAGTGCAGTTACCAGCTCTGTCCACTATACAATGAAGCTTTTGCAGTTCCAGTGCTAACTTCTGGTTCCAAAACTACACTGAAACGGTTGATAAGCGTGGGGTGTCGAAGTAGGAAAATTTTTTTTTAGAAACATGTAATCTAAACATAAATACTGAGGGGGTAATTTTCCAAGAGACCTGCAGCTATTTTAGTCGTAAAAATAGACAGAAATCCCCTTTTTGACCGGCTGCGCGACAATATTAAGGCCAAAAGTTTTCGCCAGTTGGGCAGAGTGGGGGCATGTCGGGCACAAGCCCCTTGAAAATTACTAACATTTACACCGCTGCCTTATATTGGCCTAATTTATGGTGAGGCTAATCCTCCAGTAGCGCAAGATATAGGCAACGGTCCGCGAGCTACACTGACGAGATATAGGCTACGCAGGAGAAAATAAAAGGTACGGGTTATAGCAACCAAGCCAATTAAAAATGAATATAAATCATGAGAATATATTAAGTTCATTTACATGACCCAAAAACTGTCAAGATAATTGACTGCCTACTCGATATCTCTGCCATTTTGCATTATGAATGATAAGAATAATGTAAAACCTCCTCTTTAAATTTCAGTGACTTCTTTTGAACTTTCCCTCTGACCCTTACTGAATAGACAATCTCAATCAACGGCAAGAGCTCAACAACTATTACAAATACCGCCCTAGCCAGAGTCTCATTAACACAGTCAGTGTTCGGTCAGTGATTTCCATCAGTGATTTTGAGCCAAAACCAGGTGCGGCTCTAAACACAGAATAGGAGAAGATCTTTCCCCTTTACCTTATCTCTATGGGGCCTCAAATCCTGGTTTTGGCTCACAATCACTAAAATCATTGACCAACAGACTGACTGTGTGAATAAGGTCCCTTTCAGGCGAGGAAGTGTCACGCTCCGGACTCTCAGCACAGCTCCAGGCCTGAACTTCCAGCAATGCCGGGGTCGCATGGCAGTATATTGATTTATGATGCTATGTAATCCTACCAGTTCTGGAATGTATTGTATAATACTGACATAATGCTGTCAGTGTTATCCAATACATTCCAGAACTGTAAGGGTTATATAGCATCATAAATCAATATAATGCTATGCAACCCTGGCAGTGCTGGGAGGTCAGGACGGGAGCTGCACTGAGAGTCCAGGGTGATATTCGCTCATCTGAAAGGGGCCTAAGGCATAAGGCTGGGTTCACATTGTTTCATTTTGCGTTCTTCTGATCCTTCAGGAAAAAAAACAACAAAAAAACAAAATGCATCCCGTAAACAAGCGGATCCTGAGCCCAAATATACCAACAAAGACAGAAACCAATTATATTATCACTACAGTCACTCCCTAGATGATAACAAGTCAACAACACTGCCACGCTTCCAACACCAACACAAGCAACCACCAACTTCCAAGTCCCAGGCTAGGGCTGCACGACAACATTTATTGCGTGACTATCTGTCCCAGTAAAGTCGCAGTATGTCGCATGTCGCAGTGCAACAACATAGACTATCGTTTAAAAAAAATGCTGAAATGTAGTTGTACCCTTTTGTCGTGCAAGCCGTACCCTCATCCCTTACTTCTACTACAAACTCCCCCAGACAACAATCTAACATTCAGATACTTTGTTTTATTCCCACTTTAGATCCAGACATGAGACGCTCTCCTCCTCACCCTTAACATGTCAACAGAGTTCAACCAATACCTAGACCTTCTGAACTACTCTACCAGCTCTGCTAGCCTACTTAATGCCATGCTTTCCAAAACATTGTATACTTAATGCCATGCTTTCCAAAACAAAATGCAACCAGGGCAAAGCATAAAACCCAGCTGCCACCCAAATGTGAACCAAGAACTATGCATTTTCAAAAAAATTTAATAAGAAGAAACCTTAGAGTTTTGTGTAAGGGGTCTTGATTTTTTATTGTGCTCAGATTTTTTATTGATTCACACTTCTTAATAAATGAACCAGTCACCCCAGAAATTGGCTTGAACCCATTGCCCCCTACCAGCCTTCTCCTATTTTGTACTAAAAGAATTAGAGTTTTCAGTGAGAAAGGATAGGCTAATCTCGCTGTATGGTCATAAAATATGTCTGTTTACTGTCTGTCTCTCTCTCTCTCTCTATATATATATATATATATATATATATATATATATATATACGGTATGTATGTATAACATATTCACTGAAGTGCTTCTATAATAATCCTACCAGCAGGGTCTGTCTGTTTGCAGCTCTATGTAGTAGTGGTTTCGCCTCTCACGTTTGATAGTGAGTTTGGCTAATTTGGACACCTTTCGGCGCAAAACACTTAACTCAGACCGTAGTGCATGAAGAACACTTTATTTGACAACGCGTTTCGGAGTCTCGGCGACTCCTTTATCAAGTCTGATTGGTTTCCAGCAGAGTGATGTTACAATACTTTCCCCACGTATCTATCTCCTGTTCAGGGGAGCTGGCTGGTGCGGCCGAACGTCCCGCTCCACGTGGTAGGAAAGGCGCGCTGGGAGAGAACACCAAGGTGTTCACCAAGGTGTGACACCAAGGTGTTCTCTCCCAGCGCGCTTCCTACAGTGAGCGGACGTCGCGCATCGCCAGCCCTGAACAGGAGATAGATACGTGGGGAAAGTATTGTAACATCACTTTGCTGGAAACCAATCAGACTTGATAAAGGAGTCGCCGAGACTCCGAAACGCGTTGTCAAATAAAGTGTTCTTCATGCACTACGGTCTGAGTTAAGTGTTTTGCGCCGAAAGGTGTCCAAATTAGCCAAACTCACTATCAAACGTGAGAGGCGAAACCACTACTACATATACTATCCCAAAAAAGGGGGCCTAGCCAGCCACCAACGGGAATTCAGGACACACCAGGCAGCATACACCTACGATCTCCCAACAGTGCAACACACAGGAATGAACAACAAAGAAACTAAAAAGGTGAGCATAAAACTATCGGTTTATTAGAACTACATCACAGTTCATATACATATCACCCTATGAGCGCTTTCTCGTTCCTTGGCTTTACCCCACTGTTTGCAGCTCTATCACTCTGCAGCTGTCCCCTGCTCCCCCTGTTATGTGCAAGGCAGCTGTAACCCGATGCCTCAGTGTATGGACCCAGATTTTATGAGTGAATTCAGAATGAGTGTTCAGTGATTGAGGCAAGGGGGCAGCAGTGCTTCTATAAGGCCGGGTTCACATCACCGTCTAGTTTTCCGTTCTTCTGATCCATCAAATGGATCCTATATTTTAAGCATCTGTTATGCTGAGTTATACACATTGTGCATCGATTTTAGACATTTCTGTCTGAGATAAGTTATTTTAGACAGAAAAAAATACTGTGTAGGACTCCTTTTCATTAAAAAAATAACAGATCTCAGACAGAAATGGCAAAACCGGATGCAAAATGTGTATAACTGAGCATATCAGATGTTTAAAATACAGGATCCATTAGAGAAGGCAGGCACTCTACACCTAGGAAAACGCAGGAATTAAAATATAAATCTACCCAGTTTATTAGTAGGGTAAATGATAAAGGTAAAGATGTGTAAAATACAAATAAAAAAAATGGAGGATTAAAAATAGTCCTTATAAGAGGAAGTCAAAGGTCCTGTATTTCAACATATAGTCCCAGTTGGAGAAAAATGATGGAATCATATAGGGGTTATAAGGTAGTCTCTCTTGGTAGGTCTATGGGTGGTCCTGGAGAGTTTAGGTAAAAATAGATAAAATAGGTAAAATTCAATTCAACACCCCATCAGTGTCGGTTAGGTGCCAAATATATCCAGTTATAACCATTAAGATATGGATATATTTGATCAGCTGTATTTGATCAAATATGTTTAATCGGCAGTATATGTCTGTCTCTTCAGATATAGACAGAGCGCATGGGCTGGGTACATTTGGTTGTATAGATATATGCAGTCAGCAATTTAAAGCTGTGTCTTTAGAGATAAAAAAGAAAAACACCATAGGCTTGGTATATTGTATGCAGTAGGGATATTTTACTCGTTGTGGCGTCCCACAGAGTGGTGACAATATCCCCCTGCTAGTACCTTATCGGTCATGTCTCTGTCCCGCTTGTGATGGCGCGAGGGCTTGTCCGCCCAGTTCTAAATGCCCAGCGTGTTGCGCGGATTGATTCACCCACTACCAGGCTTAGCGTCCCACATGGTTATGACGTCTCCGGAAGTTGCCCGCAGTGTGCATCAGCGGAAAGGAAAAATGCGCAGCACCGATTGTAGAAGACTTTAGTGGTGGAAATCGCTTTCCAATTCCTAGGATAATAATAAGCAGTTCAGGTTGGAGCCTAGAACGGGGTGCGGGTGTGTCTGTCCTGTACCAAACGCGTTTCGGGGAGTGTCATATCCCCTTCATCAGGCTCCAACCTGCCTTCTCTACTTATATTGTTTTTCTTCTCTCCGACTCAGGTGTATCAGTCAGGCAAGAGCACCTACCTGTGCAAGCCAGCTGGGTGAGCCACTATTTTATTTTCTTTGCCAGTTTTTTTTTTTGTTTTCTGTTCTTTTGACAGATTAGAAGAACGAAGAACGAAGAACGAAACGATGATGTAAACCCAGCCTAACACGTCACGCCACCTATTCACAGTTTTCATTCCTAAATTGCTCATTCAACTAATAACCCACAGGCATTTAAAGACCAGAGAACCAGAAATGACTTTTTGTCCTTACGGCATTGATGTAGGTTTAATACTATTCCCAGAAATGTCTAGATATTCCGGAGTATCCTAACTCTTCCAGCAGCAAACCCTCTACAGACACCAGCAAGAGCTAATGACTGCTAGACAATTTCTGTAACTAAGGGAGGAAATGAAGGCACTTTGTTGAACATGTGGTAATTACCACACTTCGGCAAAGCACATTGTGTGACCTCATGACGTTCTGCACAGACAATACAAAGGACACAATATAGTTGGAGGTCTCTCACTTCACCCTTAAGCCTTGTTAAGCACCCTTGTAGATATTGCAATTTTAATTGGCTGTTATAGGTGCTCAATAGGCACGTAGATAAGGAAAATGTGGAAAAATTACATCAGAAGTGAATTGTAAATTCACACCATTTTTACACATAGAATTTAAACAATCAGAATTAGTCACTATGGTAAGCTTGAGATATGTTAAGAATTAAATGCAAAACGTAACTTGAAATAGAGGTGTGACTGGAAAGGATCAATATCCTACAAAACGCCTACTCAACAGTCATTAAACAGGACCTGTGCGCTCTCCTAACATGTCTGTTTTAGTGAATACAGTATATTTTGGACTATAAGACTCACTTTTTTTGCAGGAAAATATTTCTTAAAAGTGCCTGGGGCTTATAGCGCACATCCAGGGAGATCCAGCCGTGCCAGACCCCCATGACTGCTTCCTTAAAGAGGACTGATGTAAAAAATGAAAATCAGATATCATATAGTACATGACAATCTTTTTCTAACAAACCTAACAAACCTAGAACCGGTCCTGTAGAACTCATGGGTCCAGAGATCTCCATGTTCACTGCATGTTCACTGCTCAAATTGCTCTGCTGGAATATCTTGAACCTGGCAGTTCAGGGGGTGTGACCTTTCTGCAGAAGCTCTCTCTCCCTGCAAATGCCATGGCTTCTATCAGAACACATGGCTGGTGGCAGTTGAAGATTTAAAGTGTAACTGCCGTTTCATTTTTTATACACTAATGGTAAATTACACCCGGCTGTATAAATGCTTTTGTGCTATATAATTTAATCTTTTTCAGTTTTACCTCATAATAACACCCAGAAATGTGTGTCACTTTCACATTGAGCAGCCTCTTCCCACAGCGTAGTCACGAGCAGCCGTCTCCTCTCTGATATAAACAAAGGGCCGGGGAGAGCACTGGGAGGAGGAGCACAGCCCTGAGTGCCCGAGTTCAGGGAGAAAGCGGAGGGGGGAGGGCTGCTTTAGATGCTGCCTTCTCCTGAATGGTAGCAGCTAGAAACGTGCAACTGGTCTTGTTTGAAAGCTGACATTCCATCATACAAGATTAGAATGACAGCTAAAGTCCAAGCAACAGAGGAGAAATCACTGTTAGAAATCGAAAAAATTGCTGTTTTTATCTTTCTCCCTAAAAATAAAATAATAAAAGTTATTTAATACACTATATATACCCCAAAATGGTTCCTAAAAAAACCTTTTAATGTGAATGCTTACTGATTTCATGTAATTGCAGGGCTTGTCTCTGGTTAGCTGTATGTGAGAGGATATACACTGCACTGGGGTAGTGGGGGAAGTTTTCTTTATTCTGATTGGTCCTGCTGGTTCATGTGAGGAGAAACAAGGGGTTATAGGAAGTGAGGAAAATAGAGGATGGCTCCAAGGACATGGCAAACATCAACAAAGGGAATGCTGCAGAGGCCATTTTAGGAAGATGCTGAAATAGAGACTTGGAGAACTAGGGTTGCTAAGGGCTGAATACAGACATCAGAAAGGTAAAATTAACTGAAAAATAAGGCTTCATGACTACCTTCCCTTCAGCATCACATATGTTAGGAATTTAATTTTTGGTAGTAAAATGGCAGTGACACTTTAAATTAAACAAGTTCAACCAGCTCAGTGAGACAAACAAAAAATAAGGAAAAATCAAATAGCAGGTTTATACAGATACATTTTATTGATTAGCTCACTGGCTATACTAAATTTTTAATAACATGCAATTATAAAAGTATTTAGATCCAGGAGCTGGTTGAAAAATGTAGATTGTGTTTCATGACACAACCCCTTCCATAATCCGGCAGAGCACTCATACAGCGCTTTGCTGGATCAGTAAGAGAGTTATGCACCTGCACACTTATCACTCTCCCTGCCCCACACTGATCCGTATTAGGCCTCATGCACACGAACATTGTTTTAGTCCACATCCAAGCCGCCGGATGCGGACCCATTTACTTCAATGGGGCCGCAAAAGATGGGGACAGCACTCCGTGTACTGTCTGCATCCGTTGCAGCGTTACATGGCCCCACAAAATATAAAGAACATGTCCTATTCTTGTCAGTTTTGCGGGCAAGAATAGGCATTTCTATTATGGGCGCCCATTCAGTTCCGCAAATTGCGAAACGCACACGGGTGTCATCCGTGTTTTGCGTATCCGCAATTTGCGGACCGCAAAACACAGTACGGTCATGTGCATGAGGCCTTACATGGAACACCTAAAGGGTTAACGTTTGTAAAATCAGTTTAGAATAATTTGAATGGGGTCATTTACGACTAGTTTCTATTACGTTAGCGTGACAAAGTGACTTCAGAACTGAACTGGTTCTTAAAAAGTTGGTTCTGGAATTTAACGTCCTAAAAACATAAAATGACACTTACAACATTATGCCAACATAAAGTAGGCATACCGGGAATGTTAACAATTTTATGAGGTATCACTATCTGTCTTAGGCTATATGCACACGTTCCATTTTTTTTGCGGATAGGATGCGTACCCATTCATTTCACCGTGTGCTGTCTGCATCAGTATGTCTGTTCCGTCCCCACGCAAAAAAATAGAACATGTCCAATTTTTGTCCGTTTTAGGCATTGTTACAATGGATCCGCAAAAAATAAAAATGGACGCAATTTACGGACCGCAAAACACATACGGTTGTGTGCATGTAGCATTAAAAGCAGAAAAATTCAGATTTCGAAAATAGCAATTTTTTCCAAATACAGAATTCAGTAAATTTTAGATTTTTTTTTATAATTAAAGGAAGACATCGAGAAAATAGTCATAGCATATCTCAGGACCTGTGTTTTTGAAATCTCTGGGATTTCAGATATATTAGTGTAATTAGGTTCTACTGAAGACTGAGAAATTAACCATTTTAAGCAGCAGAAAGTGAAATTGGCTTAAAATGATTAAAAATGTATGATCTTCACCACAGTTGCAGACTGATCGGCGCCTTGGGACTCTACTCTTCAATTTTAAGAAAAGAACAATATAAAATATTGCAAATGTATCTGCAAAACACGATAATATAGTGCAGGGCACAATGCATACAGCTTCACACGATGATGAATACAGTCATGGTCAAAAAATTTGACACAGACACAAATTTTGGTTTTCACACCAGAGTTTGCTGCTTTATTGTTTTTAGATCTTTGGTTGTCAGGTGTTTTTATGGCATGGTATACCGAAGTACAATTGTAAGTATTTCATAAGATTTTTAATTTTTCTTGATAAATACATCAAGTTTATGCAACGACTCAATATTTCCAGTGTTCACCCTTCTTTTTCAAGACTTTTGAATTTCACCCTGGCATGCCAGCAGGGGCAGATTGGCAATAGACCTTACAGGAAAATCTCCCAGTGGCCGGATGCCCAAGGAAGGCACCCAAGCCCTGCTTTTTGCCACTGGCCATGTACATAATGAGCTCTCAGTGGTAATTACCCCTGTGAGAATCAGGTACTCATGTACCTGGCCAGCGACCACATATGTCCTCCTGAATTTAACTGATGTGGTCTGCATCAGGAGGCCCCTGCTCCATATCTTGATCACAAACAACTGAAAGAGGACAGAAAATGGCACCTCTTGATGGCCACCACAGTGGGACAGCTTTTTCAGCAATATATTGTGCTGCACTTTGGCATATCGTTCTGATGGGACAGTATTTTGCGCTATTAGTATTGCTGACCCTGCCTGATTGTGTTGTCCCACCTTCTGTCAATTTGGACCCTCTACTACATGGGGCCACTTTTAGGATTTTTTTTCCAGGGCCATTTTAAGTTCCCAGTCCAACCCTGCATGTCGGATATCAGCTTCTGGACCAAATCCCGACTGATGGTTACTTATTCTCACCTAATCAGTGCTTGGAGTTTAACACAATTTCTGCTCTTTAGTTTGTCCACCCGTTTTTAGAGGATTGACCACAGGTGCTCAGTGGGATTGAGATCTGGAGAGTTTCCAGTCTATGGACCCAAAATTTCATTGTTTTGCTCACCAAGCCACTCATGTGGACACATTTACTAATCTACTTACGCCCTTTTGTTGCATAAACAATTTTGTAACACGCCATTTGAGCGGCAAATTTGGTGACATTTCCCCTTTACACCAGAAAAGGGGGAAGTGGTGGGTGAGAACGGTAGGTCTGCCTCATTTATCATTTTAGCGTGGAAAATGGCTTACATCTACACCAGACTGGCGTAGAGTTAAGTTTGTTGCATGGCCTACCGGACAAAACACCAAACTTATTTAGACGCCTGTGCCTCTACATAACTGTGGTGCTTCCTCAGCAGCTAAGAGGGAGTTGAGATCCGCAAGGAAAACGGCGGTCTTAAAGGGGTTGTCCAGAATTGGGGAACTTTGTTTAATAGTACTGTAGTGACATACACATTATAAACATGCATGTCCTACTTTTTGAACATTTTTCTGATGTCCCGTTTTCCTCCTGCAAATTTCTGTCCGGAAGTGACTGTTTCCTTGTCTTCAGTGATGTACCGGGTCCCTTGCAGTGGAGCAAAGCCTCCTCTTCCGCTGCTTAGGGAGCCTGGTGACATCACCAGCAGCCTAAGTAATTATGCAGAGTGGATGGAGAGGCGGAAACTAGGCCGGCCGGCATCACACTAAGCCCAGCCCCTCATTGTGATAAGCTCTGCCGCCCCTCCAGTTCGGTGATGTCACCGGGCATGGAGCTTGATAGTAAATAGAGGAGTGTGTATGAGGCATGAATATATATGAGGGGGCGGGTGCAGGGACACTATGTTAGACAGCAGGAACAGGGAGATGCTGTGCTGGGACCCACACTGCAGTGTGCGATCTGTTGGGGACTGTAAGAGCCCAGTGTGAAAGCTATCTAAAATTATCTTGGGAACATAGACTTGGCTAATTAAGGTAAGGTGTTTTTGAAAAAAAAAGTTTCATCCTGGACAACCCCTTTAATAAATGCCCCCCTTAGTTCTCACTTTTACCTTCTGACACGGTGCTCTATTATGCTGGAAAAAGCATTGTTCATCATCACCAAATTGCTCCTGGATCATTAGGAGCAGTTGCTCTTGGAGGATATACGGTATGTATAATGTCACTCTACCAATTTACAAGTTAATAAAGCTAACCCTCCTGTAAGACTTCCAATTAACTTGTGTTCATGGCATTACACCTTATAAAGTTCTTGTCATTTCAGGTGACTTTTCAGAATAAGCTGCCATCAATATGTAGCTAACACTGTATCTGACCATTACATGACTTGTACTCTGCATTTATCACCAGTTTTTCCCTCTGAAGGCTCCAATATACAGTACAGTAGTTTTCTTCTCCCCTTCCCCGCATACTCATTCCCCACCAAGTTTGGTTGAACATGATGGACATACGTATATTTTCCAGCTCTACTATGAGCATATGCTCTGAGCAATGCAGCACTGAGGTGAAATGCCTACTATAGCCAAAAATGTCCACATTTACTTTGACTTCTAAAAAGACCCTGGAGCTTTGAACTGCAGAAATGGACACCATACGCAGGAGCATGCACAAACCTACTTGAGCTCGCCATTTTATATGGCATAGATCAATTCATAAAGCTGGGCAAACACATGAGACAGCTATAATTTGAGTCGATGGTTTAATGTTATATCTGGTTGGTATTTCCATAATTCCATGTCTAATGCCTGAAAACAGGCAATAAGTGACAGCCAACAGCAGAACGCCATCCAAATATACCATTAAAGCAAAATACAGTCCACGTGGATAAATGCACATTTCTAGCTATGCAATACATTACATATAATCGAGACAGCCTTACAACTTGGGGCATTTCCCACAAATATAGGGGTTTGACTTTCTGCAACCAATAAATAGCATCTTGTTACTTTGACCTATTTTATTTAGGCTGAAGGAGTAAAATGACTTGACCATGATGTGCTTCCTCACTTAGGATAACGCCAGACATGCCGGCTATGACAAACCGGCCAACAACCTGATTTTTTGGTACTTGTTGCTCTAGATATGTCTGAGATCCTGACTTTTTTGCAAGCTGCCTAATAAAACCAGTTAAAAACAAATGTAGCCTAATCCATTCTCCAACCAGCATCTGCACCGTGTACTCTCTGCCACACACTCTTTCATCTAAGCTACAGCCCCAACAAGGAAAGCTATAATAGATGTTAGATAAGTTTACCATCTGCATCATATTATAATTTCATAAACCTTGTTTAAGCAGCTCTAGTAGTGCCAGAGACAAATATGTTTTCAAGACATAATGCCCATCCAGATAAAAGCTATTACTATCGATGGCTGATTAAGAATAAATGCATAGTAGCTATGAAAATATAATATCTGACAGAAAAGCAAACAAAATAAGCCTAAAGCGTATGGGTGCTTTTGTCAAGGAGAAAGGGATTTTTACACGTGTGTCTGTGTACCTGGAAAAACTGATTATGTAGACTGCAGATTTCTGTACTGCTACTTTTATTTTTAAGGCTGCTTTCTCTGACATGAGCGTTGAGTGCTGAATCTGCAAGGTGGCAGCATCAGCCAAAGCAAGTGAGGTGAGCTTATTTATTTATTTTTTTATGTCTGATTTGAGGTCTGATGGGGGTCTGATCTGAGGCTGATGGAGGTATGATCTGAGGCTGATGGAGGTATGATCTGAGGCTGATGGGGAACTTATCTGAGGCTGATGGGGGTATGATCTGAGGCTGATGAAGACTGGGGGCCGATCTGCGGCTAATGGAGTTTGGGGGCCTAATCTGAGGCTGATGGAACTTGGGGGTCTGAAGTCTGATCTGAGACTGATGAAGCTAGAGGTTGTGATGAGGGTCTGATCTAAGGTTTGATGGAGCTTGGCAGTCTGATTTGGGGGTCTGATCTGAGGTCTAAAGAAAAAAAAATGATTTTCCTCAACCAAATCCTAGGAGTGTCTTATAGCACGGTGCGTCTTATGGTCCAAAAATATGGTAATTAATAATATGTTATAGTTACTGTGTTAGTGACTTAAATCTATCTGTAGAGCGCCACTTGCTATTTGCTCTTTTTCAAATTTCTCTGGCCTGCTCACTGAGATGGAAACACATGTTCAATTCTATCCTTCAACTGCCACCGACATGCCCCCATGAGGAAGTTGTCTCTTTTTATTATGTAATAAGACTGTATGCAATTATGATAAGAATGCCTTTTTAGCATCTGGTATTATGTTGCATTGCATATAGAAGGTATGATGGGCCCACAGTGTGTTGGCATTGCACTGATGTTGAGGTATGTGGGTGAGAGTCCGCAAAATGCTGGTAATTGTTATACTACTTTTTTATGAGCAAACCAACATGACCGAAGGGTACTATTCGTTCTTAAAATTGTTTGGTGGATAATCACACCTGTAGTATAGGAGGTGGGATTGTATTTTTGGCGGTTTGTGCATTTTCACCACACAGTAGTTCTCAGTATTTGTTTGGCGGTTGTTCATTAATCATTGGATAACCCCTTTAAGAAAGGGGAGAAATATATGATTAAGGAAACAAGTAGTTTTATGCAAGATTTTGTTCTGCTAAAAAATTTAGTCTTATAGTCCGAAAACACTGTTAGTAAACAGAAAAGTGTTGAACTAGTATATGTTTTATATTTTTGATTCTTTAAAGTAGCCCCCTTTTGCTATGATGAAAAGTTTTGCATACTCTCAACATTCTCTCAATCGGGTTCACGATGGCTTTCTTAGAGGTGCGGAGCACTTGTTGGCTGCTTTTCCTTCAATGTGCAATCTAACTTGTCCCAAACCATCTCAGTTGGTATAAGGTCAGGTGATAGTGAAGGCCATGTCATCTGATGCTGCAGTCTATCACTCTCATTCTTGGTCAAATAACACTTACAGTTGTGTTAAAAATAATAGCAGTGTTTTTTAAAAAAGTAAATAAACCTCAAAATCCTTCTAATAGCTTTTATTTCCATACACACAAATGCATTGAGAACATTACATATTCTATTCCAAATCAAAACATGAAGAAAAATATAGCAAATTTGTGTTGTTCCTCTAAAAAAAATTAAGAACAGTAAATATTAGACTGTTCAAAAAAATAGCAGTGTTTGTATTCTTCTTTACAAACTCAAACATTCACTATATAAACTGAAAAATGTTTGAAGATTTTGCTTTCCTTTGAATCACTGAACTAATATTTTGTTGTATAACCGCTGTTTTTGAGAACTGCTGTACATCTGTGTTGCATGGAGTCAACCAACTTTTGGCCCCTGTGACCAGGTCTCCAGCCCAGGATGATTGGACTACATTCCACAGTTCTTCTCTATTCTTGGTTTTGCCTCAGAAACTGCATTTTGATGTCACCCCCCTTTTGGATTAAGATCTGGGGATTGGGCTGGCCATTCTATAACATCAATCTTGTTGGTCTGGAACCAAGATGTTGCACGTTTCCTGGTGTGTTTGGGGTCGTTGTCTTGTTGGAATGCCCATTTCAAGGGCATTTCCTTTTCAGCATAAGGTAGAATCACCTCTTCAAGTATTCTGATGTATTCAAACTGATCCATTATCCCTGGTATGCGATAAATAAGCCCAACATCTCCATATCATAATGCTTGCGCCACCATGCTTCACTGTCTTCACAGTGTACTGTAGCGTCAATTCAGTGTTTTGGGGATCGTCTGACAAACTGTCTCCGGCCACTAGACCCAAAAAGAACAATCTTACTTTCTTCGGTCCACAAAATGTTGCGCCATTTGACTTTAGGCCAGTCAACGTGCTCTTTGGCAAATTGTAACCTCTTTAGCACGTCTTTTTTTTAGCAGTGGGACTTTGCGGGGGCTTCTTGCAGATAGATAGGCTTCACATAGGCGTCTTCTAATTATAACAGTCCTCACAGGTAACTTTAGACCTTCTTTGATCTTCCTGGAGCTGATTGTTGGCTGAGTCCTTGCCATTTTGGCTATTCTTCTATCCATTTAAATGGTAGTTTTTCGCTTTCTTCCACGACTTTCAGGTTTTGGTTGACATTTTAAAGCATTTGCGATCATTTTAGCTCAGCAGCCTATCATTTTCTGCACTTCTTTATATGTTTTCCCCTCTCCAATCAACTTTTTAATCAAGGTACGCTGTCCTTCTGAACAATGTCTGGAACGACCCATTTTCCTCAGAATTTCTGAGAGAAATGCACTGTAACCAGCATGTACAACATTTGCTGCCTTGCTTCCGTAAATAAGGGCAATAATTGCCACCTGTTTTTCAAAGAATGAATGACCGCACTCATTGAACTACACACTGCTATTATTTTGAACATGCCCCTTTCAATTAGTGATTCAATTACAACGAATCAGCAGCATGCATGTCCTGAATGTTGGGTCTGTTGGATTTCAATTACTCCATTACACCTGCTAGCAAATTATTTTCCATGTAGAAATATCATTTCTACCAAAAACAGTGATTGATCAGGTTAGTGATGTCTGACTGCTATTATTTTGAACACAACTGTACATAGCCCGCAGGTGTCTTTGGGGACATTGTCCTGTTGAGAAACAACTGATCATCCTGAAAAACGTAAAACTACTTATGATAGCATGTTGATGAAGGGTGCTCTGGTAGCCATGCTGGTTAAGTGTGCCTTGAATTTTGAATAAATCCCCAACAGTGTTACCTGCAAAGCACCACCACACCATCTCTTTCATGCATAACAGGTTTCCACTGGTCCATTTCTTGTGTTTCTTGGGCCCAATAATTCACCACTTCTTGTTGTTTCTTATTAGTAGCTTCTTTGCAGCAATTTAACCATGAAGCCTTGATTCACATAGTCTCCTCTGCAAAGCTGATGTTGAGATGTGTCTGATTCTTGATCTCTGTAAAGCATCTATGTAGGCCTTGATTTGACATGCTGTTAACTTGCAGGAAATTCTAATGAACTGGAAATTCTAATGAACTTATCCTCCTCAGCTGTGGTAAACTCTTGGTCTTCCGTTCCTGGGCCGGTGCTCAAGAGAGCCAGTTTCGTCATAGAGTTTAATTTTGGTTTCCATGACTGCACTTAAGGATACCTTCCAAAGTATGAAAATTTTCCGTACTTATCTTCATGTCTTAAATTAATGATGGACTGCCATTTGTCTTTATATAGTTGAGTGGTTCTCACAATAGTGTGGAGTATAACAGGGTTATACACTGTATGGAACTGTGTACCAATCCTACCTCTGACCAACACAACAGATAGTCTCAAACAATTACAAGGCAAGAAATTCCACAAATTACCTCCTGAAAAGGCAAGCCTATTAATTTAAAACCATTCCAGTCGACCAACTCATGAAGCTGACTGAGAGAATGTCAAAGGTGTGCAAGGCTATCATTAAAACAAGAGTCTACTTTGAAGAATCTAATATACAGAACCTATTCTGGTTTAACACTTTTTAAATGACTATTTCTGCTAATTCCATATACGTTCCTTCATCATTTTCATGTCTTTAATATGAATCTACAATCTGGAAAAAACAAAACAAAAAAAAAACACGGAATGAGGTGCGTTGAAATGTTTGACTGGTCTTGCTTAAAATAATTAAGCACACATCAAGATCAATAGATATCAGTTGTGGCTTCTTCACAAGTACAATCCGCTCTTGTAACTCTTGTGTGTCACTTCTAGTTGTTTCATAAAGACACTTATCACTGGATGAAGCCATTTCTGGCCACTGCTCTACTATATACCAGCTAATAGCAGCTCTCCATTCTGGCTCTATGACGTCCATATGATCCATGAGGGAAATGAGTTGTACTTGTCATAAGACAAGAAACTTAAAACTTGTTTCATACGAGTAGTTCATGAATATGGGATATGCTGCATAGAAAATAAATGCTAGTGCATCAATATTAGTAAATGTGTCCCTCTGAGAACCTTTATTGAGCATATTATATTCCACACACCCGTGGATTTATAGCCTATTTAATAACAGATAAAAAGATTTTGGAAAATCCCCCAAAAATAATAAAAAAGTGCCAAAGCTGTCCACAGGCTAGCGGAAAGATCCATATGAATGAGCCCAATAAACAACGTTGAATCTAAAATTAGGCAATTATATCTTGCTGATTTTCATTTCTCCACGGAATATTTAAAACTGGATTCTTTCATACTTTGTTCTCTAAGGATCTGCATCCACTGAGCAAAGGGAGTGGAGCTCCAGGCAGCCGATAATGAGCCTGACTTCTAAACAATAGAATTCCAAAAGGACAAATCAGGACATCTCTGAACACCATGGTGAGGATCACAGGACGGAAGACAGTTACCAGAGAAAAACATGGAATTTGGGGGTAATTATCTGCATACGGAGACACAACATTACCCTGTATATGTCACTACACAAGGAATATACATGACATAGGTGCTGAAGAGACCACACGCTAGAACATTCCAGCAGTCAACAGCGTTCATGTAAAACACAATAGTCATACAGCAGCTATAGTTAAGCCAGCGTCTCAAATGTAATCTCGAAATTTAATTTCTCTAATTTGGCATTAAAGAGAAAATCATTACTAGTAAAATGATATATTGCTAAACAACATTCTGCCAAGTATTTTCCTAAGGCAAAATAATAAGAAATGATATCCCTGTCTAATTGGCATTAGAATCATATGTCTTCCAGCGTACAGCCATCCTATTCAGATAAACTAAGGTAAACTATCTCCACCACGTGTATGCACTTAAGTAATGCACAAACACAACGATAATATACATCTAGTAATAAGCAGAGGTTATTTTGGCTTGTGCAAAAGTACAGCATGGAAAATCTACTAAGCTCTGCAGCACATATAGGAGCAGCTTCAGCAATTACAGTCATCTGCTACCCTCAGGCAAACAAGGCAGAAGCTTCGAAGGGCAGGGGATGCGGAATTAGACATCAAGAAAGCTTTACACCTCTTTAACTCGTCAGCACTACAGACAATGCAATGCTCAGGCAATATGAGAAATATCTATTACACATTTACACTTTTTCTCCAAGATGATTTCCTGCAATAATTTTCACCTTTGGAGTTATGGGTTTGTCAATAAAGCAATTTACTGGAGTCATAAATATCACATATAGTGATTATGTGGCATCTCTGTAAATTGCTCACATGGTATGACCAATATGTGCACGCGTCATCTACATGTAGCAGTGTTTCATGAACTGCCCACATTGGGTTTTACATAACAATCTTAGCTAAGTAAAAAAAAACACGCATTTTGATTAAACATCGGTAGGGCCACACGTATGGTGCAGCCTCGGGCCGGCTAGTATGATGGGGTCTGGAAAGACTGCAATGGGTAAAGAATCACTTAACGTGTATGAGGGCAGTGGGGAGGAGCAATGACCACTTTGTGGAGGGTAACGAATATGGCATGATCCCTCAACCACCCTCCTTTATGACTGAGTAGTACCGGGGGGAAATTACTAAGGATTTGGATGAAATGAATTGGTTTGGTCACGCAGGGTGGAATTTATTTATTTTTTTTGTGCAGAAGCTTTGGCATGGGAAATTGGTCTGAAAGGTTGGGCAACAATAAGGCAGATAGTTAGGACCGTTGGAACAGAAAGTAAAGCACTGTAGGTGTTGTGCTAGAGCCGCCATAATGCCGGGTTTCCGACAGAGGCCCATGGCAAAAGTCTGTGATTGGTGGACATTTAACCCCTCAGATGCCGTGGTCAAAGCATTAAAGCCGTGAACTACGCACTTCCCGGCCAGGGCTGCATTGGCCTGGCTGAGCTTGGGGAAGGCGGCACATACGAGTAATAGGCCTAAGCCTGTACAGGCTGATTACTAATACATTCCAATGCAGGGATACAGGTGACAGCACTGCTTTGGAATATACTGAATTCATAGATATGTATTACAGAATACAAGATGCAATCTAATGATTGTATGTTATAGTCACCTTTAAAAAGTTTTTAAAAATATAAAAATTAAAATCACCCCCCTTTCCCTCAAATAAAAAATAAACAAAATTAAACATCGTGGGCATTGCCACTTCTGAAAAAGCCTATACTATTAAAATATAAAAATATTTATCCCATACAGCAAACAGCATAACAGAAATAAAAACTCTAAAAGGCTGATTCAACATTTTTTGTCACTTCACCTCCCAAAAAATTCAATAAAAAGTAATCAAAAATGTGTACACACTCCAAAGTATCAATAAAAACTACAGAACATCCCACACAAAAATGAGCCCTCACACAGCTCCATAAACATAACTATCAAAAATTTATGGGGGTCATAATATAGCAATTAAAAGAAAAAATAAATGTTTCCAATTTTTTTTTTCAGTTTTAAAACACAAGAAAAACTAAAATGTGGTATCGCCGTAATTGTACTGCAATAGTAAATGGTGCCATCAAAATACAGTATGTACCTTTAAAATTAGTTGACATTTTTGGCAGGAGCTGAACTGTTGCATGGCTGTATTTGAAAATCTAGTGCCTGCGCTCCGACCTGTGCTTGAGGTGCTGACATATAAATTCTCAAACCTTCTATAGGTCAGGTTCACACATAGGGTAAATATTACGATGTTGAACTTGCCAACAAATCCATGCCAAAATCTGTGCCGAAAACCCCATTTGAAAGCAGGACATCCAGAATCTACTGAAGAGTTTTTACCCCGTAAGTGAATGTAAATCCATCCTTAAAGGGGTTGTCTGGGACTTGAATATTGATGACCCATCCTCAGAACAGATCATCAATACCTGATCAGTAGAGGACACCTTGCATGCCAGCTGATCAGCTATTTGAAGAGGCCTGTGACGGTATGTCCATGGGTCATATGGCCTTTAAGCACCTCAGACCCTTTCCAGTGAATGGAACTGAGATGCAAAACCAAGCCCAGCCGCTATACAGTGTATGGTGCTGAACCTATTATACTGTGAGGGGGATGCCACGCTCATCCGAAGCCAATTGGTGGAGGACCCCTACCAATAAGATATTGATAACCTATCCTGAGGACAGATCATCACTATTTAATTCCCAGACGACCCCGCTACAGTACTATGTAGAAAATAGTGAATTTTGGTAATAGAACTATGTAAGTACTATGGGGGTCATTTATTATCCAGAAATACACCTATATTAGGCGTATTTCTGGCACAGATTGCTGCGCCAAGGTTATTTGCGCCGCAATCTGCAACTTTTCCCTGCTCATGCTAGGTCTCAAAAAAATTATTGCAGGAAAAAAATGTTTTAGGCGTTGAAAATGGTCTAAATGTAAGCCAGCAAGGAAGAGCCTCTTCCACCGCCAGATATAGGAGTCATTAAGACCAGCGTCTAAAACACCAGTCTTAATAAATGACCGACGATGTGCATTTGGGTGAACTTATCAGCTGGAACTATTTTTCCTCATCTAATAGTCTTTTATATATATTTTTTTTCTGTAGGAATATATATCCAGAAGAAAGTTTCACAGTGAAATTTCTGTGTTTATGATTAATAGCTTTTCCATGATTTCTAAATTTGTATTGTAGACGAGTGATGACAAACACAATTTCCACTTCAAAAGTTTTCATGCTATTGCAAAATCAACTCTGAAAACTAATTTGCATGAGATCCTATATCTTGGATACATAACAAACGGCATAATAAACTAATAATGATACCTAACCTAGCACTGGAGAGTGTGTGCATACACTGTAAGGCCTCATGCACACGACCGTATGTATTTTGCGGTCCGCAAAAAATACAGATGATGTCCGTGTGCATTCCGTATTTTGCGGAACGGAACAGCTGGCCTCTAATAGAACAGGACTATATTTGTCCATAATGGGCACAATAATAGGATATGTTCTATTTTTTTGCAGAATGGAAATACAGACATATGGAAACGGAATGCACGCGGAGTAAGGCCTCATTCACACGTCCGCAAATGGGTCCGCATCCGTTCCGCAATTCTACGGAACAGGTGCAGACCCATTCATTCTCAATGGGGCCGGACGTGAAGCGGAGAGCACACTATGTGCTCTCCGCTTCCGCATTTGCGGTAAGCGGCCCCAAACTTCCGAGTTTCGGCCCCGAACTTCCGGTCCGTGGCTCCGCAAAAGATAGAACATGTCCTATTCTTGTCCACAGCTTGCGGACAAGAATAGGCATTTCTATGGGGGGTGCCAGCCGGGTGTGTTGTGGATCCGTAACACACCACGGACGTGTGAATGGGGCCTTACTACCTTTTTTTTTTTTTTTTGCAGACCCATTGAAATTAATGTTTCTGTATACGGTCCGCAAAAAAACGGAACGGACACAGAAAGAAAATACGTTCGTGTGCATGAGCCCTAAGGATGTGTTCATGCACTCCAAGAGACCATAAGATCTGCACTCTAATTAGGCACTGATCAAATCTTGTCTTCTCCCTTTATGACAATGGATCACACTAGTGCACAACTGATCGTACTGACATAATTGTTTCCAGTGTTTGTTTGTCCATCATTTTGACAGAAAGACTAACACCGCATGCTGCACTTTTCATTCCATCAAGTTTGCTGAAATTTTCAGCAGAATCTCCTATGCAAAATGCTTACGAAGCCTAAGTGATATCAATACATTTACTTTCCTTTAAGCCAGAATGCTAAGGTCACTGTCGCACAGTGTTTGATCAGTGATTTCCATCACTGATTGTGAGCCAAAACCAGGAGTGAAGCCTACTCAGATATGAGGTACAATGGAAAATGTGCACCTGTTCTGTGTATCTGAGCCACACCTGGTTTTGGCTCACGGATGGAAATCACTGATCAAAAACTGACACTAAGGTTCCTAAACTTCTATTCACATGACCGTATTTTTGGTCCGCCACCAATCCACATTTTCTTGCAGATCGGATGCGGAACCATTCATTTCAATGGGGCCGCAAAAGATGTGTTTTGCGAACAAGAATAGGCATTTCTTACAAAGGGTTGGTCGTGGTGATCCGCAAAATGCGGAAGGCACACAGACTGTATCCGTGTTTTGCACACCGAAATACCAAGATTACTTACCGCTAATCGGTTTTCCATGAGCCCCTGACAGCACCTGAGAGGAGGGATCTCTCACAGGTGTTGTCATAGGGCGAAAAGGAAACATGTATACAGTCATGTGAATGTCCCCATCAGAGGCGGACCGGCCATAGGCCCTACAGGGAAATTTACAGCTGGGTTGATGGACAGGGGACCATTTGAGTCTCTCCATGGCTGCCATCTGAGTACATACCAATCTGATGCTATCAGCATTAATAAATGCTAGGAGAATCAGGTAGTTATGCATACTTTTTTACTGGATGTATACTAAACGTATACCTTTTTACTGGCTTTGCAGGATGGAAAAGCATGCTTACTCCGCTTTGATATCCTTTTTTTCCAAACATATATGTTAAACATAGGGCAAAAACATTATGTGAACCTAGCCTTAGACTGGTATAAGCCTCTTCCGCCGTGCTTACAATTAAACACCCTTTTATATATTAGTGTATTGCCAGCCAAACCCGCCAACAATGGGAGCATCTGACTCTCCCCTAAATAGATGATGTCAGGGGGAGAGAAAGACTGGCAAACTGAATAAGGCTACTTTCACATCTGCATTTTTGCTGGATCTGTCATGGATCAGAAAAAATGCTTCAGTCAGGATAATACAACCATCTGCATCCGTTATGAACGGATCTGGTTGTATTATCTCTAAAATGACCAAGATGGATCCGGCACTAAAACCATGGTAAGTCAGTGAGTGCTGGATCCGTTTTCTTTTGTGTCTAAGAAAACGGATCTGGCACCATTGACTTACATGGTGTTTCATGCCGGATTCATCTTGCTCCGTATCCCATGATGCACTGAAAACCGCTGCTTACAGCGCTTTCATGTGTGTTATGGGAATGCAATGAAACGGAATGGAATGCATTCTGGTGATCTCCGTTCAGTTCAGCTTTGTCCCCATTGGCAATGAATGGGGACAAAACTGAAGCGTTTTCCTCCGGTTTTGAGATACTATGAAGGAAAACGCAGATGTGAAAGTAGCCTAACTTTGCCTGATCCAATTGTTCTCCCTGGAAATAAGCTGCTGTCACAAGTGTTTGAAAGTGGCTTTCTCCTCTCTCTATTGACAACACATACTATACATGTTTGGCCAAACTGATCGAATATATGTGTAGGAGGCGGTTGGGAAGGAGTCGGGAGAGACAGCTGTCTGTCAAGCAATCCACTGGCTAACAACTACTAAATGTATATGGCCAGCTTAAAGAGGACCTTTCATCACTTCTAAAGATATTAACTAACTATGCTGACATGTAGAGCGGCGCCCAGGGATCTCCCTGCACTTACTATTATCCCTGGGCGCCGCTCCGTTCTCCCGGTATAGGCTCCGGTCTCTGTGCTCACAAAGTTATAGTAGGCGGGGACTTGGTTATAGTAGGCGGAGCCTGCCCTTCATCTCCTTCTCCCAGGCTGTAGCGCTGGCCAATCGCAGCGCAGAGCTCATAGCCTGGGAGAAGGGGATGAAGGGCAGGCTCCGCCTACTATAACCAAGTCCCCCAACTCCCCGCCTACTATAACTTTGTGAGCACAGACACCGGAGCCTATACCAGGAGAACGGAGCGGCGCCCAGGGATAATAGTAAGTGCAGGGAGATCCCTGGGCGCTGCTCTACATGTGAGCATCGTTAGTTAATATCTTTAGAAGTGATGAAAGGTCCTCTTTAAAGGTCAATCTATCCATACATCTGAGATAAAAATTGTCCAAACAAAATTGTCCCACAAGAGCAGCCTTTCGGTGGGAAAGAGATCGGGCACAATCGATTCCAACTGCCAAAGATGGCCACGTTTTCTTTTCCCTCCCCTCAAGGCGATAAACATGGTTGCCTGGCTGAGCTGATGATTCATGTCAGTAGTGGAGAAATAGTTGTTCATCTCGGCATCACTAAATTAGTATATCTCAGAGACCCCAAGGGTCAAGTTTAGCTCTGCTACATCTGGATTCATATCATTACGTCTTAAAAACTGTTTTGTCCCGCCCTGTCGAAATGTTTAAATGAAAATGTTAAAATGAATAAAAGTCAATCCGATTATCATAGGGTAATTTGTAGCGTATGCAGCTTTGAATGCCAATCTCCTCCAATCTGTCGTGATTATTGGACTGAGGGCAAAATACTTTGGGGGTCATTTACAAAGACCGGTGTTTCAACCCAACAGAGCCAAATACCATGGTGCTTCACAAAATACGGCCCCACCAGCACAAAATACATCCCTAAAAACTGCCACTGAGTCAAGCGGAGGGCTCAGGTAAACCCCTGGGCATTGGCCCATCGGAAATTTCCCTGTAGGGTCTATAGTCAATCCGCCCCTGAACAGTTGTCTAACCATGGACACACGTTTACATGCTCCAATGATTTCTAAGAAGGCGACTTTGACCGCTTTAAATAAAAAAAACAAAAAGCAGACAGATGGTTCTAGCCGAACTGACACCTGCGTGTACCCATCCTAACTCGAAAAGCTAGACAGTAAAGTTTTAATTAAAGATGTTATAGCGTATTAAGGACGGACACTAATTAGGAGACGGCCAGACACGTCTGCTGCTAAGCACCTCACCGATGTGACAAAACACTTCCCAATTTCCTCTTCTATTGTCCGATTCAACGTTTATTACTGTCTTACTAGGCAATATGCCATGTTCCGTTACAGACCACGACAGATTTAGTACCAAACCCCTAATAAAATATATATAAGGAGGGAGGTATATAGTTTGGTTTTATCCTAGCAAGCACCCCTCATTCTAGGTAGGCACAGACTAATTTCAAACGAGGTGACCATAAACTAGAATTTGCTTCACGTGCTCTGCCGTTAACGTGGAACTTGGCTTCTTGAGAGAACATTGATGATGAACGGTTGTCCCAATAGGGTCAGACATAGTGAGTCAATACCACAGGAAACAAGAACAACATTTACGTGATATGTCGATACCTAAGGAAATCTTTTTTTCTAATATTCTGATTACACAGAGCAGCAATAAAAGGATGTTAGGTTGAACTCACGAGGAACACAGAAAGCTATTATTTGTTTTTCCTTCCTCGTAAAGAATAGAATAATTAAAGTGTGAGATTTCAGGCCATGGTCGTCATTGGTTTCTTAGCATGACGTTCCACAAACGATGTTGTTATAATTATAAAACTGCTCTTTACAAAAGCATAGGTGTCGAAAAGGAGTAAAGTGCCTGCATCCTCTGAGATGCCGAGCAGCTGACAGGCTGGAAATGGTTCAGTGCGAAGCAAGCCTGCCTGTGACCCTCCCTCCACCTCAACTAACAAAAACACTCGAGTGGGTGTCAAAATGACTTGTGCAGAGTCTACCTGGTGGCATGGGAGAGCTGCAGCCTCCTGCAATGTTCACGTCTCCATGATCAGTCACACAGCACCTATCAGACATCGTATCAGCTGCTCATTCCTGCAACGTTCCTAAGCTGCTGTCCATCAGGAAAAGTAATTAGTGGTTTTATTATGTATGGAAGCGGCAGGCTGTCAACTGGATCCTCACAGTGAATAGCTTCCCTCGCACACTTGTCTGTGCCTTCTGCCTGGTATTGTCCACACGCCTGTCAGGACCACTGCAGCTTTTCAGGGATTTGCCCACCTACGCTGTGGACTTTCATGAAAAAAAAAGGAGAGAAGAGGAGCAGCGTCTGTGTCTGGCAGGAACCCCAGAAGCAAAAAAAAGGCTTGAAGAATGAGGGAAAAGTTTAAGAAGAACAGTAGCCAAACATATGACAAGGAGGTCAATCTTGTGATGGATGCATTTTCTCCACATAACCATCTCTTAGCTAGACCTGCTGCCTCCACAGTTTGATGCACCTTGAACTGGTCCTTAGATGGTAACCCACAGGTAAGGAGCTGGAGATTCCAGAAGCATTAAGTGCTCGATAAAATATTAATTTCTCCCGAAGATGATTTATGTAGGGTCAGTGCTTCTCCTTTTGTCACAAGCTCATGTGCAGATCTGAGATTCCTTTGGAAATACTATGGATTTGGAGCACTGCTGACAGCACAGAGGTCTCCTATACACAGGATATCTTTGAGGGAACTTCAGGAAAAAAAGAAACTATTTATAAACAAGATCCTAAGAAAGAGAATATGTAAGTACAAGCAGTGGGATGCTGAGGAGAAGGATACAGAGTGATTGTACGGGAGCCATTGTCAAGACTCGCTGCCTACCTGCAACATTGCTGCCCCCGCTGACAGGACCAAGACAAATGCACTGCAATCCACATCCTTTAGGGTAAGTTTTTTTCCCCTTCACTTGCTTTCTTTGACACATTGGTTTTGCAAAGAGGCTACAGTTGTAGATATCGGAATCCGTGCATTTGTAGGCAAGGTGTAATTCCAAAAGGCAGCTAAGATATAAGGATCACCTCTAGGTATGTGAATAGGTGTGAGCTTATTGGATTTGATAGCAGCAGGCAAGGACTCTGCTCTCTCAACACCTTCACCTAAGCTAACCTAGTCTATGTTGGAAAGTTGGACCCTGTACTGTATACTATTTCACTTCTCATTATGCAGTATATACTCTTCTGGGCTTGGTAACTATTGGAGGAGAGGACACCAAAATCTGTATATGTCTGCTGTGTTAACCTAATATGTGACCCCCTTCACTTCAAATGCATCAAGGTGACAACATGGCTACTCTCCTAATTCATAATCCAGCAGACACAATACTGGCTGGTATATAGAAAACACTGGTGAATAGTGCAACTGGAAGGACCTAATCCAGAATACTGGAGAGAATTTATTAATTCATGAGCCAGGTGTAATGATAGAATAACTGCTGACCGCAGATACGAGGTCTTTCATTAGAGTATAACAGGATCTGCTCCAAGCTAGAAATCAGAAAAGTCTGATCATGGAGAGAAAGGAAGCCGCTGACAGAGATGTTCAGCGGAGTGTTTTACTTAGTCTGGAAGCTGGGGCTTTCATGGTTTTGGCTTGATAACCGGAGACTTTCCTTCCCCATTTAAAATTTTAATAAAGATGTTAAAAGCATCCAGGCGGAGGCTGCCAGCCATGGGGTGATGCCATTCACACAGATGTGTGGCACTGCAACCAGGCAAAGTTTAGACTCTGACCCCAGCGGAGCTTCCCCGGAGAATATGCTCATGACGTTACAGTGATGCGAATGCAGGGCAGCTCCGTGTGCAAGCTACCGTGTGCATATTATATGTGTGCTAAGACACAGGGAATATATAATGTGCAATCATGCAGGTCGCCCTACAAGGATGCACATGTTCTGTGCTTGTGTTCACTATTTATATACGAAGTGAGTTTGACACTATGACGCTGATAAGTGCTGTATAGTTCGGGTACAGATGTCGGAGAACTGAGACAGCCAACGTGTTTCAGTTTGCAATCTGGTATACCTCATCGTTGTTGTATACGACACTGCAGGTAAACCTATAAGATTTCCTCAGAGAGTATGATGCAACTTCAAGGTTAAATGGCAAAGTCAGCTCCGCCACATACGTAATTACTGCTGATATACCATGTCTACTGGCACCAAGACACAGTGATAGTTCCTGGGTGTCAGAAGGATGCTGTTAGGGTCATCAATGGGTGGATGAGGCACAGGTCATAGGTACTGATAGAAATTAGGTCTCTGATCCTGTAAAGTCTGCTTCTGCAGTTTAAATGTCCTAAATTTTTTTTGTCAAGGAGATCATTAGGGAGAATAATTGAAGCCCACTGCCAGAAGTGGGCTGTGCAGGAACAATAATGAGCAGATATGGGTACAGTTTCAAAAGCAAAATGCAAATTCACTAGGGTTGTATGTAGGTTAGTTAGAAAATGAGCTATAGCATACTGTACTTCTCACGTCATGTCATCGGTATAACTACAACATGTGTCTGTAATCTCTATAGGGCGGTATTGTTTCTGCCTTGTGATAAGAATGAGGTTTACCTGCAGTCCTATGTAATAAAACGATAACATGCCATGCTATCAAAATATGCTGAGCCAAATCACAAGCTCATCTGGAAATTAACAGTTTATAATCCAATAAAGGGATAACTCCTAGCCTAGACGTGGACTTATTCTGATGTAGATTGTGCATTAATCTTCCCAGACGACATTATCCCTTCCACTTTTGCAGATGACTCATGTGAAGCTTTCAGTAATCGCTGTCAGGCAGTAAAGGTTAGGCTCTGCTCTATGGACATCTCTCCTCTGTGTGAACCTGTTGCTGTGAAGCTCATTTCAGAAAGCCGCTCCGCTGCGGATGCGGGTTACAAGGAGTTAATAAATGCTTTATATGATGTGACATCCATAACGCGACGTCAACATACAGAGGATTTCTGTTTCCTGGCAATTCATATTTCCCAGTAAAAAGACATGCTCGTTCCAAGTCTGTTACAGATGTAACAGACTTTAACTTGACACTCAGAATGCGCTAGGCTCTTTTCACATTGTGTTTTCGGTATCCATTTAAAATATGCGCCAGGAATGCTCCAAGTACAGATGTAGCAGAGTTAACAGTCACAACGCGTTAGCTAGATGTGATAACTCACCAAGCGTTACTGTTAACGCTGCTAAATCTCTACATTTGTTAAATGGACCAGGGTGTTTTTTTGGCCTCCACTTGGCGGCATCTGGTGGGTTTTCTGTTTTTAGCCGCACAGAATAGCACAGCAGAGATATTCTGCGCACGGAAGCCATTAGGAGGTGGATGCATCTCAATGGCATCCAAATATCTAGGTTCTTGAATTGGCTTTCCTATCATGTTAAGATAGAATTAGTAATTAGGGACCTCAAACCCTCTACTAAGGTCTATGGGTGCAAAAGCCAAAAATAATAAACTTTTGAATATACTTACCGCATCAACAGCCCTTCCAATCCCTTATCACAGCTCGCTGGGAACCCTGATGGCTGACTGTGTTAATGGCTGTGTCGTGATTATTTCTGGACTATGATGGATTCCTTTAGTTTTTGAGACTTGAAAACATCTTTAAAGCTCCATTCAGATGTCCGTGTGTGTTTTGCGGATCCAAGGATCCGCAAAACACAGACACCGGCAATGTGCATTCCGCATTTTGCGGACCGCACATCGCCGACACTCTCATAGATAATGTCTTTTCTTGTCTGCAATTGCGGACAAGAATAGGACATGTTCTATTTTTTTGCGGAACGAAAGTGCGGACCTGGAAGTGCGGATCCGCAATTCCGGATTCGGGCGGGACATAGAGTGTCCCCATAGGAATGAATGGGTCCGCAATTCCGTTCCGTAAAATGCGGAACAGAATTGCGGACGTGTGAATGGGGTCTAATTCTTTTGATTTCACATGACTGACAAACAACAAGGGCAGACACTAACTTTTTATAGGAGTTGTCAGGCAGCTTTGGACACATTTCTGAATGTTAAGTGAGTGAAGTCCTATGGAGGCAGGGACACCGATCACTGCATAACTAGACAGCTTTACCATCTACCATTAGCTTCAACCTTGTAATAATCTGCCCTCTCTGGAATAATGAAAATTGAAATCATTGAAAGCATGATGCAAACAGGGATTTTATAATGCAGAGGCAGCATCTGCGGTTCTATACTACACAGTACATGGGCAGCATATGATGGTCTTCAGACTACAAAGGCAGGATGTGATGGTATTACAATACCGCATAAGATCGTCTGACACTACACAGACAGCATATAATGGTATAATACTACACAGGCAGCGTATGATGGTATAATACTACACAGGCAGCGTATGATGGTATAATACTACACAGGCAGCATATGCTGGTATAATACTACACAGGCAGCGTAGGATGGTATAATACTACACAGGCAGCATATGATGGTATAATACTACACAGGCAGCATATGATGGTATAATACTACACAGGCAGCGTATGATGGTATAATACTACACTGGCAGTTTATGACGGTATAATACTACACAGGCCGCGTATCATGGTAGAATACTACACAGGCCGCGTACCATGGTATAATACTACACAGGCAGCGTATAATGGTATAATACTACACACGCAGCGTATGATTGTATAATACTACACAGGCAGCGTAGGATGGTATAATACTACACAAGCAGCGTATGATGGTATAAGACTACACAGGCAGTGTATGATCACATAATACTACACAGGAAGCTTATGATGGTAGAATACTACACAGGCAGCGTATAATGGTATAATACTACACAGGCAGCGTATAATGGTATAATACTACACACGCAGCGTATGATTGTATAATTCTACACAGGCAGCGTAGGATGGTATAATACTACACAGGCAGCTTATGATGGTATAATACTACACAGGCAGCGTATGATGGTATAATACTACACAGGCAGCGTATGATGGTATAATACTACGATGGTATAATACTACGATGGTATAATACTACACAGGCAGCTTATGATGGTATAATACTACACAGGCAGCATATGCTGGTATAATACTACACTGGCAGTTTATGATGGTATAATACTACACAGGCAGCATATGATGTTATAATACTACACAGGCAGCGTATGATGGTATAATACTACACAGGCAGTGTATGATGGTAAAATACTACACAGGCAGCGTATGATCACATAATACTACACAGGAAGCTTATGATGGTATAAAACTAAACAGGTGGCGTATGATGGTATAATACTACACAAGCAGCGTATGATGGTATAATACTACACAGGCAGTTTATGATGGTATAATACTACACAGGCCGCGTATCATGGTATAATACTACACAGGCCGCGTACCATGGTATAATACTACACAGGCCGCGTACCATGGTATAATACTACACAGGCCGCGTACCATGGTATAATACTACACAGGCGGCGTATGATGGTATAATTATACACGTTCAGCGTATGATGTTATACTACTACACAGGCAGCGCGTGATAGCACAGGTGGCATATGATGGCCAGACATTATGCAGAGTATGATGGTCTGACACTACACAGGCAAGTTATGATGCTATAATACTACACAGTCAGCATATGATGGTACGACACAATATGTGCAGCTTATGATCATATGGCGCTAAGAAGTTTACACAGGCAATATATGATGATAGAATGCTAAGCAGATAGAGTATCATGGTATTACATCATACATGCTGCATACGGTGGTCTGATGTTAAGAAGGCAGTGTATGATGTTACTTCGTCACATAGGCAGGGTATGATGGTATGACACTACACACATAGGCAAAGTATTATAATTTAGTATTACAATACCCAGAAAGTGGTAAGACAGTTTCTTATAATACATAGAGATTATACTGAGATTTAACAGTACGTATGCAATAGAGGAGGTTTTATACAGGTGGTCTTACAATACACAGGCAGCATATGATGGTATAACCATGCACAGGTAGAGTGTGATGGTATTACCATATACAGGTAGAGTGTGATGGTATTACCATATACAGGTAGAGTGTGATGGTATTACCATATACAGGTAGAGTGTGATGGTATTACCATATACAGGTAGAGTGTGATGGTATTACCATATACAGGTAGAGTGTGATGGTATTACCATATACAGGTAGAGTGTGATGGTATTACCATATACAGGTAGAGTGTGATGGTATTACCATATACAGGTAGAGTGTGCTGGTATTTATATGTACAATTAACATAAATAAAGTGCTTGGTGGTATTACAATACACATTGTTGGATGGTATGACACTAAAAATGTAGCATACGATACTACTGCAATATGCAGAAAGTGCATTCGATTTTATAATACACAGGCCGTGTATGAGCTCTTATAATGCCAATACAGTGTCTAAGAATACACAAAGAGTGCACTGGGATTTTATAGCATACAATCAATGTTTGAAAATTCATAATACAGCATAGGGTGGTATTACAATAAATGGACAGTGTATGATAGTATTACAATTAGATATGAGCTAATTTCATGTTATGAAATTTGTTCACGCTTCGTTTGGTGGTAAAAGCAGAATTGCGTTATGGATTTCGTTACCACGGACTATAACGCAATTCTATGACAGAATGCCTGCATAACGGATCCGTCCTGCATAACTGAAACGGGACGGATCTGTTTTACCGCACATAGACTTCTATTATGACGGAATGAATAACAGAAGGCCTCTAAAGGCATTCCGTTATGCATTCTGTCATAGAATTGCGTTATTGTCCGTGGTAACGGAATCCATAACGCAATTCGCCTTTTACCACCAAATGAAGCGTGAACGAATTTCTAAATATGAAATTAGTTCATCTCTAATTACAATACACAAAGTGCATGATGTAGTATAATACACACAGCCAGTGTATGGAAATTTATAATACATAGATTTTATAGTAAATAAGCATTGGAGGGGGCGTTATGGTATAAATCCAGAGTATGATGCAGTGTATGGGGATGTTACTACATGGGCAGTGTCTGGTCATTTTATAATATACCAAGAGTGTTTGAGATTATGTTTATTAACAGTTACAATATATAGGTGATGTATGAAGGTAAGGAATGAAAAAAAGGACAAGGTACAAGAAAGAACCAGGCATCCCCGGAGAGAGAGACACTATAATTCAGACATGGCTTACAATCAATGGACATTTTCTATTTGTCTGACCAAATAAAACCAATCAGCATCCGGGATTAGTTATAACTCCTCTTTCATTACTATAGACAGCTTGTTTTTCTAGGCTAGAGGAACTTTTATCAGACGTCTGCAGGAATAAAAACAGTATCTTAATAGGTTTGCTGAAATTTCGTTTTAATGGGTCAATTTCAGCTGACGGGAAGCTACACATATTGGTTATTCTCTTTATGTCCAGATTTAGATATGTTCAGACAGAGTGTCTCCAATCAACCAGGAAATCATTTACCGTCTCCGTCTTCTCTTACATGTATTAGGAGTTCACGTGAGCTGGCCATACACATAAATGATTGTCTGACAAGTTCTCTTAAGATCTAATCTATGTATATAGATAGATAAATATATATATATATTTCTTTTTTATAAGATCAACCTGCGTTTTTAGAAGAAGATCGGACCCACAATCTTCATCAGACCCCCAATCTTTATGAGACCTCAGATCAGATCCCCACAATCAGGCCCCCAATCTTTATGAGACCTCATATCAGATCCCCACAATCAGGCCCCCAATCTTTATGAGACCTCTGATCAGACCCCCACAATCAGGCCCCCAATCTTCATCAGACATCAGATCAGATCCTTAAACAAAAGGACCTCAGCTGAGTACATCAGATCAGACCCCCAATCTTTATCAGACCTCAGATCAGACAGTAAAATAAAAAAAACAACTTACCTCTCCTGCTCCATACAGTGCGCTATTCCTGCACTCACCTGGTCTTCTGCCAGCGCGGTGCTGCACTGTGACCTGACGTTGCACAGCGTCAGGTCATAGTTCATAGTACGTTCACTACATCCTGACGCTATACGCAGTCAGGACACAGCGCACTGAGGCGCCCAGAAGAAGATCAAGGAGCGGTGAGTGCAACCAGCACCAGCACTACACTCACCGCTCTCTGTCCCTCCTGCATACTAATGAGTGCACTAACGCACTGACATTTTCACCTGCTTTTGGGGGGAAAAAAGTGTGCCTTATAAAGTGACAAATACAGTATATGGATTGTCTGTAGAGTTGAGCAAACTTCTGTTTTAAGTTCGGCTTCCAAAGTTCGGGTTCGGGTTATCCAAGCATCCCGTTATGGATTGCGCTACCACGGACCATAACGGCATTTGGAATCCGGGGTGAAGGACCTGGGGTGACGTCACAGTCATGTGATCAGTGCAGGGGGCGTGGCTCAGTACTGGATTGGATAAGAGGTCGTAGGCTACCACCTCTTATCTAATCCAGTACTGAGCCACGCCCCTTGCACTGATCACAGGACAGTGATGTCACTCCAGGTCCTCCGTGTTGTCCAAGGTTCGGGTTCATTGAAGAATCCCCTTATGGATTCCAAATGCTGTTATGGTCCGTGGTAGCGGAATCCATAACAGGATGCTTGGATAACCCGAACCCGAACTTTGGAAGCCGAACTTAAAACAGAACTCTAAATGTCTGATTTGGTCAACCTGCAACTTGGTCATCAAAAAATCTAGGAAATGGTCATCTTTTTGTACTAGAAGTCTTCACTCATTGCTACCGAACAACAGTATAGCATGAACTGATACAAAAAAGTAAAAAAAAAGAGCAGACATACTAGGATCATAGCAAAGTGCTTGAGGTCCAACATGATTCGTCTCCCAGGGAAAAAGCTACAATCTCATAATATACATTGTGCTGTCATATTACACCAGGCAAAAGTTGTGACATCTGAATCAGTTTTAACAGGAATCCCCTGGAGGTGCCATTATTTTCAGGAGGTGTTCCACTAACATCTCGGCGGCTGGCTTTCTCTCCTGGCATGCTGATGGCTGCATATTATGGGAACACAGACAAGGAACAAACACAATTCATCTGAACTTTGCAATTGTCATATGCAATTTCCTGGGACTGAGGAGAAAGCGGTGGCTGTTTGTATGTTTGCCAGTCATTTACCTCTACTGTCTGACAAACTGTCAGGATGATTTGGTCATTGTCTGTGGTTGTCAAATAAAATCTAGTAATGCTATAAGAATGATAATCTAGATACAAAGGAAGGGGAAAACAGATTTATTCATACAACCAGTGCTGGTTTTAGGATGTGACAAACTGGGCAACTGCTGGGGGCCTCTTCTCCCAAAGATAGGAATCCCATCAGCAAACTAATACATCATGTATTATCCACTATATGCTTTTATTATTTGAGAACTGATTTGCTGTTCCCAAAATGCATTATCTTTATTTTGCATATTATTTGGGCACTATACAGTGTTATCATTTGGGCGTTATGAGATCTAATTAGTATGTATAAATATATCAGTGGTCATTACAGGGACATCCTCTGCGTCTGGAGGAAAGAAGGTTTCTACACAAATATAGAAGAGGATTCTTTACAGTAAGAGCAGTGAGACTATGGAACTCTAAGCCTGAGGAGGTGGTGATGGTGAGTACAATAAAAGAGTTCAAGAGGGGCCTGGATGTATTTCTGGAGGGTATTACAGGGTATTACAGGCTATAGCTACTAGAGAGGGTCGTTGATCGAGGGAGTTATTCTGATTGCCTTAATGGAGTCGGGAAGGAATTTGTCTCTTCTTAAATGAGGAAAATTGGCTTCTGCCTCACAGGTTTTTTTTTTGCCTTCCTCTGGATCATCTTGCAGGATAACAGACTAAACTGGATGGACGGACGGATGTCTTTTCAACCTGACAAACTATGTTACTATTTATAGTAAAATAATCTTGACGCTACATGGCAGTATAGCTGTAGTATTTTAGCTATAATTACTATACTATATAAAAAAAATTGCCAGCAACTAGGCACTATTTGCCTTGTGACACAAGGCCCCATTTTCTATTAAACCAACTCCTGCATAAAACACATCCACAGAGAAAAATGTGAGCTCTTGGGCATTCTGTGGTCCCAGCCATATCAAGCTTGGAACAGTGCGGGCCCATAGTAGTCAATGGGCATGTATTACAGATGACACATAATACTATTGTGTGTATGAGCCCGTAGTTGATCTTCAAAAATGACCATACAGTTTTTTTGCAGTAGTATAACTGGCTCTTATATTGTAAAGCATTTTGTCCGTCTCGGTTAACACAAACTAAAAAACAAATGTCGATGTTGGAACAACCAGGAATACGGTCCTATCCATGTGCACAAGTAAAATTGTATTGATTAGACGTGGACTAACAGAAAGACACTACAAGCCTGATAAGGAAAGTAATCATATATAGCTTTTCTAATAATCAATCGCAAATAATATAGTGTGTGACTGTAATCCAAGCTTACTTAAAGAAGGTCTTCACATATCTACCTCTAGAATGAAATGTTAGAAAGTACTACAGTCATCGTCTGGACTAGAGCCAACGAACCTAAAAACTGCTACCAGCCTTCCAAAACCACTGCAGGTAGTATGAAACTAAGGCCAACCCTAGGTATCCACCAGGGCCCTCTAGAAGACAGGATGAAGTTGGCTGGTAGAGACCCAGGTTATGTCTGGAATGATGATAACAGAACATGGTGCGGTACTAAATTAGCAGACTTTCCAGAGTGACTAGGGAGGTACAAAGAGAAGTAGACAAGCCGGCTCAAAACCAGAAAAAGAGATACACGAATAGTTAATCCAAAGGAGAGACAAGGTCAGTTACTGGAAAGAATCCATATAAACAGGAACAGCACGGAAAACGGTAAATCCAAAACCAAGCCAGAGGTCAGATTACCGGAAATGTCAGAATAAAGTCACACAGTATAGAACCTAGAATACTAATTGCAATCAAAGGCAATGTTGATAGGAATCAGCAGTCTTAAATCTCCTGCTTAGCTTTGGGATTGGACACAGAGTCGGATACCTGATTGGCTCTGACAAGGCCATCAGCTTGTCTAGTACTCCAGACATACAATTTGTGGGGTGATAGCCACTAGGGTTGTTTCGGGTATCGAACTTTCGATACCCGATCGATACTTTTCTCTGGTATCGCACTCGATACCAGGAAAAGTATTTTATCGATACTGGGCTGCACTACTGCACAGCCCAGTATAGGAGAGCATGGCTGCGCCGCTCTCAGCGCGGCCATGTTCTCCTCGGCAGCACAGGGAGAAGGAGGCATTCTCTCCCTCCCCCTGTGCTGCCGCTTCAACAATAGAGGGAGAGGGGGCGGAGCGGGCGGAGCTGGGGACGGAGCACTGGCCAGCAATGCCGAGTAGTTTCTTCTATAAATGCAGGCAGAAGACACAGCCTGCCAGCACCTGCCTGTGACCCAGCACTGCAATCAGAGGCAATTAACCCCTCAGGTGCGGCACCTGAGGGGTTAATAGCCTCTGATCGCAGCACTCGTTCACAGGCAGGTGCCGGCAGCCTGTGTCTTCTGCCTGCATTCATATAAGAAACTACTCGGCATTGCTGGCCAGTGCTCCGCCCCCTCCCTAGTATTAAAACATTGGTGGGCAGTGGGCAGTGTGCCCCCTCCCCCTCCCTAGTATTAAAACATTGGTGGGCAGTGTGCCCCCCTTCCCCCAGTAATAAAATCATTGGTGGCAGTGGCCACAGGGTCCCCTCACCTCCTCCTCATTGGTGGCAGTGGCAGTGATCGGAGCCCCAGCACTGTAATGCTGGGGCTCCGATCGTTACCATGGTAACCAGGGCGCTTCTGAAGTCCTGGCTGCCTTGGTCTGCTCCCTGCTGCTGTGTGCACTGTGCACAGGGCAGCAGGGAGAGGGTGAATCCTATTCACCCTAATAGAGCTCTATTAGGGTGAATAGGATGAAATATCCCAGGTTCTAGCCCCTAAGGGGAAAATAGTTAATAAATAAACTGTAAAAAAAAAAAAAAAAAGTTAAAGTACACCAAAATATTAATTATAAATCCCCCTTTCCCAATTTTACATATAAAATATATAAACAATACATAAATAAAATATTACATATCGCCACGTCTCAAAAGTCCAAACTATTAAAAAATCCACTTTTATGCGGTGAACGCCGTAAAAGAAAAAAAAAGAAAAAGAAAAAATGCACGATTCGCCATTTTCTTTTAGTCGCCTTGTCCCCACAAAAAAGTAGGATAGGACTGTTGTATTATGAGCCGGCGGTTTCATAAAATGTGGAATGCACGTGGATTTTTTTGGCGTTTTTATTTTTTTCGCGTGGTATCGAATGGTATCGAGTATCGCAATACTTTTTTATGGTATCGATACCGAATCAAAATTTTGG
The DNA here is from genome assembly GCA_033119425.1 of Bufotes viridis. Taxonomy (NCBI): domain Eukaryota; kingdom Metazoa; phylum Chordata; class Amphibia; order Anura; family Bufonidae; genus Bufotes; species Bufotes viridis. The sequence goes on along the minus strand of CM065599.1, from coordinate 34,663,762 downwards.
TACCAAAACAACTCTAATAGCCACTGTTTCCTCCCTAACATGAAGTGGCAGCTTGGAGAGGCCAATCTAATGTTTATTGGGGGGCAGAGGCAGCACCCTACACCAAAACAATCCTTGTAGTCAATGATGCATTTAACTCTTCACGTTAATGTGCAAATTTGTAGGGGTCACGCTCAAGTGGCAGGTGGTCAGAAAAATGGCTTAAAAGCCCCTTGGATTTGGGATCGAACCAGAGCCCTGACCATCTCTGTCTGACTCTTCATGCACATATTCCACTTATTTCTAAAGCACTTCCAGGGCTCTTTCACACAAGCAGATGCCGTGCGGGTAATCCACTGCGTGAAAGAGAGCCAAGCCCCGTTCCGGACACTAAAGACACGGAGCAGTAACATGATTAATAATGCTCCATGCCTCTCTGTGATCTTTTTACTACAAAATCACAGTGAGATAAAGTTGTCACTGTGATTTTGTAGCAAAAAGGTCACAGAGAGGCACGGAGCATTATCAAACATGTTAATGCTGCGTGTCTCGGCTGTCCGGAACGGGGCTTGGCGCTCTTTCATGCAGCAGATTACCCGCACGGCATCCGCTCGTGTGAAAGAGCCCTTAAACTTTTTTACTATCTTTGTAAAATCTTTTACACTAAACAAAACTTTGCTCTCTGTGAGACAAAATATTTTTTTTAAAAAGTACCAGAAGTAACAAATCTCTAGTTTGGTGGAGAATGTGGGAATATCCAGCAGTTTCGAACCCCTGTGCAAGTACCCGAATGGAAGGATCTATGGGCAAAAGTGCCAGGCTTCTTTATCAAGCACTATAGAGAATTTACACTTGAAATTAAAGAATATGTAACTGGAATCCTTGATTTGTCCTCTCCCACCTAGTTCTGAAATCTTTTATTCAGCCGTAGTGTGATAACGGGATTTATATTTACGAGTTTGTTGTTTGCAGTATTTTATAGAGGCTTTATTATGGGACAGTTCCTCATTTTACTTTCAGTAAGATAAAGAAACAAACAGCTAATACTAATAGTAACATAAAGCATTAAAAAGCATTGCACGTAACATCTATCACTGTCATTTGTTGTCTGTAGCATGTGCTAACCTGTGAGCAAAAAATAGATGGCAAGAAAACGGGTATACAGTATGTAAACCTATTCATATCCACCAAAAAAATGACGCTTTTATTTTTAACCACGCTGATTTAAAAACAATCTAAATACATCTAACTGATACATTAACTCTAATGCTTTATCCTGAAACTAACTGCACTGGCTGCTTGTTATTCTTGACAATTAGGAGATTTTATTGGTTTATTAAAATGAAACTTTCCCCTAATTGAGATCTGTGTCATGTGAGGGTATCGGCATGCTATCCGCCGGGGAGAAGATGATGCATGACATTTAAAGGATGTGCTTCTTATAATGAATGAAGATAATTTTATCTTAGCCCTCTGTACTTTGTGTGCTTAGTAATTCTATTTATTAAGAAGGTCCGGGTCTTTTATTATACCACCGATGAATGATTAGTGAGAAGATCCAGCCGCACAACGGCAGCTTCCTGACATTCCACACTGACCTCCTGCCAGACACAGTTATTACAAGCACTTGGGCTGGGGAAGCAGGTATATGAAATACAAGGCAATTTCCTACATCATTTGCTAAGAAAGGGTGATGGGTCACTAGTCTCCCAGGTGTTTTCTTCTGCATCACAAACAAGAGGATAGTTGATGAAGTCCCTGTAAGTCCTAGCTCTATGTACTGAAAGAACATGTGGACGTTATACACTTATCCAACCCCTAAAATGCCTCCCCTACTGCCCGGGCCCCTCACACTGATTCTACTTAACTTGCTCCCCAGCTCCCGCGTCGCTTCTGACGCCTGCACAGCCGCCACTGCATCCAATAGCAGGCCACAATGTAGACGCGCCTCCCTAGTGTCACCCGCGATGCTATTTGATGCTCCCCCCCTCACCGGATGTTTTCATTTGCGGGACGGGGAGATCCAGCGGGTCGTGCCGGTATAAAGAGCGATAACCACTTTAAAGGGAGGTGATTTGTGCTGCCCTATCTGAGCACGACTAAAAGGAAATATGTACGGCAATCAGAAAATGACCCATTACTTAAATCGCATTTTTACTTTTACATTTAACATATATTTTTTTGAATTTTTGGGAAATTTTTTTTTTTCCACGGCTCTATCTATATTTAAAAAATTGTATACAACCCTGCAATTTTTGACTAGGCCTAAAATATGTTAAAACTTCATATCTTTTGAGTGAGCCTACATGGTCCATAGACACAATGGACAGGAGCTGACCCTATTAACTTCTATGGGAGAGTTTTCTAGGCATGCTGTGTGACATGGGCAGAGGTCAGAAGGGAGTAGATCAGGGCCGATGCAAGGATTTTTGCCAACACAAGTGAAGCTACATTTTTGCGCCCCCACCCGCCAACTACAACCCCCCCCCACGCGCGCCCGTGCCACCTCCATATTTCTCCACCTCCATGCTACAGTTTTCCCCCTCAATGTCACATTACCCCCTTCATGTCACATAAATCCATAATGATCAGTGACCCCCTATTGTGTCACATTTCTCTCTCTCCCATGGGACATCATCCCCCCCCCCATGTCACATTTCTCCCCCCTCATGTCACATTTCTCCCCCCTCCATGTCACATTTCTCCCCCCTCCATGTCACATTTCACCCCCCGCCAGACCTCAATGTCACATTTTGTCCCCATCATGTAACCTTAACCGCCCCCCCCGACACCCCCCCCCCCCCCTGCGTGGCACAGACTCCAACATTGTCCCTTATAATCCTTATCATGTCACCCCCCCCATGGCACAGACGCCAACATTGTCTTGTCCCCCATCATTTCTCCCCCTCCATGGTACAGTCTCCAACATTTCCCCCTCCCCCCCTCGTCGGCCATTAAACAGTTACAAGAAGTTACAGCTCCTCCTCCATTCCAGACTCTCTGCTGCTGCGGCTCCACTGGCCAGTCACGCCTCCCCTGACCACATGATCGTCCGTGTGTTGCCTTCCACTGCTCTGTGAGTAAGTGATTTAATAAATAAATAAAAAAGGGGGGGTTCCTTTTTGGCGCCCACTCCTTCTCCACGCTGGGTGCGCCCTAAGGCAGACGCTTGGTCTGCCTTATGATAGCGCCCGCCCTGGAGTAGATAAGCTGTGATATCACGTATTGTGAATGATAGATCCTGTGTTATCTATACAGAGGTGTTACTTGTCATAGTGATGATAACGAGATAGCTACTGAAGAGTTACCTGTACAGAAGAGGAAATCATGACCAATTACTAGACCTCGTGACCAGTGTAAAAAGGGCTATGTAAATTTCTTTTAAATATAGATAATGACATGGGGGGAAAAAATGTGTAAATCAAGAAAAAAAGCAAAAGATAGCGCCTCATGTGTGTTATCGCCTCGATATGTAGTTAAAATAATAAGCTATATGCGCTTACCAGATCTTGTTGTGATAAAGTCACAACATCTGATTGTGCCTTGCTGGATTCTGCCCCACCAGCTCAGGGGATGTCTTGCTGCTGCCTGGTCTTGACCCGCTCAGGTTTCAAGGCCGAAGTCATGTATCCACAGTAAAAAGAGTTTCAAAGACCTTAAGATACGGTGCTGCAGGCGGACTGACGACTCTTTCGTCTTGATAAAACTCGATCTTTTTATTATTAAATAATGTCTACGCGTTTCAGGGGCAAAAACGCCCCCTTCATCAGGACAATACAGTAACATGTCATATTGTAACAATTCACGTGTTTAAAACAAGCATTTGGCGCGCTAGGGAGGGTCCGTGTGGGGGCCTGGTTAGGTGAGTGACAGGAGTGGGCTTTCTCTGTTCACCAATCTCTGCTAACTCCTATTAGTGTATATACAATCAATTATACATATTGCATCCACTATTGTTTTGTTAAAACTCATATTCATTTATTATTCTGCTGCGGGCGTTAGGTTAGAAGCTGCCCGTGTCCTTGCAGTGTCGGCTTTCATTCAGTGCAGGTCCGTTCTCTCCTTTTAGAGTGCTCTGGCTGCAGCTGACAGCACGGAGCAGCTGTGTTTCCTTCCTGATGAAGGGGGCGTTTTTGCCACTGAAACGCGTAGACATTATTTATTAATAAAAAGAACAAGTTTTATCAAGACAAAAAAAATTGTCAGTCCGCCTGCAGCGCTGTATCTTAAGGTCTTTGAAACTTTTTTACTGTGGATACATGGGGGGGGAACTCACTAAATATCGTAAAAAAAAAAAATAGCTTTATCATAAAAATGTTATTTAAAGAGTAGGTCATTTTCTGATGACACATTCCCTTTAAGAGTGGGATAGAAGGTGAGCGCCATGATATGTGGGTTAATATGATTTGGAGCGGCATTTCTGAGTAACAAGTAGAGTAAATCTGGACAGGACTCCTAGGAGAGACAGCGAGAGCCCTGCTGACCGCACCCACACAGTGATTGACAGTCTTCTCTATACACACACTGATACAGGGAGATATGTCAATCCTCCTGTGTTGGCGGAAAAATCAGGACTCTCACTGTCTCTCCTAGCTCTGCTGTCAGGATGTACTCTGCTCTGCTCTGAAATCCTGCTCCAAGTCATAAAAGGGCTCGTTCAGAGGACAGTATTAATGGGTCCGCATCCATTCCACAATTTTGCGGAACAGGTGAAGACTCAAACAGTGTGACGGCACTGTCCGCATCCGTAGTTCCGTTCTGTGGCTCCGCAAGATAGAACATGTCCTATTCTTGTCCACAATTGCAGACATAAATATGCATTTCTATCATAGTGCAGGCCATGTGTGGTCTGCAAATTGCAAAACGCACAAGGGCTGGTATCCGTGCTTTGCGGATGCGCAATTTGCCGGGCCGCAAAACACTATGGTCATCTGTATGAGCCCTAAACCCATATATCACAGACCTCAGACAGGGGAGCTGAAATCACCTGACAGATATGCTTAAACTGTGACATATAAAAGGGATTTTCTAATGAAAAAGTATTTTGAGACAAATCAATAGGTTGGAGGTCTCCGCTGCTGGGAATACCATCATCTTCCCCAATAAGGCGTTCTGTTGTCTGTTAGGATGCCTGCACACCATATGGACTATGTGTGATTTTTCTACACAGATTTCCGAGCAGGAAATTTAGTGCAAATAATACAGTAACAGCAAAGTGTGTGCTTTGATTTGGTCTTCGGTGCGGAAAGATTTTGAAATATGCAGCATGTCAAGCATTGTTGTGTTTTTGTTGTGCGGATTTTACCCTTTTCAATGGAAGAGTGAGATCGACGTAAAATCTGCATCCGATATGCACCAAAACGAGATTTTAAAAAACGCACAAACAAGCAGATTTTCTGCATAGCAATCAGCACCCATAGGGTCAGTTCACACGGATGATTTTCAAAATACATGTGACAAAATCAGGACTGAATCAAGCAGATTTTTACACCTCAAAACTACACGCATTTTTGATGCATTTTTAATGCATTATAAAGCGTTTTTCAGGCAGATCTTTTATTTAAATACTATACTACTAGCGGTGCGCTTACAGTGGGTACGGAAAGTATTCAGATCCCTTTACATTTTTCACTCTGTTATATTGCAGCCATTTGCTAAAATCTTTTAAGTTCATTTTTTTCCTCATTGATGTACACACAGCACCCGATAATGACAGAAAAATACAGAAATGTTGACATTTTTGCAGATTTATTAAAAAAGAAAAACTGAAATATCGCTTGGTCCTAAGTATTCAGACCCTTTGCTGTGACACTCATATATTTAACTCAGGTGCGGTCCATTTCTTCGGATCATCCTTGAGATGGTTCTATACCTTCATTTGAGTCCAGCTGTGTTTGATTATACAGTTTGGACTTGATTAGGAAAGCCACACACCGGTCTATATAAGACCTTACAGCTCACGGTGCATATGTCAGAGCAAATGAGAATCATGAGGTCAAAGGAACTGCCTGAAGAGCTCAGAGACAGAATGGTGGCAAGGCAGAGATCTGGCCAAGGTTACAAAAAAATGTATGCTGCACTTAAGGTTCCTAAGAGCACAGTGGCCTCTATAATTCTTAAATGGAAGACATTTGGGACGACCCTTCCTAGAGCTGGCCGTCCGGCCAAACTGAGCTATTGGGGGAGAAGAGCCTTGGTGAGAGAAGAACCCAAAGATCACTGTGGCTGAGCTCCAGAGATGCAGTCGGGAGATGGGAGAAAGTTGTAGAAAGTCAACCATCACTGCAGCCCTCCACCAGTCGGGGCTTTATGGCAGAGTGGCCCGACGGAAGCCTCTCCTCAGTGCAAGACACATGAAAGCCCGCATGGAGTTTGCTAAAAAACAACTGAAGGATTCCAAGATGGTGAGAAATAAGATTCTCTGGTCTGATAAGACCAAGATAGAACTTTTTGGCCTTAATTCTAAGCAGTATGGGTGGAGAAAACCAGGCACTGCTCCTCACCTGTCCCATACAGTCCCCACAGGGAAGCATGGTGGTGGCAGCATCAAGCTGTGGGGGTGTTTTTCAGCTGCAGGGACAGGACAACTGGTTACAATCGAGGGAAAGATGAATGCAGTCAAGTACAGGGATATGATGGACGAAGACCTTCTCCAGAGTGCTCAGGACCTCAGACTGGGCCGAAGGTTTACCTTCCAACAAGACAATGACCCTAAGCACACAGCTAAAATAACGAAGGAGCGGCTTCACAACAACTCTGTGACTGTTCTTGCATGGCCCAGCCAGAGCCCTGACTTAAGCCCAATTGAGCATCTCTGGAGAGACCTAAAAATGGCCGTCCACCAACATTTACCATCCAACCTGACAGAACTGGAGAGGTTCTGCAAGGAGGAATGGCAGAGGATCCCCAAATCTAGGTGTGAAAAACGTGTTGCTTCTTGCCCAAAAAGACTCATGGCTGTTTTAGATCAAAAGGGAGCTTCTACTAAATACCGAGCAAAGGGTCTGAATAATCTGCAAAAATGTCAACAATTCTGTGTTTTTCTGTCAATATGGGGTGCTGTGTGTACATTAATGAGGAAAAAAATGAACTTAAAAGATTTTAGCAAATGGCTGCAATATAACAAAGAGTGAAAAATTTAAGGGTGTCTGAATACTTTCCGTACCCACTGTATGCGTGAAAATGCACATATCAAATGGTGCATTTTTATCTTCTTCCTATTAAATTGAATGGTAAAATCAGTGCTTATTCTGCCCCAAGATAGGACATGCTGCTTCCTATTGAAATGAATGGAAGGTGTTTTGGCTCAGTTTCATCACGCAAGCAGCATTTTGGTGTCCGTCTCCAAAGCTGAATGGAGACTGAACTGATGCAACCTGATGCATTCTGAGCGGATCCTTTTCTATTCAGAATGCATTAGAAAGCAAAGTGATCCGTTTTGGACTGCTTGGGAGAGCCCTGAACGGATCTCACTAACAGAAAGCCAAAACGCGAGTGTGCAAGTAGACTAATGCCACAGTGTTTTTCCAATGCATTATCTAATCTTTCCTTCTCCATCCTAATGACCCACAACTACATTACGTGCATTGACTTAAATAGTGACTTTGAAGTAATGGTAACCAAGATGTGTAAGCATATACCAACTGTGGCAACCAGTAGTTATTCTGCACAGCGCACTGGACCCCCATAACAGAGAAGGGGGTTTCAACCAAATACATGGAGAAAAAGACAAAAATGCCACACAAGTATCAACTATCCCAACATCATTGGGGTCACCAGTAATAATTTTTACATCTACAGCCTGCTTTAGAAGTTTGCACAAAAAAAAAAATCAGTGTCTCCTCGGTTTAGTATTTTAACATGACAAGTGATTTTGTTCCCCAGCCACATCATATAAGGCTAGGACAGTTGGCTATATTATTTAGAATAAATCATGCAACTTTCAAGCTGCAAATTTCTACTACTTTGAGCAGCGTCCAATGCACTGGTTAGATCTGTATGCATTAGGCCTCGTGTACACGACTGAATTTCTGTTCTGCATCCAATCTGCTTTTTTTGTGTGGAACCTTTCATTTCAATGGGGCCGCAAAAAAGCGGACCGTGCACCATGTGCTGTCTGCATCCGTATGTCTGTTCCGAAGCCCTGCAAAAGAGGATAGAACATGTCCTATTCTTGTCCATTTTAGGGTCAAGGATATGACATTTGTATTGAAGAACAGGGGCAGACTAGACATAGACCTTACAGGGAAATTTCCCGGGGGGCCGAAACCCAGGGGCCACCCAAGCTCTCCTGATGGCAGAGTTAAATAAATCTGATGCTCTCAGCATTAATTAATGCTAGGAGCATCTGGTACATATGCACTTGGCCAGCGACTGCAGGTGCCCTCTTGAATTCAACTGTATCACTATCCTCAGGACTGTGATACAGTTGAATACTGCAGCTGGGGCAGCACTATTATGTGCTGCACTGTGGAATTTGGTTCTGCTGGGGCAGTATTTTGTGCTGCATTACAGTACTGTTGGGCCCACGTACTTCCGTTGTTCCTGCCTCCTTTGTTGCCCCACCTTCTGTCAATCTGGACAGCACAGGACCACTTTAAGTTCCCAGTTGTAGATTTGCAGTTTGTGGACCCCAAAATAGACACAGTCGTGTGTATGGGGCCTTAAAAATATAAAATAGAGACCTCTATAATCAGACAGCAGCAATACTGAAGCCTTCACATTGCATGGCTTAAACCTTTAAAGGGGTTGTCTCATCATAGACAATGGGTGCATATCGCTAGGATATACCCCCATTGACTCCCACACTGCTGGCACCCACACCTATATCGAGAACGGAGCCCCACAAAGTGGTGGCTGGAGGACTTCAGTACGGCCACCACCAAGCCGGCTCCCCACAGAAGTGAATGGGAGTGCACCGCGCATGACCGGCCACCGCTACCATTCACTTCTATGGGCTCAACGGAAATAGCCGAGCCAGCGCTTGGCTATTTTCGCCGGCCCCACAGAAAATGAATGGAGGGCGGCTGCGCATTGATGAGTAAATTATCCTTCCAGTCAACCTGCAGAACATCAATATCAGATTAACGGTAAAATATTGGTTTAATTATTTCGTTGCCCTCATGTGTCTTTGTAGATAACAGGGTTTCCAAAAGATTGTAACTTCAGACATGGTTCACTACTCAATACCAGATACACTACTTCAATCATTATGCAAATCTTCCAAAAGCCATTATGCAAATTGAACAACGTAATGTCACTATCTCTGTTCCATTCATTCCTAATTACAATTTTTAGAAGATGATTGATTCCCAAGATATCAGGAACACATAGGTGTGCTCAGAACGTCATTTTTTTCACCAGCAGGTGCTTCAGTGGGAAGGTAATATTACAACTAAGCAAGCATTAAAAAAAAAAATGGTGCATACATGGGGGGCATCTGGGTAAGGAGTATATCATATATACCTATAATCCTCTGAGAGCTGCAGGAAATCCATACCTTCTAAAATAACAGAACAATTGGATGTCTTTAAACATATTTTAAACCTAGAAGTTGTGAAAAATTACAATTTCCATTTTCTGCTTACACCCATACATTTTTAAAATCTTTAAAGACTTAAGTATTTGGTAGGCAAAATCACAGAGATGAAGCTGTTCCAATGAAATACTGTTGTTTCCTGCCTTTGCTGATTCTTCTTAATTTTACAGTATCTATATCCATCTCGGCAATACCAACCAAAATTAAATGATGCCTAAAATAAAACGCTCAGCACTTAATACAGCCGCCAGCACTGAAGTTTATTCGCAATTCTTCATTTACACGCACACAATATTATTAATGCAAATTTCTGGAAATCCATGGGTCTATCCTGTCCTTCAGTACATTTTTTACTTAATGGCATGCTTCATTAGGCGCTGTACTATGGATGTGTTCTCCCTTAGAAGCATTGCATATAGAGGAGGGTGTTCTGTAATATGGTGCTCTATAGAGGCATCATAGTGTCTAAAGCTACGGAGCTGCAGGGACCTGCGTTCAGGCTCTGTGCACATTATTTTGGGTGCTATATGGTGTGTTTTCTATGTTTCAGGATGCTTGCCTATTGCTTGCTCTAGATAATCTATCAGAAGCAGAAAAAAATATCCACAAATCCACAGCTCTATACAAAAAAAGCATAAAATCTGCAGCAGAAGAGAATTTCTGTAGGTCATGTAGTGTGTCTCCTGTTTACTGCTGCAGAATTTTACGTATGCAAATCCGGACAGAAAATCCACAGCATTTCCCTCCCTCATGGATGTAACTTATGAACTGTAAGCGCTATAGTGTAATGTGAAGAGAAATGGGGCATGCCTCAGATTTATAGCTGCCGTGGGTGCCATTCTTCTAACCATAAAATAAGGTGCTCTCAGAGAAGGCGTTCTGTATTTTACATATTGATCCTCAAAATTAAATTCAGGCATCATACATCACATCAAATAATCACCATGCAGGTATTTCTTATAAACCCCTCCTGAATCTTATTTAAAGGGGTTGTACAGGGTTTTTTAAGAGGGGGCATATCCTCAGGATAAGTCAATGGGGGCAATGTACTAGTGAGCTCCCACCGCTACAAGGTTGACAGTAGGGCTGAAACGATTACTCGATTTACTCGCGCGTCCTATGACCCGACACCGTGCAGAGCGGCTGGCAGCAGAGGAGGCGGGGTGCACAGGGGAGAAGGAGTCGCTCTCTCCCTCCCCCTGTGCTGCGCTGCCAGTGGGGGGGGGAGGCGCTGAGCCACCAATGACAGGACCTTACATTGTCCGGCCTTACTAACTATCAGCTAGCGGCGCCCGGGATGTCCCCGCACTTACAATTATCACTGGGCGCTGCTCCGTTCTCCCCACTGTGGCCCAATTACAGTTTCGTGCTTCATGTTCCAATTACTAATATCGGACCAATGGGGAGGAGACATCACCTTCTCTGTGGGCGTTTCTTCTCCCTGCGCTGTCCAATAGCAGCACAGAACATCACAATGCAGGGAGAAGGAACGCCCACAGAGCTGATGTCTCCTCCCTATTGCTCCAATATTAGTAATTAGCATATGGAGCAGGACACTGTAACTGGCCCACAGTGAGGGGAGCGGCACCCAGGTTTCATTGTAAGTGCAGGGACATCCCTGGGCGCCGCTCCATGTAGCTGCTAGTTAGTAAGTCCGGACCATGAAAGGTCCTTTGTAATCTTTAATACAGGAGGCAGGGAGCTGCGATCAGCGGCAGTTAACCCCTCAGGTGCGGCACCTGAGGGGTTAACTGACGCTGATCTGCTGCCTGCCTCCTGTATTAAAGGTTACATTTCATTGGTGGCACAGTGCGCCCTCCCCCCACCCCCCAGTATTAAAATCGTTGGTGGCAGTGGCCACAGAGCAGAGTCCCCTCCACCCTCATTGGTGGCAGTGGCCACAGAGCAGAGTCCCCTCCCCCCTCATTAGTGGAAGTTCTGATTGGAGCCCCAGCAGTGTTATAACTGGGCTCCGATTGGTTAGCATGGCAGCCAGGACACTACAGAAGCCCTGGTTGCCATGGTAACATTCTTATTAGATTACTCGATTAATCGTAAAAAAATAATCAATAGAATACTCGATTTCTAAAATAATCGTTTACTGCAGCCCTAGTTGACAGTGCTGTGTAACTCCTGTACTAGCTTTTGTCGACAGAGCTACACAGACGAGCTGATTGGCGGGAGTGCGGGGAGTCGGACCCCCACTGATCAGCTGGTAAGAGCCTATCCTGAGGATATGCCTTCACTTGAAAAACCCTGGATAAACCCTTTAAACCTTTAAAGGGAATGTGTCAGCAGGTAGTTCACTATTAGGCTGGTTTCACACGAGCGAGCTCAATGCACTTAACTCGCAGCGTGTGTCAGCGAGAGCTCCCTTCCTGACCTACTGATAGGATTGCATAGCATTATATTGATTTATGATGCTATGTAACCCTTAGAGTTCTGGAATGTATTGAATAACACTGATACATTCATAAATCAATATAATGCTATGTGATTCTATTAGTACTACATAGGTCAGGACGAGAGCTCTTGCAGATACATGCTGCGAGTTCCTGAATGTACCGATACCTTTCACTTAGCGATCTGCTGCTTCACTCTGGAGAAACAGCACTTTTAATCCATAAGCATATGAGAAGTTACCAAGGGTGAGCCCAAACCCTTGCTTCTCCCGCCAGCCTCTCCCTCCTAGTCTCGATTTGAGCCAAGCAAAATGACTATGACAGCGTGTTTGGTCCAGGAAACAAGCTCCATGTAATGGCCATACTTCCCAGACTAAACTCACAGCATCATAATGATTTGTAATGCTGTGAGTTCATGCCTAATCGTGGGTCTACTGTACTGACATACCGTAATGCCATGAGTACAATACAGTAAACCCGTGGTGAGGCAGGAACCAAGAACATACTAAGTCATTTAGACGTTGTCCGTTCAGTTCAAAGGAGCAGTGATCAATCCAGGTAATGCAGCCATCACGCAGAGCATGTTTCCTGGACTGAACACGCTCGTGTAAAAGAGGCCGATGCAGGAACCTGCCCCTGTGCATATGGATTAACAGTATTTTTTTGCTTCAGCATGAAGCAACAGCTCTCTGAGTGAACGGTACCATTGCATTGGGGGTAGTTTATGATGAGTGTAATTTTTAAAGGCACCAATTTATCAAACTTTGCAATTTTTTTGTTTAATTTGGTGCGTCTTTAACTTAACAGTTTTGTATGGAAATGCTACTCCAGTTTTTTTATGCCACCCCCTTACTAAAGTGATTTTGTCACTTAAAAAAAAAAATAAACAGTGATAAATCTGGGCCAAAAATGATTAACATGGCTAGCCAGGCCAACTTTTGCACAAAAATGGCATGCAAGTAGTGTACAGGTTCAGATTCGGGTTATCTAAGAATCCCGTTATGCATTCCACTACCACAACAGAATTCTATGACGGCAAGCACCACTGACCCTAGGTACACACCTAAGCGTTTTACAGCGCGTTCAAACGCACTGTAAAACGCACAACATGTGAAAAGCCATGCTTCCCTATGGGCATGGTTCACATTTGGGCGTTTTACAGCGCGTTTGAACGCGCTGTAAAACGGCCAACGCCCAAATAAGTACATGAGCTTCTTTGGGGCATTTTAACGCGCCTATGGACAATGATGCCATAGGGGAGAGTCACTCAATCGCACGTATGACGCGCGTTTGTAAGTTAACAAAACGCGCATCAAAAAACGCGCATAAAACGCGCGTCATACGCGCGATTCAGAAATGCCTAGGTGTGTTCCCAGCCTGAAGCCTGTAAGAGGCTTTCCGTATTGCATTCAGTCATAATAGAAGTCTATGGCCAGCATAGACTTTTATTATGACGGAATACAATATGGAATGCCTCTTATAGGCTTCTGTGGTGCATGCCGTCATAGAATTCCTTTATGGTCTGTGGCAGCAGAATCCATAACAGAATTCTTGAGGCACTTTTACATTAGTGGCAGCCTTCTCCGGCAGGCTGTTCCATGTCTTAGTTTTATTCTAGCCACCTCTCGGCATGTTTGCCGTGCTGCCGCCGGACCTCCAGACCGCCCCCATTATAGTGAATGGGGCCGGAGCGGACCTCCGGCGGCACGCGTGCACTAGCGGTAGCACAGCTCCGGCAGGCTGTTCATTCGCTGGAACAGCCTCCCAGAGAAGGCTGCCGCTAATGTGGAAATAGCCTTAGATAACTTGAACCTATATGTCGAACTTGAAAACACAAGTTCGCTCAAGACTACATGCAAGCAATTGATAAGGGTAGGAGGAAAACAGGGACTGGTAGCGTTGCTGCTACTGAGGACAATGCCAGAGAATGTTGAAAGCATCTGGTGTGTCTGACCTGATTAAGGATCAGTAAGATACCGAAACGCGCTGTCTTTGCAGCCAACAAAGTCTGCTTTCAACATTTCCCAGAGTGGTCTTCAGTAGCAGCGCGGCTACCAGTCTCTGTTTTCCTCCTACTCTTATCCAGTGAAGTTTCGGATGTTCCTGTGACCGAGTGACAGCAAGCCGCAGATACAACTCCCACTGCTTGCTCCACAGGCTGTTGTGTCTTAAGCGGCCACTCTACGCTAGCCTATCGCCATACTAATGTTGTCCTGCCTATGAGGCTCTCCTATTTGTCCCTTGTATGATGCAAGCAATGGAGGGAATGATAAAATCACCTCATGGTGCTGGGTTTAAAAATGTAATTCCTGGTGACAGATTCCCAAAGGTCCTGACTTTCCCTTCTTTCTTCAAATGTATTACTACCCATGAAGTCTTACTATGATCTGTAGACCATTTAGGGTGCCTTCATTCAAAGCAGATTCTGTTGCAGAAATGACCGCAACTGAAAATCAGTCCCGTTCATCTGAATGGAGCTTGGAGAAATCCATGTGCTTGCAGCCAATTCAGAGCTGATTTTCGGTTGCAGAAATTTCTGCAATAAAATCTACGGCACGTTCAGGCAGAAACCACAGCAAAATGTAACCTGTAAAGAAAGAAATTGGTATTATATCTCAGTCGTCTCAAGGAGCAGCAGATTGATAAAATATATTACCTACAGATACGATGGGACATGTGAAATACGTTATATTAATCAAAATTAAAGACCAGAACAGTGGAGACATTAAGGTGTATACACAACCAAGAAACAAGGATAATTTCTTAGATTATAGGGTTTAAATTCTTTCAACTCATTATGCAATTGCATTAAACTTCATGATTATGGCTCCTTTAAGGCACAGACTGTGAAATGCTGGGGCACACTGCACACAGTTTCCATTGTCAATGCCAAACATTAGAAAAGATCTTTCATTTAGGTTTAAAATTAGGTTACAGCCCCCCGAGTTCCAGCATTAAGAAGCGTACGTAGGAAGAAGTTAAACAGATTGGCAGGTGATACTTATGTTTCATAAAGAATGTCAGAGGAACACGGAGTTCTTTCTGCAGGAATAATATGAATTCCATTTTTGTAGCACAAGGTTAGAGAGTGCAGATAAGCAGGGGATTCATTAGGCGCTGATAGCAGATGACTGTTTGTAGAGCTGACGAGAACTTCCCATGGCACATTGCCCCCTCTTAGATATGCACACAGTGATGTATAGTTTCTAAAGAAATGCACATTTTTGCATAATACTGAATAATGGAAAATATTTAGCGTCACTGTACCTTCACACAATTTCATTTCATTTAATAGAGAATAGTGTCACTAGCAAATTTCTAAATCTCTTCATTTCAAAAAATCTGCCTGTATGAACCTGATAAAAGAGTAACCATGGGTCACTTTTGGGGTCAAAGTATTTTGGATTAAACAATATATTGGAGCTCAACCCTCCTCTGTGTCAGACCCACATAAGAATTTGACCCCTATAAATATCAGAAGTAGCCAGATTATAATTGTAACCAGTGAGTCGATCCCTGCCGGTCTTCAGCCAAAGTATAACATCATATAGACAGAGAGAACACCGATATAAAATATAGGGGCATTGCTATTGAAATAACAGATATTACCTTATAGATTATCTCTAACAAAATGAGGGGTAAAATATATTCATCAAGTCTTATCAAAGGATTATGGCAGGCTTTCTTAAGCAAAAATTAAAACTGTACAGTCTAACAGTGGAAGCCAGTCAGGTTTTCTCTAAAAGTAATATTCCCCTAAATCAGACAGATACCAATATTGCTTTCAAGAACTTAAATAAGACGTACTGTCAACAGATACGATCGTGGTGGGAGATATCCAGTTTGAATACCTATATACAAGGGATCATATATAGGGGTCTACGTACACCCCTGAGACCCAATTCACATTTGGAAGATATAGAGTTTGTGAATGGGTTGGGAACATCTTCTGACTCACTGAGGCTATTGAGCTGTCAGAATACGAAAAAAACTATTTCTCAAAATTGTACAAGCAATTAGAAAGGGAAATAAAAGAAATACAGGGATTTAATCAACATCCGGATTTTATTAACTTGGAACAAAAAATTAAGAAAAATATAGATACAGATTGAGATCAAAGAACTCAAACACCACAAATATATCAGATATCGTCTAGATTTTGAAAACGATCGATAAATTTGGAAAAATAGGAATAATATAAGAAACACATAACAAAAGGTAGACTCTGACACTGAGACTTCAGGGACTGAGAGCTCGGTTCAAAGTATACAAAGAACATCAGACGAAAGAGTAGGTATAAAAAGTAAAACAAAAAAAAGGAGATATCAGATACCTAAAAGACCTACTCAAAATAGAAGAGAAAGAGAAAACATGTCCGGAAAATTCAGGAAAACAACTGATCACAGATCAAAGCACTATGATGACCAATATAAATTTGAATCCTAACACAAGTACTTCTTCTACATCTACACAGCCCTTCTCCTTTGTCCAATCATCACAACAAATGACAAATACCAATCAGAGTCTTATGTCTTATCCCCACTGCAGTACCAACTATGCAGACAAACACAATCCCTGGGGAAAAGAATACTACAATAGCACCACTTTTTCTCAGGACAAACAGGTATACAACTAAGGAATCAGGAGAAGTGGGGCTACAGCAAAAAGCTTCGTCGGTACCCAGAAAGGATATAAATGATAAACAAATTATTAATCTATCCAAATATCGGATAACAACAGCTCAGAAATCTCTTCTCAGTAGGGTTTTCTTATGGATTAAGGATGTTAATCTTTTTGCACGTAAGTTGGCCTTACATAAAACACATAAACAATCTGAGTCAGATACAAGTAGGTTATTTGAAAATGAAAAAAGAAGTGTGAAAAAATTGGAGAGTCTTATTAGGGAGAATGAGGGAGATAAGATCACTTTCTAACCTCCCTTCACCTCCCTAAAACCTAAATCTAAAAATACTCCACCTTTTGCACAATTTAAAGAAATAGATACTTTTGTACAGCTGGTGACATGAGATATAAAAGGACTAAAAATAAGAAAGGATCATGCTGCATCCAATCTAAACCGAGATGAACTCCTTGCTTTAGGCCTCATGCATACGACCGTATGTGTGACATCATAATGAAACCCAGTGACAAGAGGGGAAATATTGTCACCCAAGACAATGTAGATTATGTAGACATAGTCCTGAGACTACTCAGAGATAGAAAAACATATATGGTACTCCAAGAAAATCATACAAGTAAATATTTGGAAGAATTAAAACATCTTCTGATGGAGGCAAAAGAGAACAACTTAATTACAAAAGATGAATTTTTGTACCTGTTTAATAAAAATCCAACTATCTCAACTTTCTATGCCCTTCTCACGGTGCACAAGAACAAGACACCGATTCCAGGAAGGCCTATAGTGTCTGCCAATGACAGTTTGACACAGGGGATTAGTGTTTATGTGGACCAAATACTGATGCCATTTGTTACATCGCTACCCTCATATATCAAAGACACTAAGGAGCAGCTTCTTAAGATAAATGATATTACAGTAACATCAAATATTTTACTGGCAAGCTTAGATGTCGAACCCTTATACACCAATATACAGCACCATCTTGGCTTACAGGCGATCAAATCCTTTTTGAGCATTAAGAGCACAAATTTTAAACAGCGCAATGAATTAGTCTTACTTACTGTATGTTAGAGTTTATTTTAGAGCACAATTACTTTAATTTTCAAGAGCAATATTTTAGACAAATTAAAGGGACCAGGGGATGTCTTGTGCCCCATCCTATGCAAAAAAAATTTTTTGGGGTGGTGGGAGGATCACTTGGTGTTCACGGAGGGGATGTTGTCATACACCTGCCACATAGTGTACTGGGGCAGGTATATAGACGACATCCTCATCATATGGGATGGAGGATATTCACTTTTCCATGAATTCACCCAGGCACTGAACATGAATGATGTAGGCATAAAATACACATATGAGACCCAGGAAAAGGAGATCTATTTTTTGGATCTTAAAATAACAAAAACAGAGGAGGGTCACTTAAATACTGGGATATACAGAAAACAGACTTTTACGAACAGCTATTTACACTGGACCAGCTGGCATGCTCTCCCTTTCAAAAGAGGGATTCCGGTTGGACAATACCTGAGTGCTCGGAGAAATTGTACCAATGATATGTCATTTATTAAAGAAAGTAATTATCTTTTACAGAGGTTTCAAGACAGCGGATATCCGATACGTCCTCTTAAAAGAGCCTTTAAAAATTCCCTCAAAAAAAGATAATTATATTATCATATGCATTGGCACTTATGATGGATACAACAAAGAAATATATCAGATTCTGAAAAAACACTGGCTTATCATACAATCAGATAAAGACCTAAAGCCAGTTCTCACTCATAACCCAAGCATTACCTATCGTAGAGGTTGAAATTTGAAGGACCATTTGGTTCACAGCTTCTTTCAAGTTACTGGAACTAAGGGCAAGACTAAGAGAAAGAAATATCGAGGATCAGCACCATGTGGGGATTGTTCGTTTTGTAGATATATTCCACGTTTATCAATACCATAAAAAAGTATTGCAATACTCGATACCATTCGATACCACGCGGAAAAAAAAACTCCCCAAAAAAATTTGTGAATTGCGCATTTTATTTTCACTTTTCTGTTCACCGCATAGGTTTTTTTTAATTTTTAACAGTTTGGAGTCAGACTTTAGATATGGCAATATGTTATATGTTTATCTATATATTTTAGATGTAAAATTGGAAAAGGCGGCGATTTATACTTTATATTTCGGTTATAGGTGTGTGTGTGTTTTTATTTTTTAATTATTATTACTTTTTATTTACCATTTCCCCCCTTAGGGGTAGGACCTAGGATCTTTTCATCCCTTGTCCTATTCACCCTAATGGATCTCTATCAGGGTGAATAAAACTTCACATTTCCCTGCTGTTCTGTGCACACCGCAGCAAGGAGCCCCCCCATGGCAGCCAGGGCTTCAGTAGCGTCCTGGGAGCCATGGTAACCGATCGCAATGTAGGTGCCACTGCCACCAATGGAGGGGACCCTGTGGCCACTGCCACCAATGATCTAAAAACATTAATACTGGGAGGGGGGGCGGGATTGAGGGCGCCCTGCCGACTCATTTAGTTTAATACGGGGGAAAGGGGGGGTCGCACTGTCCACACAATAATTAACCTTTAATACAGATACAGGAGGCAGATACCGCCGGCACCCACCTCCTGTATCTGTATTAAAGGTTAATAATCATTGTGTGGGCAGGACCAGGGCAGAGCGGCAGGACCGGGTACTTGTTGCAGGTGGAGGAGGAGGGCACAGGACACTGAGGAGGAGGAGGAGGCAGCTGCTGCCATTCGCCCGGCACAGCAGTTCTCTCCTCCATGTCCCTCCTCCCGCACTAATCACCGACGGCCGCGTCATAGGAGGGAGAGACTCCCTACCTCCCTCCTTCCTCACTGTCTATGGCCTGAGGGAACACAGCATGTGCCGAGCGCTGCTCACGCTGTGTCCTCCCATAACAGGAGATACTAGACCGGGCAGTATCTTGGAAAGACTACACAAGAATTGAGATGTCGCATCTCAGGTCACCTAAGTACAATAGAGACAAAGAAGGATACATCTATTTAAAGACATATGAGATATGTTTATGGAAAAAATACAAACTTATTACATTTTTGGGGAATAGAGAAGATGGAATTGGGATCTAGAGGTGGCAACTTGCATAGGAGACTGTTAAAATGTGAAGCTCGATGGATCTATAGGCTCAACATGATGAGCCCAGATGGACTAAATGAGGGATTTTCATTTACGACATTTAGTTAAAAACAGGAGTCAGGGATATATATTAGTTATCCCTGTAAAAATTCTCTAACCAATTTAATCATGATTAAATGTAGAAAATCAAATAATAATTCTAGCTCAAGAGGGGGAAACTAGATCATGTAGAAGAAATTATGGATGGGTAGTTAATAAATATATCAGACTAATATACATTATTATTAAGTTTATGGGGCAATTGGAGAATACAAAATGATAATATAAAAAAATGAAGGTAAACAAATGGGTTAATATAAACTAAAATGGTTACGATATAAAATATTTAAAAAAAAAATCGATAATAAAAAATATTAAAAAAATATTTTTAAAAAGAAAAAAAAAATAAAATAATTTTTTTTTTTAAAAATAAGATTAATTTTAGTATTTAATCATAGAATTGGTGTAGGTGCAGGTAGTAGAAATTACTGATGACTGATCATCATTATTATTAAAGGGAACCTGTCAGCAAAAAATAGCATCTAAATGTGTTAACAGTACCTCCTAGTGCCCGCAAAGTGTCTCCACATGGACCTTTTCTTCCTCTTTTCACTGTTGGTTTCACTGAGAAAATGCACTTTTATTCTGCCGCTGCCCCGTGCTTCAAGTCAGGCTTGAAGTCATGGGGCAGCGACTGCGTCTTCCACGGTCCTCTCCCGCCCCTGCCTCCTTGACTGACAGCCTAGATGCATTGCCGGGACCGCGCTCAGAGCCCGGCTGCCGCGCGTACTACGCGCCGTCTTTCTCGCCGCACAGCGCATGCGCTCGACAGCCTGTAGTAAACGCGCACAGATGCCGGGCGCGCTTACTGCAGGCTGACGGGCGCATGCGCTGTGCGGCGAAAGAAAGACGGCGCGTAGTATGCGCGGCAGCGGACCGCTGCCCGCCGCCCTTTACTGCGCATGCGGCCTTAGAGCGCGGTCCCGGCAATGCATCTCGGCTGTCAGTCAAGGAGGCAAGGGGCGGGAGAGGACCGTGAAGATGCCGAGGCCGCTGCCCCCATGACTTCAAGCCTGACTGGGGGCAGCGGCAGAATAAAAGTGCATTTTCTCAGTGAAACCAACAGTGAAAAGAGGAAGAAAAGGTCCATGTGGAGACACTTTGCGGGCACTAGCAGGTACTGTTAACACATTTAGATGCTTAGATGGCTAAGAGAGACAGTAGGGAAGCCCAAACATAACAGTTCCTTCAGAGTCATGATCGTACAAAGAAGCACAGGCATTGAGCTAACTTTTTTTTGAAAACTCAGGTATGCATTAAGTATCGTAACTCTGTATTAAATTTGAGATTAATCGTGTAGTCAACACAAATATAATCCAGCATCTTAAAGGGGTTGTCAGAGACAAAAAAAAATCTTGGACAGCAGCTGCAAATGTGATAAAATAATGAAGGAAGCGATACTTAGCACTTTTCTCTCCTGTTGCTTCCAGTGTCACACTCTGGTCCTTGTTTTCCTGGCTGTAGTAGTGACGTTCCATACACATCATGTCATGGCCACAGCCAATCACTGACGTCCCACTAAGGCCAGTGACTAATATACACAAAATGTCTCTACTGCAGCCAGATGTCAGCTGTGCAGGACTGAAGTATAATGTCGGAAGCGTCAGGGGAGAAAAGTGGTTAGTAGCGCTAATTTTATTATTTTATCCCATTTACAGCTGCTGCCAGAGTTTGTCTAATTTGTTTTGCTTTTTGCTGTTTTCAATTACTTCTCAGAACAATTTTTTCAGTCAAATATAAAACATTCAGGCTGCTGTTGACAGATCTTGTATTTTTATTATATGTTACATACCTAGCAATTTGAACGTTTAAGATCCACCAACATGGTTCACTAACAATGAAGACACAAGATACAGCTGCTGAGCATCCATTTTGCAGTCAAGTACTAGATGCTATTGTATTCCTATCATTTTTTTTGTTAAATTGTTTAAAAAGAAAGTGAAACATGGAAATGATCAGGCAGAAACAACATAGGTTGCAAACACTAGTTTATCTTGTAGTAGCACAGACTATACAGTTCCTGGAAACAGATGGATGATCTTAAAGGGTTTGTCCATCAATCAGCTGTCGAATCGAGCCACTACGGCCTCTTCCCTAGTCTGTGATGTCAAGTCTATTGGTCACATAGTCTATCCACTTCTGCAAGCACTGGTCTTTCTGGAGTTCAGTCCCATTCCAGTGAATGGGACTAAGCTGCAATACCAAGCACAGCAGCTATAAAATGGACGGTGCTGTATTTGGCATACAAGCAAAAGGATGTATCATTTGCCTGAGCAATATGGCCTTCAAATAGTTGATCAGTAGGAATGCAAAGAGTTGGACCTCCACAATCTACGGTAATATTGATAATCTATCCTGAGAACATCTCATCAACGTTAAAGTCCTGGACAACCCCTTTAATACTGATATATTAGGCAGATTACAACTGTGTTTACAAGTAAACCGCGCCTTTTAAGTGCATTTTTTGTTTTGCAAAATGGCTGTGCAATGTGTGGTCTCACGTCAGTGCTCTTACCCTGGGTTCAGACCTGAGCGTTCTAAAAACGCGTGTTTTACGCGCGTTTTTGTCGCGCGTATTTCAGCGCGTTTTTGCAAATAGAAAACGCGCGTAAAACGCGCGTTCTTGTGATTGACTACTGTGGTGTCAATCACAAAACGCGCGTCAAACGCCCCAAAAGAAGCTCAAGTACTTGTTTATGCGTTGGGCGTTTTACAGCGCGTTCAAACGCGCTGTAAAACGCTCAAGTGTGAACCACTCCCATAGGGATGCATTGGTTTTAATCTGTTGAGCGTTTTACAGCGCGTTTGAACGCGCTGTAAAACGCTCAGGTGTGAACCCAGGGTTAGGGCTGTTCACACGAGCGAGTCCATTGTGGGAATTACACTCCGTGTGTGAGCGTGACCCTCCATTCTGGGCACTGCTCTTCTTACAGGAGAGCACGGCATTATACTGATTTATAATGCTGTGTGCCTCTGCACAAACTAACACCTACCGAATCATAGTGATAACTTTATGTCAGTATGATTCTGTAGCAATATTTAAGGTCAAGCAGAGGCACACAGCATTATAAATTAGTATAATGCTGTGCACGACCTGCAAGATCTGCAGTTTCCAGAATGGAGGATCATGCTCACACTTGGAGCGTGCTTACCAGAATGGACTGGTTCGTGTGAAACAGCCCTGACCGTATTCCAGGGATCAGCAACCTTTGGCACTCCAGCTGTTGTGAAACTACAACTCCCAGCATGCAAACTTGCCCTGCTGTTCTCAGAACTTCCATAGAAGATAAAAGAGCATATTGAGAGTTGTAGTTTCACAACAGAGGGAGTGCCGAAGGTTGCTGATTTCTGCCATATTCATTACAAGTGAATTTTGGCTTACTACAGTTTCTCACAGCTACGTACTGAAAAAGCTAAAGTGAAATATTGGGAAAATTTTGATGAATAGTAAATTGGATGCACTATGGTAATTTAACATACTAGGTCTATTGATTCTTTTAATATGGTCCCTAAAATGCAAGTTGAAATGGTGCTCTGATCACTAAATGGAGCATTTATTAAAACTGCTCTAAAGCAAAACTGGCCTAGTTGCCCATAATAACCAGATTTCACCTTTAATTTCCCAAAGGAGCTCTGAAAAATAAAAGGCGGAATTTTATTGGTTTCTTAGGGCAAATAAGCCTGTTTTTCTTTACACCAGTTCTAAAAAATAGCCCACTAAGTCTCTAAAGGGGTTTCCAGGGCTCCATCCCGAGTATAGGCCTTCAATATCTGATTGTTGGGGATCCAACACCCCCACCAATCAGCTGTTTCTGAGTAGGCAAAGGAACGGTGATTGGTGGGAGTGAGGTTGCCTATGTTTAGGCCATCCATCTAAAAACCCTGGAAAACCCCTTTAACACCCCAGGAAATGCATGTTACTGGGCTGTAGATAAGTAGTAGTCAATAAGACGCCCCTGACATCACTCTGCAGCTATTTCCTGGAGCGGCAGCTCACACACTTGCTGCACTGCATCAGACCCCTCCATGCATGCTGCACAGCATACTGGTAATATGGAAAGCTTTCCATTTCAGCTGCTTCTTTCTACAGTCTAAAGATCTGAATACCTCTTTATAGTTTCAACAACAACTTGTTACAGCTGTCCTAATAACTCTATTCTGGGTACCCTAACCGTCTGCAGTTCTTAAAGGAGCTATCTTAAGCTGTAAACCCCTCCCCCCACAATGCCCAGGCTCCTCAGACAATACTTAACTGGTCCCCAACCCCTGTGTCCTCCTGGATCCCTCCACAAGCATCGCTGTATCTCCCAGTCGTGCAAATTACGACATCTGTCAACGGGGGGTTCAGCCAATAGGAGGCCGCAACAGTAACCCACTCCAGGTAAATCAAGGGTGATGCCACACATGATGCAAGGGGGCAGGTCACCGTCGCATGGAGGGATCCGGGTGGACAGAGGCATCGGGGACCAGGTAAGTATTGTCTGTATGAGGAGCCCGGGCAATGTGGGGGGCGGGGGATGAGTTTATAACTTTGGATAGCCACATTAAGTAATAAGCGATAAAATAAAGGATTTATCCACCTCTGCAACCATTCTTCCAATGCATCTGAAAATACTAAGAAGCCATTTTGTGTCTACAACTCCAGTGTCGGCCTATACACCTCCATGGTTACAGACTTCAAACTATGCTTGTGTGCTACAGATCCAAAAGTCATCTGGAACTCTTCAGTTCCCCCCTCTTCTTATAAAACACATATCACTTAAAGTTCTAAATCATTTCTTTAAAAAAAAATGCCTTCATCCACCTTAAAAAAGCTATAAAATTCATGGCCACTAGGAGTGTAACTTCAACTTAATTTGCAGTCCACTGTCTGTTGCCAGGCAAGATCTGTCCTTAGTAACAGAGACACAGAAGACAGTTCACAGGATGTGGGGTTGTGTCAGAGTTAGCTATGATCCTGATAAAATAACTGCTTCTACACAGGTTCTGAATTCACAGGAGCCCCTGCCTTTCTGTAAATGTGATCTTTCCCTCCTGATATTTTCTGTGAGCTCCAAAGCTGAAAACAAACATAGTGGGATGTAAGGGAAAGGACATCACAGCAGTACAGTGCTAGCAGATTACGTAGAACTAAGATGCCCCCTGCTTGTGAGAGAAATACATCTAGCTGTGTAGCTCAATAGAGGAATAATTAGGCTAAAAAAAGACATTAAGGAAGCCCAAAAAAGACCTGTTCTTTTGCAGTTATGATTGTACAAAAAAGCACTGCCATAATGTAAACTTTTTTTAAACCTCAGGTATGCTTCAAGCAATTTGTAGGTTCCTATATGGTGCCTAATGTGCTTTTATATTTCAAGATGGTGGGATCATCTGCCATTGAAGCAAATGATTTGTGTAACTTTGCCAGAGAAAACTGGCTTTGGCCATTAGATCAATAAATAGATAAATATCTTTTACATTTATGTCCCCAGTGATAATGGCGATTTAATTGCACAAAAGCTGTAAATTTGTTTGTATAGAGTCTGTTTTAACACCGGGATCAATAAGATTTCCATTCAAATCAGATTTATAAAATTACTTTCATGCACTATTACCTCCAGCAATGACAGGTCAGGTTTTTACGACAACTATAAATTAATATTACATTCCTCCCGCCATCTGACCACAATTTTATTTTTAATACTGAGATCTGACTCATCGCAGTTACAAGCCCTCATTTTCCAGCAAAATACAAAGCGCCTGCATAAAGGGATTTCCAGCTGTTTTGAAGTAAATTTGATCTGACGCTGCAATCACAGCTCTTTCAATGCAGTTGCGGAAGATTTGCATAATGGATTCTGCCGGTAATATTGCTCTAAAACTGGTATCAAGCAAAATCTAATAATTCATAGACTAGTTTACACACAAACATATATCCTGCACTGTCACGAGTCTTCATAAAATGATATTTTAGCACTTACATCGTGCTTTGAGCTCCAGCTTTGATTACCTTGGGCGATATAACATACAGAATAAAAGAAAAACGTTTTTTATTATTGCAACTAATCTTTATTATGCTGTGTTCAAAACACATTTATGGCCTCTGTTTAGCATAGACGCCAGAGAATATAGATTAAATACTGAACATGCCTGTGATGGATGTCATACAGTGACATCCATCTCTCATAGGTCCCATTTGTAAATATATGTACTTTTTTTAGTGGTACATTGACGTATAGCAGCCAGAAGGGGTATGAAAGGAAACATTTTGGCCTCAGGGGCCATGCCTACTTGCACGTTTAGGTTATGTTCACATGGAGTTTTTCCACTCACAGCTTGCCTTCCATTGTTTTTAATCGAAAATCCATGCCAAAGTTTATACTACGCCGATTTTTAGATATATTTTTTTTTTTTGCATGTCATGGAAAAAGAAAAGTGAAATACAACTTCTTGGTCTGGTTTCAATGAGGCTAATGAGTGGCTGGACAAAATACAAACCTACTAAATTTTTGTTGCAAAGTTGTCGACATTTATTAAGCAAATGAGTCAAAAGCAGTTCTCTACTGTGCCGAGTACACATTAATAGGCAAGAGGGGCATGGCTCAGCTGAGAAGAGGCTGGCTTAAAGGGGTTATTTCATGTTTAATGTATATATATTACATGGCAATCTCTTTCTAACAAAGCTAGAACCAGCCCTATACCTCACATGGATCCAGAGATCTCCACATTCATTGCTCTGCTAGATTTATTTCAAGCTGCCAGATCAGGGGAATGTGTGTTTTCTCAGGGGAGGGGGGGTGTCTTTTCTGCTGCAGCTGAAGGATGAAACTGAGAATGTGCTTCCATCTCAGTGAGGTGGACAGAGAAATTACAAAAAGAGCAAACAGCAGGTGGCGCTGTAAGATAGATTTTATTAAATAACTCACTGGCTACACTAAATTTTTAATTACACGCAATTACAAAAGTATTTAAATCCAGGTGCTGGTTTGGAAACTGCTGAATATTTTTCATGGGACAACCCCTTTCAGATGCGCCAATGTGGGGCAAAATTTAAGCTAAAGTATAAAGTTTTACACATGATTAGTAAATCTGCCCAGTGTGTCCCACTGCAGGGTGCACAGTTTGCAATTGTAATCAGGGCTGTGGAGTCGGTAGATAAATTGTCCGACTCCGACTCCTCAGATTTTGAAACTTCCGACTCCGACTCCTCGACTCCGACTCCTCTGTATTTAATATGCAAATACGAAGCTGTTCCACCAAGTTCTTCTAATCTCCTCTAGCACAGAGGTAGTTGAGCAGAAGCTGCTGCCTTCTCCTTTGTGTGCTGATCTTCTGCTGAAGATAGAGCAGTGGGAGGATCCAGGAAGGGGCAGGGGAAGGGGCATTTATTTTAAAACATGATTTTCCTAGTAGAATCCCATAGTCGTGTTTAAAATTTAAGCTAACAATCTGAGTTTACATGTTTTATAGCCTTAGCTGAATGATAGCAGTTTTTCAAATGGTTTACAGCTTCAGTCTTGAACTATTGACTATCCAGTCTCTTCACTTATACAAGTGTCTCCAGTCCTTAATCAGTTATCAGTGAGAGGCGAGGATAACCATGGGCTCCCTGTAACAGCAGACCACAAGACAATGGAAAGTGTAAGTATTGTCGCTCCTTAAAGGGACACTGACAGGCTGATTTTCCAGCTAAAGATATATATATATACTGGTATTCATCAGAGAATTAGGAATAAAACGATACTAATGTTACCCCCAGTTAAGCTGTACTTGTGTTTAAAAACATTTTAATCTGTATGCAAATTCACTATCTTTGTGCCCAATGGGGCAGCGTCTCCTGCGGCTTTGTGCCCAGCCGCGCCCGAGTACAGCTTCCCAGCGCTATTCCCCTCGTTATTATTCACTGCACTGGCCTTTTTTTCAGGCTAGCCGAACGCTGAATTCCTGCGCAGGTGCACGTGTAGAGTGCTGGCAGCAGCCTCGTCTGGCTATGCTGAGGCTGTGCCAGCTTTCTCTCTTCCTCCTCGCTACCTAGTCCTGTCTAGTGCTACCAGTACTCTACATGTGCGCCTGCCCCCTTGGGCACAAAGGTAGGGAATTTGCATATTGATTAAAACTTTTTAAACACAAGTAAACCTCAACTTGGGGTAACAGTCGTCTAGTTGTATTCCTAATCCTCTGATGAATACCAGCAGATATATCTTTAGCCGGTAAATCAGCCTGTCAGTGTCCCTTTAACTGCATAGTAAAGCATATAAAAAGCGTGCTTCTTCACGGTCACTTAACGTCTTTGTTTAGCGGTAACGTGACGCACTGCATGCATTGGCCTTTATTCTTACAGTAGAGAAGTAATTAATTATAACTTTATCTGAATTGGGACATTTAAACTTGCTTTTTTTTTTATTCCAATTTAAATCTAGTAGGAGTCGGAGTCGGAGTCGGTCCATTTTTTGCAGACTCCGACTCCAGGTACCCAAAATTGCCTCCGACTCCTCGACTCCGACTCAGACTCCGACTCCACAGCCCTGATTGTAATGTGTGAGAGAACCAATTAATACAATTCCAATTGTCCTGCTTCATGAAAATGAAACATTACGTAGCGCTCTGAAATCTATAGGCTGTCCATGGAAGGACAGTTTCATTTAAGTTTATTACGTCCGGGAAACGTGCTCCGTGTGGAGTTGTATTTTCCAGGCTGAACACTGCTCCTCAAAAGTGAACTCGCAGCATCATAATGATTTATGATGCTGCAAATTCCCATCTCACCACGGGTCTACTGAACTGTAGTCACAGCAGTTTCCAGGTCTGGATATGCTTGTGTGAACCTGACCTTATGCACGGAGGTGTTGTGTCCTCCAGAGTGGGGGACACTATTGATGACTTCTTGCTCACTGCTCTGGCTAAAAAATGAGAGCCCTGTACAGGGTTCCTTGCCATTAATTCAATTCTCTAACAGTGTTATCTTCTAAATTTCACAGCTCCTTTAAGGGTCTGCCATTTTGAAATTAAAAGTAAGACTATGTGTCTGCAGCAAAATGTCATAAACCTTAGTGTTACTGAAAACTGTTATGATCAATGTTTGCATTAGGACACAGATATGGACACATGTATATGGCCTTCAGTTCCAGCCACATTTAGATGCAGCACCCAAAATGTAAGGGAAACCAGGTGGATAACTTCTCGAATATCTGACCTAACGTTCTATATGTGTTTGGATTAGCCCATTTAACAGCGCTGAATAAAATGACAGCACTGGCTATTCCTCCCCATTTCCTACACTAAACCATTCTCCTAAAGCATGCCATCTCCAGCTGTGCCCTTGTGAACTGAGCTTTAATCTGTCATGAAAGAAAAACGTTTGAAGAATGAGATCTTTGCACAAACATCCTTTGGTCACAAAAATAGGACAAAGATTCAAAACTGCCTTTAAAATGTAATTTTTGGGAAGAAGAGGGAGACACACACTTTGTACATTAAAGTGTGGCTCCTAGTTAGCCCCAGATGTTGCCCCAGTGCTGAAAGGCTATAGTGCAAACCACTGAGCCCCCATGTTTAAAGGTCTTGTCTAAGTAAGATATAACAAAGCAAAGTGCTATTATACTCTGCAGAAATGTGATGTCTGTGAAATAATCACTGGGTGTGAAACTACTGTGTCCACCAACTGGTTTGACTGAGCTAAACCTATGGCATTATACTCATAGCCCCCCGGTATTTACCCTTTAACCATTATAGAGGGATTTGGACTTTGCTGTAGGGGGACCCACGTTGGTCAGAGACACAGGTGCGAAGCCCCAAGGGATCAGGCAAAACTCGTAGTCGGTAATAGGCTGAGATCAGGCGAATCGAGAAACAATCCAAAAGGTCAGGACAGGCAGCTCAGGGTCGGTACGGTGATCGGGGATGGGTCAGGTCATGCAGCAGAGGTTCAGAATCCGGTAATCAGGCAGAAGTCGGTAAACAGGCAGACAAGCAGATTATAGCAACTTTGCAGGATCTAGCTAGTAAACCTATTACTCAGGCAGTGAGTATGACAAACAGCACAGCGAGCAGGTCTTTGGTCTGAAAAAGGGGCCCATTCAGCCCCGAAACACATAACCTAATAAAGAACATTACTCTACTTCGGACTCGTCTGGTCACACCACCGCTTATCCTATTCTTTCTATCACTGTACCTGGCTGTGCACGTCCATGCATGAAAGGAGAAGCCTGGCAGCACAGGAACCCATATGCTACATGCAGTTTTGGATGTTGTGCTCCTAGCACGACACCACAAGGTGAGCTTCTGCTATCCTGCATTTTACCCTGTTTGTATAGCAGTCCTACCAATGAGCGCTGCTCTCCCCTTTCTTCTCAATAGACACACATAACCAGTTGCGTAGCTAGAAATGACTGGGCCCCACAGCAAACAATTGAATAGGACTCCACCCCCCAGAAACTTCTTTGCAACCCTCTCTTCTCATGCAACCCCCAACTCCTGTGGCTAGTCAAAATCACTCTCAGACGATGCTTGGCAGCCGCTCCGTCTGTTTCCTACAGTGTCTCTGTATATAATATAATTTTATAATGCTGTTAAGGGGACCTGACAAAATCTTTTAGTCCTCCTTCTGTGTGGGCCCCTTCTAAGTTCACACCCCAAAGCAGCCACTTCCCCTGCTACCCCTATATATACACCCCTGTACAAAACATTCTGAGAGATGACTTACAGATGGCAGCTACATACATGAGGGACACATCTATGTAAGCATCAAGTTCATATGGATGAGCTGCCCTATGTTATTCCAAAGGTGGATACATTTAAGACAAGTCCAGATTCAAGAATGATGCTGTAGAAGAGTATGAAATAACCTCACTAGATCATGGACACATACAGACTGGTATTATGGCATGATGGATAAGGTCACTTGGGTACCAGCCAGGACATGAGTGGAGCAATTGAACTGGTCATCTGAACAGCCGCAGTAAAAATGGAAAACAGCCTTTTATGATGTAGATGAATGCATGCTATGCTGATTTTTGGCTTTGACTGGCAATTTATGCTATCACTTTGTGTGAACTACACAGGCAAGTAGGAACTCTTTGGAATGTAAATTTTGTCCAAATGCATATTTAAAAGGAAAAATAAAATATGTTTTATACTTTTGTGGACTTTTTTGTTGTCTAGACATTTCCCTTGTGTACTCATTTTATGTTTAATACATTCTCTACTGAGGAGAGGGTGAAATGACACATTTATAGTCACAAAAAAACTGGTGTCCTTGGAAAAACAAATATTTAGTCCATCCATTTCAACATTAAATGTCCCAGAATGTATCTGTTTTAGGCCTCTTTCACACTAGCGTTTTATCTTTCCGTCCTAGAGATCTGTCCTCGGGTCTCTAGGACGGAAAGCTACTGATCAGGATTATCCCCATGCATCCTGAATGGAGAGAAATCCGTTCAGGATGCATCAGGATGTCTTCCGTTCAGTATGTGAACGTTTTTTGGACGTTGACAAAAGCGCAGCATGCTGCGGATTTGTCTCCGTCCAAAAATCCGGAAGACATGCCGTAATGCCGGATCCGGAATTAATGCCCATTGAAGTGCATTAATCCGGATCCGGCCTTAAACTAAACTTCGTTTCGGTGCATCGCCGGATCCGACGTTTAGCTTTTTGTCAATGGTTACTATGGCAGCCAGGACGCTAAAGTCCTGGTTGCCATAGTAAAGAGTA
Source organism: Bufotes viridis (assembly GCA_033119425.1). Lineage (NCBI taxonomy): Eukaryota > Metazoa > Chordata > Amphibia > Anura > Bufonidae > Bufotes > Bufotes viridis. The sequence continues at coordinate 34,632,300 of CM065599.1, read as the reverse complement.
GGGGGAGCGGCATACTTACATTCCGTGCGGCTCCCGGGACGCTCCAGGATGACGTCAGGGCACCCCAGTGCATAGATCATGTGATCGCATGGATCACGTGATCCATGCGCGCGGGGCGCTCTGACGTCATTCAGGAGCGCCCCGGGAGCCGCACGGAATGTAAGTATGCCGCTCCCGCGCTCCCCACTGCTACTATGGCAACCAGGACGCTAGTAGTCCTGGCTGCCATAGTAACACTGAAAGCATTTTGAAAACTGATCAGTCTTCAAATGCTTTCAGTTCACTTGCGTTGTGCCGGATCCGGCGTGCACTTCCGCGACGGAAGTGCACGCCGGATCTTCACAACGCAAGTGTGAAAGAGGCCTTACCCCTGGAATGATATAACGGTTATGTAATGTACCCCCTTACAGACTAGAATAGATTTCTTTCTGGTTAGCAGCATTTGACTAAAACTTACATGTTAAATACCAGAACCTGTGAAATTTAGAAAATTAGATTTAAAGGGGTAACTGTTTTAACGAGTAACTGTCCTTTCACAAAACTTTTTACATGTCATAGTAGCAGTTTTGATCACTGCGGGTGCTAAGACCATTAGATCCCAAAGATCAGCTGTAATCTGCGGGAGAACCTGCTGTGGCACACTAGAGGAAATGAAGAACTACATAGCACTCATTAAAATCATCTGGGCTGTCTGAGTATTTATCGATGTGTGGAGCTCTCCAGAACCAGAAGCCCTCTGTCACCACGCTCCCTTATAGCTGATGCTCCCATCTATTAACCCAGAACTCCAGCTGACACACAGTACATAATGAACAAGAGCATAAATGCATCTTTCAAAACTCTATGTATGTTTAGCCGCTTCCCTCGCACAATTAGGCCTCATGCACACGACTGTTGGTGTTTTGTGGTCCACAAACCGCGGATCGGCAAAACATGGAAGCTGCTCCTCGTTCCGTTCCGCATTTTTCGGGAACGGAACACGGCCCATTGTAGAAATGCCTATTCTTGTCCGCAAAACGTACAAGAATAGGACATGCTCTATTTTTTTTTTGCGGGGGCACAGAACGGAACAACGGATGTGGACAGCACACGGAGTGCTGTCCGCATCTTTTGCGGCCCCATTGAAGTGAATGGGTCCGCGCCAGAGCCGCAAAATATGTGGCTCGGACGCAGACCACAAAACGGTCATGTGCATGAGGCCTTAGACTTATATTCCAACTTGGAGAAATGTGCTCTAGGGTCCGATCACTGCTTTAGGCCTCATGCACACAACCGTACTTTTGCCAAAAATGTGGACCCATTCATTTCAATGGGGCCGCAAAAGATGCGAACAGCACACCGTGTGCTGTTCGCATTCATATTTCCGTTTCACTGTCCCACAAAAAAAAAGAGAAAAAGAACATGTCCTATTCTTGTCCGTGTTGCGGACAAGAATAGACATTTCTAACACCGTGCAGGACATACTAATCCGCAAAATGCAGAACCCACATGGCCAGTATTTTTCAGACCCGGAATTTGAAAAACGGATATGGCCATGTGCAGGAGGCCATACTGTGATATTATAATTTGAGTATAATCTTAAAGCATTTGCTCCATGACTGAGCAAGTGAGTGACCTGGTAAAATACATGAACAGCCGCAGTAGAAGTTTATACTAAAAACAGATTTTCAGATTTAGTGCTTTACAAAAAAGGTATAATTATCCTTACAGAAATCTTAAAGAAAACTAACAGTTCCCAGCATGGTCCTGCACACAGGTACTTATGCTTTTCATTGGTGTAAATGCAGTACTTGATGCAGCAGGCCAATATGAAGGGAACGGGAATATAACATGTCTCTATTCTGCAGTGATCTACAACACGAGGTTCTCTGGCCATTGTGAAGCCTCAGCGACCGCTGTACTAGCAATTTCAGTTTCACAACTTTATACAATGCAGGTTATAGGTAAGCATAACTGAATAAAGTCCACCTATAAAAGTGCTTCAATTTGTTTTAGTTTTTTTTAAAAGGGAGCTCTCTTCAGAACATAACACTAGTATGTTCTGGGGACTAAGGCCGCTTTCGTATCTGCGGCAAGAGGATCAGGCTGCCTGATCAGGCAGTAATGCTAGCTGTCAGTCGGACCAAAAACGGCTTCATTCAACGGTCTTTGTCCTAACCAAAAACCCAGTATTTATTCCAGAAAGTGGCCAGATCTCATTATAGTCTATAGGGATCAGGTGATGATCTGCTGAATCCTTTGCCAAAACAGCATGCTGGAAATGTTTACCGGAGATGTGAACGTGGCCTAAGAACCCCATCGACAGCCCTTTGAGGACACAGTTTATCTTTTATAACTTAGTTGAACTTGCTAAACTATATACCGTAGGCTGCATTAAAGCGTCTCTCCTTCATAGTTATATTAGATCATCAAGTACAGCACCTCTGTAATGCCTTTTCTTTCAAAGCTCAGCCGATATTCCCAGCAACCTCTCCTTCGCAGTGCAGAGAATGGTTATCATTGTCTCTCATGTTAAGGATACAGTGGACGTGCAATCCGGTCACTGTTTCTACAACCCTCCTAGTTTACTCTTGCTACTCCTTTTTCTATCCCTCTCCCTCCCAGAGAAACTGACTGCTAGAAATATGATGGTGGCCACTGCAATCCTAGGACTTTAATAGAAGATAAGTTCCTCTACAGATGCATAAACAGCTTAATTAGGAAGAAGGAAGTGCAGCTCTCACCTCTAGTCACCTTTCTGAAGCACGGAAGATAGGGCTTGAACCCAGCCGCTTAATGCAATCCACAAACAAATGGTTAATTCCAGCTTCTTGCGTAAAAAATTGATGATTCTTTATTAGGCTTGCAAAGTTTAAGATCCGACATACATCACAAGGAGAGACAAAATGACAAAATTTTGTCTCTCCATGTGATGTATGTCGGATCTTAAACTTTGCAAGCCTAATAAAGAATCATCCATTTTTTACGCAAGAAGCTGGAATTTACCTTTTGTTTGTGGATAAACAGCTTATAATTTCATCTTTGGGGACAACATTCAAGTTAATTTAGCCATCTTTCGCAAACTGCTCATGTAGCTGATCAGCTGCTGGTGCTCAGCAGGGAGGAAGTAAAGGGCAGCAGTAATTTGTCCCATATTGAAATGAACGGACTGTGCAGCCTGCAAGTGAATAAATCTCCAAACAACATAACTGAATTTTTGAACTCAGGAACAGAAATTTGAATTATATACTAAGGCTATGTTCACACCTACGTTGTTCTGCTCCCATAACGTAAAATGATGACAGTGCCGGATCCATCACATAGTGGATGCCAATGGATGCCATGGCACCCGTCATTTTACAAGACGAAAAACTACTGCATGCTGTGCAGTGACTCACTGGGGATACCTTCTAAAAACATAGCCCTGATTTATTATGCCTTCACACCAGAATTCTGGCTTCAAAAAGTTGCAGAATGAAGTTTATGCAACTTTTTGGACTTGCACAACATTGGGGAAATGGGTGTGGTGATTTATGTTAATATTTATCAATGACACTTTTTTAAAAAGTAGCAAAAAATAAAAAGTGTTAGGTTTAAGGATCAGACAAATCTAGCAAACAACATGTGACATTTGATAAATGTTACATAGTACACAAGGCCGAAAAAAGACATCTGTCCATCTAGTTCGGCCTGTCATCCTGCAAGTTGAGAAGGGCAAAAAAAAACCTGTGAGGTAGAAGCCAATTTTCCCCACTTAAGGGGAATAAAAAATTCCTTCCCGACTCCAATCAGGCAATCAGAATAACTCCCTGGATCAACGACCCCTCTCTAGTAGCTATAACCTGTAATATTATTACACTCCAGAAATACATCCAGGCCCCTCTTGAATTCCTTTATTGTACTCACCATCACCACCTCCTCAGGCAGAGAGTTCCATAGTCTCACTGCCCTTACCGTAAAGAATCCTTTTCTATGTTTGTATACAAACCTTCTTTCCTCCAGACGCAGAGGATGTCCCCTCGTCACAGTGACAGTCCTGGGGATAAATAGATGATGGGAGAGATCTCTGTACTGACCTCTGATATATTAATACATAGTTATTAGGTCTCCCCTCAGTCGTTTTTTCTAAAGTGAATAACCCTCATTTTGATATTCTTTCAGGGTACTGTAGTTGTCTCATTCCAGTTATTACTTTAGTTGCCCTCCTCTGAACCCTCTCCAGCTCTGCTATGTCTGCCTTCTGCACAGGAGCCCAGAAGTGTACACAGTCCTCCATGCGTGGTCTGACTAGTGATTTGTAAAGTGGTAGGACTATGTTCTCATCACGGGCATCTATGCCGCTTTTGATGCAACCCATTATCTTACTGGCCTTGGCGGCAGCTGCCTGACATTGGTTTTTGCAGCTTAGTTTGCCGTTTATTAAAATTCCTAGATCCTTTTCCATGTCAGTGTTACTGAGTGTTTTACTATTTAGTATGTACAGGTGACTTGCATTATTCCTTCCCATGTGCATAACTTTACATCTGTTAGTGTTAACCTCATCTACACAGATGCCTTCAGCTGCCAAGCGCACATGTAACAGACCAGCTAGTATCATAGATACAATTGTGCTGACAGATGCCCTTTAAGGGGCCCTGTTAATAAATTAGGTGCATATCACTTTGGTGCACAGGGGATAAAGACTAGTGTATGGGAACGCCAGCCTTGATAAATCTCCCCTTATGTTTTTATTTATTATTTTTTTGAGCTGTAATATCCAGTAAAGCAAGGGGGATCTATATTTCACAGTGTGCAGCTATAACACATTTGACATTACTGGCTGCACAGAGTTTTAGTAAATTCTTTTGTACAGATATGGTTTTACTGGAAATGACTAACAAACCAAACAGAGAACTAGTAATCTTCACTAGTAATTTTTGTGCAATCTTCATGGTTTTGCACCAAAGGAGAACCTAAATCTTGGCTTCCTTATCCCTCACTCAAATGGTACAAGGCCAGCATTTCAGATGATGTGAATAATAATAGCAATCTACAAAGTGTGCAGTGTTTTAAGGATAAATATAAAAAAGCAAATAATGTCTTGCACTATTATTTTCTCTAAGAAGAAGGCTAATAATGGTTAGGCAGTGCGGAAAATATATTTAATAACATACTAATTTATGAATCTGTCAAGAGAAGCGAACTGGAAATACATAGTTTTAATTTCCCTTTATTTTTCTGGCCAGGAAAGAGGGCAAAGTAACCCAAGAAGAATAGGGGTAACGGAAATAACTTGCATCAACGATTATATTTACACAAAAAAGTCAAGAACGCCTTTTTGTTGCCCATCACTGTATCTTAATGAGGTCGGCTGGTTTCCTATATTGATGACCCATTCTCAGGATAGGTTATCAACATCAGATAGGCAGGGGTCCGATCTGGGCACCCATACTGATCAGCTGTTTGAAGGGAATGCAGCACTCGTACAAGCGCTGCCTTCTCTTCGCTGCTTACCTGCTCGCTGTCGACATCATAGCGACGGTCAGGAGTATTTGGAGCCCCATCCCATTCATTTCAATGGGATGGAAAAGTTACAATCCATCTGCTCCTTCCCATTAAAGTGAATGGGAAGTAGATGCTGTATTACATTGTAAACAGAGAAAAGAATGCAGTGCTCATATGAGCGCTGCGGTCTCTTCAAACTACTGATCTGGGGGGGTGCCTGGTGTGTTGTCCCCTGCCAATCTCATATTGATGACCTAGCCTGAGGATAGGTCATCAATATAGAAACCATCCAACCTCTTTAAAGCCTTTGAAAGCCTATGACAGAGAGTGCATGATTAGTCTCCTAGCCATGAATGACCCCCCTCTGTTGTTCTCAGCACTGTCCAAACCAGAGAAAAATATGCCTACTGCAAGGACTGGCACAGACTTTGCCCATCTGCTAAATGTAATGACGCCAAGAAAGAATCAGTGTCTCTTGGACTTGGCGGAAAATATTCTTGAACTTACGGACATCAGGTAGAAAGCAATGGCAGACACACTGCATGTAGGTAAGGAGATTGGAAGCATCACGCACTAGAACGTCATTAGAGAATATTCCTATTTTAGTGCACACGTATCTTCTAGATTCTACACCAATGTTTGGACGATGACAACAGCACACGGTCTGCAGAGTTGCTAACAAGGATGTGACAACACAACAAATGCATCAATTTGTGAATGACAAAATGCGGCGAGGACAAAACAAAAAAAAAACTAAAACAGCTATTAGCCAGCAGAACAATGTATGCGCACATTGGCTACACGGTGAATATTCCTGATTTGTTACCGCCATTCCTGCAGCTAATAGGCCTACACTCGTTTCTTGGAGAGGATACAAGACTGCAGTAATTGACGGGACTAGTATGGTATCCTCCAGGGCCACGGGCATGTAATAGTATGTTGCTTGGAGTAGGTGTTAAGATTTGTACACTGTAATGTCACACTTTAATAAGTCACAATGTCTTACAACTTTCGGAGGTAATTCCCACATCTGCGTTTCTATCACATTCTGCTTTCATGTTCATTACTTTAGATGGCACATTATCCATGCACCTGCGCCCTTCCTCAGTATGGATTGATTAACTTCACAGATGTCAAACCACAGCATATCTTAATGATATTCCATTTTAAATATAGGTCACAGGAGATATGCTTTATGTTGCCGAAGGACTTTATACAAAACGCAAAGGCCAATAAGTAAGCAGCAGGAAAGGCGACCATGCTTCTGGAAATACAAGTCCGTAAGATATAGCAGCAACAATTCAGTCAACACCGGTTGTCAACTCTGCTACATCCTATAGGAGTGTCAGCAAATCAACCACTGAGCATGAGAAGATTGTCTCCACAAAGTCCTGCGTGTGTACGGGAATCCGATCTCTGACATCGAGGTGCTGGACATCCATGCTGTATTATTTCTCAGCAAGGAATTAGCGTAGTAGGCGGAATTACTGATCAATCAAAACTAAAAGCCAAATCTAAAGGCGTTCACTGGGGACCCAACGACAACATGAAGCATCCTTACATACCCTAGATTTAACTATGTGCATAACTTTTAAAGACCATCTGTCAGCAGATTTGTCCCTATGACACTGGCTGACCTGTTACATGTGCGCTTGGCAGCTGAAGACATCTGTGTTAGACCCATGTTCATATGTGGCCGCATTGCTGAGAAAAATGATGTTGTATTATTTGCAAATGAGCCTCTAGGTGCAACTGGGGTGGTTTCCTTTAAACATAGAGGCTCTGCTCTCTCTGCAACTACCGTGTCTTCTGCACTTTAATTGACAGGACCAGGCAGTGTATATGTGATCAAAACTGGCCCTGACTTCTTCTAAAGTCTCACGCTGTGTCGTGCGCGTCACTCTCCGGCACCTACTCAGTCCAGGAAAAAGGCTCGCCAGCAGTTCTCATAAAGCGCAAGACTTTAGAAAAAATCAAGGCGGAGTCTGATGATCGTTACACTGCTTGGCCCTGTCAATCAAAGTGCGGAGGCCGTGGATGTTTTAATATATGCAAATGAGCCGTTACTCCTTGAGGCTCAGCTCTCTCTGCCTGGCCATGTCAATCAAAGTGGAGAGGGTGCAATAGTTGCAGAGAGAGCAGAGTCTCTGAGAGTAAGGACAACGCCCCCGTTGCTCCTAGAGGCTCATTTGCATATATTAAAACTTAATTTTTCTCAGAAATGCGGGCACATATGAATATGGGACCAACACAGATGCCTTCAGCTGCCAGGCGCACATGTAACAGGTCAGCCAGTTTCACAGGTACAAATCTGCTGACTGATGCCCTTTAAAAATGAAGTCACAACTTAAACAGCCCCTGGATGTAAAGACAGACAAGGTAGAGAGACCTATATGCTCGCTCTGTCCAGAAAAGGCCCCTTCTGAGGGGGCCTGTTAATTTGAGCAGGCAGTTTGATCTGCAGGCAACATTTAACAGAGCAGGTTTCCAATTCTGGGCTTAGAAGTCTAGTATGTGGATCTATTCGGAGATACTTATACAGGAGATGCTATTAATTACTGAGTGGGGCCACCAACTGGACTAAGTCACAAAAAGTCTCATAATCACTCCAGTAGGGGGATTGTGTAGAAAACGGGAGTAACATTATCTAGACAAAAATGTAATGTTGGATTTACATGGCCCAATTCTTGGAAACGAACTTGTGTAAGAAAGCTCGTTCCCGATAATCTGCGTGTGTAAAGGTGCCGCAGGTCACGCGATGAACGAGCAAAACACTTGTTTGTCAAGTAAAATGATCTTTACTGCAGACACCTCAATCATCACGAGATCTGCTGCCTAAAAACAATGAGTTTGGATGAGGACGAGAGATGGCAGCAGCCATCGCTCATCCTCATACTGTGGTGGTGATCGCTGCATGTAAATGCAGTTCTTCACCTCCACTGAGCGAGAAGGCAGTTATCGGGAAGGAATGCTTCCTTCCCAATAATTGCCTGAACGCTCAGTGAAAGTAAATGTATCTTTAAGTTTAAACATACCCCAAATTTAAGAATGTGTAATGTTTGATAAATTGAGAGCAATACGCCAGCGCAGGACTGACTTCAAATATTACCCTCAAAATAAATGTAGCTACGGTGTATGTAAACGTATGAACATCTGACCGACTGTACCTGCCAGTAAATGCCTGAATGCCACTGTTTAACAGCCGTGAATGCAAACAGTAGTGAAAATACCGCAATTAGCCTACAATTAACTAGATTATTGCTAAAAGGTTTTTCCGCCACTTATAGTTTTAAAAAAAATGCTCTGAATAATGTGAAATTACAAAAACAGCAATACTCACTTACTCAACCCCCCGCCAAAATTTTGTGGATATCCACCTGGTCACTAGTTAATGTTAGATAATGTAAGTACAACTATTTCCTAATTTACCTATTACTAAAATTTCTCCCTGTACAACTGGGAGCAATTCTGATAATAGGGGAGCCGGCTAACAATGCAAACCCTGCTCATATTTCCATAAGAGATCTGTATGGATCATCCACCGTCAGCACCATATTTATTTGGGCCAGATACGGAGCAAGAAAGTTGTTCAGTGGGGAGAATGGAGAGTTTCATAAATAATTCCATTGTCATACTGTAGATTTTACATCAATCAAATACTTAGCTTAAGACATAGTTCACATCTGCCTAACAAATTCAGTTTTTCCCATTTTGCTATAGAAGCAGAAACTGGTATTTAACCTGTGATACATCTGCTACATAACGGACATGAACGTAGCCCAACAGAGCCCTCTGATGTATAATGGGGTCTGTTAGCATCAGTCATGGTGTCAGTCACTTCACTGGAAAAAAAATAGCACTGCATGATGAGCAATATTTTTCCAGCAAAAATGACTAAATCTGCAATGCAGCCTCCAACACAGATGTGAATACAGTCTAATACATCAGACTCAATTGTTTAAAGGGGTATTCCCATCACATACAATGGGGCATATCTCTAGGATGTGCCCCCATTGTCTGATAGGTGCGGGTCCCACCACTGGGACCCGCACCTACAACAAGAACAGAGCGGGGAGAAATGTGGCTAGAGTACCCCGAGTCTCCCATACAAGTGAATTGGAGAGCACCGCACATGCGCAGTCCCCGCTCCCATACATTTTTATTGGGCCGACGCGCTCGGCTATTTTCGGTGGCCCCATAGAAACGAATGGAGGGCAGCTGCGCATGCGCAGTGCGTCCTTCACTGCTTTCCCTGCTTCGTTCTCCCACACCTGTCAGACAATGGGGACATATCCTAGCGATATGCCCCCATTGTCTGTGATGGCAAAACCCCTTTAAACAGTACTTAAAGGGGTTGTCCAGAGAAAAATATTCTACCTTTTTCAAAGCAGCACCTGGATCTTAATACTTTTGTAATCGCCTGTAATTAAAAATTTTGTATAGCCGCTAAGTTATTCACTGATATCAGTATAGCTCCACCTGCTCTTTGCCCTTTTTCTAAATTCTCTGTCCAGCTAACTGAGGTTCACATACATGCTCAGTTTAATTCTCTAACTACCACCAGCTGCATCAGAAAGGACACATCCTCTGAGAAAGTCCATGCTCCCTGAGCTTGAAATTAACCTAGCAGAGCAATTGGAGCAATGAATGGGGGAAATCTCTGGATCCATGTGAGGTACAGGGCTGGTTCTAAGTTTTTTTTTAGAAAAGGGCTGCCATGTATTGTATGATATTGGATTTCCATTTTTTTTTTACATTACTCATGGGATAACCCTTTAAGGTAGCTAACTCAGCCATATCTATTATAACTGCTGATTGTGTCTATAATTATTCTTTCTTCTATCTTAATATGTGTATTTGTGAAAAGGTACTATTTATCTTAATTGCTCCTGTTCTTCGCTGGAACAATATGACAGGGACAATATGATATGACGAAGAGTCTGGGAATAGGTTCTCATTATGAGAATGACATCTGCTACCCACTCATTATCACGACCGCTGAGGCTCCATAAGTAGAGGGTTTCTACAGCTTGGGTCCTGCTTATTTCTAACTTCCCTTCCAAAAAGAGAAAACTAACTTCATAAACATCTACTTCTGAGTTAAGAACCAAGCATTAGACTATCGCTTCTGGGCTTTGGTCCCTGGTAATAGACGAATATTAGTGATTGCAGAGAATCGGACACATAATGAGATGTGGTGTCCCTGGACCATCAGATGCCAGATTTAGGAGTAGCCCTTATTATTTTGACAGTGGCTGTGCCAGGATGGTCACTTTAACACTATTTGTTGGATTACTGTGTTTTGGTTGTGGTAACGCATTAAGCCAGTCGAAATAATGGTGGCTCAATCTAAAGACGCTTTTTCACCTCTGTATTCCTTTCTATATTTATTTTGACCAAAACAGGGTAAGATCTTTCGTACATAAAATATATATTTTTGAAAATTACCTTTACTATGTAATATACAGGAATAATGGTTCCATCAAATAATCCTTGAAGGAGCAACTAAAGAAGACTAAGAGGGTTATCTGGGAATATGATACTGATGACCTATACACAGGATAAGTCATCAATATCAGATCGGTGGGGTTTCAACTCCCAGCACCCTGCCGATCAGCTGTTAAAGAAGCCGCGGCACTCCGTGAGCACTTAGGTCTCTTTCTAGGCCATGTGATGTCTCCGTACATCAGTCACGTGGCCTAGGTACAGCTCATTTCCATACAAGTGAAAGGGGTTGAGTTGCCATACCAAGCACAGCCACTATACAGTGGACGGTGCTGTTCTTGGTAAGCTGTGAAGAGACCGCAGCAGTCAACGGAGCTCTGGTGAGAGCAGCAGCCTCTTCAAACAACTGATCGACAGGGGTTCCTGGAGTCGGTCCCCCACTGATATGATACTGATGAGCTATCTTGAGGATAAGCCATCAATAACACATTCCCAGATAACCCCTATAATATCACAAATACATAGAAGTACCTTTGTTAGTGCAAAAGCATTCCAAAATAAGTATCCAACTCTAACAGGAGCTGTATGATAAAACTAGACCTACCCCACCATCCCCAACAATGGTGGTCCCCAAGACCAGTTAACAAGGAAAACACATTTACAATTCGGTTTCATTCAGTAGAACCTTGAGCTATCCAGAGGTTTCAAATGTGATACAGAGGCCATGTAAAACAGGCCTTAAAGTAAGTTTTGGGGGTTGATTTTTACCACAAGTACAAACTGCAGAGATTTGTAAATATAGAAACCATTATTGTAGCGCTAAATGTTACCGGGGGGGTGGTGGTGGGTGGGGGGGAGGGAGGGAGTTATTTAAATAGATTATAAACTAAAACTGCTAAAATATTACAATCTCTTACCATTTAGAAAATGCTAAAGGGTTCACAGATGGAGATTTTCAATGCAAAAAAATAAAATAAACAGACTCGAGACTGTAGCTTCATTAACAGAAGAAAATCCTACAAATCTGCCTAAAAATGTGATTTACAAGTGCAATCTACTTTAATCATAGATTTATTCTATCTGCTATATTGTACAGATTCACATTTTTCCCATCAACTTTAACTGAACTTCATTGCACCTCCGCCTGCACAATAATGTGACATCTATGGTTGAGGTAGCAATATGGTAAATGCAGCTTTTAGAAATATATATATATATATATATATTCAAGCAAATTATTGTTTTTGAGTGACAATAAATGGGCAAGATGTTAGTTATGCCAATGCAATTGTCACTAACATCAGTAAGTTATTTCTGAGAGACACTGGTCTGGGAAGGATTATACAGAAACACCCAAGTTTAACAAAAGTACAGTATAAAAAATATAACAAAATATCAACAGGCAGTGCTTAAAACACTACAAAGCTATTCCACTGAAGGCAAATAAGGATTAGCCCAGAACAACAAGAAATTGTTGTCCAACAGCAGAAATTTATTGTCTGAAATGCTAAATAATTGAACTGCTTGCATTGCCTTTTTCAGTGCTTGTTTTGCGGTTCAGGACTTTCGCATTCAGGGGAGAAACTGCCGCTCCCTTTCTGTGTTGGTAACTCAATGAAGGGGAATGGCTGTCTGGCTCAATTCATTAGCTGAGCCACTTGCCTTTCTATGTCTCTGCATGGAAGTGAAGCTTCTTGGACCACAAGAGTGGCAAAAATGGGGAAAGTAAGTAGTTTTGAAAAATAGATGTAGATTGTAAGTTCGCTTATTTTACATTTAAAACAACAAAGAAGACCCTCTTTTGCCCGTGTTGCCTTTTTCAATAATGAAGGCAACAGTGAAAACAAAACAGTAAAACACTGGAGGTGGTAACTACTGTATTTTTAGCCCTATAAGATGCACTTTTCCCCCCCAAAGTAAAATGTCAGTATGTCTTATGGGGCAAATACTAATGAGCTCTTCCATTATGGAAGGGGTGAATACTAATAAGTGCTTCCATTATGGAAGGGCAATATTACTGAGTGCTTCCATTCTGGAAGGGGCAAATACTAATGAGAGATTCCATTATGGAAGCGCTCATTAGTAAAGGAGGATCAGGAAGCGGTGAACGCAGCGTTCCCTTGGCTCTGTACTCACCACTTCCTGGTCTTTCTTGGCCACTTGTACTGTACACAGCGTGAAGACGTCAGCGCTCTGTGACCTCACGCTTTTTAGCGTCGGTTCACAGCACATCATGCGGCAGGAAGAACAAGAAAAGAACTGGATGCGGCTGTGGCGTCTGGAGCAGGAGAGGCAAGTTGTTTTAATTTTTTCTCTGATCTGAGCATGGGGGTCTGAACTGAGGTCTGAATGGGGGTCATTCACATTGGGCTCTGATCTGAGGTCTGATTGGGGGACTTATTAACACGGAGGTCTGATCTGAGATCTGAGTGGGGGACTTATTAATATGGAGGTCTGTCCTGAGGTCTGATTGGGGGATGTATTAATAAGGCAGTCTGATCTGAGGTCTGATTGGGGGACTTATTAACATTGGGTCTCTGTTCTGAGGTCTGATTAACATTTTGAGTCTGACTGGGGCTCTGAGCTGAGGTCTGATGAAAAATATATATATATTTTTTTCCTCCTCTAAAACCTAGGTGCGTCTTATGGGCAGGTGTGTCTTATAGGGCGAAAAATACAATATATCAGTAATATATAAAACACAGATAAAAACCTAATTTAGATATGATACCACTGTCTAATAAGACTAGAGTTTGCATGTAATGGATGGACCCACAGTAGTTCTAATGAACTGAACTTATAGCACCATATGTATCCCTATAGAAAGTATAATGACGTATACCACAAGGCAGCTATACGGAAATTTTTATTTTTGTTGTGTTTCAGCCCAGTCCACACTATCAGAAATTCAGGTCAGCAGGAAGCAGGTATGCAGATATCACAGAGACCTCAAGCCCTTCTCTTGATTTGGGAAGAAGTACATAGATACATGGCATGTATACACAGACTGCTAACTCTAATATTAGAGGGAATAGAAAATTCATGATTTTACCACTCTGTATGCTCATAATAGCCAGTCTATAAATGAGAATACAGAATAAATCAAATATTGTAACTGAGATTTACCAAACTAGAGCTGTTTTGATATAAAACTGAATGGGTTAGTACATCTAAGATTTCTTCTGAGCTGATGTGCTGATTTTATTAGTAAGTAATGAATGAACAGGCCATGTGCTTCTAGCACCACCAAGCTTTTCATTCCTGCTATAAAAAGTCTAAGTGAATGAGGGAGCATTGGCAGTATTGCTCCCTGTGGGGAGTTTATGTAGCAAGAATAGAGCTTTTACTGCTTCTGCTCTCTTCTCAAGGAAGACTATCCCTAATAGCACATACAATAAAATAGGCTACGTGTCTTAGAAAACTAATGGTGATGGTAAGACATATCTGATGCTGCCATAAAAAAATCGAATAGCTCTACGTATGATTTTAAAAGAAATACTATAAAGAATCTATTAGGATTTATGTTTATTGGTTTTACTTCTGCATTCCCATGGATCCCTGCAGCATCACAGAAGCTAAGAAGGATATCTCTCTGCCAGCTCAGGGAAGAGGTACAGAAGAGAGAATTTTGGTAAATTCACATTTCGGCTACTACTAACTACAGACAGTTTTATTTTATTATTCATTTTGTACATAAAATTGTTCAACATAGATGGTGGATCTATTTCCTTTTGATGGACTGGAGAAACTCTTGTTCAAAAAAGAGGAAGGAAAACAGGTCAACGGGAACTCAGCCTTTAATATGACACATACTTAAAGGGATTGTCCAATAATAAGATCTTTAAAAAGTTGGGCAATGACAGAAAACACGCTAAAATAACCAAAGAACCAATACTCACCTGTCAGATCCTCTGCTGCTACAGTGCTCTCTGCTGGACTTTCTTTACTTAGCTGCAGCAATAATGTGAGATTCTATTCACATGGTTGCAACAGTCAATCACTGGCTTCCGAGGTCTTACTGTCATACACTTCTGAGTTCAGTAGTTACCTGCAGTGGTCAAGTGTGCAAACAGATATGTCATCGCTTCTTAAAAATTTCCACCGGTCCACCCATTTCCGGGCCCTCCTTCCTCGAGCCAAGATGGGTGCGCAACTTCACAAACTACCTGATGCACACAGTGTATTGGTAATCCGAGATATTTCAGGTAGTCCGAGAAGAGGAGCTACTGTTTTGGGTGAATGAAAAGTGTCGGGGAATCAGTGGATCAATAGGTAAAACTGAGGGAAGGCAAGTTCCTCAAAATGAATTTTTGCCTAAGCAAAATTAATAAAGAATCAATTTGAATGAAATCCAGTCCTATGAAGATTAGTTCATTAGTTCTTGTTTCGATGATGGGACAAGTGATTAGATGTGACATTTTCTTTTGTTGGCTGCATCCAACATTTCTTTGTAACCAACTGTTGGACTGGGGTTCCTGGCCCCACTGAGGTAAATCTCATTGTATTGCAATCTATGTTATTACTGCACCGCACAGAATATATCGTGAATAACTTACAAAAGGCTATTTGTGAATTAACACGTAACTAGCTCCAAGTGGGGTGGACTTTTGAATTTTAGGGCCTACTATTGCTTCTGAGCAGGGACCATCTGATGATCCTCTGATAATTTGCTAAGACAATCTAATCCTGCTTGTATTAATGAAATCATGTTTTCCTATGCAGGGCACTACTACATATAGCCACGTACATTCTGTCATTGAATTGTTGATGATCTGGAGGGATTTTAATTCCCCAAGACTTTATAAGCAAAACATTCCCGCTTGTATAACTAGCTATACGAAGTGAGTAGTAGCCATGTATATACCATCACTTTCTGGGCATAAACTGTCTTTCGAAATATTTAAACGAAAAAAAATTAGTGCAATAACCAATAAAATCAAACATTTGGTTTAAAGAATATTAGCAGGATTTTCTTTTGTTGAAGCTTTTTTTTTTTCAAAGCATCAGCATCTGGATGATCTTCTACCAACACATTTCTGAAGAGGTCTGCATATACTTACAGAAGCAAAGTCTCAGCAAATTAATTTTAAAACTATTGCCGGGGATAAGGATTATCCTAATTAACTTTTAGCCACTTATTCGATTTCTGGCCTAACTGCCAACAATGCAGATCTGCCAGCATCGCTCTTGTTCCTTTATCAGCATCTTTTCAGCTCCATGTTCAAGCACAAACACATTTCCTTATCTAGGACTTGCCAAGTGGTCCCACCAGCCTGCACACGTCATGCTAGGAGGCCATGTATTGGCTTTGTAAGATCTCTCTTTTTTTAATTAGTCTGCCACCATTAAAAATAAAATAAGGCCACATGTTTAAACCAGTGAAGTTCTGAGGCCTCTGTTCTGAACCCTGGATATATCAGAATGGCACAGCACAGAAAAAATGTAGGAACAGTCAGTGGATTTAAAGAAAGTTCTGTTTGGTGGGACACAAATACTTCACGTTGTGATGTTTTCTTCTCAGGATTAGATGATGCTACTACATTTTTTGAGAAGTTTAGTATCCTCAGATGTGTTGTTGAGATGAGGTATTGTAAATAACTGTGGGCTGCAGAAGCCCGAGTAGAGGGCGGCTTAAAAAAACTAATGGGATCATTATTTCAATGGACTTCATGGAGTACAACAACGTGGTTGCAAGAAGAGAAGTATAATACATGATTATTGAATATTAAATATTTTTTTCTCCACTATATTCACTGAGGAAAATAAACTGTCAGATGAAATGCAGAATGTAAAAGTAAATCCCCCATTAAAAGTGCCCTGTCTGACCCAGGAAGAAGTACAACATCGACTTAAAAAGATTAAAATAGACAAATCGCCAGGACCGGATGGCATACACCCCCGTATCCTAAGGGAATTAAGTGATGTCATAGCCAGACCATTATTTCTGATATTTACGGACTCTATAATAACAGGGAATGTTCCACAGGATTGGCGCATAGCAAATGTGGTGCCAATATTCAAAAAGGGTCCAAAAACAGAGCCTGGAAATTATAGGCCGGTAAGTTTAACATCTATTGTTGGTAAACTGTTTGAAGGGTTTCTAAGAGATGCTATTTTGGAGTATCTCAATGAAAATAAGCAAATAACGCCATATCAGCATGGCTTCATGAGGGATCGGTCATGCCAAACAAATTTAATCAGCTTCTATGAGGAGGTAAGTTCTAGACTTGACAGCGGCGAATCAATGGATGTCATATATCTGGACTTCTCCAAAGCATTTGACACCGTACCTCATAAAAGGTTAGTATATAAAATGAGGATGCTCGGACTGGGAGAAAATGTCTGTATGTGGGTAAGTAACTGGCTGAGTGACAGAAAACAGAGGGTGGTTATTAACGGTAGATACTCAGATTGGGTCACTGTAACTAATGGGGTACCTCAGGGGTCAGTATTGGGCCCTATTCTCTTCAATATATTTATTAATGATCTTGTAGAAGGCCTGCACAGTAAAATATCTATTTTTGCAGATGACACTAAACTGTGTAAAGTAATTAACACTGAAGAGGACAGTTTTCTGCTACAGAGGGATCTGGATAGATTGAGGCTTGGGCAGAGAAATGGCAGATAAGGTTTAACACTGACAAATGTAAAGTTATGCACATGGGAAGGAATAATGCAAGTCACCCGTACATATTAAATGGTAAAACACTCGGTAACACTGACATGGAAAAGGATCTAGGAATTTTAATAAACAGCAAATTAAGCTGCAAAAACCAGTGTCAGGCAGCTACTGCCAAGGCCAATAAGATAATGGGTTGCATCAAAAGGGCATAGACGCCCGTGATGAGAACATAGTCCTACCACTTTACAAATCACTGGTTAGACCACACATGGAGTACTGTGTACAGTTCTGGGCTCCTGTGAACAAGACAGACATAGCAGAGCTGGAGAGGGTTCAGAGGAGGGCAACTAAAGTAATAACTGGAATGAGGGATCTACAGTACCCTGAAAGGTTATCAAAATTAGGGTTATTTACTTTAGAAAAAAGACGACTGAGGGGAGATCTAATAACTATGTATAAATATATCAGGGGTCAGTACAGAGATCTGTCCCATCATCTATTTATCCCCAGGACTGTGACTGTGACAAGGGGACATCCTCTGCGTCTGGAGGAAAGAAGGTTTGTGCACAAACATAGAAAAGGATTCTTCACTGTAAGAGCAGTGAGACTATGGAACTCTCTGCCTGAGGAGATGGTGATGGTGAGTACAATTCAAGAGGGGACTGGATTTATTTCTGGAGTGTAATAATATTACAAGCTATAGCTACTAGAGAGGGGTCGTTGATCCAGGGAGTTATTCTGATTGCCTGATTGGAGTCGGGAAGGAATTTTTTTTCCCCTTAAGTGAGGAAAATTGGCTTCTGCCTCACAGGGTTTTTTTGCCTTCCTCTGGATCAACTTGTAGGAAACAGGCCGAACTGGATGGACAAATGTCTTTTTTCGGTCTTATATACTATACTATACTATTGCCCGGGGTTGTTTCATCAGAGACAGAGCCTTTCAAAATGCGTCCGTCACGGAGATTAGCTGGTTGGCCCAGGTCATGCTCCAAGCAACCAGCTTTTTGTGGTCATATGGACAGGGACTGTCTTCACGGGACAACCCCTTTACATAGGCGGTGTAGAAATATTAGACTTTGGGCAATCAGTAGTCACTATTCTGAAAAAATCTCTTGAAAAATGTCAATGACCATATGTAGAAAGTCTGGATGCCAACTATATGATCCTTGTCAGTCGAAATGGATAAGTACATTAGGGTATAGTATGCGCCTTTTGACACCATAATCCCATTCTGATTAGTGGGTAGGGCTCATTCCAATAAAAGATACAGTTTAATTAATGAATAATAAACACTTATGAAACACTTTGTTATACTCTCTAGTGCTGTCAGCAAATGGAAATTTTCTTGTTTAGCTATTTTCACACTAGTGTTCAGAGATTCGGCAGGCTGTTTTGAGCATCGGGCTTAATCCGGTAGATTTTCGCCATATTTGACGGGTTGCGGCCGGATCGCCACTGGCCCCCATTATAGTTAAAGGAGGACTTACCTCGAATTTCACCCAGGCAGCCCCCCTGATATGAGCATCAAAGCATTTCATGCTCCGATGCCCTCCTTTGCCCTGCGCTAAATTGTGCAGGGCAAAGGCTTTTTAAGGAGTTCCGATGACGTACCGGGCACTCCATGGAGAAAGCTAGGCAGGGACTTCTGCCTAGCAGTGAGCCCAGTGAAGTCACCGGCACTAATGGGCGGGCATTAGTGCTGACCTAGCCTGTAAAACAGCTAAGGCAGTGCTAAAGCCCACTCATCAGAACCAACAATATCACGGCAACCCTGCTAGGGGGATGCCTCTACCTAGAAGTGTTAAAAACATATAGAAACAGTCCTTGCCCTGTGCCATATAAGGGGGGCCGGAGGAGTGAAAATGGGGGTAAGCATTCATGGAGCATCCGGCAACACCGCATCCACAGAGCTCCGGCAGGCTATTCCCTGCCGGAACACCTTGCCAGGTCTCTGAATGCTAGTGTGAAACTAGCCTTACATCCCGATGCAGATAAACCTTACAAATCCGGTGCTTCTCAGAGATTCCACAATGGTATCCGGTCGAGGTAATTCTTTGTTTGCTAAATACACAACAACACAAATCTCTCAACTGTCTTTAATGATTGTTACAATGTATTAGCTCGTGTAAAAATGTATAAACATGAGGTCAAAGCTGCTAAGAGTTTCTACACTGAATACAAATGTAGAGCACTGGCAGCCGTGAATGAAATAAGAATGTTTCCTTTCATTGACAGGAAGCAGAGAGAACCTGAAGAATTAAAACAGAGTATATGAAAAATATGCATCATTTTTGATTTTACAATTATTACACTTTATTGACAGATGAATTCTGGTCCTAGCTAAGGCTCCTATTCAGAGGGTTGTAATTTTCTTACAAAATACATTACTAGTCTACGAAAACTGCACACGGTATTTTGCAAAATTCACATTTTTATTCATGGATGTTTTTCAAAATGAAATGCTGTTTTTTGACATTTAAATGTACAAACCTTTTTTTCTATAACCCCTTCAAGACCTTACAATTTTCCGTTTTTGCGCTTTGCATTTTCTTAGTCTTTGCCTTCCCAGAGCCATACATTTTTATTTTTCCGTTCACAAGTTGTACTTTCTAAAGGCATCATTTTATACTGCAAACAATGTAATGGGAAGCTGAAAACAAATTTCAAATGGGTTGAATTTAAAAATAAAAATCCAATTCCGCCAAAGTTTTATGGGTTTCATATTTACAGCATTCCCTATATGGTAAGTGACTTGTTACCTTCATTCTCCAGGCCAGTATGATTACAGCGATATGGGGGGTGAAGCGATGAAAAATCGGCAAACCAGGATGAATATGTTTATATTTCATTGGTATGGGCGTTTTAGGACATGGCGATACCTATAAACTTAATTTTTTTACTGTTTATTTTTAATATGGGGAAAAGGGGCGATTTGTTTATATACCGTATTTTTCATACTATAAAGCGAACCAGACTATACGGGTCCTTTCACACTTGCGTTCTGAGGATCCGGCAGGCACTTCCGGCCCGCCGGATCCCTCAGAACGCAAGTCGCCTGAAAGCATTTGAAGACTGATCAGGATCCTGTGACATCATGAAGGAGCCCCCGGGGGCGGCAGCGCATGTAAGTACACTGCTGCTTAGTACTTACCATGGCAGCCAGGACTTCAGTAGCGTCCCGGCTGCCATGGTAACCGATCGTAGCCCCAGCTTACACTGGGTCCCCGATCGGAACTGCTGCTGCCCATGCGCAGAGCTAAACGTCGGATCCGGCAATGCGCCGAAGCGATGTTTAGCTTAATTCCGGATCCGGATTAATGCACTTTAATAGGCATTAATTCAGGATCTGGCGTTACGACAAGCCTTCCGGATTTTTGGACAGAGACAAAATCGCAGCATGCTGCGGTTTTGTCAACGTCCAAAAAACTTTACAATACTGAATTAAAGACATCCTGATGCATCCTGAATGGATTTCTCTCCATTCAGAATGCATTAGGATAATCCTAATCAATTTCTTTCCGGCATAGAGCCCCGACGACGGATCTCTACGCTGGAAAGTAGAAACGCAAGTGGGAAAGCACCCTAAGACGCACCTAGGATTAAGAGGAGGAAAATAGAAAAAAAGTTGTTTTTTTTATCACACTTCAGATCAGACCCCCCAACCTCCATCAGCCTCAGATCACACAACCCCCCCCCCCACCTCCATCAGACCTCAGATCAGACCCCCCCCCCCCCTCGATCAGACCTCAGATCAGACATTAAAATTAAATAAATAAACTTAGCTTGCTTGCTCCAGGCGTAGCTGCCACTCTCCAGATCCCAGACTCAACGTTCCCTGCTCTCCTTCCAGCTCACACTGCACTATGACTTGATGTTGCACAGCGTCAGGTCATAGTGTGTGCCTATGTGCACTACGTCCCGACATTGTAAGCAGTCAGAAGACCAGGGAGGGTGAGTACAGCCAGCACAGCACTTCCCTCACTGCTCCCCACATCTTTTGCATACTAATGACCACTTCCGTAATGAAAAAGGTCATTAGCATTCAGACTATAAGATCCACTGCCATTTTTCACTCACTTTTGGGGGGGGGGGGGAGGTGTGTCTTATAGTCTGAAAAATATGGTATACAGTGTGTATATATATATATATATATATATATATATATATATACACTGTACATGTATGTATACTGTATATATTCACTGGAGATCAAAATTAGGGAACAATTTATGAACAATTTATGAACACTTCAGAAACAATGTAATCTTCATTGCTCAATAGTTGAAGGAATTTTTGTGGCGGCTACACCATGCTACTATAATAGTGTTTTACAAAATAACCAAGGTACTTCAACAAAAAAATAACTATTTTGCAGAAAACACAATGATCAAAATGAAATGAGAGAACATCAATGACTGTAACACAGAGAATGATTACAACTAATATTTTCAACAATTAGTAGTAAGTGTCCAGGCCTTTGCTGTGAATGACTTCAGCATATCTGCGGCCACAGGACATCACTAGTCTCTCACACCGTTTTGGTGTGATTTTGGCCCACTCTTCTTCCACAGTTTGATGACTGTAGTGGGTTCCTTGGACATAACTTTGTTGCCAAGGGTTTTCTATTGGGTTTAGATCAGGACTCTTGGCTGGCCATTTCGTTATTTTAATATTTTCAGTTTCAAGGAACGGCTTTACTCGTTTTGCTGTGTGACAAGGGGAATTGTCCTGCATGAAAATTTCTGGCCGATTGAGTGATGAACGCAGGGAAGGAGCCACATGTTGTGGAAGAAGGTTCTGATAAACATTTGCATTCAACTCTGCCATGTAGCTATATAACAGGCCCAACTACGGCTGCCGAAAACATTCCTCAAAGCATGACTTTTTTACACACTTTGGGTTCAGTCTTTACCCCAGTTTGACGATGAATATAATGTTTCCCATCGGACCCAAATAAATGAAACTTGCTTGCATCAATAAAGTGAACTTTGGAGCACTTCTCCTCTGTCCACACAACATGTCCTCAGCAAAGGTTAGTCTAACCTTGTGATGGCCAACCTCCGGCTCTCTAGCTGTGGTAAAACTACAACTCCCAACATGTACACTTTCTTGGCTGTTCTCAGAACTTCATAGAAATAAATGGAGCATAATGGGAATCGTAGTTTCACCACAGCTGGAGTGCTGGAGGTTAGCCATCACTGGTCTAGCCTTTTTATTCTTTCTGCTAAGGAGAGGTTTGGTCACTGCCGAGTGGGATTTCAATCCAATCGTTCTTAAACGTCAAGACACTGTATGACGAGATATATCCTTACCCTGTTCAGTGCTGGCCAGCAATTCTAGCTGCAGTGTTGAAGTGATTGCCCATTGAGATTCTCCACATTATCCTATCCTCTCTTGCATTTGTCTCTGGAGGACAACCAGCCTTGTTAGGGGACTTGAATGAGTTTGTGACGTTGTAAAGATACAATATTCTAGAAATCACAGATTTGGAAAGACCAACTTCTGTTGCTAAGGCTGAGGTTTATACCTTTGGCCTTCATCTGGACAACCTGCTGCCGGAGGGTTTCAGTCACTTTAGAATGGATTACTATCTTGCAAAGTCATTAAAAAACGAAATGTTAGAGCTCATGCAAACGAACATTTTCTTTCCGTGCCCATTCGGTTTTTTTGCAGACCATATGCGGAACCATTCATTTCAATGGGTTTTCAAAATTTTGGGGAAATTTGGGATTTTTTCATAAATAAAGGTGAAATATATGGACTCAAATTTATGGCTATCATGAAGTACAATGTGTCACAAGAAAACTGTCTCAGAATGGCTTGAATAAATGAAAGTTTTCCAAAGTTATTACCACATAAAGTGACACATGTCAGATTTGCAAAATTAGGCCTGGCCAGGAAGGGGGTAAATGGCCCGGTCTGGAAGTGGTTAAATAGGGTTTGTCAGATAATTAGGGAAATTAGCATCAGGTGCCAGATTAACACCAATAACTGGGAGGTATCTGAAAGTGTTCTGTAATTTTGATCAGTGTTCTTATCCAAATATCTCATTTAAGTATTTTATACTGTGCTTCAGAATATACGTAACCCTTGAAATGCTTAAAATACTGTACTTGCACTCCTGTTTGGATAATTTCCAATAGGACTACGCAGTAAACTTGACATTTAAGAAATTGTATGCAGTGCCATTTGGACCCCAGGAGTGCTGTTCTCCCAGTAAAAAAACATTCTCGACAATTGACCACGGCATCTGAGGGGTTAAGTGTCTGATCGGCTTTATCACCAAACACAGACATTAGCTCCAGGTGCCTGCTGTCTATAACAGCAGGCACCAAGTGGCTATGGTGCCCGCTCGGCTTCTGAGCAGGCACCATGTTTAAATACTGGACTTTAGACACATATATATGGTGGAGATCCAGAAGGGGTTAAAAGAAATCTATCATCACATACCTTGAACTAAATCCAGCTGACAAGGAGGATGGAGATGTGCACTTGTCAGCAGATTCTAATGCTCTTTGCCCAATCTTCATACGTAGAGCAAATTCTGAAAAAATAAGCCTTTTAAGTTTAAGCAAATTATTCCCTTGGTGCAATGAGGGCACCTTGTTGCACCTGAGGCTTCTCTCATTTTCTTTGCCGGCCGTACGTCCACTGCTTTGACTGACAGGGCCAAACAGTGTCGAGGTAATCGAACCTGGCCCTAAAAACTTTTGCGCCTCTTTGATCGGCACAAGCACTGTACCGTACAAAAGCTAGCCACCTGTACTGCGAATGCATCCGTCTGGCAAGCTTCAGTACTGTAAATATTGTGAGTGCGCCACACATACTCCTGGGAGATTTCAGGGCCAGGCGCAATTACCTCTACACTTCCAGGCCCTGCCAAAGCAGTGGCTCAGGTACAACGGCAACGCCCTCATTGCTCCAAGACTAATTTCTAATTTCTCTGTATTTGGGCCATGTATAAAAATAGGGGGGAAAAACATTAGAATCTACTGAGAAGCGCAGATCTTCCATGCTAGCTGGATTCCCTTTAACTCAAGATACACATTTAGAGTGCATTCACACGGCCGTATATGTTTTTCAGTCCGCAAAATTGGGGATCCGCAAAACACGGACGCTAGCTGTGTGCTTTCTGCATTTTGCAAAACACACACGGCCAGCCCTATGATAAAAAACCCTATTCTTGTCGGCGGACAACAATAGGACATACTCTATCTTTTTGTCAAGGCCGTGGAATGGAAGTACGGATGCAGACAGCACATGGTGTGCTGTCCACATCTTTTGCGGCCCCATTGAAATAAATGGGTCCACATCCATTCCGTAAAGTTGCGGAATGGATGCGGCCACATAAATACGGTTGTGCGAATGAACTGTATTGATTGCATCAATTTTGTGTTATATTGTGTTTTCAAATGTAGCAGCAGGATTCATCATGTAAAAGCATCATCAAACAAGACCTCAGCTGTTCTCCGGCCTGGAAAAAATCTACAAATTCAGCTTTTATCCTGGCGCTAAAGCCCACTATCTTAAGCTTTCGACACCCTGGTTAAACTACAGCTATATAGACTGATATAGAAGAAGCAGCTTGTTCTATGCTCTTTGCACACTGCATCTTCAATTAGTAGTGACTGACAGCTCAGGTAAGAAGGATAAATGACAGTGACGGCTTGCGTCTGTACAGCATTCTTCCATGCCAGTTCCATTAGGCTGCACACAGATGTGGGGGCGTTCACAGCCTTAACTGTGGAACAATAGGCATTCAATGGAAGGCTAATGCACAGAGTTGCTAAGAGCAATAGCCGGGAATTTTTTATATTGTTTCCCATGGCAACACTTATTTTATTGTTGTCATCCTATAAAGACAAGGATCCTTCAGATAACAATATAAGACTTTACTGTGAGTGAAGTGTCATGCTTTTGAATCCACAGTATCTTTGTAGCAGACCCCTTTATGTGCTTTAATAATATATCTGCATGTGCAAGAGGATCAAGGGCACAAGAAGAATATATAAGGTATTACTGAGTGGGAGGAAGATGTGAACACATCTCAAGTTTTCTTAAGAAGGTTAATATAAATACGGCACATCCGGACCATCACAGGTCATAAGGCTCAGTTATGAAAAAGTCCTTAAGAACATTCTTGGAATTTTTAATAGCGTAGTGTGCACTGTAATAGACGACAGCTAAAGATACTTTCACATCCGGCAGAGGAACTCAAAACCTGAATTAAAAGGATCCGTTCTATTTAAGGCTACTTTCATACTTGTGTTTTACTTTTCCGGTATTGACATCCGGCAGAGGATCTCAATACCGGAGAAACACGCTTCTGTTTTGTCCCTATTCATTGTCAAAGGGGACAAAACTGAAGTGAACAGAATGCAGGGCTCCTAAAATGCATTCCGGTACATTTGGATGGGTTCTCATTTTGGACAGAAAATCGCCGCAAGCAGCTGTTTTCTTTCCGTCATGGGATGCGGTGAAAAAGGATCCAGCATGAAACACAATGCAAGTCAATGGTGCCGGATCAGTTTTCTCAGACACAATAGAAAACTGATCCGTCCCCTATTGACTTTCTATGGTCTTCATGCCGGATCTGCCATTGCTATTTTAAAGATAATACAACCGGATTTCGTTCATAACTAGGGATGAGCAAATCGAATGAAACATCCGAAGTCGATTCGCATAAAACTTCGTTCTTATACTGTACCGAGCAGGAGCTCTGTACAGTATTAGACTATCTGTAAAGAATAAATCAAGTCAACTGGACTTGCTGTAGATTTCTAGAATACGTTTCACTCGTTCTTCCTACGAGCTTTCTCAATTCTGAGTGACTTGTACAAGAATTCTCTGGGAATAAATATGTAACTGAATCAACATCTGGTAATTAGGTCATTATACCCAGCATGGGGTCAAAGGTGTTGATTCCATAGTCCTAATTGTAGTCAGTAGGTGATAATGACCTCCCAGAAAAAGGTGTCAAGACAGCATTGTAAGTAGCAGACAATAGATGTCTAATCCTCTGCCTTTGTTCAAATTTTTTTTTTTTATAACCATATTTTTGTAGTTATGTGTTCGGGGCTGGGTGAGGGCTCATTTTTTGCGGGACGATCTGTTCTTTTCAGTGATACCGATTTTAAGTATGTGCGACTTTTTGATCACTTTTTATAAAAAAAAAAAATTATTGGGTAGTTGAATTGACAAAAAATGGCAAATTGGCTGTTTTTATTTTTTTTCCCGCTACACCATTTGCTGTATGTCATTAATTTTGTTATATTTTAATAGTATAGGCATTTTTACAGTTTTCAATTTTTATTTTAAGGAAAGGGGTGATTTGAACTTTTTTTAGATTTGAACTAGGTTTTTTATTATTATTTTATATTTGTAAAAACTTTTTAAGTCACCTTGGGTGACAATAACTGACAATCATTCAATTGCCCATAGTATTCATTTACACTATATCAATACAAGGCTGCCTCCTAGTGGCCTGTATTGATATATACTGTATTGGCCTGTATTGATATATACCTGCTTGAGGCTTCGGTCAATTAGCGAAAGGTAACCGGTTCCCCGATTTCAGCCAGGGAACGCTGTTAACAGACCGAAAGCATGCGACTTCCGATTCAGGTCTGCGCAGCTGCCCTGGTCACATTTGACCGCGGCATCTGAAAGGTAAGATTTTCTGGCTGATTGCATACATGTGCCGCAGGTCTCTGCTATTTAAAATAGCAGAAAACCCGCGGCTAAGGCGCCCTCTGCACGTGCAAGCGGGCGCCATGTTTAGGGACCGGACCTGTGACGTACATGTACGTCACGGATCTTTAAAGGGTTAAGGAGTAATAAAGAGAACTTGTCACCACAAAATGCAGAGCAATCTGCAGGCAGCATATTATAGAGCAGGAGGAGCTGAGCAGATTGATATATAGTTTTATGGCAAAAGATTAAGCAAAACCTGAAAGGTATGCATTTTATTCTCTGCACTTTCTAAGCTCTCTGTGTACACACTCACACAGACAATGCCGTCAGTCACTGATAACAGACAAATGGGCAGTCTTGAGGTCAGAAGAGCAGAGATTTACATATATAAAAATTAAAAGTTTTACTGAATCATTTTCCCCACAAAACTGTAAGTCTGTTGAGCTCATTCTGCTCTATAACATGCTCTAACTGCAGACTGCACTGCATTTCAGGCGATTGGTTCACTTTAAACCGAATTTTTGCAAATTTATAATGGTAGGACCACATGGTGCGGTCGTGTCCCGTTCGTGACACAGGTATGCTGCATTCAAGCACCATGCAGCTGAAAGGGCCACAACAAGCTCTAATTAAACAAATAAAGACCCCACTGTTTAGTCGGTCTGTATTGTTAATAACTGTGTGGGACCTTCAATACCGCATGGCCATTAACAACACAGACCCACTGAACAGTGCGATCTTCAATAATTTAATTAGAGACCCCTGACTTCCTTTGGGTCATGCTGTACTTGAACACAGCACGGCTGCGTCACAACTGTGACATGATCACGTCCTGTGGTCGTCCCCTAAGACTTCAACTTTAACAATCGTTTATGAAGACTACAACAACTGAAAACAAATGGCTTCCAACCATGGTATGGCTATTACATGAAACTTTTTGCCACTTAAACAGCTCTCGTAGAGACACATGGTTAGTTATTTGCATATAGCATAAGCTTTCTTTTTTATTTGACTCCCTAAGAGTACTTTCACATTAGCGGCAGGGGAGTCCGTCAGGCTGTTCCGGCAGGTGAACAGCCTGTCAGATCCGTCCTGCCACTAGTTCACATGTGCCCCCGGACTGCCGCTCCGTCCCCATTGACTATAATGAAGGTGGAGTTCCGGCAGCGCACGGCGAGAGGCCGCCGGACTAAAAGTACGACATGCAGTACTTTTATTCCGTTGGCCTCTGAGCATGTTTGCCGTGCTGCCGCCGGAACTCCGCCCCGCCCCAATCATAGTCAATGGGGGCGGAGCGGCAGTCCGGGGACACATGTGAACTAGCGGCAGGACGGATCTGACAGGCTGTTCACTCGCCGGAACAGCCTGACGGACTCCCCTGCCGCTAGTGTGAAAATAGCAAAAAAATTAGCATTTTACATCAGCTATATGTAGACTGCATGCAGTAAAGACACCTAGCAGCTAAGGCTCTGTTCACACTAGTGTCATGAGTTCCAGTCATACCTTCCTAAAAGGGGTATTACAGATCAGAAATAGAGGTTGTCGTTTATTTCTAGATACAGTGCCACGTATCGTCCAGCCCAGCTCCATTCATTTTAATGGTGATTAGGAGCAATACCAGACTCAATCCATGAACGAGAACAGCACTATTAATATCTTGGCACTTCAAAACAGAAAAAAGAGAGTCCCGGGACTATGATACAAATATGGTCACTACAGACTCATTTTGATTGTATTTTAAAAAATATTCTAACTTGCCTACCAAATGTAGACTAACGAGAAGTAGTGATAGATGGAAGGGAGTATGAATGGAGTATCTCACTAGGTTTTGTTTGTAGCGCGCTACTATGGAGATGCTCCATTTTAGAAAGGAGCTGTATATGAAATGCAGTTGGATTTTTTTTTTTATAAAACTACAAAATTTGTGATCTTGATTGTCATTTAGATGGTTTGGAGCTATAAAAAAAGAAAAAGTTCTAGTAAATATCAACTGTTCTTCTTTAGCCAGCACAACACTTTGCAAAGGAAAGCTGTGCATGGAGGCCCCCGGGGGCTGCCTAAATGGGGAAGGTTCTAAATAAGCAATGAATGGTTTTGAACTGTGTCTTGTGTTCGTTGCTGGAGGTGTTTATGCTTGCCCCTCAATACCACAAGAGAACACTCCGCCATTCCCACCGCAGGCGACACGCTGCTCTTTTCATGCACTCGCTTGGATTCCTCTGCAGGCATACTACCAGATAACTAATAAGAAAGCAAATGCTTAAACACCCACTTGCTGCCACAGCTACTATTTTCAGGACACCAGGCCATTTTATTAGACACACTTAATCATTGACCTTTGAAGTCTGAAAATACTTGATTGCTGAACAGAAGCAGAAAATATAACAGGCTCTGGGATGAGGCGCTGATCGTACCAAGCAACCAAGTGCATTTCTGATAGTAATTATATACTAAGGAATGGTTAGTTGAGCAATTCTCAAATATATTTTAGGAGGGGTCTCTAAATGATAAGGACTTGTGCACGCTGCCGTATTTTAGTGCTATACAACTCAGAGCTATAAAAAGGCACCTCACAGGCGTCTATAAGTACGAGACGCATAGTACTGCTTCCAGGAGAGAATAAACCCATAGCGTCACAGGGAGCGGCATATGAGGCACAGGCTCTGCCAATATCAATTGTTCTTTGAAATAATGGTGAATTTGCATAATTTCCAGAAGTCTTTACATTTCAAGGCAGTTAAAGGGGGTTGTCCCACAAAAAATATTCTACAGTTTTAAACTAGCACCTGGTAAATTTATAAAGTGCTAATAAAAGTTTTATTATAGCAGACCAGTCAGGGCATCCAGTATATGCAGCCTAAGATAATCATCACTATGGGAGATGCTGAGATCAGTGCTATAAAGGTTACATCATTTCATGAAGCTTCCCTGCTTCCCTGTATGCATGTGGAGGTGAAGGTCGTGAAAAGTTGGATTCACTGGTTCATTCACAGACTTTAAACAGATTGTATGCTGCTTTTTTTCCTAAAACATTAAAGATTAAATAATATAAGCCTAAATATTCATAAGCTCAGCGTCTCCCACTCTTATCCTATGCTACCAGGGAGGGATGCTTGTAAAAAATGACAAAATATTTTCCTTTACTTATCTTAAAATCCTGAGGAGTTGCTTGAAATCTGTAAGCAGATAATCAGGTCATTCAAAGGGACGCTAAATGCAGCTGAATAGATACGCACCTTTTTTTTTCTGTTTCCTACCGCCGCAGTGTTAATGTCGAGCAGGTAAACAGTGAAGACAAGGCAGCACTCGTAGGAGCGCTGCTTTCTCTTCAAACAGTTAGTCGGCGGGGTGCTGGAAGTTGGTCCCTAGCAGATCTGATAATGATAAATTCTTGCAGATCTCACATTAGCCAATAGGCCTAAAATAAATATGTAAAGACTTGCTGTCTTTTGACAGCAGCCACACTGGCCATAGAGACGATGGACAGGAGCTGACCCCAGTGACTTTCATGGAGGGCATACTCTGTGACCTGTGCAGAGGTCCGGAGGGAGCTGATAAGCTGTGATATCACCTATTGTGAATGGTGGTTCCTGTGTAATCTCTATAGAGGTGTTACTTGTCATTGTAATTCTGTCTGTGATGACAACTATAATAGCTACTGAAAAGTTACCTGTACAGGACAGGAAATCGTTCCCTAGTGAACAGAGTGAAATGATTTTTTTAATATAGAGAGACCCAGAGGTGCAGCCGCTGTTATAGAACATTTAAGCATGGAAGAAATAAAACTCATCAAAAATCCTAATAAATATATTTAATATAAAAACATAATTTAAACAATAGGTAATTTTCTGATGACACCTTGCCTTTAAGTAATGTTTGACCACAAAGAAAAACCGCTAAAGAGCTTTTTTTGGCATGGGTCATAGCAGATATCATAGAGACATCCAAGTGTCATACTCTGGCCACCAAATCCATATGGACTTGACAATTCCATCCAATTGTATCTAGGTGATAGATGGTAAACGGTTTTGACCTTTGTAAAACATTATATCTTGTACTTGTATTATTTTCTGCATTGCTGTATATCGTATGCCCAGCATCACATAATAAGCGGCAATATTTCAAACATTTCACCACATTTCCCTAACTACAAACTTTTTGGATTTAAAATTAAAGGCATTTATCTCTGAAAAGCCAAATGGAGGGGGGATAAAATTTAATTAGAGTGAAGAATCAGAAATGAACAGGTATTTATTAGGATGAATTAAAGAATATTAATCTAATAACAGCAATCCAAAAAGAGCTCCTATCTACATAAACCCAGGTACACTGCATGTGGGGACAACATCAAACGCAGCCGCTTACATTTATACCACTGAACGATTCACGCAAAAGCAATTTCAGTATGTAAATCTGGATGAAGGCAGCAGCGCTTCATCATTATTAAGTGGCCCATGATGCAGAAAAAAATGTGTCTTTCTGATCCATTTAAATAAAGATCAATAATTGTCTTGCTTCAGCTTGCTTGTTAAGACCTCATTAATGCTGTGTCCAGTAATCCGCTGGCCTCCACAGATTCATTTAGCTTCTTATTAGAACCATATTTATTGAATATGCCATAATATATAAGGGGGGGAAATAATCACTGGCAACACACTGCTTAAAAAGAAGGTCATTAATACACTCCATTTTGGCTATTATCATTTTGTCTTTAGAGAAAGTATATTCTGAACAGGTTTTCATCTTAATGACACAAAATGACACTAATTGGACCATTACAAAGATATTGTCATTCTTTGCTAAAAACTTCAAGAAAATGACCTAAAATTGTTTTCTACAAATGACTGCTGCAGAACGTAACAGGGAGAAGCAGTAATAGTAAAACTTCCAAATTTCAGCAGCTAATAAGCCGTTAATGTCCCCCAGGACTTAGAAATTGCTTGCAGAATGCATCTTAGACTGCGCTGCAGATTATATCAGGGAATTGCATAAACACCGATTCCTTATTATACGTGTATTAATGGAAATGCATTCCTTAAAGCGGTAACAATCAGGCAAAAACCTGTGGGGATTTTCAAATTGCATTTCCTTACTCTGAGGGACCTACCTGCAGACCATACACTGCTATTTACAGCAATCTCTACGTTTTCTGATGAGCTGCAGACATAACGGTCATATCATTACAGGCAGTGCTGTCTAGAGCAATTCAGTCAATATTCTATTAGGGAATTATTATCAATAGCAAATTGTATTACAACCCTAAAAGGTGCTCCAAACCAGAGATTCACTTTACCTGTACAGTTATGCAGTATGTACAACCTCAAGAAACATTCTCACACCACCCATTTTTGATAAGTCATCCAACGAGGACCTGTTGTCATGTTTCTTGAAGAAGGGGCCCTGGAGCTTAGAAATTCATTGTATCTGAGACTTTAAAGGGCATCTGTCAGCAGATCTGTCCCTATGACACTGGCTGACCTGTTACATGTGGGCTTGGCAGCTGAAGGCATCTGTGTTGGTCCCATGTTCATGGGTGCCCACATTTCATTAATATATGCAATATATGCAAATGAACCTCCAGGAGCAACAGGGGCGTTACCGTTACACCTAGAGGTCAACCTTCTCTGCAACTGCTGCACCCGCTGCACTTACATGGATTTACATGGGACTATTATCAGGTATGAACACTTGTACATGATATTAGTCCAGTGTAAACATACCATTGTTCACCTGATGAATGAACGAAAGCTTGTTCATCGGGTGACTTTATTGTTTATACAGACAGCTAAATCCTTTTTGGGCAGCAGATCATGTACGCTGCGATCTGCTGCCCAGAAACAATGAATCTGTATGAGGACAAGCGATAGAAGTAGCCATCACTTGTCCCCATACAGAGGCAATGATTGCTGCATGTGAATCCAGCTCTTACCTCCACTGAAGAGCATGCAGTTATCAGGCAGGAACAGTCTCTTCTATATAACTGCCTGATCAGTGCGTGTAGCCAAACAATATAAAACTTGTCCATCTTCCGGAAAGTAAATATAGATGAGTTTTTAAACAGACCGCACAAAGATGGCATCCATGTGAGGTATGTTTTTCTTGCAGACCCACTCATTAAAATGCTCCTTGCAGGAAAATCGGAGCTGGGTGTTTTCTGTCAGTGTCCATAAGAATGTCGGCAGAGGTTTTCAACAAAGATGAACATCCATAGACAGCTTTACTCTGAGACAGTTGTCTAAAAAGAAATAAACCCTTTAAAATAACAACCAGAAAAGTCTACGGGCAGAAACTGATGTGCAGGTTATTCCATCAATTTCCTACTGATGGGGGTCCAACCACTGTGACTCATGTCAAATCCACAGAACACAGTGGCAGTAGCTCCATGAAATTGCCTCGCTACTTCCAGCGCCTTTTGGTTCTGCTTGTTTTATTTTTATTTTTTTAACAGAAGATGAAGTGGCATAATAGCATTTGGCGGTAGTGATCAGACCCTCACCAGTCAGACAGCGATGGCATAACGTGGTGGTAGCACATTACTGTCTGTATGGGAACACTTTAGTATTCTGAAGAGCAACATAAAATACCTGATAAAAGAATAAAACAATGCTGATGGTAAATGCAAAAATAGCTTCAAGCAGGTAACAGTAAATGTAAGTTAGACGGAGCAAATCAGAAAAATTAGGCATTTTACAACTGAAGTGATTACTTTTCATATGTAAATACAAGTCTTCTGATTGAAAGACAAATAATCGCAATCAATGCACATCTTAATTTTGGCACAGTAAAATGTCTCCGAAGCCTCTCTCTCTTGTCACCTTGGTACAGGTGTGACTACTGTAATGTGGCTGATCGCTAAGGCCAATAAGCGCTTTTTATGTGTGCTGACATTTCTAAATGGGAAGGAGCCTATGGCTGAACAGGAGAGCATGGCGGCTACCCAATGACCCTACAGCAAACCTTGACTTTTACACTGTAGTGGAACTGCTGTAAGCAGTCTGCAGTAACCAACCGTGAAAAATGGTGGCCCCTCGAGGAAGCAATTTCAAGCTACCGTTCAACATTAATCATCTACTTTATCCAATCAATTGGAATAATGGATATTATCAGCAGATGTCAAATGAACTGTGTAACGTAAAACTCTTTAAAAAAAATGTATTTGGGTCTGTGAACTCAGACCTGAGCTGAATCTCCAAATAAAGGTTCAGTATGACTCAAAGCTCCTACAGAGAGGAGCACTAAGCATACAAAATGTACATAATTACTACCTGTAATACCGCAGCATTCTGCACACATATGTATGCACTGTAGGGGCTTTTGAAGGTTATCAGAATGGAAGATAATGTAGTAATCAGAACTGCATCCCTAACATCCTCAGGATCAGTGAGGTCCCAGAACAATATGCCGTCACTTTATTACAAGCAAAAAGCCTTTTAAAAGAAAAGTCCACATTGGAAGTACAATTAAAGTTAAATCTAATAACTAGTAATAGATTGGCACTCACACATGTCATACACATGAATAGTTGCATAATTCCATAGGTATTTATTAAAACAACCTAATAATAAAACTATCCACCTCAAAAAAGGAATAAAAATGTATGCGTGCAAAACAAATCAAAGAGCTGTGGATTCAGCCGATTCCTCAGGATTTCATGAGGCCACTCTTGTTGTAATAAGGTTCTATGGTCTAAATGTCTATTCACACCATCAACAAATCGGCTGAATTCACGGCAACAATATTCACATAGGTATCTAAAATGCAGCAGCTTTCAATTGGGTACGAGTTGACAATAGTATAATAAAAGCATCAGTAATATAAAATCTTCCAGTCTATATCAATACAGATCACAATGTGATTTAGGGTGGCCGATTGTAAAGTCCACTTCCAAATTCAATATAAGATATATAAACCCCGCGGGGTCCTATTTAACTTCAATTACATGTATTAGCCAGTCTCTTCATATTCACAAGACCATATAGTCGGACTTCAAGTAGATAGTGTTAGTTTAATTGTCCCACATACGTGGGCTTACCTCCGGAGTCATCTAACACTTGTTCGGCTACTGTAATATATACAGGCTTACCTCCGTTGCCTTCAGACACTTTCGATAGTGTGTGTAGACCGACCGCAAGCCGGCGTTCCGGCCATCTTTGAATCAGCATTCCCCATTCAGCCCATAATTTAGGTCATGTGGTCGGTACTCACGAAGTGAAAATCAGAACACCTGAGATTTCTGGATTGACAGGAAGTCTTAATCCAAACACCAGGTCCAATTTTTCGGGGTGACTTGAAATATTTGCTTTGATTTGTTTTGCATGCATACATTTTTATTCCTTTTTTGAGGTGGATAGTTTTATTATTAGGTTGTTTTAGTAAATACTTATGGAATTATGCAACTATCCATGTGTATGACATATGTGTGAGTGCCAATCTATTACTAGTTATTTGATCTTATTTTGAAGGGTGAATCAAACAGATTTGAGCACCCGCCATAGCTATTAGTGAGTGAGCCATTTCCATACAGATCTATAGTTAAATCTACATTAAAAAATTATGCAATTTTGTAAATAATTTCCTTTACTTATCTTGTACTCAGTTTGACCTACAAGGGTACGGCCACATAGGGCAGATTTTCTGCAGCAGAACTTCCCCTGGGGATTTGTCGCAGATTTCAACCAATACATTGCAAAGGGTGAAAACCACTGTGGAACTCTGCAACAAAAATGGACATGGTGTGGATAGGAAATCTGTGCCACAGGTAAATTTCTGGATTTCTGTGGATTTGTTTGAATCTCATTCACTTTGCTACTACTGTAAAACACTATGGATTTTCCACATGCAATTCTGCTGCAGAAAATCTACAGCTTTACATCACGCGTGTTCTTTAAGTCTTCTTCTTGAAAATCCCAGTCGAAGTGAAAGTAAAAATTCCTGGAATCTGTGTAGGAATATCAGATTTTGGGGGAATAAGGACACTTTCCTTCTCACACAGATGCCAGTTAGCTGTCCTGCATGCCGCCTTAAAACAAACCGGAGACACCCGTCTGAAAACAGGGTAGGGTTCCGAGATGTTTTTGAGAAAATTATCCCCCCCCCCCCAAAAAAAAACAAAAAACTAAAAACTGCTGTTTGTGGATGAGATGCTGGCTTAGCTATAATCCTAAATTATGTTTTAAGGTCTGAACATGGAATTATAGCCTTCCAAACTGTTGGAAACTGAGGCTCAGCTTTCATTTTTTTGAAAGAGAGCTAACTGTACCCCCCATTCTCCTTAGGGCTTATGCAGCACAAGAACATTGTTTGGGTACGCATTCGAGACGGATTTTTTGCGGTCTCAGATGTAGACCTATTCACTTCAATGGGGCCGCAAAAGATGTGGACAGCACTCTCTGTGCAGTCCGCATCTGTTGCCCCACATAAAAAAAATTAAAAAATTTGCAGACAAGAATAGGCATTTCAATTATGGGCGGCCCATTCCGCTCCGCCAATTGGCAAACGGGTGGCGTCCGTGTTTTGCAGATCTTTAATTTGCGTGTGCAGAGATTTAACTGGTCAGGGGAGCATTGCTTGTGAGGCTCTACACAGCTTCCTACAAGGAAACATTCACGTTGCAGTAATACCACAAATTACTGGCACATTCTGAAATATCACAACTAAGAAGCAGTACAAGATGACTAAAGTATTTCTAAACATATTCAACAATATCTTCAGGAGTCAGAAACAAAAAGGCTGGATGGAGACAGAAGTAGATGGCTCTGTCCACTGTGCAGTGGCCATGCTGCAGCTCATTTCCCATAACCGGAGGATAGGTTATCAATATCTAGAAACCGGGGAACCCCTTTAGGATCCTGCAAATATAAACCTTTGAACATTTCTGAAATTATCGATCAAGTGCAACCTAACTCATCCTTATCATAAAAAGTAAACATGCCCTTATGAAAGTCTGATGCGTTTCTCCAGGTGATTAGGGGTCTATAAAAGCCAACAGGAAGAATTACCCAGCCTTTAGTATATCTGCTTCCTATGATGAGATTACGGTTCAAGAAGTACTAGGCACAGAGAGAAGCCAGCAGGCAGAGGAAAATCTATAGGGCATGTTTGCTGAAGACTTGATGAAACAGGCCAACAAGTGTTAAAAACTGGCGGTGCTTTGAACATATGTTCTACCAAGGCTGTAAACCCATCAGGCCCCGCAAAGTCTACATCAGAAAGTGCGATAGACAAGACAGTAAAGGCTGAATAATTGCTTTAATTATCCACTTAATGTAAAAGTTTCATCTGTTGGTGAAGCTGCGGATAAGAGATCTACAAAAAAGAACGAAGCGATAGATGCAACAAATAAAGTAGCAATAAAGAAATTCGAAACATTCAACCCAAAATAGAAGCTCTGAGTCTTAATTTCCTAAAAGGAAATGCACAACCATACTACATAAAGTGTTACCAATTAACAAACTCAAATACGACGATTATGCCTCGTTGTAGCTTTATTGGGCTGCGTGTGTATTCTTGGCTGACTGCGGAATCATAAAACTGTGACCAGTTATGAAGCCTTAATAAGCCAGACAATATTACAATGCAAAAAAAACGCATGCCCGGCAGTTATAAAGCAGAATTTACAGGGGTGATTATCTCCTGGCAATGCAGGGAGCTGTTGATAATGGACCACGTAGGCTGAACTGCCAGAATGTGCAGGTGTTGCAGCTTTTACGCCAACGCCACTAAAGCAGTACCTAGAAAACCAGGACAGCAAGAGAACAATAAAAGTCAAAGCGTCTCATTCAAGTCGAGATCATCAAACGGGAAAAGCATTCACACACATAAATGGAATATATGTTTCCTAATACCTTACATATTACTTCAGCAATAAACTACAATTATACCCCGAGGATTATACTCTGTATATAGAGCTCGGGCCAAACAAAATCGCCACAAACTAAATTGTTGTGACTTTGGAGAAGGTTTTCCCACTACGTCCTGACAATACATAAGCCGACAGTATGGCTTACATTCAGACCTGTATTATAGTGTTGATCGCGAATATTCTAATCGCGAATTTTTATCGCGAAGATCTAGAATATAGACCTATATCTTCGTAATTGCGAATATTCTAGATTTTTTTCATCAGTACCCTCCCTGCTTCTTGCTTGTGGGCCAACGAGAAGGCAACAATATCTTTGTCTGAGCTTAGCAACATCCCTAGCAACCAATAGGAAAGTTGCCTACCCCTTACCATATAGGAACTTCCCCAGCAGCCATTTTCTGCTGTTTTTTGCAGTTCTGAGAAAGACATCAGTGTCATTGCTGTGCTCTACTGAGTCACCTGGATCCTTATTTAATTACATTAGATAGTTAGCTCATATATATAATACAGATAGTTAGTGGGTCAGTCAGTGTAGGTTAGATAGTGATATCGTGTAGCTGATAGGTTCCAGTGCAGGGTGTTAGGTAGTGTGATAGGAATTACTGTGCTGTGATAGGGATTAGTGTCTAGCAGCTTGAAAAATGTAGCAAAAGTGAGCCGCGCCTGTATTGCGTGTGCAATACGCGCATATTACATTGCCGATTTTCGCACTCAAGAAAATAATGACTGGAGATCACAAATTCTAGAATTTGGGAATTTATGGAGAATAGGCCAAAAATTTGCGAAATATCTCGAAAACTAATATTGCTTATGCTGCTCATCACTACTGTATTACAGACATCTGAATGTGCATGTAATAAAAATACATATAAACCACTCGGTTCACTGATGTAATGCACAATACAAACAGGGATAAATGATTTTTTTCCTTTGGGTCTTTTATTCTTATTACCATGCTGTTCATACATACTAAATAAATGTCACCACATGTCTCTTAATTTCTCCGATCCTTTGTTCTCCCAGGATACAAGTGCTAAAGCATGCATGTGCAGACTTCTGAACAGGCTTAAAAGAGCATGGCCAGCTTTAGTTTTATGTTATCAGTCCTTCTCCATATGGCGACTTATATTGTCTAATACTAAGGGAGGGAGAGCAGAATGTGTACAGGTGACCGAAGTGTAGAGAGCCGCTTAGCTGAGGTCACTGTGCAAGGGGCACAACAGCCTGTATTGCTAGAAAGGAGCAGGGCTGGCTGCTGCACTCTGTCCCACGTCGGGACGATCCCAGAGTCTTGAGAAGTGCAGAGAAGAAGATAGGGCAATGTAGAAGTATATTGAGGTTGT
Source organism: Bufotes viridis (assembly GCA_033119425.1). NCBI lineage: Eukaryota > Metazoa > Chordata > Amphibia > Anura > Bufonidae > Bufotes > Bufotes viridis. The sequence continues at coordinate 34,592,874 of CM065599.1, read as the reverse complement.
TATTTTACGGAGAATTCAGGCCATTTTTTTTGTTACCCCAAGAAAACTTTGTTAATGAGTCCATGAGTGATGATTAAATGGAATCGACCTTTACACAACAGCAGAAGGAATGAACCATTAAAAAAATATAATAAAATTAGATAAAATGCTTTAACACATCTAACAACTTGTTTTTATATACATGTAGAATATATTGCCTTAAAACAGTAAGAAATATAATGATTGCCAGAGGCAAATCAAAGGGTCTTTCAAGCAGTGAAAGAATGAATCATGTTTGGTACTGGCAGTTCAAAAGCTGCTTCTCTACCCAAATCAAATTATATATTTACAAAGGGCAGGAGAGCCCAGAAGGGAATCTCTGTATGAATATGATAGATGGAGCATATAAAACACAGTGGGTCAGAACAACATCAAGAGTCCTAAGGAGCTGCTGCCCGACGTGCATCGTAAAAGAGAAGGGTCAATCTTCTACAACAGTCTCTGCCTCTAATATTAACAGCTTGCTAGACCGAAGACAAAAATACATACGAAAAACACCCACAAAAACATATACTTGGGGCTCGTGCACACGAAAATATTTTCTTTCAGTGTCCGTTTTTTTTTTGTTTTTTTTTGGGAACAGTATGCGAAACCATTCATTTCAATCAGTCCACAAAAAAAACAGAAGTTACTCCGTGTGGGTTTCTGTATTGCAAAAAAATAGAACATGTCCTATTATTGTCCGCATTACGGACAAGTATAGTACTGTTCTATTAGGGGCCGGCTGTTTCTTGCCAGAGGCAGTGTGATGCTCTTGGCAACGTTCTGCTGGAAAACTTTGGATCCCGGCATTCATTTATTGGGACACATACCGCCTATGCACATGCTGCTGCAGACAAAGTAGATACCTTCATGGGAGTGGTATTCCATAATGGCAGTCGCCTCTTTCAACAGACTAATCATTCAGGAATGATGTGAGGAACATAAAGAGTTGAAGGTGCTGGTTTGACCCCCAAACTTCCCAGATCTCAATCTGATTGAGCATCTGTTGGATGTGCTGGAAAAACAAGTCTGATGGTGACCTATGGAGGACGCATCTGGCAACATATAGGGCTTAAAGGCTATAAATACTTTGGGGGCAATTTTACTCATTTTGGGCTAAAAATTATTTTTACAATTGGACTTAATTTTTAGCAGTTTTTGTCTTATCTCTGATCTCCTGACAGCTCATAAACACTCATTGTAGCTCTATTCTTAAAGAATATGGCTTAAAGGGAATCTGTCAGCTAATCTAACTATACGTAACCCAAGCCATGGCTATAAAGTACTGTCTAACACTATGAAAAAAAATACCTTTGTTAGTATTATTTGTATTTCTGAAGTGCAGAAAAATAACTTTGATTCATATGCAAATGCTGTCTGAAAGTGCCCAGTGGGCAGTGTATAACTGTTATAGTAGACCAGGTACGCCTTCTGAGAGAGCCCAAGTCCTACGCTTTACTTGTTCCCTGTACCTCCCGATGCTGCATTCAGCTCATTCCCTCCACTATAACGTCACAATACTCTTTCAACTCCGGCAGGATGGTTAGCATTGTCCCTCAGCAAAATCAACGGTCTGCGCTTGTGCATTGAATGCCTTGCGGTGGGCATTGCCCTTACTATACTTGTGCGCATTCGTTGAGCCGGCCGAATGCAGCAAGGGGAGGGGGTTACATATAGTTAGATTAGCCAGATTCCATTTAAACCATATTCTTCTCAGTTTGATAAGAATTGGCTACAATGAGTGTTTATGAGCTGTCAGGAGATGAGAGATAAGGCTTCACATGAGCTGCCAGATGAGTTACTTGACTGGACATGGTGTAAACACACAGCCTGCTAACAGAGAATCTCAACTCTGTACAGAGAAAAGGGCTGAAAATGTTTAATAAAGACCAACTAAAAATAATGATTTTAGCACAAATAATATAATAATATTAAAAATAATTGATAATAATTATTAATAATAATAAAAACTGTTACACAAAATGGGCCCTGCAAAAAATGTTTTAAATTATTTAAAAAAAAAAAAACAAGACATCTTCCGTAATTTCAAAGTTTTGCACGAGATTCCATATGTCTGTTCCTCACACACACTACAATTACAAGCAGCCATGCTCATAGGTTTCTAAGGGTACTTTAACACTTGCGTTATTCTTTTCCGGCATAGAGTTCCGACAAAAGGGATCCGGCATTAATTTACATTGACTTGCATTAGTGCCGGATCCGGCATTGCGAAACAACTGAAGGACGGATCCGTCCTTCCAGTCTGCGCATGCGCAGACAGAGAAAACTGTGAAAAAGGCTGCAAGACGCATGACAAGCAGAGAGACGGATCCGTTCTTGCAATGCTGTCAGTTGTCACACTGAACGGCGGATCCGGCAGGCAGCTCCGACAATGGAACTGCCTGCCGGATCACACTAACGCTAGTGTGAAAGTATCCTTAGAAATGGATGGATATTTGGTATGCAGCAGTTTGGAATTGTGGTTAAAAAAAAAAACAACATTTTTTTTTCTTCAGCAATATATGCTTGAGTTTCTTCCTCTCGCTCAACAGTGGTAGAGAGAAACAAGCACAATGTTAAACAATATGAAGTCAGGTTGTACAGTCGGGCACAATCGTCACACCTTTCACATCTTCTGATTTATAATCACTACAACCAGCAGTTAAGACACGATGCCTGTCCGAATCTTTTAAACTGAAAATTGTCACAAAATACTCACATACATTCATTCTTTGCCAGACATAATAAGAGAGCGCGCTGCCCATTACATTCTACATGCCGCAATGTCCTTTCTGGTGTCAAAGCCGATTATTTTTAGTAATATTCTCAAATGACGGTAGAAAACCTCCTATAGTGCCTTACAATAAACATGAATATGCCATTTTTGTAATGATGCCGATTATTTTTGCCCTAATTATGATTATACCTTCAACCATAACACCACTGTATGGCGCATTATAATAGTTATCGAAATTTACACACTCTCAAAAAATCATGCTGTGCAATCTAATGAGTCTGGGTGACTGAACACATTGCATATAGTGGGACTTGCATTAGTAGATACAACATTAGCAAATAGGAATATGAGTAAGTGGGGGCAGAAGATTTTCTAAACACACAGAAGCCCTGTTTTTTAAAGTTAAAATTATATTTACTGTAAGGGATTTAACCCCTTAGGCCTAATTCACACGTCCGCAAAATGGATCCGCATCCCATCCGCAATTTTGCAGAAGGGTTGCAGACCCATTCATTTCAAAGGGGCAGGAATGGATGTGGACAGCACACTATGTGATGTCCGCATCCGCATTTCCGCATTTCCATTTCCGCAAAAAAATAGAACATGTCCTATTCTTGTCCGCAATTGCGGAATCTCTATATAGTGCCAGCAATGTGCGGTCCGCAAAATGCGGAATGCACATTGCAGCCGTCCGTGTTTTGCGGATCCGTGTTTCCTCAAAACACACTACGGACGTGTGAATAAGGCCTTAAAGGCCAGGCCTGAAAAGGCCTTAATGCCCAGCAAAAAAATAAATAGCTTTTTCCTTTTTGCATTAAACAGTCATAACATTTGTACTTTTTTTTTTTATTTAAGTAGCAAGTGAACGGTTATATTATTTTGTTGTTGTTCAGGGGTACATATTTGTTTTGTGTGGAAATATAGAAAAAAGCGATTTTTGGCATAGTTTTTATTTATTTATTTTTTACGCTATTCATGTTTCACCTGATATTTAAATTCTACAGGTTAAGATACCTAATGTCTATTTTGCTAAATGTTTGCTTAACCCCTCCAGGATCCTCGACGAGAATGCTTGTCCTAACTGAGCATTCTCGTCCTACAATTAAACTGTCACCATGTCTGCAGACATAGTGACAGCGCTGAGACCCCAGCTGTTACACACAGCAAGGGGTCTCAGCTAACCAGCCGGGGACCAATCAGAGTAGTCCCTGGCCAGCGATCGCTCTGATTGGCTAGTCTGTATAGACTAGCCAATCAGAGGATTCTAATGCCGGGTCAAAGGTTCTGATCCCCTCCGTGACTGCGGGAATCAGAACCTTATAAATTGGTTATAAATAATATCCCCAACCCCCCCCCCCCCAAAAGCGGGTGATGGTCACCATGGGAACAGGACGCCTTCAGAGGCGTCCTGCTTGCCATGGTAATAGTAACTCTGATCAGACTTCTGCTAAGGGCAGAAGTCTGACCAGACAGTGTAAAGTACAAAATACAGTACAGTACTCTATAGTGTACTGTACTGTATTATACTGACATCAGACCCACTGGATCTTCAAGAACCAAGTGGGTATGGGTCAAAAAAAAGTGAAAAAGTAAAAAAAAAAAACCACATATCACTGAATAAAAATTTTAAAAATAAAATACACTACACATATTATGTATCGCCACGTCCGTAAAAACCTGGTCTATGAAAACATCACATGACCTAACCCCTCAAGTAAATACCGTACAAGAAAAAATGGTGTAAAAAAAAAAGCAATTTTTTGTCACTTTACATTACAAAAAGTGTAATACCAAGCGATCAAAAAGGCGTATGCCTCCCAAAATAGTACCAATCAAACCGCCATCACAACCCGCAAAAAATGAGCCCCTACATAGGACAATCGCCCAAAAAAATATGGCTTTCAGACTATGGAGACACTAAAACATATTTTTTTTTCTAAAATGCTATTATTGTGTTAAAGTAAAATAAATAAAAAAACAGTATACATATTAGGTATCGGCGGGTCTGTAAAAACCTGCTCTATAAAAATATCACATTTTCTAACCCCTAGGTAAATACCGTAAATTTTTTTTTAATAAAAACTATGTAAAAAAAAATTATTTTTGTCATCTCACATTACAAAAACTGAAATAGCAAGCGATCAAAAAGTTAAATGCACTCAAAGGTGCCAATCAAACCGTCATCTCATTGCGCAAAAAATGATACCCTACATAGGACAATCACCCCAGAAAAAAAAAAAATATGGCTCTCAGACTATGGAAACATTAAAACATGATTTTTTTTTGTTTTAAAAATGATATTATTGTGTAAAACTTAAATAAAAGAAGTATACATATTGCCGCGTTCGTAACAACCTGCTCTATAAAAATAACACATGACCTAACCCCTCAGGTGAACACAGAAAAAAAAATATATATAAATACCATGTCAAAAGTCATTTTTGTCACCTTACATCACAAAAAGTGTAATAGCAAGCGACCAAAATGTCATATGCACCCCAAGATAGTGCCAATCAAACTGTCATCTCATCCCGCAAAAAAAATGAGCCCCTACGTAAGACAATCGCCCAAAATAGTAAAATTAAAAATATGGCTTTCAGAATGTGGAGACACAAAAATAATTTTTTTCAAAAATGCTTTGTTATGAAAAACAAAAAAAAACCAAAAAGTAGTCATATTTGATATTGTCGCGTCCGTAACAACCTGCTCTATAGAAATAGCACACAATCTAACCTGTCAGATCAACGATGTAAATAAAAAATAAAAAACGGTCCCAAAACAGCTATTTTTTTCAAATTTTCCATTTTAATCCATTTTTCCAGTAACAAAGCAAGGGTTAACAGCCAAACAAAGCTCAAAATGTATTACCCTGATTCTGTAATTTGCAGAAACACCCGTAAACTGCTGTATGGCCAAATGGCAGAGCATAGAAGGAAGGGAACACTATATGGTTTTTGGAAGGCATATTTTGCTGGACTGGTTTTTTGACACTATGTCCCATTTGAAGCCCCCCTGATGCACCCCTAGAGTATAAACTCCAAAAAAGTGACCCCATTTTGGAAACTACGGGATAAGGTGGCAGTTTTGTTTGTACTATTTTAGGGTAAATATGATTTTGGTTGCTCTATATTACACTCTTTTTGAGGCAAGGTAACAAAAAATAGAAATTCTGAAATTTCATCTCCATTTGCCAATAACTCGTGGAACACATCAAGGGTTAACAAAGTTTGTAAAAACATTTTTCAATACCTTGAGGGGTGTAGTTTCTTAGATGGAGTCACTTTTATGGAGTTTCTACTGTAGGGGTGCATCGGGGGGCTTCAAATGGGACATGGTGTCAAAAAACCAGTCTAGCAAAATCCGCCTTCCAAAAACCATATGGCGTTCCCTTCATTCTGTGCCCTGCCGTTTGGCCAGTTTACAACCACATATGAGGTGTTTCTGCAAAGTACAGAATCAGGGTAATAAATAGTTTTGTTTGGCTGTTAACACTTGCTTTGTTAATGGGAAAAAAATGGAAAATTTTCAAAAAAAAAACAACGAAATTCTGAAATTCTATCTCCATTTGCCATTAACACTTGTGCAAAACTTAAAGGGTTAACTACATTTGTAAAATTAGTTTTGAATACCTTGAGGGATGTAGTTTCTAGAAAGGGGTAATTTTTGGGTGGTTTCTATTATGTAAGCCTCACAAAGTGACTTCAGACCTGAACTGGTCCCTAAAAAGTGGGTTTTTGAAAATTTCAAGATTTGCTTCTAAATTTCTAAGCCTTGTAACGTCCCCAAAAAATGAAATGGCATTCTCAAAATGATCCATACATGAAGTAGACATATGGGGAATGCAAATCAATAACTTTTTTTGGCAGTATTACTATCTATTATAGAAGTAGAGAAATTGAAACTTGGAAAATTGCAAATTTTTCAAAATTTTGGGTAAATTTGGTATTTTTATATAATATTTTTTCTATTATTTATATTAAATAAAAATGAAATTTTTCGACTCCATTTTACCACTGTCATGAAGTACAATATGTGACGAAAAAACAACCTCAGAATGGCCTGGATAAGTAAACGCATTTTAAAGTCATCACCACATAAAGTGACACTGGTCACTGGTTATTTTCTTAAGGGGGTGCTATTTTTTACATTATATATTTTTTAAATCCCATTATGGGGATTCCTATTTTATAACTATTTTGGATTTATAATGTATTAATACTGTTATGCCAATAAATTTTGCTCTGTGTCACTATGACACATGCTGCTGTTAGGGTAACACAAGTGTGCCCTAACAACAAGCTCATTGAGCAGACAGCCTTGGGGTCCTTCATAGGTCCTCAGGGCTGACTGCGGATCGCACCCCCAGTCTCCAATCACAGGGAAGAGTCTCCTTTGATTATGCCATGGTATGGACTACAGCATGATCAAAGAGATAACAGCCAGGATCAGAGCTTCCTCCGACCCTGGCTGTGAAGCAGAGCTTGCGCTAAGGACCAAAGCTGTCACCAACAGCCGGTTCTTAGCGCTGGAGCGCTCCACCAGCCTTTGACCCTCCTCAACTGCAGCAACGCCAAAAGACATGGCTGCAGACTGAGGATCTAAACCTGCCGCAGTCAAAAGACAGTGGGTGGTTGTAAGAGGTTAGCAGAGCTGATGCGTAATATTGTACATCACACAGGATGAAGAAATTAAAGTTGAAAAGTGTTCCATGCAAAATAAAGTCTATACTGGAAAAGGTGTAGGGCACGTTAAATAATATTTGTCAGGAAAGCATAAAAAGATTCCAATACTCGGGCACCCATCTGGTAATATTATACTTTACAAGTTATTCTAGGTCATTCATGATACTGTCTTTTGGTGCTATTCAGGGTGCTTTTTCTCCTTTTAGTAGCACTTAAATGGGTTGTGCAGGCAGTATTTATTGATGACCTATCCTCAGAATAGGTCATCGATATCTGACCTGTGAGGGTACAACACATCTGCCAATAAGTTGTTTGAAGAGGAGGCGGCGCTCTGTGTGAGCGCTACTTCCTCTTCATTACACTACAATTCGTCTTCCTTGCAGCACCAGCACAGTGTAATTAAAAGTACTCGCTCCGTATAAGTTAATGGAGCGAGTACTTGCAATTACACTGCACTGCCAAGACGACAAGCAGTGTAATGAAGAGGGAGTAACGCTGCTTCCTCTTCAAACAGCTGATCGGCCCTCAACAATCAGATAATGATCACCTATCCTGAAGGCAGGACATCAATAAATATGGCAGGACAACCCCTTTAATTTTTCCAGGTGGTCAGATGTGGGATAGGGTTAGACTATATTAGACTATGATTATGGACTGGACGAACAGACCTCTTACTACATTTTGCGGACACTATCTAATACCATAATACAGTTAAGGTGGCCAGATATCCAATAGCGGTCAGCCGAATGCTGCTATCTCTCCCGACTTCCCACATGCCCAGTGGGCATGGCTGAGCATACATACCTATTCAATAGGCAGAGAAAAGAAAGCCACTACCAGACACCTCAAAAGGATCGGGTGTCAGACTTCAACATGCTCCATCTTTCTCTCTCTCTCTCAATGGGTATGGAAGCCTATAGACTGCAGCTGACAGAAACAGATATCAAAGTGAAGATGACCTTATTTCTCATGATATAGAAATGAAGAAGATTTAGCTAGGTTTCTCCTTCACGTTATGATACACAGCAGGTTATTTATGACTAACAGACAACGTAAAGTTGCAAAATAGCCATTTGTCAAGCACATTGTGATCCGATTGCTGTTGGTGCAATTACGGTATATGGCTGTGTCGACTGTTTGTTCAGCATTCTGGAGGATTTTGGATTTATATTTGGAACTTTCATGTTGGCAGGTAAAATACCACTTTACCATTACTCTCTCTACAGTAGTTTCTACAAGTACTTTTAGCTCATATATTCTTTGTTTCATAGAATTTCAATGAATGCTACAAGTTTTGAAAAGTCTGGTTCCTATTCCAGGTCCTGCATATCTTACTATGTAACAAAGTAAAAACTGTTTAGTATTGTTGCCTGTTATTTTGCTATGATGTAACATTGTAAGGCTCTCTTCATTTCTGGTGCAGATTCTGGCATGTTTGAAAGTGACGGACACCATGCAAAAACCTGACTGACCATATTATAAGTCAACTAGACATTAAGCCCGTTACAATAACGGGTGCTAGAACATTAGTGCATACGGTCTATATTAAATGGCACTGGCACTGACTTGTGGCTGAGACTGCTGGCACTGACTGGTGGCTGTGGCCGAGAGTGTTGGCTGTGGCTAAGACTGCTGACAATGACTGCTGGGTGAGACTGGCGGCTGACACGGCTGGAACTGACTGGTGCTACTGCAACTGGTGGCTGAGACTGCTGACACTGCCTGGTGGCTAACACAGCTGGCACTGTAACTGGTGGCTGGACGACTGGCACTGACTGCTGGTGCTGAGACTGCTGGTAGTGACTGGTAGGTCAGACTGCTGACAGGGGTTCCTCTCTATATGGGTTATAGTGCTGTGACTGATGACTGCTGAACAGAAATGGAACTGTGACTGACTAACTAAAATGGCGCGCAGGTGTGGGCGGTGCAGGCACAGTCTGTGGTCAGTGCCAACAAACAGAATGGTGTGTGGGCGGTATAGGCGCCGTCTTCTGCGCTGTATCCTTCTTGCCGGCGCGCTTGTGTGGGCGGTGTGTGGAGCGCTGTGTGCGCGCATGCCCAGTGTAAAACTGTGTACGCACGGACGCAGTGCACTAAATGGCATGTAGGCAGTGCAGGCGCGCTTTAGTACTGCGCATGCGCGAGTCTCCCTTACAGCCACTCATCAGGTATGTACGGAAAGGCGGCGCATGCGCACTGGCTATTTGTGCACTATGATGCTGGCGAGCCGTGACAGGAGCGGACGGCAGTGGGGGAGCTGTGGCAGGAGCGGACAGCGGCGGGGGAGCTGTGGCTGGAGCGGGCGGCAGTGGGGGAGCTGTGGCAGTAGCAGACGGCGGCAGGGGAGCTGTGGCAGGAGCGGACGTCGGCGGGGAAGCTGTGGCAGGAGCAGACGGCAGCAGGGGAGCCTCTGTTATCTATCCTCTTTGCCTCTGCCATCTCTGTCCTCTTCACCTCTGCCTCTGCCATCTCGGTCCTCTTCGCCTCTGCCATCTCGGTCCTCTTCGCCTCTGCCTCTGCCATTTCGGTCCTCGGTTCTCTTCAGCTCTGCCATCTCGGTCCTCTTCACCTCTGCCATCTCGGTCCTCTTCACCTCTGCCATCTCGGTCCTCTTCACCTCTGCCAGCTCGGTCCTCTTCACCTCTGCCAGCTCGGTCCTCTTCACCTCTGCCAGCTCTGTCCTCTTCACCTCTGCCAGCTCTGTCCTCTTCACCTCTGCCAGCTCGGTCCTCTTCACCTCTGCCAGCTCGGTCCTCTTCACCTCTGCCAGCTCGGTCCTCTTCACCTCTGCCAGCTCGGTCCTCTTCACCTCTGACAGATCGGTCCTCTTCACCTCTGACAGCTCGGTCCTCTTCACCTCTGCCAGCTCGGTCCTCTTCACCTCTGCCAGCTCGGTCCTCTTCACCTCTGCCAGCTCGGTCCTCTTCACCTCTGCCAGCTCGGTCCTCTTCACCTCTGCCAGCTCGGTATTCTTCTTCACCTCTGCCAACTCGGTATTCTTCTTCACCTATGCTTCTGCTCTCTGTCTTCATCACCTCTGCCATCTTTGTCTTCTTCACTTCTGCCTCTGCTGTCTCTGTCTTCTTCACCTCTGCTGTCTCTGTCCTTTTTAATTTTGTCTCTCCTCATCTGTATGCATCTATTCTCTCCGTTTCTCCTCTCTCTCTCCTCTTTGCCCTCTGTCTCCATCTTCTCCTCCATTTTCACCCTTGCTCTGTCCTCTCACCTCCTCCTTATTGGGCCCATATCTTTCTGCACCAGAGCTTTACTACTGTGCATGCGCGCGTCTTCTCCACGCCGCTCACCAGGACTTCATTTCCCAGAAGTCTGTGCTGCAAAGGTGGTGCATGCGCACTGGCTGGACGGCGGCGGAGGAATTGTGTCAGGAGCGGAGGGCAGCGGGGGAACTGTGGCAGGAGTGGATGGTGGCGGGGGAGCTGTAGCCAGACTTTAGGGTGACACCTGCAGGGAAACTTGTGAGTAGCGCTGTGTCAGTGTGGAGTGCTGTGTCCTCACTGGACGCAGCGCCGCGCATGCCCAGTGCAAAACTGGTGACACACACAGGGGCACAGCGCACTCACACAGGGATTGTATTATTAGAGATGGGGTCGGTCAGGCACTGGTGGAATCCACTGTATGAGAGATCTGCAATTCATAATGCACTTATGAATATATCCTAAAAACTGTTTAGGATATATTCATAATGCACTTATGAATATATCCTAAAAACTGTTTAGGATATATTCATAATGCACTTATGATTATGAATATATCCTAAAAACTGATTAGGATATATTCATAAGTGCATTATGAATATATCCTAAAAACTGTTTAAGGGTATGTTCATACAGGACGTATGTCCTGAAAAATCTGCAGTGGATTGCTTCAGATCCGCAGCAAGATCCACAGTACAAATCTACAGAATAAATTGCTATGCTAAGGATGTCCTATGCAGATTCTGTGCAGATTTGTTTCCACAGTGTGTGGTTGAGATTGGGTTACATATGTGATCCACTTTGTTGTTACTGCATGATGCTGTGGATTTCCCACCTGCAGTTCTATGGTGAATGGTGAAAATGTTGTATTATTATGGTTATGATAATCTTGACTAAATTTATTTTTTTCAATGGGTGCAAATCTGCCTGAGACATTATTGTGGCGTTATGATGACCACTCAACTTTATTGCAATTGCCGCACGCCCAAAAGTAACCATGTAGCTTTAGTATGAAATAGGAAATTATTTAGAACATATTAAAAATGGTAAGGAAGAGATGAAAAATGTGCATGGGGCAAGGGGTTGCTTCTCCATAAAAAACATGTTTGTTTGTTTTTTTGTCCAGGTGCCCCCATTCTCTGAACACGGGGCCACTCATGACTTTCAAGGGCATCTGTCAGCAGATTTGTACCTATGAAACTGGCTGACCTGTTACATGTGCACTTGGCAGCTGAAGACATCTGTGTTGGTCTCATGTTTATATGTGCCCGCATTGCTGAGAAAAATGATGTTTTAATAAATGCAAATGAGCCTCTAGGAGCAACGAGGGTGCTACCATTACACCTAGGGGCTCTGCTCTCTCTGCATCTGCCGCGCCTTCTGTGCTTTGCTTGACGGGACTAGGCAGTAAAAACATTATCTAGGTCTCTAGGAGTAATGCCAATGCCCCCATTGCTCCTAAAGGCTCATTTGCATACACTAAAACATCTCATTTTCTCAGCAATGTGGGCACATATGAACATGGGACCAACAAAGATGTCTTCAGCTCCCAAGTGCACATGTAACAGGTCAGCTATTGTCATAGGTACAAGTCTGCTGCCAGATGCCCTCTAAGGCACACATAGCTGAGAAATTATTTATGGTAAACACGCTATTCTAACTAGTTTTGCCAAAGGTTCAATTTTAGAAGCAACATCCTTTTTGGAGAAGATTGCTGGATGCTTCTTTTGTCTTCATCACAAAGACTGCTAGTGGAATTATTTAAGAGGAGAATCAAACTGGATGATTTTGCATACTAGTATTTGAATTTTTATGCTACTTGTTTAAGACAAGCAAAGTCAGGATAACTGATGTACAGAGTGTAGTCTGATGTTTGCTGTGCCGGTTATACATTATTTATTGTCTTACTGTAATGTATTCCCCTAATACTTCTATTCTGAATACTTTTCCCAAAAGACTAAAAGTCTGCCACCGTGTTAGCAAGTAGAAAACAGTTTTACTGCCTAATAATTTTCTTCACTGATGAGGCTGGGTTCACATCTGCACTTCTAACTTTGCGGGGTACATGTCAGCTTTAAGACAGACAAAAATACTACACACAGCCGGAAAGTGGCCGGATCCCATTACAGTGAATAGGGATCGGGCAGTTCACGGTGGTATCCGGCTATGCCTCCGCAGGAACATACTGCCGGACATAAAAGCGCAGATGTGAGCCTAAGTAGATGTGCTTACAACAGAATACTAATGATTTATGGAAATGTCTGTGCTTCTGTCACCTTCACAATAATCCAGAAATGATTAGGTTAGCAATAAGGAACTACTTAATAATGTAAGAATAAAATATACACAAATAAAATGTTGCAGTTAATCAGAACAATTGTGCGAATAGCTAAGGTAAAAGTGATTATGGTTACAGCATAGGAAATAGCAAACAATGAAAAACCAAGGTTAGGGCTTGCTGCTGTTTCAAAGCACAGCATGTAAAAATCACAAACTATGCTACATCTTGCTGAATTGCTTTTTAATACAACTGTAAAAAAAAAAAAAAAAAAAAATACATTGCACAGTATACCTTGAAGTCTACATGAGTTTTAAAAAAAGTTTGCATAACGGCTGTGCTTCTTTGTACAATCACAACTGTGAAGGAACTGCTGTTTTTTGGGTTTCAAAAGCCTCTTTCAATCATATTATTCCCTGTTTCAGCTGCACAGCCATATCTATTTCTCTAAGAAGCAGGAGGAGTCTCCCTACTGCCAGTACTGTATGCAGTGACCTCACTTCCATTACTTCCTACTATATTTGTTTTCTTCTAGGGAGCTAAGAAAGCTGATAAGGAGGAATAAATTACACAGAAAAGCAGGAACTTCCTGTTTTGTCCCAAAGCAGTTGTTTCATCAGGCTTACAATCTTGGTTAACTCTGACACTCCCCCACTTCCTCTCAGGAATCTTCTGAGTATCTGTTACCAGAGACAGATCTTGCCTGACAACAGGCAGTGGACTGCAAATTAGGTGTAATTGAGACCCCTAGTGGCCATGATTTTACAGCTTTTTTTCAGGTGGATGCAGGCATATATTTTTTTTAAATGGCATTTAAAATTTGCTAGTTACATCATTTTCTATTACATAAAATTGTTTAAAAATACAGTGACTCTAAGAATTTCATTGTATGTACTAACCTAATATACAGTTTGGAATAGGATAGTAGACTACACTATGTCATACAAAGGCATACAGTAAAAAAAAAATTATATATGGCATGCTATATACTATTTTTCTTTTTACAGTGGGAGCCTATTAGCAATGTGTTCCACTGTATGCGCATATCTAGTGGGACAGGTCTGTTCTATCTGTTGGACGCATACGTAGGGCGATCCTCCCAATATAAACATAGTTACATAGTTAATACAGTTGAGTAAAGATATAAGTCCATCAAGTTCAACCAAGGGATAGGTGAGGATGCGAATTCCAGAAGGAAGTGAGACTAAGATTTCTACATGTTTTCATAAGCATTAGGCTCCATTCACACGTCCGCAATTCTGTTCTGCATTTTGGAACCGGAATTGCGGAACCATTCATTTCAATGGGGACAGATGACGTCCTGCCCGGGTCCGCAATTGCGGATCAGCATTTCCCGGGTCCGCAATCGCGTTCCTGAAAAAATAGAACATGTCCGATTCTTGTCCACAATTGCGGACAAGAAAAGGCCTTTTCTATATAGTTCTGGCGATGTGCGGTCCGCAAATTGCGGAACACCCATCGCCGATGCCCGTGTTTTGCGGATCCGCAAAACACTTGCGGACGTGTGAATGGAGCCTGGAGCCTTAATGTGATTTACTTTTAAGAATTTATCTAAACCCTTTTTAAAACTGTCCACTGTTCCTGCTGTGACCACGTCCTCAGGAAGTCTATTCCACAGATTCATAGTTCTTATAGTAAAAAAAGCTATGACGCTTCTGTAGACTGAACTTTTATTTTTCCAGTCGGAGGCAGTGCCTCCTTGTCTTTTGAGGGCATTTGACATGGAATAGTTTTTCACTATATTTTTTGTATGGCCCATTTATATATTTGTATAGTTTAATCATGTCCCCCCTTAGATGTCTCTTCTCATAACAAAGACCCTCCATGCCCCTTATCAGTTTAGTCGCTCTCCTCTGTACTTTTCCCAGCTCCAAGGCATCCTCTTTATGGACTGGTACCTAGAACTAAACTGCATATTCCAGATAAGGCAGCACCAATGCTTTGTAAAATGGTAATATTACATCCCTGCCCTGCGAGTCCATGCCTCGTTTTATCCTGGCGGCCATAGAAGCAGCTGATTGACATTGTATGCTGTTTTTTAATCTACCATCTACAAGGACAACCAAATCCTTCTCTATAAGTGACTCCCCCAGTGTTACATCCCCTAGGACATCTGATGCACGGAGATTATTACTACTAAGATGCATAACATTTATCCACATTGAACCTCACTTGCCAAGTTGATGCCCAATCACTCAGAGTGTCCAAGTCAGCACTACACAGCTTAGTGTAATCTGCAAAGATAGAGATGGTGCTAATAATCCATCCTCGATATCATTAATAAATAAATTAAATAATAGAGGACCCAGCGCTAAACCTTGGGGTACACCACGTATAACCGCAGACCGTTCTGAATAGGAACCATTGACCACAACTCTCTGGACATGGTCCTTCAGCCAGTTTTTAATCCAATTACAAACTATACTTTCCAAGACCTTACTTTACTTATTAAAAGTCTATGAGGAACAATACCAAAAGCCTTTGCATACCTCAGACATAGGCATCTTTACAGATGTGAACACATGCTTACAGGCATTCTGTATTTCTTTAACAATTGGAATGGCTACTGCTGTAAATCTGGGAGTATATATTGACAACATTACAACTTCCAGACAC
Organism: Bufotes viridis; assembly: GCA_033119425.1. Classification (NCBI taxonomy): domain Eukaryota; kingdom Metazoa; phylum Chordata; class Amphibia; order Anura; family Bufonidae; genus Bufotes; species Bufotes viridis. The sequence goes on along the minus strand of CM065599.1, from coordinate 34,577,304 downwards.
TGCTGTACTTTATAGTGCTTATACACTTGGAGCAGCATTTTGTGTATTGCTTTGTGTCCTGCTCCTCGTACAATGGACAGACAGTGGACAATGCAGTACAGTAGTGATACATCTTTCCTAATTCAAGGTCAATATTCTGCTGCCACTGCATGTCGGCGCAGTCAGGAAACCCTTAATATAGCTGTATTATTTACAACTCAAGGAACAACAGATCCTAAATTATTAACACTGACTCCCAACTGACTTTCAGCAATCCTGGATCATCTTATAGCAGCACACTCTGGTCTCTTTTTCCAAGGTTAATTTTTTAGACCACCACAAACATATCAAAAAAATTATATTTTCAGAAATTAGACTAAAAAAATCACCCACAAGAGGAACTGTACATGAGCGACACAGCTGACGACTTGAAGGGAAACCGTCATCTGCTTTAGAGCTGCTAAACCAGCATGCAGCTGGGGTTTAGCTTTCCAACAACGTCCAGTCCAAGACTCCTCTCCGGCAGCACTGGTGCACATACACATTGCATATATACGAAAGAGAGGACAATATACTTTGCCATAATGCTCATGTGCAAACTGCTTTTATGACTAGACCTTAGGGGTTTTCCGAGATTTTGATACTGATGAACTATTCTCAGGTTATCTGAACAGTGGGGGTCTGACACCCGGGGCCTCCGCCGATCAGCTGTTTAAAAAGGCACCGATGCTCCTGTAAGTCATAGGAATAGATGTTCCATAATCATTTTTACATGGGGACTGTAAGCAGTTACTACGACATGTCAGGAGGGGTGACAGGTCCTCTTTAAATAAAAAATGGCTGTTCATCATCATAAGAAAAAGGTAAAATGAGTTCACTTTAATGTGCTGACAATGTCTTCCTTTATTTACACCACAGTTTATATAAAGACACCCAGAAGTCTTGTGCGTTCAGCTCAAACATCCTTTCTTCCATAGGATTACACTAGTCAAGATGATCCTTGTGGAAGTAATGGCAATGTATCTTGCAATGACTTTCAGACTATGGCTTCCCTCTGATGGCAATATGGAGGAAGTGATGGCTTGAGACTGCACTGAGACTACTGTAATTAGATGTCAGCATTATCAAAGTAAATGGAGAGGGAAGACTAAGCTGGTCACGTCATTTATCATCCTTTCCCTTACCACTCCATACAGATGTGTCAGGCCAGAAGAGGAGCCATGAGGAAATGAAGGTTAGGTATGCATTCCTGCCTCTGTCAAACACTTTAGAGGTCGGTGTTAAAATTGATGGCAGCATTTAAGTAAATCTGCCCCATAGTGTTTTTTTAATTCAGCACTTTTTGGAGGTTTGACGTCACTCATCATCTGCCAGAGGATCAGTAGTTCAGCCACGCTGAGTTTACTGTGGCCACATCTACTGATGCTCGTTTGCGTTGGCCTGATTACACAGGCTGATCCTAACTAAATGTAGGAGGAACTGTTACTATAGCTGCCCATGCCTGCCTCTGTCCTGCTCCTCCAGGTGGGCACAGGAACCACTTCACTCACCCTCCTGGTCTTGGCCAGACCAACTGCACCTCCTCTGCTTCACCCATAGCACGCCCAACCGCTGGAGTCTCGTCCTTCTGCTGCAATCCTCAGCTTGCTCTTCTCTTCCTGGCCTGCTCTCCATACCCATAGGTCGTACAGTTCCTGCCACACCCGCACTAGCACGGGTGCCCCTTAGTTCTTTCTCAGCCTATGGCTGTCTGCCCCAGGGTATTTTAGGCACATTCCCCTGTGGCAGGGTACATGAGCAATAGGTATATCTAGTGTGCTAGTTCCTGCAAAGCTGCTGTGTTTCATTAGTCTGCCAATGTACCAACCTCTGCCCCATTTCTGATTCTGACCCTTCACTGCCTGCCGTGCACAAACTCTGTCTTCCTTGACCTCAGCTTGTTACTATGACATTTGCCTGATACCCTGGTTCTTTGCACCACTGTCTCTAACTTCTGTGGGTCAGCTGTCAGCTAGAACTAATCCAAGAGATAGCGGCCTGATGACTCGCTGCAGCAAAGTCCAGATCCTTGTATAGGGGTTAAAGGGTGACCAACAGGGCACTGCCAGTATAACATCCTTAGGTTTAGTCAAAAGTCAAACCCGTTGGTCGACAGTGGTTCCACCCCCACTGATCGTTCTTTCTATATTCAGTTCTATCAATTATAAGCAGCACATCACTCATAAGCGGCCCGAAAATTCTGTGGCCTAATAGGGCCTTTAGTTAATTAAGCCTCTCATAGTTTCCCTGGTCAAAAATGGAACAGATCAGCAGGAATTAAACTCCTGCATTCTGTGCACAATTTATACAAAACTATAATTCAGAAAAATGCAGAAAACGTTGCAGATGGTGTTGAGCAAATTTGTGTTTTATTTAAGTTCTGCGTCCAAAGTTCGGGTTCGGGTTATTGAAGAATCCCGTTATGGATTCCGCTACCACAACAGAATATGGAATCCATAACGGGATGCTTGGATAACCCGAACCCGAACTTTGGACGCAGAACTTAAAACACAAGTTCGCTCAACACTAGTTGCAGACTGATAAACACTGTGAGCAAATTTACAGCCCATTTACTTGTACAATTAATTACCAGGTATGGTGTTCCTTTATTATGAACGTTTACTGCTCTGGCTGGCCTTCCCATGCATAACATGTTCAGCCATTTATTTGGACAGAAAATTTTCCACAGTAGCAGCCATTATGGTGTCTTTTCTGAAGCCTGAATTATCAGCTGATCAGAAGGGGGTTTTATTGTGACAAGAACATATTTCTAATTATGCCTGTCAGATTCCCCCCTAGCTAAACACACATTGCCTATGACAAATATGCATTGCAACAGTACACCTTAAATGACTAAGTATGGCAGAAGGATATGGTTGTTTAAATGTCATGTCTGAAGATCAAGTTCTGATTAACGCCAAGAAATCCAAACCGTACGTACTGAACCACACACTTGGTGATTCATAATGGCAAAGAATTGGTCGGATTTTATTATTCAACACAGTTCCCCCTAGTTTCCCTGCACTCTACCCAACATCTGTTGTCTGTCTAATTACTATTCAGACGGGAATTTGTTAAATGCTGTACCTATGTTCACCAGTCCCAAGGGAATCGGATTCTAGCTATAGTGACGTACCTGGCAGAGTCTGACAAACATTAAGATGAGATTAAGAACCTAACAAGGAAAGCAACTAATGTAAATATAGACCAAGTCAGGGAAATCAGCCTGGAGATGCAGTTATAAATAGTAATGCTGCCGATTCCTTTGACAGGATTTTACCTGTTTCTTTTTTGTGCACTTAGAATATCTCGGTAATTCTCAAGGTTTTGTTGGAATTTTATACCTCCCAACACGCTACCATTGTGGTTGTCTAATTATTCATGTTGATGACAAACAGGACCAATCGTCTAATAAGGACTCCAAAATTAAAAGACTTGTCCCAAAAATAATATTCTGCAGTTTTCAAACCTGCAGCTGGATCTGGATACTTTTGTAATAGCCTATAAAATTATGTATTATAGCCACAGAGTTATTCACTGAAATCCATCTGTACAGCGCCACCTGTTTGCTCTTTTTCTAATTTGGCCTGCTGGACTGAGATGGACGCACATGCTCAGTTCCATCCTTCAATTGCCACCAGCTGCCGAAGAAAGGACACACCCTTTGAGAAAAGACACGCCTCCTAAACTGCCAGCTTGAAATAAATCCAGCATAACAAATGGAGCAATGAATGAGGAGATCTCTGGATCCATGTGAGGTTCAGGGCTGGTTCTAGCTTTGTTAGAAAGAAGTTGTCATGAACTAGATTATGTATGATTTTCATTTTTTACATTAAACATGGGCTAACCCCATTAACAACGACGGGGCTCTCTACTCCGAATCCAACATCATCGGCCAGCATGAACAGCGGCTACAAAGAGCTTCAATAGCGCTGCAGGACCAGGTCGCATCAAAGAGCTTGAGGTGCATATTCTGAAACACCACCTTAAAGCCTGGTCCCTAAATCAGGGACAGGAAAGTGAGGTTTTGGAAACATATACATTCACAATCCCACTCCCACATTCCTAGGGACCATATATTTTATTGATGTGTGTGAATGGTAACCCCAATCTCTTTCCCGGAATGTGAGTGACAACAATAGATCTCCACATAAGCATGGGGAGACAGATGTGGCACTCCCTGTCACTACACAGTGGACCAAACATATTTAGGATGGAGGATGACTGGAATTTTATTTCAAAATGGGGTTGCCTGAGACTAGGAAAATGTGGGGCATGGGCAGCAGATAGAATAAAATAACAGAATAAGTATTACTTACCTGTTGAATCACCTGACGCTCCAGCACCACCATTCCAGTCCTCCCTACCGATCTGTAGAGCTGACATCCCATCAATAACACATGACCTGTGCAGCCAATCATTGGCCTCAACAGTGTACTTCTTAAGGCCAGTGAATGGCTGCCGTGGTCAGGTGTTGTGGATGTGATGCAAGTTCTACATCCCTCATAAGAAAGACCGGCAGGGAGGACCATAATGGTGGCAATGGAGCAGCAAGCGGTTCAGCAGGTAAGTAATGATGATTTTGATATTTACCGCCATCCCCTGCCTGCGCCCCACTTTTTCTTCAATTCCTTCAAATGCAAGAGACCTTAGGGACTTCCAATAATCATCTTTTTTGCACCCAAATTGCTTCATTTTCTAAGCTTATTACACTAAACCTACTGAAGAGATTGCATGCACTTGATACAAATTGGCTACTTTTAAGGTTAACGAAAAGAATATTAAAAGCAAATATGGTATATTTTCCTGGTTAGATCAGAAAGCAAAATAGCTTGAAACTGATACATTCACTGGCAAATCTGTATAAAAATCTCCACGCCTCAACATTAAAATTGCAACATCAAGAAGGAAAAATCATAAAATTATTGAAATCACAGGATCGATAGACAGGTTAATGATATGCAAATTATTAAAGGGGTGTTCCCATCTCAGACAATGGGGGCAGATCACTAGGATATGCCCCCATTGTTTAATAGGTGCGGGACCCGCACCTACAACGAGAACGAAACGGGGAGCGCTGTGGCTGGAGGACCCCGGATTTCCCGAAGTTCGTCCACCATCAAGCGCTGCTCCCATAAAAGTGAATGGGAGCGCACCGCGCACGCGCGGCCCATTCTCCCATTCATTTCTATGGCGCAGACGAAAATAGCCGAGCCAGAGCTCGGATATTTTCGGAGGCCTCATAAAAATGAATGGAGGGCAGCTGGGCATGCGCAGTGCGCCCTCCGTTCATTTCACCGCTTCATTTTCATTGGAGGTGCGGGTCCCAGCGGTGGGACCCACACCTATCAAACAATGGAGGCCTATCCTAGCGGTATGCCCCCATTGTCTGAGATGGCAAAACCCCTTTAAAACATCTAGATTTATTCAGTATTGGCATGAGTGCCACACAGAAACACATGCACTTACACTCCTTGGCATGCTATCAGTGAAGTTATTAATGGTTGTCTGAGAAATTTTCTGCCACACTGAATACACTAGGGCACACAAATCATCAAGATCCATTGCTGACAGCTTCTACTGTAACTGCCAACCAATGACGTCCTAGATATGCCCGGAGATGATTCAGGCCATGGTAGCACGTTTAGGCCACGCATGCTGTTCATAGTGGCACAAGCAACTGGGACACTTTGGAGAAATGGCTGTACCACTGGTTCTGCAACCAAATCAATGTAACGCCGAGCTGTTAGTGTAAGCTGAAATTAAGACTAGAGGGGTCCGGCTACCGTATATTATGTCACCCCACACCATTATCTAGGGAGTAGGACCGGTGTGATGTTACCTTATGACGGCCTCCTCATGACGTTTCCCATGTGGTTTCCAGACCAATTTCCGGCTATCATTGCGTCCAAAAGACAAAAGTAGGATTCCAAAAGTCTCTCGGGTCAAGGATGCTGTCCCTCTCAGATTGCGACAAGTGGTGATAACTAGTACGTTGAGGAACAAGAGGCATCGCACAATCATCCCACACGACTTAATCGGATTTTTGAGGTTTTAATGTGGCTAAAAAAATGTTTATTTTAATCTGGATTTTATGCCCCACTCACATACCAAAGATTGGGGCTAGGTGCTTGAAAATTTGATCATCGGCAGGCTTAAGCAACACCTGCTGCACCCTCGATTTGCATGACATTACAGCTTGTCTTTCTTGGTGTCGCAATTTTAATGTTGAAGAGTGTATGCTCTACTACCAGCATTTCAAGACTGGGTGCTGGATTTTCCAGCACAGGTCAAGAACTAAAATGAAAACATTAAAGAAGAACTCCCGTATTCAACACAGTTGCATACATATATTTTTACACTTTACTTATGGTCACTGTATACAACTGATTGGCAGGGAAGTCACTCCTGTGGATAGGCCATCAATAGGAAAATGCCAGAAAACCCCTTTAATGTTCTCTGCTCTCTATACAGTTGGCATCCTGCTCTCACTACCTGGATTGGCGCTAACTCCGATTCTGACAGTTAAACCCCTCAGATGCTGCAGTCAATAGCGACCTTGGCTCCCTCTGTCCAACGATCAGTACTCCACGAACAAAATCACAGGATGCTCAGTACTTGTCATAACAGGTCTGCCATGCCCCAGCTGTCATTACATGCTGCCTCTGGTGAATGTAACAGATTGTCAGGATCACTATGCACTAATACAGAAGCTTTACAATAGAAACTGCAAGCGATCAAAAGAACACAGGTTCAAGTCTGCTAAAGAAAAATTAAAAAGTTATGGGTGTAGGGGAGTAACCATGGGGCATCAGAGCAAAACTTCCACCATAAACACTTTCAGCAACATGTACAAAAAAACCTTATGAAAGGTCTCCCTAATGCACAAGGCTAAAGCACACAGGGATAATGCCCATAGTGATATCACAGTACAGAGTTACAGTGATGTCATAATAGTAGAATAATGTGCACAGTAAGTCACAGTATAGGGACAGTGCACACAGTGATGTCGCAGTTCTGGCATAATACACACAGTGATGTCGCAGTTCTGGCATAACACACACAGTGATGTCACAGTTCTGGTATAACACACACAGTGATGTCACAGTTCTGGCATAATACACACAGTGATGTCACAGTTCTGGTATAACACACACAGTGATGTCACAGTTCTGGTATAACACACACAGTGATGTCGCAGTTCTGGTATAACACACACAGTGATGTCGCAGTTCTGGCATAATACACACAGTGATGTCACAGTTCTGGCATAACACACACAGTGATGTCACAGTTCTGGCATAACACACACAGTGATGTCACAGTTCTGGTATAACACACACAGTGATGTCACAGTACAGAGGTATAGAGGTAATGATGTTGCAGCACAGGAGTAATCTACTCAGTGATGTTACAAAATTGTGATTATACAAACAGTGATGTCACATGCAAATATAATGCATATATTATATCACAGTACAGGAATAATGTAGTGATGTCACAGCACAAGAAAAATGCAAAAGGTACTGCCACACAGAAGTGATAATTCAAACAGAAGAGGTTACCATAAGGCTCCGTAGTAAAACTTAAAAACCTTTTTTATTTTCCATTGCACCTTTTATAGATTTTATCACTAACTGCACCTTATGTAAGGGTATCAGAATATGGCAATACAAAGCAATTGTTTCTTTAAAAAAGAGCTCCAATTTTTTTTTTACGTAGTAAAAAATAAATTAAAAAGAAAACATATACATTTGGTATCTCCATAACTGTACTGACCTGTAGAATAGAGTTGTTGTTACCGTGCAGTAAACACCAGATGGATGGCACAGTAAACACAATGGAGGAATTTCATTGTTTTTTCACAATGACATCGCATATATATAGTTATATAATACAGTAGCCTCGTCGGCTGTTTCGACAGAAAAATAAAAAAGTTATGGCTTTTAGAAAGTGGAGATGAAAAAAGTGCTGGGTCCTTAAGGGAATATCACATTAAGAATCCTATAAAAAGGAGTCTTCCCAACAGGACAACACCTGTCGACTTCTTGTAAGCTTGGCAACTCTCTTTGAATCAGAGTGGATAGCCTTAAGAAAGAGGCTCTCACTCTGCCAGACTGAAGTAATCCATGTATTACATAGACATTAACGAGACTGTCTGGCTTTCCTATATTAATGACTTATCCTTAGGACACTCGGCACCCCAACATTCAGCTTTATGAAGCTGATAGGTCATCAATATCAGAAAACTGGACAATCCCTTTAATCTGGAGGTTTGCTGTGTATTTCCTTTGCAGCAGCTGAATTGTCTCTGGCAAACTCAGTTGTCTGCCGTGGTCCTGGGAGCCAGACTATAAGGCCCCTTTCACACGGGCGAGTTTTCCACACGGGTGCAATGCGTGAGGAGGACGCATTGCACCCGCACTGAATCCGGACCCATTCATTTCTATGGGGCTGTGCACATGAGCGGTGATTTTCACACATCACTTCTGCGTTGCGTGAAAATCGCAGCATGCTCTGTATTGTGCGTTTTTCACGCAACGCAGGCCCCATAGAAGTGAATGGGGCTGCGGGAAAATCGCAAGCATCCGCAAGCAAGTGGGGATGCAGTGCGATTTTCCCGCATGGTTGCTTAGCAACGGGACCAGATCTTTATTATTTTCCCTTATAACATGGTTATAAGGGGAAATAATAGCATTCTTAATAAAGAATGCATAGTAAAATGAAGAGGAAAGGGTTAAAAATAATAAAAGTTAACTTACCTTAGCCACTTGATCGCGTAGTTGCGATCTGTCCTCTCTTTCCAGCATCAGCTAACAACTAAAGGACCTGTGATGACGTCACATCACATGGTCCAATCACATGGTCCATCTTATGGACCATGTGATGTGACGTCATCACAGGTCCTTTAGTTGTTAGCTGATGCTGGGAAATAGAAGAGAGATCGCAACTACACGATCAAGTGGCTAAGGTAAGTTAACTTTTATTATTTTTAACCCTTTCCTCTTCATTTTACTATGCATTCTTTATTAAGAATGCTATTATTTCCCCTTATAACCATGTTATAAGGGAAAATAATAAATTCTCCAGAATACCTTCGGGCTTCGGGTCTGGGTACCAAACATGGCAATTTTTCTCACATGCGTGCAAAACGCATTACAAACGTTTGCACCCGCGCAGAAAAATCACGCATATTCCCGCAACGCACCCGCCTCTTATCCGGCGTCAAACATGACGCCCGTGTGAAAGAGGCCTAAGGGTACCTGCACATGGCGCCGATTTGTAAGCAGACAATCAATCTGCTTGAAACCCGCAACAAATGACACCTAAATCTGCACTTTTTGTTGTGGTTTTGATGCATTCTTTGTGCATTTTGTATGTTTTTTTTTTTGGTGTGAATTTATCTGTTTATGTTAACAACACCATTGAAGTCTGTGGGGAACACTACATAAAATGCAGAATCACACAAACAATTGACGTTCTGCAGATCTCAAAACCCATACGGCAGGTCAATTTCCGTCCGGAGGTAAAAAAGCAAAGTGTAACTGAAATTTGACAAATCTCATTCACTTTGCTGGTATTGTATTATGCGTGGAAGAAACGCACATAGTCTGCATCGGGTACCCTAAGTAATGTAAAACAAAAAGTTGAAAAACATACAAAAATTTATAATCTGTTGAGAAAGATAAAATTGAATTCATTAAAAATAAAATCATCAAATTAAATCAAACTCACATCTAACCATGAACATTCTCATGGCGGCCTTACGAAGTATTGATCATTACTGGCTGAAAATAGACCTGACCGCATATCTTGCTTAGAAACAAATGTTCTAGGAAAAACATACATGAAGAATTAGAAGGGAACTATTTTACAGAAAATGATCAAGTCACGGTTGCTGTTTCTTGACGGCAATGGCCACTCAGACTTAATGATGCCATGAACCGACTGATGTACTGGGAATGCTTGCACTGTCTCCTGGGGCCAAATAATTAAATTCTAATTGAATTTTCATTTTACATCATTAGCCTCTGATTTTTGAAGCAGCATTATATTGTGAATGTAATTTTTCCATCATTTGCTAACCAATACCTAGTGTTCAAAACTAGTGTTTCTATGGCTTGACATGCGGATACACACTGTTATCATGGCTGCCGTGCGCTGGACTACTCAGAGCAGAAAAGCTCACAATGGCGCACAGCTCCCAGCTAATCAATGGCTTTTGAAGTAATCTGCATTGCGTCACGTTACACAGCAGCCTGGGCAGAAGCCACATTATGAGAATTTTATGGTCCTATCAAACTATTATGCCCAGTATGTGCCTGCTGACATGTAACTAACTGGAAGAGAGGTCCCGACAAAAGATTAGAATTTTTAGGATCAGAAACAGCATGAACACATGAAAATTCATGAGACCTGCACAGAGTTACTAAAGCGCAGCAGCTCCGATCACACAGTGTGATAATGGGGGCACCTTGGAGCACTGACCCAAAATACAGAAAAGATTAGAAAAAAATAAGTCCTTGACTGAACTGAAGAATACAGGCTGAGATATATATATATATATATATATATATATATATATATGTGTATGTATATATATATATATATATATATATATATATAATTATATATATAGTGAAAAGATCGGACCGCACTCCTATTCAGGTTCCAAAAGGTGAAAAAAAACTTTATTGACCCATCGGGTGGCAAGTGCGACGTTTCGGCTCACATAAGCCTTCCTCACTTGCCACCCGATGGGTCAATAAAGTTTTTTTCACCTTTTATAACATTTGGGACTATACCTGGAGCCCTGAGTCGGGCATTGCACCCGCTACGCTGTTTGTGGATGGTGCTGCCGATGCTTTTTTCTACTTATTATACATATTTATTACATAGTTTGAACCAAATTTATCAACTGTTTTGCGCAAAAATTTTGCACATTCAAGTGAATGAAGAAAGTGCTTGTAATTACACTATGCCACATCTCCACTGGACGAGAAGTGGTTTAACGACGAGTATGCGGCACTCACATGGAGCGCCTCCTACTCTTCAAACAGCTGATCGGCAGGGATGACAGGATGCCATGTGTTGGACCTTCACCAACCAAATATCGAGGACCTATCCTGCAGATAGGACACCAATTTTAATGGCTGGACAACCCCTTTAAGTCTGAGGCTTCTTTCCCAACCACTTTGGAGTGGTGTAAAAGTGCAAAATGTTGCAAAATTGTTGTGCAAATAAGTCAAAAAGTTGCAAATCCCTATTTTTATTTCTGCAACATTTTGAAGCCAGCATTCTGGATTGCATGACCTGATAAATTCCCCTCACAATGACTGTGTGATTGACTGCAGGAATATTACTGCAGGCTGAGATATTCCTGCCGTTAAAATGCTGAAAAGACCCTCAGAAACCCCTTAAAGCAAGTATTAACTAAGCTTTATTATTCAAATCACATTTAGACTTTGTGTCATGTACATTTCCTATTACATTACATTTTGCAGAAAATCATCTGTTTTAGTACTGATAAATTCTAGCACTAGGCTTTCATCTAAAAGCTGTGCACAGATAACTTCAACCCTCACCAAGAACACCCACTCTACAATAAATAAGAACATTTGCTCGGCCACCACCTGGGAAAGGCTTTTAGTAGTTTTTACTCTACACAATAGAATATACCTTTTTCTGAAGTTTTAATACTTTGGGGTTTTCTTCACCACTTTCTTATATACATAAAGGGGCAGATTTACAAATACCGTCTGAGGCCTCATACACAGCCGTATGTATTTTGCAGTCCGCAAATTCTGGAACCACAAAACATGGATACAGTCTTAGTTGCGTTCAAAACGGATAAATTGCCTTTTTTATGGGAATTTTGCATCAGTGTGTTTATTTTATATGCATTTTTCAATTTTTAATGCCCTTTTTGCATCCGTTTTTAACTGCCGTTTATTTCATAGGCTTAGTGTATACATAATGCCCCCACGGTGCCCCCCCAGTATAAAGAATGGCTCCCATAGTGACCCCCCCCCCCAGTATAAAGAGTGGCCCACATAGTGCCCCTCAGTATAAAGAATGGTCCCCATAGTGCCCCCAGTACAACGAATGGCCCACATAGTGCCCCTCAGTATAAAGAATGGTCCCCATAGTGCCCTCCAGTACAAAGAACGGCTCCCATAGTGCCCCCCCAGTATAGAGAATGGCCCCCATAGTGCCCCCCAGTATAAAGAATGGCCCCCATAGTGCCCCCCAGTATAAAGAATGGCCCCCATAGTGCCCCCCAGTATAGAGAATGGTCCCCATAGTGCCTCCCAATATAGAGAATGGTCCCCATAGTGCCTCCCAATATAGAGAATGGCCCCCATAGTGCCCCCCAGTATAGAGAATAGCCCCCATAGTGCCCCCCCGTATAGAGAATGGCCCTCATAGTGCCCCCCCAGTATAGAGAATGGCCCCCATAGTGTATAGTATACATAATTTACCCTTGTGTGCCCTTAGTAATTATAGTGCCAAAACCTCTGCCACCCCCAGCAATTTAAAAAATAAATATTTATCATATTAAATGAAAAGCAAGGGAACACTTACTTTGCACTGGAGTCACCAGGACCTGATGCTCAAGTAACCCCTCAAACCCTTTTTTTTTTACAGTGTACACGTTTTTTACATCGTCGTTACAACAGGCCCATTGATTTCCATGGGGTCCGTTTGGCCGTGAAAATGGGCAAAAAAAAGAAATTGCTTTTTTGACGGCTGCTATTCACTGGCTGTTAAAAAAAACGCCCATGTGAATGGCCCTAAAGACTTTAACTGGTTCTGAAAACGGCCGTGTGACTTTCTCACTGTTGAGTGAACGAGCCCTAAAGATGAATCGGATATATCATCCAGCATCAGCCACTATGATAAATTTGTTACATTTTCAGATTGTCTTTCTACATTTACTCTATCTACAAATTAGAGAAGATAAGTAAATGACCCCCAGGAGCATTTTATATCACTTCTGGTTTTGAAAAAGGTTTTGCGTCAGCAAAAGGTTAAATCTAAGGGGGGAACATGGATGTTTGTTCTTTTCTCTTGGGATCTATTCTAACACTAGCACTATCGTAGATATACCTTACCTGAAACCTTTACAAGTCATATTGTGTTCTGTTCACACATGTATTAATAGGGTCCACTGGGACTTTCTGGTATATTTGCAGCAAGAAAAGCATAGACTGCTGCACTGTTCTTGCAGTAGAAAATACAGGAACGTGCATGGAGCCTTAAAGTCAATTAGTTCAGTCCCTATTTGCCGGTGCTCTTTTTAAAAACATATTTCATACTGTCATGTTTTCGCTGAAAACAGAACCATGAACCTCGTGAACTCAGCCTTAGATCTTGACTTATGTAATGCCTGTGTTGACAACCAGTGAATATGGTGGTATGAAGATGATAAAGATCACGTATTAGTCAGATGATGAACCCTTACAGCAGGGGCGGGGAACCTTTTTGCTGCCGAGGGCCATTTAGATATTTGTACCATCATTCGCGGGCCATACTAAATTCTCAACTTAAAAATTTGACTGCTCTATTTGGTCAAACTTATAATTGACTTTGGGGCGAGTTACAGAAATTGCGCTTTAATTTAAAAAAATCTAGAACGCTGTAGAAGCTCATCCCAGGGGGTCCAGAGATGGGTTCACCCAGATTTCACTCTCCCTGCCATTGTCCCTGCCTCTTTCTTCGCAACGGTCTCTGCCTTTGTCCCTTTCTCAGCCTCAGATCTGCCCCTCACCTCCATCAGCCTTAAATCAGCCTCTTATCAGACCCCCCAGCCTACATCAGCCTCAGATCAAACTCCCATCACACCTCCCAGCCTCAGATTAGACCCCAATCAGACCCTCCCTAGCTTTAGATCAGACTCCCAGCCTTAGACCAGACCCTCATCAGAGCCTCTCCAGCCTTAGATCAGACCCCCAGCCTCAGATCACACCCCATCAGACCTCCCAGCCTAAGATCAGACCCCATCAGACCATCCGTAGCCTTAGATCAGCCCATCAGACAATTCCTAGCCTCAGATCAGACCCCCAATCCTCAGATCAGCCCCGATCAGAACCCCCCAGCCTCAGATCAGCCCTATCAGACCCCCAGCCTCAGATCAGACCCCCAATAGGCCCCCCAGGCTCAGATCAGACCCCCAGCCTCAGACCAGACCCAGACCAGACCCAGATCAGACCCTCCCCAGCCTCAGATCAGCCCCCATCAGACCCCCAATAGGCCCCTAGCCTCAGGTCAGACCCGCAGCCTCAGATCAGAATCCCCAGCATCAGATCGGACCACATCAGACCCCTCATCCTCAGATCAGACCCTCCCCAGCCTCAGATCAGACCCTCTTCACCCTCCATTAGCCTCAGATCAGCCCCAATCAGACCTCAGATCAGACATTTAAAATAAATAAATAAAGTTACGAACGGCGCTGCCACTTGGCAGATTCACTTACCCTCCCTGGTCTTCTTCCCGCTGAGCAGCACTATGACCTGACGGCGCACAGTGTCAGGTCATAGTGTGCGTCTACGCGCGCTACGTCCTGACACTGTATGTGTCAGGACACAGTCCGGGTCTGGAACAAGACCAAGGAAGGTCAGGATAGCGAGTGCAGTTCTCACATTCCTGTACCTCCCACATGCTAATGACCGCTTCCATCATGGAAGCGATCATTAGCATTTTCACAATATGTTCTGGCAGGGGGCCACATGAAATGCAAATGCTGGGTCCTCTCCATTGTGATTGACAGGGCCAGGCAGTGTAAATGTAAGCACGGTAGGTCTTGTCAATCAAAGTGGAGAGGGTGCAGCAGTTGCAGAGAGAGCAAAGCCTCTAGGTGTAATGGTAACGCCCCCGTTGCTCCTAGAGGCTCATTTGCACATATTAAAACATCACTTTTCTCAGCAATGCGGGCACATATCAACATGGGACCAACACAGATGCCTTCAGCTGCCAAGCGCACATGCAGCAGGTCAGCTAGTGTCATAGGTACAAATCTGCTGACAGATGCCCTTTAAATAAACAAGACTGTGGAAAAACGTAGGTCCTGGGGGGCCCCAGGGGTTGACGCCCATCATTCATGTAAAAAAACAAAAAAAACTTTATTTACAACAGGTACACTACAGCTCTATCTTCAGATCAGAAGTAGCCAAAGTATTTTTATATACTGTAACCCAGAAGAAAATCTATAGCTGAAGGCCTGGTGAAATCATCTTTTTGCAAATGTTTCTGCACCTTCTATGAGATACATGTGAAATGATTATTACATTTGGAAAAACAAGTATATATGGTAAAGTGCTTAACCGAGTGCTATCCTTAAATAACACGTGTGCATCCTGGCACAGCAGCAGGCAATACTAACCCCCAACAGATTCTAATGATAGATGAAAAGAGAGCAGGAAGCAAAGTACATACAAAAAAAAGGTGGCTGAATGGTTTCTAAAAGCTGACTGTCAATGCATCTGACAGCTGGGAAGCACTTAGCATTGTCAGAGCCGAAGTGTGGAGGGAAAGCAAGAAGGAGATCACAAAACAATGCAAGTACCTTCATGAAAGAGCAGGTCTCAAAACGGCGAGGAAAAGTAATTCCATGTATGGAGGCAAAGCCATAAAAACAGCTGTAAAACTAACAATAACCAGATTACAAAATAATGCTTTCAAACGCTAATCTAAATAGGGAAAGTGTGTCTCCTTGAAGTCAGGTCTCAGCTAGACAAATGGATTATTTTCTGAGTGGCAAGAAAGGGCAGGTTTCCGTAAGAGAGAAGGGTATTAAATATTGTTATTGTTTTGCAAACCTACTGAATTACTAGATTTTGCGAATTTGTGACCTGATAAGCTTGTCTTTCCAAGCCTTTGCCTCTCTCGGCTTTCACACTCTCATACGGGTCAACTTTGCCCTGTCACAGAATTTCAAACCTGGCAAACATAGAGCCAGAGAATGGGAATGACAGGCACCAGCCTCGGGCAAGCAGCTGCCCAACTAACCTCATAAGACAAAGTAACAGAATCCTGAAGCGGGAAGATGATTCTGAATTGTCCTATATTTAGTGTCGGACACAAGTGATGGCAATCGGAAGAGACAGCATGGGCCGCGCCGCATCCCCGAAATACCCGTATCAACGGCATCTTTCCAACAGATGAAGTCAGCAAGTTAGAAGAGACAATGGCTGTGAACAGAAACCAAGCATGCCCTGCCTGCAACTCCTCATGGCCATCGGATATACAAGAGAGTCATTCGTTCCTGGCCTTGGATAGTTCCAGAATAAGGAATAAAGGCCTTTTTTAACCCCTAGTATTGATGCTTGACAGGCTAATATGTCTTAACTAATATGCTGTTTGAACCCTGAGTCGCTTCTGCCCACCTCGTCTTGGCTACATCCTCAGCGCTATGACGTTTCATACATAAAATGACTGCAGCAGCAAATCGCTGGCCATAGAGGTGACGTTTAAACTAGCACGTTAACGCTGTGTCCAGTGATCAGCTACAGTGGTCAAAGACAGAGAATGTCCTATAGAGTCCAAAAAGGGGGTATATTACCAGACATCACAACCAAAGTACCAGTGTCTACTTCATAATTGATAGAGGTCACAGCTATGTTGGCTAAAACATACTTAATAAAATTATCTGTCTGCAGCCACCACTAGGGGGAGCTCCCATCATCTCAATAATAAATCTATCTTCATTAAGCACCCCTAGTGGTGACTGTAGGAATTTTGTAATTAAACTATTTGATTGTGTAAAGCAGAAGTTCGCAACCAGCGGTCAAGTCACATGTGGCTTGTGACCCACTGTGGCATGGCTCTCCACTGTAAACTTGAGTTATGGCCACGTGTACTGACATTGGACAGTTTGGATGGTATGATACTAGAGTCAAATCTGACAACAAATGTTTGCAAATTCATGATTTCTTGCTTGTCCACATTTAATGTCACTTCTCAATTTCTGAGTTGAATGTGGCTCCCAACCATTGCTCAAAGTTGAAAGTGACTAACAAAGTACGAAAAGGTTGTCAAGCTTCGATGTAAAGGGCAGCAACAGAATTAGAGATGTATACCAGAAAAGTAAGACCATCAACCCCAGTACAGATATATTATGAAATTAATGAGCAGATCATTTTGGACTTAATTCCTGAAAAATACCTAACAGTATGTATTTAATAAAAATGAACTACTGCTTTATGCTTTTTCTATACAAAGCAAATACAAAGATTACTTGTCAGAAAAGGGTTTTACATGTACTTTATTTCTAACATGAAAGATCATCTAATGTTGGGAATTTGAGGGTATTCCAGTTAGAACAAGTTTTCCACTATTCACTGGATAAGGGATACACTGACGAGTAAAAGAGTAATAATGTTTTGAACTTTTGACTTTCAGGCTCCATATCTCACCACACACTACAGCTTCGAATGTGAGACTGCCATCATTTTATCTTGGCTATCTCATACATAAATTGAACTTGCAACTATTTAGCATATGATTAGTTATGCAGATTCTTGTCATGTAACTGCATTGTTACTGTTTTGCTCCTAAAATTTGACATTTTAATTTGAATTCTTTTGTTAGTATTTTGGAAAACACCTTTGGCTTTTAACACTGCGTAAATCCTTCTGGGCTCGATCAGATTCAAGTATGTCACGACCGAAATCTGTTCCCAGGTCTCTTCTACACGTTCCCAATGTTGGTGTATACTGGTCGACTCACTTGAGTATGAATACAGCTTTTTCTTTAACTCTACCCACAAGTGTTCGATTGGGCTGAGGTCTGGGGACTGTGGGGGCCAATCCAGCACCTCTACGTCATGGTCATTGAACCATTTCTTCACCAATCTCGACGTATGCTTCAAGTCATTGTCCTGCTGGAACACTAAATCTTCCTTTTCATACCCATAGTACTCGAGTGTGTGAAGTAACTCGTCTTGTAGGATACTCACATATAGCTCAGTATTGAGACCGCCATTGATTCTGGTCAAGTATCCAATGCCTTTGGCTGTGGAACAACCAGGGCTGTGGAGTCGGTAGATAAATGCTCCAACTCTGACTCCTCAGTTTTTGGTGCTTCAGACTCCCCGACTCCTCTGCATTTAATATGCGAATGTATTTTATACATTTCCCTAGTAGAATCCCATAGTCATGTTTAAAGTTTAAGCTAACAATCTGAGTTTACAAGTTTTTATAGCCTTAGCTGAATGACAGCAGTTTTTCAAATGGTTTACAGCTTCAGTCTTGAACTATTGACTATCCATTCCCTTCACTTATTCAAGTGTCTCTAGTCCTGCAAAAAGCATATTTACTTAATCAGTTATCAGTGAGAGGCTAGGTTAACCATGGGCGTTGCGTTCCCTGTAACAGCGGAACACAACACAATGGAAAGTATAAGTATTGTCGCTCCTTAACTGTGCGTTGCGTGCCATATAGTGAAGCATATGAAAAGCATAATTCTTTACAGTCACTTAACGTGTTCGTTTTGCGGTAACGTGACGCACTGCATGCATTGGCTTTTAGTCTTACAGTAGAGAAGTAATTAATTATAAATTTTTGTGAATTGAGACATTTAAACTTGCTTTTTATTTTTATTCCGATTTCAATTGAGTAGGAGTCGGAGTCGGTACATTTTTTGCCGACTCCGAGTACCCAAAATTTACTCCGACTCCTCGACTCCAACTCCACAGCCCTGGGAACAACCCCATATAATCAGGCTTCCTCCACCAAACTTGACAGTTCCTTCAATTTCTCGATCCGTTAGCCTGCTTTTCCTTTGTTTCTTCCAGACCCCTTTGCCCTCATCACAGCCCAGTCTATTGACTTTCGTTTCATCGCTCCAAATCACCCATTCCCAATCTTCTACTGTCCACTGTTCGTACTTTTTTGCAAATTCGAACAGACGCCTCTTATGACGATATTTAAGTCGAGGCTTCATCACCTTTTTTCAGGCCACCATTTCACACTTGTGTAATGCGCGTCGCAGGGTGTTTTCAAGAACGTCTGTGATCTCACTATTACGAAGCATACGAACCACCTCCACTGCCGTGTTTGTCACGCCAGAATTGATAGAACTTGGGATCCTTTTTCTTGTGAATGGTGATGGTCAAACCTGCACGGCCTAACAGCTATTTCCTATACAGTGGATAGAGGATATCTTGCTCATACCTGGTATACCCCTTTAAATTAAAGCATTAACCATAGCATCTTGTGAATTTCTTGTCGCAAGCACAGATCAGTATTTCCTAAATGTGAGATGTAAAAGCACTGTAGTGGGGAATTTTAGTATGGCAGCAATGTGCAGCAATGTTACTGAACTTCTGTACGGTGCAGCAATAATGGCTTTTCATTACTCCACCAGGTGCAGACTGATGTTCTCCAAATATACTGAAAAGGCTATTTCTCAAATAAAACCCCCCACTGATACATTGTTTCCTTGCAGACACTCATGTTCTGCCAAACCACAATATATTGTTATTCTCTATTTTGTAGTCATCATGGGATTATCTATTTCTTAAAACAAACAAAGAATATTTCTTTCAAAAAGTCTTCATTTTTCAGCCCAAATCCCGTGGGCACATGGCAAGCAATCAGGTAAATGCCAGCTTCTACCTACGCACTTTCAGGAACACAAACCAAGAACTTACTGTGTTTTAAAATATAATACATTGTCTATCTGCACAATATTAACCTTTCCCGACCCTCCGGTTTTGAGCCAATAGGGACATACATGGGAACATATAACAGGCATTATTCAAAGAATACTTGGGTTTATAAAGCGCTAAGTGCACCAACCTGCAGAACTTAGAAGAACACCATAATCCGTCCCACGCTGCAGCACATCACTTTCCGCCTCCTTCTCTGCCGCTTCGTATCGGTCCCAGTTGGAAAGGATTTTCCTCCTGGAAAACCCTGATGATAGCTCTTCGTGCTCTTGATGCTCAACAACATCATTTCCTTCCTTTCAAAAGAAGAACGCTTAATGTCAGGAGCTTCATCGAGTTACACTAAGACAATACAGGTATGTGGCATAATTAGCGCGATCAGCAGAAATATCAAGTGATATTTACTCATCAAAAGAGAACAACACAAAATGGCCCTTTTACTTTTATACATCTGCGTTCTACCCTCTAAAAAAAGAGCATTCAAGAAGCCATAGAAAAGCACCAACAGCACTAACTGGGGTAGACTAGTCCTTAGTAAAACGTTCTAGAGCAGTGATTTTCAGTATTTCTCAACCCTTCAACCCTCTAAAAAAATTGTATTTAAGAAGTTATAGAAAAACACCAACAGCACTAAGTAGATAGGACAATCCTTAGGGTTTTAGAGCAGTGCTTTTCTGTATTTCTCAACCCTTCACCCCTCTAATCCAAAATAATACTTCTAAGTATTCCCAAGGCTATAATCATACACTTTGCTGCTCTAGCATGAGAGCAGTGCAAGTACCCACTAGAGACAAGGCTCGTACCCCGTACTTGTACCACAGGTTAAAGGGAGTCTTTCACCCCAAAAATCCATTTTTCAACACACACATCTTTCTTTGCAAAATTGCCCCCACATTAAAAAGCTTCTTACCCTATTGCTGTACCTCCTACAGATCTTCAGAAAATCACTTTAATTGCAGATCTCAAATCACAGTTGAAGGTGCCCAGGAGCGGCATCATAAGGGCCGGTGCCCAGGCCGCGCGCTCATCTTCATAACTTTCCACTCCCCCTTTCACCCAGTAAAAAGGGTAAAAAGCTTTTTAATGTGGGGGCAATTTTGCAGAGAAAGATGTGAGTGTTAAAAAATGGGTTTTCGGGGTTAAAGACTCCCTTTAACAATCTGGGATTCTTAACCACTTGCTCAGGATCCACCTCAGGTTCTCAAGCTCCTGTAAAATTACTAGAACCTGGCAATAAGGTCAAAACCACATCACTGGCAGTAAACCTTAATTTTGTTATTAATGGCTTTTTCCTTCTAATATTCAGGGTGGCTCATCCTCACTTTTTACACTGGGAACGATTTGGTGACCTACAAAAAGTAAGGAGTAATGTTCCAGAGTTTCAAATGTTCTCCTGATAAGCAATAGCAGTCACTAGCTTAGTGTAGAAAGCTGGTACAACATACAGATGTAGCCAACATTATCTTGGCTGGTATAGTACGTTAATGTAACAAAATCACATTACAGTAATACAAATGGTGTTAAATTGACGATCCTGGTGTGCCTGGAGTCAAGATAACGCTGGCTACATCTGAATTTTAAATTATTTAAATGCAATAATTTTTATGTAAAAATAAATAAGATAAGGCTTCCAATACATCTTGTATGATATAAATGCAAGGTAATTATGTTTCAATTTGGGTTAACACAAGAGTTGTGCTGTTACTTGAAGAAGAAAAAAAAACAAGGAATACGTAACCCTGTGGCTTATTTTACTCCTTATGAAAGTATAAATTTTGATTTTGGGTCTGAATTATGTAATTATCATCGTTTAAAACAGACTACTATGTGAAGTAGTGAACCCAAGCTCTGAGTGAAACCTTTAAAAAGCGCCATTACTGCTTAGTAGCAGGGGTTGTTCAGTTTGGACAATCCCTTTTTGCTAGATGGGTCATTCACTTGACAATAAACCGATCACAGGGTGTCCTGCAACTGGAACCCCTGCAATTACGGGGGAAGGGGCTGGAAGTAAGGGTTCAATTACCCTACAGCAGTTCCACAGTGGAAATAAGGCATCAAACAGTTCTCATTGAAATGGATTGTCAGCGTAATGCATGAACGTGGCTGGTCCTCTAAAACGAGACACACTTTGCAGCTTCTCTCTAGCAAGAAGGGTCCAGAATACTGGAACTGCCTCTATTTCATAAAAGTGTGTCAGAAAGTGGAAATTTGAATAACTATTTGGTTGTGTAGACTGTAGATCAGTGGGAAACCGTATTGTCATTTTGACTTTAGCCTGATAGGCTATGTACACCTTTGGAGTCAATTTTTTTTAAGATGGCATTTTAATTATTTTTGGCTAAAAATAGATTGCATTTAACTTATTTTTGGCTAAAAATCATATTTTCAATTGGCCTTTATTAAAAATATTGAGCTGTTCAGTCACAAAGGGTTAACTGTTTTTCTAACTGTGTGACTGGTACTTTCCCTTTGTGCAGTTCATCTAATTACCCTTATTTCTAAACTACTGAGAGGTCATAAACACTTTCTTATCAGTAAGATAAGGATTGAGCTATAGTGAGTGTTTATAATGTGAGAGAGCAGAGATAAGGAGTCCGTCTGCTCCTCAGATGATGGAAAGGACAAAAAATCCACAGGCAGCTAGTAGAGCATCTCAGCTCTGTACAGAAAAAAAAGGGATTCCATATTGTTAAAAAATGATTTTTAGCTCAAAATAGGCATAATGCAATAATAAAAAAAATTGCCCCTAAAGGTGTATATAGCCTTTAAAGTAGCTTGATGTATGAATGGGTAAAGCATTCTTTAATTCTTGTCCACCACTATTTTCTGACTTGGATTTGTTGACTGTTCTGCCCAGCATCTTGAGGAGTTATAACAGGTTTGCCTTTCCTTCTGTAAAAATGACAGGTCTGTTCTGGGGAAGAGTGAAAAGTGGTATTAGTTCAACCAGAGAAGGACCAGACGTAACAGAGTGATTCATTGTACATCTCTCCAACTTAGGCTACTTTCACACTGGCGTTTTGGATTCCGTTTGTGGGATCCGTTTCAGGGCTTTCACAAACAGTCCAAAACGGATCAGTTCAGCCCCAATGCATTCTGAATGGATAAGGATCCGTTCAGAATGCATCAGTTCGGCTCCGTTCCGCTTCTATTCTGTTTTGGAGGCGGACACCAAAACGCAGCATGCCGTATTTTGGTGTCCGTCTGAAGAGGCGGAGCCTAACGGATCTGTTTTGAATTGAAATGTAAGTCAATGGGGACGGATCCGTTTTCAATGACACAATATGAAAAGTTGTTATTCTAAAAATCTTCATCTACTTGCATATTATAAGTTATACCAGCAAGAATTAGTCTTTATGTACAAAACTATGATTTAAATCAAGCCTTACTGACTAGTGATTTAAATCAGTTTGATTTAAGGACTCGGCCTTATTTCACCTTAGGACCAGGCCCTTTTTTGCAAATCTCACCAGTGTCACTTTATGTGGTGATAACTTTTAAACGCTTTTACTTATCCAGGCCATTCTGAGATAGTTTTTTCGTCACATATTGTACTTCATGACAGTGGTAAAATGCAGTCAAAAAATTTCATTTTTATTTATAAAACAAATACCGAATTTACCAAAAATTTGGAAAAAATTTGCAAAAAGTTACAAGGCTTAGAAGTTTAGAAGCAAATTTTCCAAAACCCACTTTTTAAGGATCAGTTCAGGTCTGAAGTCACTTTGTGAGGCTTACATAATAGAAACCACCCAAAAATGACCCCATTCTAGAAACTACACTCCTCAAGGTATTCAAAACTGATTTTACAAATGTCGGGTCAGAGGGCGCGCTTACGTGCACTATGACCTGACGGGTGACCACGGAGCGGGGAGTAATAGCAAGTGCTGCCCTCCCGCTCCGTGGTCACATGACACAAACGAATCCTCGATGCAAAAAAATTGCATTGAGGATTTTTTTGTGTCGAATTACTCGATTAAATCGAGTAATCGTTTCAGCCCTACATAAATCTATATACAGTGATCCCTTAAGATACAAAGGCCTCAGGACACAATATTTTCAATATACAATGGTCTTTCTTCGGCAATTGTGAGCTGGAAGTAGAATCAACATACAATGCCTCACACCCAAATCCAACCATCAACATGGGCATTTCTCTGGCAAAATACCTGTTCAGATGAGCTACTCTCATGTAATCTAGGAATGGGCGACTTAATGTTATTTTTCAGGTACATCTGTAGTGTACAGGGCCCTTAAGAAGCTCCTGTCCTCATCAGAGAAAGCGATTTACAGGATCCAGCAGCCATTTATGGCTCTCATACGTAAGGACTTGCTGTCAGCTATCTGCCTATTTTTCTTAAATCTCCATCTTATTTTGGGATGTCATTTTGGGGCTTCGAACCAATTAATAGTTTCCCATTCATAGTTCCTGCGTAGCAGAACACACGGTCTAAACAGCGGTCTGCTGCTTGGGAGCAATGATTTTCTATGGGGGCAAGTAACTTCTCTAGCAAACGCTCGTCCTTATACATTAGAGGCGATTGCTGCACGTAAATGTAGCTTTCATCTCCACTGACGATCAGGCAATTATGAAGAACTTCTGGCTTGTTCCCAACAATTGCTTGACACATTGGTCCGTGTAAAAGGACCTTAGAGGGGTTGTCCGCTTTTTACTACTGACGACCTATCCTCAGGATAGGTCCTCAATATCAGATGAGTGGGGATCTAACTCTCGGCACCCCTGCCGATCAGCCATTTATCTGCTCGCCGCAGGAATTGCAGTGGTAAACAGGTAATTACAAGTATGGCGTCCCATTTCTTCTATGGGACGGCTCTGTCTGTTTAAGTAAATACTATAGAGCCGTGAAGTGAATGGAGACGCCATACTTGTAATTATTCCTGCTCACCACTGCAATGTTTTTTTTAAACCTCAGCTTATTAACAAAGATAATAGAGCTGACAATACAGTAACAACTTTGTCCAAGGCTTATACAGTCAGCATTGTAAGTACATTGTGCGACAATCAGACACCGGTACACTTAGTTACAGGTAAGCAAGAGCAATGACAGAGATCGCATCCTTCATTGGGATGACAAATCGTGTTTAACCAGAAGAGGAGATTGCAGTGGTAGTTTGGGCAGCCAACAAGGACTGGCGCATGCTTGGAACAGAATATAAGGTGCGTCGGGATATGCACCACGTGCCCCGCACTTTGTCAAACTTTGAGGCTATTGCAGTGTTTAAAAACTAAGGCAACATACGGCAGAACTTAATTTATCTGTGTTTTCCACATACTTATGGATGGCGTGTTGGCAGATGGCAGAAACAAAGGTTCCATAAAGGAATATGGCCATTTAATGGTCCCAATGCTCCTCGTCTAATAAACCCAAGAGACCGCTCCGGGCTGCATGGGATAGGACTGGATAACAAGGTTGAAAGGAAGTCCGCCACCCCCTTTCCCCTTCACCACTGCAATGTTGACGGCAAGCAGTTAAACAGTGAAGATAAGGCAGCGCTTATATGAACACTGCGTTCTCTTCAAACAGCTGATCGGTAGAGGTGCCGGGAGTTGGACCTTCGCCGATCTGATATTGATGACCTATCCTGAGGAAAGATCATCAATAATAAAAACCCCTTTAAAGAGGTATTCATCACAGACAATGGGAGCACATCCATGGGCGTAGCTATAGGGGGTGCAGAGGTAGCAGTCGCTACCGGGCCCAGGAGCATGAGGGGCCCAAAGACCCTTGTGCCGCATAAGAAGACACACAAAGCACTGAGGGAAGGGGGGCCCAAGCTGAACTCTTGCACCGGGGCCCATGAGCCGTTAGCTACGCTCCTGAGCACATCGCTAGAATATCTCTGCTCAGCCGCCCTAGATTCATTTCTATGCTGGCTCGGCTATTTCCGTCTTCCACATAAAAATGAATGGGATCAGGGGCCGCGCGTGTGTGGTGCGCTCCTATTCACTTCTATGGGAGCAGCGCTTGGTGGTGGACGGACCCTGGGATATCTGGGGTCCTCCAGCCACAGCTCTCCCCACTCCGTTCTTGTTGAAGGTGCGGGTCCCAGAGGTGGGACCCGCACCTATCAGACAATGGGGCCACATCCTAGGGATATGCCCCTACTATCTGTGATGGGAATACCCCTTTAAGTCTGCAAATTTTGTCAATTATGATTGCTAAATTAATGAACAAATTATGCATGGGAATTTTGGTCTCTGCAGCAGAAAGCGACCGTACCAACCGCAATAAATATGTATTAAGAATTTCGAATCAGACGACGTTAACACTAAAGTTTAAAGGCATCCACACTTCTGTCCCTTTCATATCTATAGTCAAAGAAAAAACCTATATTCTGGACAATCCATTGAAAACAAGATCATATCCACCATGTTCCCTCCTGTTACCAGTGAAAGGCATAAAACCAGAAGTGCTGTTCAGAAGAGGAGTCTGCCTTTTACATAGCACACGTTAATGTATAAGTTACACAGCGTGGGCTCTCTGAAAGTAAAGAATTAGATTGGAAGATAATATAAAAATCTATAGTGGAGAACGGTGGCAGATTCTGCTCCAGAAACCTGAGCAGACCGCTGCTTTATTCAATGACACTGAATGAGTTACACAGCCAGCTGTCAAGGCACAAAGAGCTGCAGCTTCGCTGTTAAAAACCTCAATGCCGTGAAAGCAACAAAGCTTGAACAATAAAAATCTGCATCCGTCAGGAGACGGTCCCCGGAGATGGAAATGGTACGCAGCTCTCTGAGGCCACCTAAGGAAAGGTCTTACTAATGACTGATTATAGAATTACATTCATAGAAAGAAAGTCGGAAAAAAATATAGACTACAGGCGGGAAGCCACTTTACAATCAGGCCCTGAAGGGCTCCTTATAATGTGTGGCCACTAATGACACCTAATCCGTGCCAGAATGAAAGAGCAGAAACGTACACTGACACTAGGACCACCATAAACCTTAAAGTCAAGTACGTGAGAGACACAGCTAAATTATACCCGCACGAGTGATAACTAGCTCCTTAATAAAAAATTAAAACAAATAAATGCATCTTTCTGATTGCTGGATTGTAGACCTGGTCATGCAGAGTCCATTATGTGAGGCGGTTTGCCTCCCCTGCCACTTGTATAGAGGAGGATGACGGCACATAACGTGCATTAAGCTTATCAAGCGGATTAAGCAGGCACAGTATGTAATAATACAGGACCTACATGAACCGCTATACTGTGCCCCATGCCTCTCACCATAAACAAATCTTTTAAACACATACTGAATATACACTTCTTCCTAGAAGAGCTGCAGCAATTTATGTCAACTCGTTTTATAAGTGGCCTTAGGTCTCGTTCACATTTCCGTTTTTCAATGACGTGTGCTATCCACATTTTCCACGGACAGCACATGTACCCATTGAGTCTGCTCACACAATAGTAGTTTTTTTTACTGACTATGAGTCAGTCAAAAAAAGATCACAGAGACATGCACTACGTTAAAGGGAATCTGTCACCAGGTTTGAGCCCTGTCAGCTAAACATATGCTGACGTTCAGGGTCTCATTAGCATGCCTAATATGGGCTCATCTAAACAAATGGTAGCGTAATTTTGTCAAAAAACAGGTTTAACTAACCTGTCAATCACACATATAAGGAGCCCAAGGGAGGTCCAGCGATGCAGGGTGCCCGACGCAGACATCGCTGATGTGGCCAGCGCCGCCTCTAATGCTCCGTGCCGCCTCTCCTCCCTCCTCCTGCTGTAGCGCTGGCTAGCACGCACACTGCGCGTGCGCACTTCACTTGAAGAAGCCGATCCAAGAAGTCGCGCGTGCGCACAGGCATGCACCCGTGCGGACTTCTTGGATCGGCTTCTTCAAGTGAAGTGCGCACGCGCCGTGTGCGTACGAGCCAGCGCTTACAGCAGGAGGAGGGGGAGGGAGAGGCGGCACGGAGCATTAGGAGGCGGCGCTGGCCACATACAGCGATGTCTGCGGCCGGGCACCCTGCATCGCTGGACCTCCCCTTGGGCTCCTTATATGTGTGATTGACAGGTTAGTTAAACCTGTTTTTTGACAAAATTACGCTACCATTTGTTTAGATGAGCCCATATTAGGCATGCTAATGAGACCCTGAACGTCAGCATATGTTTAGCTGACAGGGCTCAAACCTGGTGACAGATTCCCTTTAATCTGTGATGCGGACCAAATACACCCATTATAGCCTATGGGGGGAATTTATCATGAGGGGAATATCTGAGGTCAGTTTTGCTTGAGTCTGCGTTGGAGTACTTTATGCCACATTTATCAAATGTCACAGGTTGCTTGATATATTTATTTTATCCTTAAACCTAACACTTTTAGCTAGACAAGCTCCTCCGGTTTTCCATAAAATACCATAAAAAAGTCTTGCGATACACGATACCATTCGATACCACTGCGCCACCAATGATGTTAACTCGCCCATTAATTCAAATACAGGAGGCGGGTCCTGGCTGCAGAATCACATAGCCGGCACCCGACCTCTATGAGAGGTAGCTGCGATCCGTGACAGTTAACCCCTTAGGTGCAGCTAACTGCCGTGGATCGCAGCTACCGGTCATAGAGGTCGGGTGCCGGCTAAGTGATTCTGCAGCCAGGACCTGCCTCCTGTATTTGAATTAATGGGCACATTAACATCATTGGTGGCACAATGCAAATTTTAAGGCGCATTGGCAACCATTTTGGTCGCCATCTCGAGCGGTGACGTGGTGTTTCTGTCTGTGCCTCTGCACCACAAAAAAATAGAAGATGTTCTATTTTTTTGCGGTACAGACGGATCATGGACCCATTCAAGCTGAATGGGTCTCGATCCGTCCCAGTCGCCACACGGACGTTGCCCTGCATTGGGGAACGCAAATTGTGGTCCCCAATGCACGGAACGGCCGTCTGCATAAGGCCTTAATGATAAATCTGGAGTGAAACTCAATGACATAGCTAACCAAGCCCACTTTTCCACCCACATTTCATAACTGGAGTAAGTGGTGTAAAAATGCAAAAAGTCACAACATTTTTATGCGAATGAGTGCAAAAAGTCGCAAAAGTCCTATTTTGCAGCTTTTTGAAACCAGAGTTCTGGAGTGAAGGCATAATAATACAAAGCCTTAAGGTCCATGAAAAAACACGGACACAACACGGATGGCATCCATGTTTGGTCCATTTTTCATTGATCATTAATAGGACATGCTCTGGAAATTCCCTTTCAGCTGAGCAGTGTCCTGGGACACATGGACCAAACACGGACATCTTCACTGATGAAACACATACTGATTGTCTCACGGACGTCAAATGGATACTGAAATGTGAACGAGGCCTCAGACTACTTTCAAACGTCAGTGTTTGATCAGTGATTTCCATCAGTGATTGTGAGCCCAAGCCAGATGCAGGTCAAAAACACAGAACAGGCGTAGATCTTTTCCCTAAAGCCTCATGCACACGGCCATTGTGCGGCCGTTCCGTGCATTGGGGACTGCAATCTGCGGTCCCCAATGCACGTGCCCCATCCGTGTGACATGTTCTATTTTTTTGCAGTGCGGAGGCACGGACAGAAACACCACGGAAGCACGCCGTAGTGCTTCCGGTGGGTTCCATGCCTCCGTTTCACACCGCAGCTCCGGCTTACGAACCCATTCAAGTGAATAGGTCTGCATCAGTGATGCGGTTACCACACAGCCGGTGCCCACATATTGTGGACTCGCTGTTTGCATAAGGCCTAAGGGCTTGGTTGCCCTGCCGTGGCCGTAGTGCGGCCCGCATTCGGCGGGTCCGCAATTCACGGGGCACAAGCCGTGTGCATTCCGCCTCACAGAGATGCAGTGTGGAACGGAACCACAGAACGGAAGCACTACGGAGTGCCATGAAAGGTTTTCTTTAAGTTGATATAATCTAGATTTTTTATTTTTTTTTAACCGCCCTAGGATGGACTTAGGTTCAGGAAAAGCTGAGATTTCAATGTATATATTACAAGTCTTACTGAACCTTTTCCCACAAAACTATAAATCAATCTGCTCGGCTTGGGTACACATAACTTACTGAAGGATGGGAAAAACAGCAATACTGCCACTGAGTTTTTATGTTACACATTTAACAGCATTCATTTATCAGGACAAATAACACAACAGCTTTATTCCCTGGGTTGGTACAATTACAGAAATACCAAATACATATAGTTTTTTGTTATGTTTTACTACTTTTGCACGAGAAAATGTTTTTGCATCACTGCTTCTCAAGACCCATAACTTGTTTATCTGTCTTTCTACACAGCTGATTTTTGAGGGGCGGCTTGTAGTTTTCATTGGTATCATTTTGGGGTACATAACACTTTTGGATTACTTTTTATTAATTTTTTTTTTGTGTGTTAAAAATGCAGCAATTTTGCCTTTTTTTCTTCACTGGGTTCACCGTACAGGATAAATGACATGATAACTGCGTAGTGCAGGTGGTTTACTTGTTTTTTTTTAACCATTTAATAGTCCCCCAAAGAGACTATAATAGGCCCTCTTCTGTAACCGCTTACATGCCACGGGCAGCATATAAGGGGTTAAATGGCCTCGATCAGCACGCCTGACAGTCTGGGCAAATAGAGCAAAAGCACAGCTCTAATGTTAGAGCCAAGGCCCTACTCTCCACTTATGGCCTTATGCACACGGCCGTTGTTCGGGTTCGCGGCTCGGCCACGGACCCATTCACTTCAATGGGGCCGCACTCCATGTGCTGTCCGCATCCGTTGCTCCGCTCCGTGCCCCGCAAAAAAAAATATAGCAATTTCTATAAATTGCAAAAATATAGCAATTTCTATAAATTAAATATAGGCATTTCTATAATCGGCCGCGTTCCTTTGCAGAACGGAACGCGGATCAGCTTCCGTGTTTTGCTGATCCGCGATTTGCGGACCGCAAAACACCAACGGTCGTGTGCATGTAGCCTATGCCTCATTCACCCGTCAGTGTTTAGTCAGTGATTTCCATCAGTGATTTTGAGCCAAAACCAGGTGTGGCTCTGAACACAGAACAGGAGCAGATCTTTCCCTTACCCTGGGTTCACACCTGAGCGTTTTACAGCGCGTTCAAACGCGCTGTAAAACGCTCAACAGATTAAAACCAATGCATCCCTATGGGAGTGGTTCACACTTGAGCGTTTTACAGCGCGTTTGAACGCGCTGTAAAACGCCCAACGCATAAACAAGTACTTGAGCTTCTTTTGGGGCGTTTGACGCGCGTTTTGTGATTGACACCACAGTAGTCAATCACAAGAACGCGCGTTTTACGCGCGTTTCCTATTTGCAAAAACGCGCTGAAATACGCGCGACAAAAACGCGCGTTTTTAGAACGCTCAGGTCTGAACCCAGGGTTATACCTCATCTCTGTGTAGTCTCCACTGCTAGTTTTGGCTCAAATCACTGATGGAAAACACTGACCAAACACGACTGGACTCTTACAAAAAGGCAGCGACCCAGCCTAAGGCTCCTTAGTGATCACCAATACTCCTTTTTACAGTGGGGGTTAAACTTGAGAACTTGAAGTTAACTGAACACAGCAATTAAAATCGCAAGCAAGGTGAACGTGTCCGTGTAAAAACACATCTGCTTAGCAAACACAATCATAAGGTAAATGTGCTGAGCCAGAACCCTAGAGGCCTGCTGTTCACATCCTGCTCTCAGAAGGGCCCCTGTAAAACTCCCATGCTGTACTAAAAAGCCAGGTCCAACTTCATAAACTTTTTTTCTGTTAAACTGAAAAATGAAGCAACTTAATGCAAATAGCCTTAGGGTACTTTCACACTAGCGCCATAGCTATCAGGCGGGTGAACAGCCTGCCGGATACGCCATGCCGCAAGTACCCGTGCACTGCCGTGCTGGCGCTCCGTCCCCATTGACTATAATTGGGCGGGGGCGGAGCTGGGAGCGGGACGCCGCTTTTCATCAGCGATACTAATAAGGAGACTGGCTATAACATTTTACCAGACTCACCACGATCAGAATTAAGTGGCACAGATTTTTCTGGACATCCAGGCCTCTTGAGGATACAACCCCTTTTTAATATTTGATATTTTAGGTGATAACCATTAATCACTATTTTAATCTATATAGTAGCCTTTTAGTGTACTTATGGGAGTTTTTTTTATTTTATTATATTTTATTATATGTGTTAATAATAAATTTGTGACTACTTGTGGGTAACAGATATTCAGAGTGTGCCCCTACTTTCTGCTTTTGTTTATTTGTAGTGTGTTACCATGGAAACAAATAGGTCTGCAGAGGTCAGTGATGGCTAACCTCCAGCACTCCAGCTGTGGTGAAACTACAACTCCCAGCATGCTCCATTCATTTCTGTGGAGTTCTGAGAACAGCCAAGCAAGTGTGCATCTTGGGAGTTGTAGTTTTACCACAGCTGGAGAGCCGGAGGTTGGCCATTACAGGCATAGGTTCTTCAAGTCTTTCAGTCCTCATGTTAGATCAGGAGTAGGCAACCTCCACTCCAGCTGTTGCGAAACTACAACTCTCAGCATGCATACTTGCTCTACTCTTCTCAGAACTCTTATAGAAATGAATGGAGCATGATGGGAATTGTAGTTTCACAACAGCTGGAGTGCCGGAGGTTGCTGACCCCTATCTTAGATGTAAAAGTACCTAAAAGAATGTAATTTGTAACATGGTAATTCAATTGTAGATTTAACAATACTGGTAAAGGTGGGGGGAGAAGAGCCCCCATACCTTCTGCTGATCACGTTTCTACTGCCTGGTTCTGTCAGAGTGCAGAGAGAGCTGATCCTCTAGGTTTATTGGTAACGCCCCCGTTGCTCCTAGAGGCTCATTTGCATATAATAAAACATAATTTTTCTCAGCAATGAGGGCACATATGACCATGGGACCAACACAGATGTCTTCAGCTGCCAAGAGCACAGATAATGCCTCATTTACACATCAGTGTTATACATACGTGTGCTGTACGTGTTCTCCGCGGACAGCACACGCTACCATTCATTTAAATGTGTGTATTCACACATCCGTGTTTTAGCCCGATCCGTGTTTTCAGCACGGATGCATGTCCTATCTTGTCCGTGTTCCCGAATCCCTCACGCCCATTATAGTCAATGAGTCCGTGAAAACCACAGATGCCATCCGTGTTTCACGGATCATTAAGAAGAGATTGTTTGAAAACTATTTTCGAGCTGCAAAGTGTCAGTGAAAAACGGATGGCACACGGTCAGCAAAAAACGGAACCACGGACCCAACACGGATATGTCACGGGAAGAAACACGGATTGAACACTGTCCGTGTTACCACTGATCCAAAACTGACACTGACGTGTGCATGAGCATAACAGGTCAGCCAGTGTCATAGGTACAAAACTGCTGCTTTAAAGTCACAAGTGTTGGAAAATCCCCTAAAAGTCTCAAATTTTTGCACATGTCGCCGGCGCAAAAAATGGGAAAGTCGTTGTGCCACTGCTTTTGCAGGAGGTTTTATAGTCAGTCATTGATTACATTGATACACCATCAACATGTATTATGGGATAGCCCCTTACATTTGCACATAGCAATGGTTTTAAAGCCACTACCAAGTCAAATCATTAGAATGGTTTTCTGAAGGCTGACCTGTGCAATCAGCACATAAGCTACTTCTGTCAAACATCCCTTAGCAAAGATTAGAGAGATGTTATAATTTACTGTGGATCACAGTAAATTCACACTTTACTAAAATAGCTGAGAAACTAAGGGATCAAAATAATAATTACTATCTATTTACATAAATACATACACCTATTATTTCTAAAGGGGATTCTCACCGCAAATGGCAAGTCAACATAAACACTGGGAAAGAGCGACACCTAGTGGCTAAAAGGTGAACTACAGGAATGTAAATCTATTATCAGGTAATAATGCCCTCAGATTATCAAAGACTCCATTATGTACTGAAGCCTTCATAAGGTACTGTCCCAGACACACATCAGGACTGTGGAGGTATTAACCCCTTCAGGACCCTGACATTTTTCACCTTAAGGACCAGGCCATTTTTAGAAAATCTGACCAGTGTCACTTTATGTGGTGATAACTTTAAAACGCCTTTACTCATCCAGGCCATTCTGAGGCTGTTTTCTCGTCACATATTGTACTTCATGACAGTGGTAAATCTGAGTCAAAATATTTCATTTTTATTTATAAAAAGAATACTAAATTTACAAAAAAATTAGAAAAATTTAGGAAATTTCAATTTCTCTACTTTTAAAATAGATAGTAATACCTGCAAAAATAGTTATTACTTTACATTCCCCTTATGTCTACTTCATGTTTGGATCATTTGGAAAATGCCATTTTATTTTTGGGGATGTTAGAAGGCTCAGTTATTAAGTCACTTTATGGGGCTTACATATTAGAAATCACCCATAAATGACCCCATTTTAGAAACTACACCCCTCAATGTATTCAAAACTGATTTTACTAACTTTGTTAACCCTTTAGGTGTCCCACAAGAATTAAAGGAAAATGGGAATGAAATTAAAAAATTTCACTTTTTTTAGCAGATTTTAAATTTTAATCTATTTTTTCTGCAACACATAAATGGTTTACAGTAGTGTTAAGCGAACTTGTGTTTCAGGTTCTATGTCCAAAATTCGGGTTATCGAATAATCCCGTTATTTAGCTGGAATGGTAACTGGGAGCTATGTCGCATATGAAGACACCCTGAGGTGGCCCTACAGTGGAAACCCCCAAAAAGTGACCTCATTTTGGAAACTACACCCCTCAAGAAATCTTTCAAGGTGTGTAGTGAGCACTTCAACCTCAAAGGTGTTTCTTAGAATTAGGAAACACTTGGCAGTGAAAATGAAAAATTGCACCCACATTTTTCACTTTCACAAACGGTAACAGGACAAAATGCACCCCACATTTTGTTCCCCATTTCCCCCCGAATACAGAAACACCCCATATGTGCTTGTAGCCTGCTGTATGGGCGTACAGCAGGCAAACAGCAAAATATGGATTTTGCTGACCTGAATTGGCAGACATGGATTTTAGGTGCTATGTCGCATTTAAAAAATTCCTCAGGTCCCCAGAAATTAAAAACCCCAAGAAGTGACCCCATTTTGGAAATGTACAAACATTTTAAGGGGTGGAAAGGGCAATTCTGATCTAACAGTTGTATCACAGAAATGAATATGTGGTTGGTAAAAAGTGGATCTGTAAGCTATGCGGACTAAGGCCTCATACACACGGCCGTTGTTGTGGTCCGCGTCCGAGACGCATATTTTGTGGCTCGGGCGCGGACCCATTCACTTCAATGGGGCCGCATCCGTTGCTCCGTTCCGTGCCCCCGTTTTGCGGACAAGAATAGGCATTTCTACAATGGGCCACGTTCCGTAATTCGCGGAGCAGCTTCTATGTTTTGCGGATCCGCAGTTTGCGGACCACAAAACACCAATGGTCGTGTGCATGAGGCCTACCTCAGAGATATATGGTCGCAAAACTACAGGGGTCCTTCCCTTCCTTGCTGTCTGGGGGACTTGACCTGGAAAATATTGCCTTGGTACAACATGGGCACCATGACTTTCAGAAGTACTGGGACCCTCTCCGGCCTGGCTTTGAAAAATTAGGCCCTTGATATCCACCTCTTGGAACTGAAGGAAAGTTCCCCCGTGGCCTGCAAATTGAAATAGCACATACGCATTGCATATTGCCATCTGTACGGCCAGCTTTTTGTACCACACTTTTGTTTTTCGTGTGGCACTGTAGGGCTTCAGAAGTTGATCTGAATGATCCACCCTGCCCATGTGCCTGCTGTAATCAAGAATGCAAACTGGTTTGGGGGCAATGGTACCTTGTACAGGAGCAGGGGAGCTGGTGTTAGTGTGAATGGTGGTCAGTACAAGGACGTCCCTCTTGTCCTTGTACCTAACCACCAGCATGTTCTCATGGAGGAGAGCCCTGCTTTCACCCATTCTCAGTGGTTGCCCTACCAGGGATCTAGGTAGGCCTCCCTGATTTTTGCGCACTGTGCCGCAAGCCACAGTACCTCTGGCAGTTAGGGACGTGAATAGGGGTATGATGGTATAATAGTTATCCACATAGAGGTGATAACCCTTATCCAGCAGTGGGTGAAATGAGTCCCACTAACTCCTAGGGTGGATGGGGGGAGCATTCTGGGGGTTCTATCCAGGAATCTTTCCCTTTGTAATCGCGGAACTCCAGGTGTACCCGGAGCTACTCTCACAGAGTTTGTAAATCTTTATGCCATACCTAGCCCGTTTGCTAGGCAGTTACTGGCGAAATCTAATCCTCCCTTTGAAAAGTAATAGGGACTCATCTACACAGACATTTTTCTCTGGGTTGTTCACCTCAGCAAACTTGGTGCTGAAGTGGTCAATGACAGGCCTAACCTTGAACAGACGGTCAAATGTTGGGTTGTTTTGGGGTGGGCACTGTGCATTGTCGTTGTAGTGTAGGAATTTCAGTATTTACTCAAATCGTTTCGGGGTCATGGTCTTACTGTAAATTGGAGTCTGGTAGAAAATGTCCGAACTTCAATATTGTCTAACGTTTGTTTGTTTTGCCCATATGCAGCACGAGACCCCAAAACTTTCATCATCTCTGCTGAACTTACTGGGGTCCATAAGTTGGGCGTATAAATTGGTTTGGGCCACCATTAAATTTACAAAATCTTCAGAGAAGAAGCTTTTGAAAAAATCTAGTTCAGTGAAGCCCGCACAGTCTATCTGTATTCCGGAGATACCCTCAAAATCCGGACTTTGGGGCTGATATGGGCTCACTCTGGGGGGCTGCCTCTGCTGCTACCCTGGGGTGCCTTCTGGAGGGTCCCAAATCAGCGGATGATGATGATGAGGGGGTAGAGGAGTAAGGCCTCATAAACACGAACGTAGTTTCTTTCCGTGTCCGTTCCGTTTTTTTTGCGGACCATATGCGGAACTATTCATTTTAATGGGTCCGCAAAAAAAAATGGAAGGTACTCCGTGTGCATTCCGTGTCCGTATGTCCGTTTTTCCGTTCCGCAAAAAAATAGAGCATGCCTTTTTTTTTCTAGTTTGCGGACAAGGATAGGCATTATTACAATGGATCCGCAAAAATAACAGATCCGCAAAAAAAACGGATGCCATACGGAATGTCATCGTTTTTTTTTGCGGATCCTCAATTTGCGGACCGCAAAACACATACGGTCGTGTGCATGAGGCCTAAAGGAAAGTGGCATCCTCTTCTCCCTCACTAGCAGATTCAGTATCGGAGACAAGCATGGTGTACGCCTCTTCAGCTGGGTACACTCGTTGGGATGAATTGGACATTTTTATTTTATTGGGGTGTGACGTGTGAAACGTGTAAACCTTTATTTATTGTGAGGGGTGTGTATGTTGTGTTTTCACACGTGAAGGGGCTTGCAATAAGTTTGAAATATAGAGAAAAGGAGTAGAGAAAAAAAAAGTTTTATAAAAAATTGCAGGACGCACGCACAAAGATGTTGCTTGCCTGCAAAAATCTACACTAACCCTACCTAACTAAAATTGAATTGTATATATAATATATATGCACACATAATCTCACAAAAGTGAGTACACCCCTCACATTTTTGTAAATATTTTATTCTATCTTTTCGTAGGACACTAAAGACCTGACACTTTGATATAATATAACACAGTGTACAGCTTGTATAATGGGGTAAATTTGTTGTGCCCTCAAAATAACTCAACACACAACCATTAAAGGGTTTCTGTCGCCCCCAAAATGCATTTTTCATCAGCTGACATTAGCTATTTGCTAATGTCAGCTGATCTCAAACATACTTTTCTTACATTCCCCTGTGATTTCGTTTTTTTTTTAATTCTTACTTTTATTATATGCAAATATCTTCACTACCAGCAAGTTGGGCGGTAACTTGCTGGTAGCCGCCGCATCCTCCAGTTGCCGACACGCCCCCTCTCCTCTTGATAGACAGGGCCACTGGCCCTGTCTTCTCATTAAGTCCCGCGCCTGCGTCATAATATTTTTTAATCGGCACAGGCGTACGGAGAAAAGGACGCCAGCTCCGTCCTCAGTGCGCCTGCGCCAATTACGTCATGGGTGTACTGTGCCTGCGCCGATTGAAGAATGTTACGACGCAGGCGCGGGACCTAATGAGAAGACAGGGCCAGTGGCCCTGTCTATCAAGAGGAGAGGGGGCGTGTCGGCAACTGGAGGATGTGGCGGCTACCAGCAAGTTACCGCCCAACTTGCTGGTAGTGAAGATATTTGAATATAATAAAAGTAAGAATTTAAAAAAAACTAAATCACAGGGGAATGTAAGAAAAGTATGTTTGAGATCAGCTGACATTAGCAAGTGATCGCCACTTGCGGCCGCCATGACATGTGGAAACCCTTACAAGGATTACAGGGTCCGGAGGGGAGGGCAGAGGGGTCCGGAGGGGAGGGCAGAGGGATCCGGAGGAGAGGGCAGAGGGGTCCGGAGGAGAGGGCAGAGGGGTCCGGAGGAGAGGGCAGAGGGGACACAGCAGGCACCATGACACTTTACTGAGCACTACAACCCCCAGCTGGCGCTCAGCCTCTGCAGTCCCCGCATCACTACAACGCCCAGCTCTTTCACCCTCTTGTCATTATATTTCCCCATCTTGTCATTCACTTTCTCCCCCCTTGTCATTCACTTTCCCCCCCCCCTTGTCATTATCTTTCCCCCTCTTGTCATTCCCCCCCCCCCCCTTCTTGTCATTATCTTTCCCCCTCTTGTCATTTTCTCCCCTCCCTCCCCCGCCTGTAATGTAGCGTGGTCCCACGGGTACAGGAGACAGATGCTCCCTGTACCCGCGGACCATACAGGGCTCGGCCACGCTACAATGAGGTAGTGACAGGGGGGAGCGCTGAGTGCTTCCCTCCTGTCAGTCCCTCTCTTCATGCTGCGCCCGGGAGGTGCGCCCTCATGGAAGCGCCAGCCCGGGCAGTGCTGCAGCCGCCTGAGGCTCTATATAGAGCGCTCGGGCGGCTGCAGCATGAGGGGGGCCGGCGCTCCTAGTCCGCTTGTAGGACGCGCCGGCCCTGCGCCCTGGCACCTGAGAGAACGGGCTGACAAATACCCAGGCGCCAGGACCAAATTCCTGGTCGCCATGGCGACCTGGGATTTGTCGAGCCCTGGTCTAAACCGCTGGCAACAAAAGTGAGTATACCCCTAAGTGAAAATGGCCAAATTCTGCCCAAAGCATCAGTATTTTGTGTGGCCTCCATTATTTTCCAGCATTGCCTTAACTCTCTTGGGCATGGAGTTCACTAGATCTTCACCGGTTGCCACTGGAATCCTCTTCCACTCCCCCATTACGACATCACGGAGCTGGTGGATGTTAGAGACCTTGCGCTCCTCCACCGCCCATTTGAGGATGCCCCACAGATTTTAAATAGGGTCTAGGTCTTGGCCAGTCCAGCACCCTAAGGCTAGGTTCATGCGACAAATAGGGCACAACTTCACAGCAACATTTGTCTCGCGACATTTTGTCGCACGACAATTTTTATAATGGGAGTCTATGGTGTCGCATTGCGACATGCAACATGCTGCGACTGCGACGCTCGCAGAAAAACCCATCTTGAATGGATTTTTTGTGACTGTCGCGTCGCAGTCACAGCATGTTGCATGTCGCAATGCGACACCATAGACTCCCATTATAAAAATGGTCGGCGGAACAATAGTGCGACTTATTGTCGCCCGACAAATGTCGTGTGAACCTAGCCTTACCCTCAGTTTCCTTAGCAAGGCAGTGGTCGTTTTGGAGGAGTGTTTGGGGCCATTATCATGTTAGAATACTGCCCTGCTCCCAGTTTCCGAACAGAGGGGATCAAGTGTGTCGCACTACATGCTGGCATTCATGGTTCCCTTAATAAACTGTAGCTCCCGACAGCCAGCAGCACTCATGCAGCCCAAAACCATGACACTCTCACCACCATGCCTCACTGTAGGCAAGACACTTGTATTTATACTCCTCACCTAGTTGCCACCACACACACTTGACACCATCTAAACCAAATAAGTTTATCTTGGTCTCATCAGACCACAGGACATGGTTCCAGAAATCTATGTTGACCATGGGGAGGACTGTTCTGAGTGGAACTTGTCTTGTTAAACCGCTGTATGGTCTTGGCCACCATGCTGCAGCTCAGTTTCAAGGTGTTGGCAATCTACTTATAGCCTAGGCCAGGCAACCTTCGGCTCTCCAGATGTTGTGAAACTACAACTCCGAGCATGCATACTTACTCTGCTCTTCTGTGAACTCTCATAGAAATGAATAGAGCATGCTGGGAATTGTAGTTTCACAGCAGCTATAGAGCCGCAGGTTGCTGATCCCTGGCCTAGACCACCTTTATGAAGAGCAAGAATATTTTTTTTTATCCTCACAAAGTTTTTTGCCATGAGGTGCCATGTTGAACTTCCAGTGACCAGTATGAGAGAGTGTGAGAACAATCACACCAAATATAATACATCTGCTCCCCATTCACCCCTGAGACCTTGTAACACTAATGAGTCACATGACACCGGGGAGGGAAAATGGCTAAATGGGCACTATTTGGCCACTTTCACTTAGGGGTGTACTCACTTCTGTTGCCAGTGGTTTAGACATTATTGGCTGTGTGATGAGTTATTTTGAGGGCGCAACAAATTGACACCGTTATACAAGCTGCGCACTGACTACTGTACATTGTATCAAAGTGTCAGATCCTCAGTGTTGTCCCATGAAGAGATAGAATAAAACATTTACAAAAATGTGAGGGGTGTACTCACTTTTGTGAGATACTGTATACATATATAAAACTACACGGGAAAAAAAATCTGCACAGTGAACTGAGCAGACTGGTCAGAAAGAAACAGGGAGGGAAGGTGGTTTAGGGATCTGGAACAGCTGCAAATAAAACTAAAAAATCAGTGCAGCAATTCCAGATGTTCTTCTTTCTTCCTTCAGTAGTAAAAGCTCAAATCGCAGTGGTGGTGCACCACAAGTCCTAGCAAGCCAACAAGCAGCACAGAACCTCTCTGCATGCAGTCTCCAGCTAGAATGGCTGCCTGCAGACAGGTTCAGCACTATCCTGTGCCGCTATAGCGCTGCCATCAGATGGAGCGTTGTTCCAGCCAATCGCAGCGCTGGCAGGGGACCCCAAACACTGGAGTCCCCTGCCTGACCTCGGAGGAGACCGATGCTGACTAGTTTTTTTTCTTTTCATCACCATATTTTGATCCCCATAACTTTTTATAGTTACGTCTGTGGAGCTGTGTGAGGGCCTATTTTTTGCAGGACTGTTTGTAGTTTTTAATGATACTATTTTGGTGTGTGTAAGACTTTCTGATCACTTTTTATTCAATTTTTTGGGGGAGGTGAAGGGACAAAAAAAGTTGAATCTACCAATTTGACTTTTTTTGTTACGCTATTCACTGTATGGGAATATTTTTAGATTGTAATAGTACATGCGTTTTCAGATGCGGCGATGCACATGTTTTTTATTTACTGTTTATTTTGATTCTGGGAAAAAGTGGGGAGATTTTTTATATTTCTAAAACATTTTTATTACTTTTTAAAAACAACCATTAAATTGCTTCTGTAACAGACTGCAGTGAATGGGTAAAGCAATGTAATTCCCTGCCACCTGCAGAGCTTCATAGGAACTACAACTCAGAAAGCCCTGGTTTCAGAGTTGTAGCCCTGGGGAGCTGTTCTAGCCCTGGGAGGGTGTGCTCCCAGGTTTTTCACCTCTCAGATGCCGTGGTCACATTTGACCACAACATCTGAGGATTAAATGTCTGTGATCGACATTATTGCCGATTGCAGGCATTGTCTGCTGTGTGACGATTCTTATTCATTATTTCTTATGACCCTACATTTTGCCATTCTTCTGTTATTCTTGCCAGAAGTTTATGGATAGAGGTATACAGATGGTTGCTTCCTGTTGGGGGTGTGTCCCTGCACAGTCTGCCACTGTCAGCACTGATTGGACAATAAGTTTCTAGCAAGAATAACAGAAGAATGGCAAAACACAGAGTAATAGGACATGATGATCCAGAATTGTCATTTCATGGGGAATGAAATAATTTACAAAAA
Organism: Bufotes viridis; assembly: GCA_033119425.1. NCBI lineage: Eukaryota > Metazoa > Chordata > Amphibia > Anura > Bufonidae > Bufotes > Bufotes viridis. The sequence continues at coordinate 34,535,513 of CM065599.1, read as the reverse complement.
CAGGCACCATAGTTCGTGGAGAGGCCACTTAGGTCATGAGGAGGCGGTCTGCCGGCACCATAGTTTGTGGGGAGGCCCCTTTGGTCATGAGGAGGCGCTCTGCCGGCACCATAGTTTGTGGGGAGGCCCCTTTGGTCATGAGGAGGCGCTCTGCCGGCACCATAGTTTGTGGGGAGGCCCCTTTGGTCATGAGGAGGCACTCTGCCGGCACCACAGTTTGTGGGGAGGCACCCTAGGTCATGAGGAGGCACTCTGCTGGCACCATAGTTTGTGGGGAGGCCCCTTTGGTCATGAGGAGGCGCTCTGCTGGCACCATAGTTTGTGGGGAGGCACCCTAGGTCATGAGGAGGCACTCTGCCGGCACCATAGTTTGTGGGGAGGCCCCTTTGGTCATGAGGAGGCGCTCTGCCGGCACCATAGTTTGTGGGGAGGCCCCTTTGGTCATGAGGAGGCGCTCTGCCGGCACCATAGTTTGTGGGGAGGCACCCTAGGTCATGAGGAGGCACTCTGCTGGCACCATAGTTTGTGGGGAGACCCCTTTGGTCATGAGGAGGCACTCTGCCGGCACCATAGTTTGTGGGGAGGCCCCTTTGGTCATGAGGAGGCGCTCTGCTGGCACCATAGTTTGTGGGGAGGCCCCTTTGGTCATGAGGAGGCGCTCTGCTGGCACCATAGTTTGTGGGGAGGCCCCTTTGGTCATGAGGAGGCGCTCTGCCGGCACCATAGTTTGTGGGGAGGCCCCTTTGGTCATGAGGAGGCACTCTGCTGGCACCATAGGTCATAAGGAGCCCTATTTGAGTCCTAAGTGCTGACTGCACATCTTGGAGGGAGCTGCTGACACCCCTCTGAGTGTACAATGACCTCACCCCCAGCAGTACACAGCTCCCACTCACTGACGAGGATTCCCGCAGGTACAGATGTCACCGCAGCTTACAGGATAACACGTTACATGTCTGAGGAGAGCGCGCGCCGCCAGTCAGGAGAAATAAGCCCCGCCCCCATGTCCTCACCTCCTTCTCCGGCTCCGGGGGACCCCTCTGATCCCTAACAGCGTCCCTGTGCCCTCTAGGGGCATAGTCCCTGTCCCCTCCTGAGCCGCGGCCCCTGTACGGTCTCCGGCCACCTCTCCGGTGTTTACCACGGCCACGGTCCATCTCGTCAGGGAAAACACTGAGTGCCAGTGAATGAAAGGACCTGCGATGATGTCATAAGCATGTGACCAGACACGTGTGTGGAAGACTCAGGCTCCAGGATACGCGGCTGCTGCACGTGGTTTTCTCTTCGTGATATGCTGCTTCATAATGTGAACCGGGCTCTAATTAGTAATATTATTAGTGTAGTGTTACACGGCGCTGTGCATGCTACTGGTGGCGGACATAGCAGTCTTCATTCCTGTTCTCAGTGCGCAGCCATTTGTGGTCCAGCAACTTACTGTTCTACTGCACTTTATGGACAAAAGTATTGGGACACCTACAGGAGCCTTTATAATGTCCATAGGTATTAACCCCTTCTACCCCGGCCAGTTTTTGCAAAGCTAACATATGTCACTTGTGGTAATAACTTTGGAACGCTTTTACTTATCCAAGCCGTTCTGAGGTTGTTTTCTCCTGACACATTGTACTTCATGACATTCATAAATTTGAGTCAATATATGTCACCTTTATTTTTAAAAATTTGGAAAAATTTGCAATTTTTAAAATTTCAATTTCTCTGCTTTTAAAATAGAAATTGATACCTCATAAATAATGTATTACATTACATTTCCCATATGTCTACTTTATGTTGGTATCTTTTAGAAAAATTTTTAGGACGTTAGGAGGCTTAGAATTTTACCCACTTTTTAGGGACCAGTTCAGTTTTGAAGTCACTTTGTGCGGCTCACATAATAGAAACCACCTATAAATTACCCTATTTTAGAATCTACACTCCTCAAAACTAGAGATGAGCGAACTTCTATTTTTAGTTCGGCGTCCAAAGTTCGGGTTATCGTAGCATCCCGTTATGCATTCTGCTACCGCGGACCATAATGGCATTTGGAATCCATAAGGGGCTGCTTCATTGAACCCGAACCGTGGACAATCCTAAGGACCTGGGGTGACGTCACCGTCATGTGATCAGTGCAGGGGGCGTGGCTCAGCACTGGATCACCTCTTATCCAATCCAGTGCTGAGCCACGCCCCCTGCACTGATCACATGATGGTGATGTCACCCCAGGTCCTTGGGGTTGTCCAAGGTTCGGGTTCAATGAAGCAGCCCCTTATGGATTCCAAATGCCGTTATGGTCCGCGGTAGCGGAATCCATAACGGGATGCTACGATAACCCGAACTTTGGACGCCGAACTAAAAATAGAAGTTCGCTCATCTCTACTCAAAACTTTCATATTCTGAGAGCCATAGTTTTTTTTTTAGTTTTCGGGCGATTGTCTTAGGTAGGGTCTAATTTTTTGTGGGATGAGGGGACTGTTTTGATTGACTGTTGATTACCATTTTGGGGGCATATGACTTTTTGATCACTTGGTGTTGCACTTTATGTGATGTAAGGTGACAAAAATGGCTTTTTTAACACAGTTTTTTTTAATGCTGTTTATCTGATGGGGTAGATTATGTGATATAGTTAGAGAGCCAGTCGTTATGGATGTGGTGATACCTAATATGTGTGATTTTCTATTTTTTATTTTAAAATCAGAGAAAGGGACACTTTTCTTTTTTTTACTTGAAACTTTATTTATTTTTATTATTAAAAAACACTTTACTTTACTTCTGTCCCACTCTGGGACTTCAACTTTTGGGGGTCTGATCCCCTCTGTAATGCATTACAATAAACCTGTACTGTAATGCATTGCCAGTTAGTGGATTACACTAACAGGTTGCTGGATCTCCCCGGCCCCTGTAGAAGGCAGGTCCTGATGCCTCAGCAAGGCATCGGGCTACCTTCTCACCCATAGGGTCCCCATCACCGCAGAGCAGGAACCCGATAGGAACGCTCACCCGCCGCAAACACCTTCTACGCTGTGGTCAGAGCTGCCCGAGGCATAGAAAGGGTTGATCCGCTGGCATTGGCTTTTACAGCGATACCGGTGGATATAGCAGGGGCCCGGCTATCAGTGACTGCTTTGCCCCCGCACTGATGGGAGCAAATTGCAGGAAGTTACCTGCCACTACGATGCACTAGTACGTCATTGGTCAGGAAGGGGTTAAAGGGGTTGTCTCAGTTCAGGAAGTGGCATTCATCTTGTAGCGAAAGTCAATATAAGCCACTTACTAATGTATTGTGATTGTCTGTATTACCTCCTTTGCTGGCTGAATTCATTTTTCCATCACATCATACACTGCTCGTTTCTATGGTTATGACCACCCTGCAGTCCATCAGTGGTGGTCGTGCTTGCACACTAGCGCTGAAATCTTCTGGCAGGCTGTGTCGTCAGGGGAACAGCGTGCTGGTATTCAGTTATTTCTTTATGAATGCAATCAGTTTTTGATGTGTGTGAAGAAAACGTAAGAATATCAATCTACATCTCTAATCAACCGTCAGTGAAAAAAAACCGCACAATATAGAACATGCTGCAATTTTTCCTAAAAGCAAAGATGTGTGAAAAACGATGCTACGTGTTCACAACACGCATCACATCCAGCCGCAAAACTCACTCGTGTAAAAGAGGCCTTATGTTCTGCGGTATTATGGCCGTCCAAAATGCCTGATCAGTCGCCGGAATGCTGGATCCGGCATTAATTTACATTGACTTGCATTAGTGCAGGATCCGGCATTGCGAAACAACTGAAGGACGGATCTGTGCATGCGCAGACCGGGAAGACTGAAAAAGAGTGCAGGACGGATCCGTCCATCCGCATGACAAGCAGAAGGACGGATCCGTTCTTGCAATGCATTTGTAGATGGATCCGCATCCAGATCCGTCTACAAATGCTGTCAGTTGTGACACTAAACGGCGGAACTGGCAGGCAGCTCCGACGACAGAACTGCTTGCCAGGTACAAGTGCCGCAAGTGTGAAAGTACCCTTAGCACGGAATATAACGTAATTCTATGACGGAATGCTAAACAGAAGCCTTTAAGAGGCATTCCGTTTGGCATTCTGTCATAATAGAAATCTATCGGCAGCATAACGGATCCGTCTGGTTTTCGTTATGCATATTAACGGATCTGTTATGCTCCCCATAGACTTCTAATATGACGGATTGCCTCTTAAAGGCTTCCGTTTTGCCGTCTGTCACAGAATTCCGTTATATTCCGTGCTAACGGAATCCATAATGGAATTCCTCCACTGCCTGAACCTGAAAACGTTGGGTTCGCTCATCCCTAGCCAGAAGCTATAGATGGAGCCTGTAACATTGCATTATCCAGTAACTCCACAAAAATGTCTCTCTCTTTCACACTTGCGTTGTTTGGATCCGGCGTGCACTTCCGTCCCGCCGGATCCGTCACAACGCATGACAACTGAAAGCATTTGCAGACGGATCCGGATTGCGGATCCGTCTACAAATGCATTGCAACTGCAGATCCGTCTCTCCGTTTGCCATGCGGAGAGACGTATCCGTCTTGTATTTTTTTCACTGTTTTAAAGGTCTGAGCATGCGCACACCTGAAGGACGGATCCGTCCTTCAGTCTTTTTTTAATGCCGGATCCAGCCCCAATGTAAGTCAATGGGACTTAAGGCCTGATCAGGCGTTCAGTCATGTGTTCAGGCTTTTCAGGACGGAGATAAAACCGCATCATGCTGCGGTTTTATCTCCGTCCTGAAAAGTCAAAAAGACTGAACTGAAGACATCCTGATGCATCCTGAATGGATTTCTCTTCATTCAGAATGCATGGGGATAATCCTGATCAGTATCGTATAGGACGGAACTCTAGGACGGAAAGTAAAAACGCTAGTGTGAAAGTGTGGCCGCTACAACAATTAGCAGCCATGTAAGAATATTGGGAATGTAGTGTTTAGCACCCCATGCAGTAATCAATACTATCGAATTGTAGCCATCAATAAAAGCTATCTCTTCTGATGTTATATGTAGCTAACACCTTATGCAGTCTGTTATCTCCAGGAGTTCAATTTCTAGCCAGTAGGACCGCTATTATAAGTAATATGGCTTTGCCAAGTCTCTACCTAATGACCTTTCACTTGTACCATTGTACCATCCTCGCCAGCGTCGGTTGCTTGCGGGTTTGGACTTGTGCCGGTTCATGTTGCTCCATGAGTACTGTTCCCAGTTACTTGTGGTGTGAACTGTGCCAGTTTGTACTCTATTTTTTTGACCTTCTCATGGATTGTATTTGCTCTGCTACAGTCTGTATGGAGCGCATCTGTCTGTCTGTGTGTGCCAGCTTCAGTCTGTATTCCTACAGCTGTACCATAGACTTCTCCATAGGGCTCATTCACATGGTCGTAGGTGGGCCGTTCCGTGCATTGGGGACTGCAGTTCGCGGTCCCCAATGCACGGGCAACCTCTGTATGGCCGCCGGGATGAATCCAGACCCATTCAACTTGTCCGTTCCGCAAAAAAAATAGAGCAAGTTTTATCTTTTTGCGGAACAGAAGTCCGCAATACGGCAACAGGCAGCACACGTTCATGTGCATGAGCCCTCAGGAAAAAGATACCTGAAAAATGTCAAGACGCTGTACCCAAAACAAATTCCTGCCACTATACTACCAAAAAGTTACTGCTACAATAAAAAAAACTGTGTGAAGGAATCCACATAAAGGTAGTATCACAAACAATGTTTTGTTTTGGGGCGGGGGGGGGGGGATGGGTGGCACTACAATTTTTGATGCAGTTTTTTGATCCACAAGTGGATCCAGCAAAAAGAAGACGTAGTCTACCTGTACATGCTGCAACGTGATACAGCACCAACAAAGTCAATGACATTTGATCTCATGTATACTTTGCAGACATTTTCCTTGTGGAAATTGACCTGCTGTGCCGATCTTGGAACCGGCAGCGTGTCAACGGTTTCTGCAAATTTTTAGTGCGGATTTTACCCTTTCCAGTGCTAAGGGTGAGATCGGGCAAAAACTACATTAAACCCACAAAAAAACGCAGGTAACATAAATGTGGATTTTGGTGCGTAAACGCAGAGAAATCAGCATGAAAATTCCTTTGTAAATTCTGTTAGAAAAACCCTCCCCCGTGCGCAGGTACCCACATAAGTCCTTCCTTTATATATCTCATAAAGAATACATTATGCAGAATGATGTAGAGCCACGCTGAGTAGTGAACAATCCTATTAAATATATAGGATAGTGATATGGCTTTTACTCCGTAGCAGTGATCAGCAGCCTCTGGTACTACAGCTGTTCTGAAACTACAACTCCCAGAATCCTGCTTTCACTTCTATGGGAGTTACAAGAAGAGATGAGCAAGACTGCATGCTGGAAGTTGTAGTTTCACAGCAGTTGGAGTGCGGAAGGTTGCTTACCCCTGCTCTATAGTGTTAACCGTCGGTGATATGGCAATACTAGGACACCCTGGTCCCACTAGTGCAAAATAGCTTCTAAGGGCTCTTTCAGATGAGCATGTCCCTTGCGGGAATCACACTCCGTGTGAGAGAGGGATCGTGCATTCTGGACTTATGATTGATAATGCTGTGTGCCTATGTGTGACCTTTCTGTAACGGAATCATACTGAGATAAAGCTGTCAGTATGATTCCGTTACCTACCCTCAGGGGCTACTATTGTAGAATAGAATCAGAGATGCCATGCCCCTCCTCAGTCATGGCCGAAAACAGGGCTGGACTAGGAACTTGAAGTGGGCCCGGGAAATAATCTAAAAGTGGCCCCATGTTGTAGACGGCTCCAAAGGGGCAGAAGGCCCTGAAACACAAGTAGTCGGGGTCTGCAATACTATAGTGCAGCACAGAATACTGCCCCAGAAGAACCAAATGCCACAGTGCAACACTGCTTTTTTTGGCTTGTCAGCACCAGCCGCCACGTCCTAAAGATGGATGGCAATACATTAAATTCAAGATGGTCTTTAGGGTCTATGGCCAGTCTGCCCCTGGACTAAAAAGAAGTATATCCTTAGGTTAAATTATGAGAGGCCACAATAATCATACTCATTAATATGATTCCAGAGAAAGTACGCAGAACGAGGATAGAAGTAGTTGCATTGCACTACCTCACTGCCTGCAGTCAGACCATAAACCTTTATGGAGTGTTTGCCTTCTAATTGATAGTGCCGTACCCCGTCATATACCGATGCTTGAGATGCGGCCAAGCCATCGTACATCCAGCTGTGACTCCCACAGCATCCGCAGTACTGCAAATCCCCGATTGTAGTTATCTCCATTGTAAATACGGTCATTTATTACGACAACAGACAATGCATCATCCTCAGACAGCACATTATCTATGCGTTAAGTGGGTATTCCCTGTATATGGATCATTTACCATTTATTGCAGGAGATAACAGTTTGCTTTGCCTTTCTGCTTGCTTTCCCTGCAAATGGTGCATCAGTAATGGACAGTGTGGGTGGATATTCTCCCTGTCCCTCCCTCCCTTACAGAAAAATATGATTACTATGGTAAAGCCAGGGTCATCTAAAAAGAGGAGGTCTCTCTGAAGTTTAGAGATCGGAGTAAGCGTTGAAGATGAAGGACAGCTCATGTTCCAAGGGGACATCTATTAAGGTGAGGTGAAGAAGGCGTAAAGGTAGATAATGCCCCCTCCTCCTCCCCACCCTCCCACCCCCCAACCAAAAAAAGGGACATACTGGTGACATGTATTTTATGTGTTTCCAACAGTGTCAGCTATATACTGCTTATATTACTTAAGGTACAATCAGGGGTGCACCACCAATGAGGCCAGGTGAGGCGATCGCCTCAGGCAGCACCAGGTAGGGACAAGAGGGGGGCAGCTGAAGGACCATGGGCTGAAGGGAAGGGGTTAGGTTAAGAAATTGGCATTGGGAAAGGAGGAGCGCCATTTCAGTGATCACCTCAGGCAGCAGAAGGACTAGGTGCACCCCTGGGTAGAATAATTGTTTTATTTAGTATTATGGCTCCATAGCAGTTTCATGAAATGGCACCCATAGAAGTCTATGGGCCCGTGCTGTACCTTTATAAGCCCAGATTTCACATTGGACAAACCGTTTTTCCCTATTGATTCATTCACAGTCTCCTGGACTTTGCACATGCATGAGGCCTCTTTAACGAGATTAGTAAAAATAGTTTGATATTTTTTTTTCATCCGGAAACAGAGTCATACCCATCCACGTTCTGTCACTGGTATCGCATCCCAGCCCAGTTCGATTGAATACTAGACCCAGATCTTTACAAAAGTGGTGCTTTTTAAAAAAATTTGAATATATATTAGTATAATGTGCATGCGTGTCATTTCTTTTGTAGAACAGATGTCAGTCTTGCAGTGCTGGCAGGCTGTGGCATCACAATACACAATCAGCTAACGCTCGTGCTTTCCATTTCTTCATCTCCAGGTCCTATACTGTGAAAATAAAAAGCCCTGTTTTGGTTGCATGTTGCAAATAGTAATAGGATTACGCCCATGACTTATACCGTCTTCAGAAATGAGTTGATACTTTTATTCTGAATTATTTCACTAGGAGATGTACAGATAATACAGCAATAATGCAGTTCTGACATTAATCAATTTTATATTCATTTTACTAAAGAGGATGTGTCACAAAACATATTCTACATTTTTCAAACCAGCACCTGGATCTGAATACTTTTGTATTTGCATGTAATTAAAAATTTAGTATAGCTAGTGAGCTATTGAATAAAATGTATATATATATATATAGATATATATATATATAGCGCCACCTGCTGTTTGTTCTTTTCCTTATTTTTTGTCCATCTCACTGAGCTGGTCACACACGTTCAGTTCAAATCTTCAGCTGCCACCAGCTATATGTTCTGTTAGAAGCTGTGGCAGTTACAGGGAGAGAGTTGCAGCTGAAAGGACACAGCCCCTGAACTGCCGGCAGTACAATTGGAGCAATGAATGGGGAGATCTCTGGATCCATGTGAGATTCTAGGGCTGATTCTAGCTTTGTTAGAAAGAGGTTGTCATGTGCAATATGATATTTGATTTTCATTTTTTACATCAATCATGACATAATCCCTTTAAATTAGGACGGGTTCTCATCAGCGTTAGGTATTCCGTTATTGCTTTCAGTTATAACATGGCTATAACAGAAGATAATGGAATTGTAAGACGGAATTCAAACAGGAAACTTTTAGAGGCTTTCCGTTTTGATCCGTCATAATAGAGGTCTATGGGCAAACATAACAGATCCGTCTGGTTTCAGTCATGCAGGACGCAAAAAAAAGTCCTGTCCACAGTTTCCGTTTTGAATTCCGTTTTACAATTCTATTATTTTCCATTATAGCCATGTTATAACAGAAAGCAATAACGGAATTCCTAACGCTGATGCGAACCTGCCCTTAGTAGATCTAGCAGGTGGCTAGGGGGAACGTGCCCCAGTTTTTATTTTAACTCACTTATATAGCGCTGACATTTTCCGCAGCACTTTACAGACATTATCATCACTCCTTCTCCCCAGTGGGGCTCACAATCTAAATTACCTATCACTCTTATAGTGTGGATGGGAACCGGAGTACCCGGAGGAAACCCATGCAATTACGGGGAGAACATACAAACTTCATGCAGATGTTGTCCTTGGTCAGATTTGCTTCAAGGCACCAGTGCTACCTGCTGAGACACCATGCTGCCCACATGTATAAAGTTGCTGGATTAGCTCTTAATGCATTAGCCAGGGTAAATACAAAGCAGTGAAATTCTTTAAAGGGGTTCTCCAGGATTAGAAAATACATGGCAGAATTTTTCCAAAAAGAGTATCACCCCTGTTCACAGGTTGTGTCTGGTATTGTATCTCAGCTCCATTGGAGTCACTGGGGCTGAGCTGCAATACTGCACATAATCTGTGGACAGGGTCAGTGCTGTTTTTGGATGTAAGCAGACATTTTTTTTCTAATCGTGGACAATCCTTTTAGGTTATTGAAATAATATATATTTTTTCTGTGGAATAACATGTAATCTCATAGACGATTTAGTAAAACTTGTATTTCATTCATATAAATTCCTGCTCATTCTGGGCTTTGAAGTCCAGGAGATGGTCCCATCAGTGACTGACAGCTATCTGTGCATACACAGTCATAGAGGGGCGGCTGTCAGTCACTGATAGGACCAACTCCTGGACTTCAAAGCCCAGAATGAGCAGGAATTTAAATGAATAAAATAAAGGTTTTAGTAAATCTTTTCCCACAAAACTATATATCAATCTGCTCAGCTTCTCCTTTCATACAACATGCTGTCTGCGGATAATTTGGGATTTTCATGGTGACAGGTTCCCTAGTGGCCCTAGTAAAGAAAACTAAAAGTGGCCCAAATGTTACAGGTGGGTTCAAACAGGAAAAAAAAGGGAGTTATGCAGCAGCAATGCCATAGAAAACATTCTGGTGCTAATGCTACCTTAGTTTTGCAAATGAGATGCTTGGCAAATTATTTTGTACAAAATTATTTGAGCCCATCTGCCAAACGTCACGGCGATCTTGATTAGACGGGTTCCTAACACTAAATCAAACCTGTTATGCGACATAACGGCCACATAAAATCCAGGTGGGTTCAAATTAACAAAAGGTGGGGCAACACAAGTAGAGGGGGCCAATACAAGCTGGCAGGGTCAGTAATACCACAGTACAGCACAGAATACCATCCCACAGAATCAAATACCACAGTTCAGCATGAAGTACCTCCCCAGAAGCTGGTCCTCTGTGGTGGCCATCAATAGCTGCCACATTCTGTCCTCCTCCAGTTGTCTCTAATATGGTTATGGAGCAGGGGACTTAGGAGGTGAGATGTGGACCACAACCCCAAGCTGGCCCTACCTTCAGCATACTGCCTAGACTTCCTCTAAAAATGACCCCTATTAGAGATGAGCGAATCGAAGTTGATGAAGTGGAATTCGATCCGAATTTCAGGAAAAATTCGATTCGCACCGAATCCGAGTTTCCTCACGCTTCGTGGTAACAAAACTTATTTTTTCCAAAAATGGCTGCTGCACATGTGAGGACATGGAGCAAGCAACTCTGGGAACGCGGGATCACCCATAATGCCATGCATGCAGCAAATGAGCAGCCAGCCCTGTGATGTCACAGCCCTATAATTAGCCTCAGCCATCTTCGGTTCTGCCATTTTCCGGTATACATAGTGCAGGGAAAGACGTCAGCAGGCGCTAGGGACAGTTCTAGGAAGGACTTCATCGTGCTAAAAAACAATTTACAAGTTCAGGGAAATATTATTCAAGGTGTAGGGAAAGGATAGGGAGGAATCATTCCACAGCATTTATATAGAACAGGGTTCAGTAGGGAGTTTACAGCCTGGGAACAATCCTATTACACCTTGCTGCACTAACTGGGGGATCCAAATTGCCAACATACAATATTTCTATGTCTTATTTGCCCTTGTGCAGTGCAGTTATATGTTCTAAAGCATTTTTTGGCTTGTATTAGTGGGAAAAACGAGGGCTTATTAGCTGTTGTGTGGTGAAGTGCGAACATTGCAGCCCTTTTTGGCGTGTATTAGTGGCACAACATTTTTTTTATTTTCTGTTTAGCGGTGCAGTTAAATGTTCTAAAGCCCTTTTTGTCATGTATTAGTGACAAAAGAAAAATATATTTTCCGTTCAGCGGTGCAGTTATATGTTCTAAAGCCTTTTGTGTCGTGTATAAATGGAAAAAATATAAGGACCTAATTGCCGTTCAGCGGTGCAGTTATATGTTCTAAAGCCCTTTTTGTCGTGTATTAGTGCAAAAGAAAAAATATATTTGCCGTTCAGCGGTGCAGTTATATGTTCTAAAGCCCTTTGTGGAGTGTATAAGTGGAATAAAGAAAAATATATTTGCCGTTCAGAGGTGCAGTTATATATTTTAAAGCCTTTTGTGTCGTGTATAAGTGAGAAAAATAAGGGCCTATTTGCCATTCAGCAGTGCAGTTATATGTTCCAAAGCCCTTTGTGTCGTGTATAAGTGGAAAAAAATAGGGGCCTATTTGCAGATCAGCGGTGCATTTATATGTTCTAAAGCCTTTTGTGTCATGTATAAGTGGAAAAAAATAAGTGCCTATTTGCCGTTGTGTGGTGAAGTGAGAGAATGACAGCCCTTTTTGGCATGTATTAGTGGGGAAAAAAAGGGCTTATTAGCCTTTGTGTGGTAAAGTGAGAAAATTACGGACTTCTTGGGGGTGTTTTAATTTACTTTTTATTTATTTATTTGATTTAACAGTATGTCAGACAGAAAAGTGCCAGGCCCTGCACAGGGGAGTGGCAGAGGCCTAAATGTTTCTGGCACAGGTCACAGCAGAGTAAGGGGGTGTGGCAGCAGGAGTCGCAGTGAGAGGTCTGAGCTCCCGATGTCATCTTGTGGTCGTGTCTTGACCATCAACCCAGCGGTTCTTAAATAGTTGACTTGGTCATCCACTTCGTCCCAAGTGACATCACCCCAACCAAGAGTCGGTGGGTTTGTCAGACACAACCCTTAGTTCGTATGGCCCGGGAGCAGGCCCTGTGCCCTCACCTGTCCTCAACCTGCCTCTGTCCTTTTCTGTTCCCTCAGCCAGAGAAGTATTATATGCTGTGGGCTTAGCCCCACTATACAGCAAGTATGGGCTACTAGAGGACAGTGAGACTAGAGTGGGAGCTGCTGTTGCGAGCGGTGGGGCTCCTGACCAAGGGACCATTGAGGAGGACATCAGTGACGTGCAGACAGTACTCAATGATTATGTAGCTGATTGGACTTGGGAGCCGAGTGAATTAGGGGCTTCATCATCATCGGGAGAAGAGGGTGGCGGAGCCTGTAAGTCGCTACAGTGGCCAGGAGTCCGCAGGGTGGCAGCAGTGGGAGGTCGGAAGACCAACACGCTTCGCAGAAGCCTACCTGCCTGGAAAGTAGTGGTGCATGGGTTCACTGAAGCAGCGGCGGTAGCAGTCAGTCAGAGCATAGTGTTGGGGTAAAGTGTGTGGCAGTTTTTTGTTAAGCCGCTGGAGGAGGTGAACATGGCCATATGAAGAGTCTGTGGGCAAAAAGTTAAGCGTGGGCAAGATGCCAATGTTGGCAACACGGCCCTCTGTCAACATATGCAGCATCACCATAAAGTAGCCTGGGAATACCGTGGATCCGATGTGGTGATCCAGCCTGCCACAGCAACCGCTGCATCGCCCAGTGGCATGCACCCGGTTTGAGGCAGTCAAGGTTCCACCACCTCAGCCGAAGGGAGCTGTCTCTCCTTCCCATCATCTGCTGGTCCGGATGCTCCAGCTCCTCCTACTCCTCGTCTTTCATTCCGTCAGAAATCGTTCACCGAAGCGATTGCCAAAAGACAACAGTATGCGTGCACTCATTCAACGGCGCACAAGCTGAATGTGCTCCTGTTCAAGTTGCTGGTCCTGCAGTCCCTCCCTTTCCAAGTGGTGGACTCTGCACCTTTCAGAGAACTGATGGATTGTGCGAACCGAGGTGGAGAGTCCCAAGCCATCATTTCTTTGCCAAAAAGGCAATACCAGCCCTGCACACACATGTAGAACAGAAGGTGGGTGTCACGGTCCCTCCCATGACAGAGGTGCGAAGATCTGAGAGACTGGCGGCACGTAAGGGTATCTGACAGTCTCTGTATTTTCATCTTGCAGTGTTGTTGTTTGGTAATGACCACACCTCTTGTCAGGTGCAGCTTGTGGGTCATTACTGAGGCTCTATTTAGGTTTTGACTCACACTGCTTACCATTCGGTTGATATTTCCTGCTGGAGTTGGATGAGCTGGTGTGTTGTTCCTTTGGATCTCCGCTCTTCTTCTTCAAGCTAAGTGCATTTTGTTTTGCATTTTGTTGTTTACTTGTGTTTGTTGTTGTCTAGGCCTCAGAGAGACGCTAGTTCCTTCATCTGGGGAGGAACCAGTAGTCTCATTCCCTGCCACCACTCCTAGGGCCTTCCAGGGTCTCCAGGGCTAAGGTTCTGGTGTATGAGTACTTCCACATTCTGGGTCTACTCATACTGGCAGGAGTCAGGGAGAGGTCTAGGAATTCTTAGGAGGTCACCATCCCTCTCCCTTAGCTTTGAGGCCTAGACTCTGGTCTATTCCTTCTGTGTGTTATCTGGTGTTATCCCCTCCCCATTACCCGTGACATTATCAACCGCCCAAAAAAACGTAATTTTGTTTGTGTCAGTGCAGCGATGGATACTGTTTCTGCACTGGTTGATCATATGCAGGGAGGTGACTGACCTCCGCACGGCTGTCTCGCAGTTTCAGAGACCACAGGTGGCGGCTTCCAGCAGCGGGAACCAGGCCTGCCCCGAACCTAAGGTCGCTCCCCCGGATAGGTTTTCCAGGGGAAGTGACAACTTTATTCGGTTCAGAGAGTCGTGCAAACTATATTTTAGACTACATCCTAACTCTTCTGGGGACGAGAGTCAAAGAGTGGGGATTATTATTTCGTTACTGAAAGGTGACGCTTAGTCTTGGGCTTTTTCTTTGCCGACCGGATCACGATCCCTCCGGTCGGTAGATTATTTTTTCAGAGCTCTGGGGCTTATCTACGATGACCCAGATCGGGTCTCCCTGGCCGAGACTAAGTTGCGTGGCTTACGGCAGGGAAATTGTTCTGCGGAGTCCTATTGCTCTAAATTTAGGAATGGGCAACTGATACTGAGTGGAATGACCCAGCCCTTTGTAGTCAATTCTGTCAAGGGTTATCTGAGAACCATAAAGACTCCTTGGCATTTCATGAATATCCAGAGTCTTTGGAGGCAGCCATGTCTCTGGCTGTACGTATTGATAGACGCCTGAGGGAGAGATCTAAGGTTCCTCTCTCTCGGGACAAACTATTATATGGGGAAGCGGCCTCTTCCAACACTTTGGGTAGGGAGGCACTTGAGCTCATGTCTGATGATGATCCAATGCAGTTGGGGGAAGTCACTCCTGGACCTTATGATAAAAACGTTAGGGTTAAGAAAAGACTCTGCTTTTTCTGTGGTAAAGGGGGACATTTTGTTAACATATGTCCTCATGTTAAACATCAAGGTGAAAAACCGAGAAAGAAAACTAATATGTTTAGTCCTCTTCTCACTCTTGGTGGTGTGGGTGGGGAATCTGAGAATGTACTTTTGTCATATACCGGTAGTACCAGATTTCTCCTGCCTGCTAAGGTGGCGCTAGACTGAAAAACTGTGGGAATTGAAGTATTTATTGACAGTGGGGCAGGGGTTAACCTAGAGGATGGCTAGGTCGTCCGTATGCATGGTTTGACAACAATTGCATTAGACAAAAATATTTCGGTGTTTGCGATTGATTCCGCCCCACTCTCACAAAAGTGTCACAAACGGTGCAGGACATTCGCCTAAAGGTGGGAGATTCTCATCAAGAATCCATTTTGTGTTTTGTGCTGGAGGCCCTGCCTGCTACTCTGGTGCTAGATTTACTGTGGTTAACCAAACATAACCCTACCATCGATTGGCAAACAAGACAGATTCTTGATTGGAGTGATTTTTGCATAGACCACTGTCTTAGCACTTCGCTTTCTGTTATAACCACTAAAATTGTACCTTCTTTTATTTCGGATTTTTCTGATGTATTCTCTGAAAGTGGAGACGAGGAGTTACCTCCACATCAGGAGTATAATTGCCCTGTCAACCTTATTCCCGGAGCTAGGTTGCCCAAGTCTCGGTTGTATAATCTTTCTGAACCCGAAAGAGTAGCTATGCGAGAATATATCACCGAGAGTTTGGCTAAAGGTCATATTAGACTATCCAAATCACCAGTGGCTACAGGGTTCTTCTTTGTTAAAAAAAAGGACGAAACTCTTAGGCCATTTTGGACTTCCGTGAGGTAATCACATTACTATCCGTGATCCCTATCCCTTTCCTTTGATCCCAGATTTGTTAAATTAGATTGTCGGTGCCAAGGTGTTCGCTAACTTGGATTTGAGGGGGTATATAATCTGGTAAGGATCAAGGAGGGGACGAATGGAAGGCGGCCTTTAATACCCCTGAAGGTTATTTCGAGAATTTGGTCATGCTTTATGCTTTTTGGGTTGACCAATGCTCCTGCTGTTTTTCAACATTTCATCAATGACATCTTTCATCATCTGGTGGGCAGGTTTGTGGTGGTGTACTGGATGATATTTTAATTTATTCCTCTGACATGGAGAAACATCAGGATCACACGAGACAGGTGTTACAGATTCTAAGGGAAAATACATTGTATGCTAAGATGGAGAAGTGTGTATTTGCGGTTATGGAAGTGCAATTCCTGGGTTACCTACTCTCATCTTTGGGTTTTCGTATAGATCCAGAAAAAGTCTGTGCTGAGTTGGACTGGGATCGACCCAAAAATCTGAAGGCGCTCATGCGATTTTTAGGGTTCACCAACTGCTACCGTAAATTTATCTTGAATTACTCGACTCTTGTTAAACCAATAACAGATATGACTAAGAAAGGTGCAGATTTCTCAGTCTGGTCTGATGAGGCATTACGTGCCTTTTCAGCGGTAAAGGAATGTTATGCTTCTGTTCCTATACTGGTGCAACCTGATGTGTCACAGCCATTCATTGTAAAAGTTGACGCATCCGAGATAGGGGTTGGAGCAGTTTTGTCGCAGGGTCCTTCTCCTAGCAGATGGCGCCCATGTGCCTTTTTTCTCTAAAAAACTATCTACTGCTGAAAGAAATTATGATGTAAGTAATAGAGAGTTGCTGGCCATTAAGTTGGCTTTTAAGGAATGGCATCATTGGTTGGAAGGAGTAATTCATCCCATTATGGTAATTACTGATCACAAAAATCTGGCTTATCTGTAGTCGGTTAAACGTCTGAACCCAAGGCAGGCCAGATGGTCGTAGTTTTTTACCAGATTTAATTTCATTGTCACCTATCGCCCTGGGGTTAAGAATGTCAAAGCGGATGCTTCGGAGGATCCTGGCCCAATATTAGCTGATGGGGTGGTTGTATCCACCCTTTATCCTGAACTTGAGGCAGAGGTGTTGGAGGCCCAGGGAGATACACCTGATTCTTGTCCTCCAGGGAAGTTGTTTGTTCCTTTGGAACTACGGCACAAGGTGTTTGAAGAACATCACAGTACTGTTCTTATGGGACACCCTGGGAGAGATCTACGGTTAATCTCATTTCCCGAAGATTCTGGTGGCCAGGGTTGCATAAATGTGTTGAGGGCTATGTGTCAGCTTGTGCGCGTGCCAAGGTGACACATAATCAGCCTTCAGGATCTCTACTTCTCTTGTCTATTCCGTCCCGACTGTGGACTCATTTGTCATGGACTTTATCACAGATTTGCCTAATTCCTCAGGGAAAACTGTGACTCTGGTGGTTGTTGATTGCTTCAATAAGATGTCGCACTTTATAGCATTATCAGGTCTACCTAATGCTAAAACTTTCGCACAAGTGTTCTTCGTCATTTTATCTTCAGTCGAACGGACAGACTGAACGCACCACTAGAATCTGGAGACTTATTTGAGATGTTTTGTCTCGGAGAATCAGGAGGAGTGGTCTTCATTTTTGTTGTTGGCCAAGTTTGCCATAAATAACTGTAGAGAGGAGTCTACTGATAAATCGCCGTTTTTTGGAGCATATGGGTTCCATCCACAGTTTGGCACATTTTCTGGTACTGAGACTTTTGGTATCCCGGAATCCCGGAAGAGGAAAGATTTTCCTTTTCGTTGTGATCTATTTGGCGGAAAATTCTAAACAATAAAAAAAAAAAAATGGGCAAAAAGTATAAACGTATGGCTAACAAGAGACGTATGAGTGGTCTGGACCTGAGAGTGGGTGATTCTGTGTGGCTGTCTACAAAAAACTTAAGTTGAAGGTACCTTCTTGGAAGTTGGGGCCCAGGTTTATTGGGCCATATAAAATCTCTGCTATTATTAAGATGGTTGCTTTTCGTCTTGAACTTCCGCAAGCTTTAAAAATTCATAATGTTTTTCACAATTCATTGCTGAAAAGGTATGCTAAACTGTCCTCCTTACCTCTTACTCCTGTCTGGACGGTAATCTTGAATTTCAGATTGCCACAATAGTGAACTCTCCATAGATCTCTCCAGTATCTCGTGCACTGGAAAGGTTGTGGTCCAGAGGAAAGAATGTGGGTTCCTGCGACCGACGTTAATGCCAGTCACTTTGTGAAGGCCTTTCACAGGATGCATCCTGATAAAGTCGGCCCTGGGTGTCCAGAGGACACCCGTAGAGGGGGGGTACTGTCACGGTCCCTCCCATGACAGTGGTGAGAAGAGAGTGAGAGACTAGCAGCACGTGACGGTATTTGACAGTCTCTCTGTTTTCATCTTGCAGTGTTGTTGTTTGGTAATGACCACACCTCTTGTCAGGTGCAGCTTATGGGTTATTACTGAGGCTCTATTTATTTCTGACTCAAACTGCTTACCATGCGGTTGATATTTCCTGCTGGAGTTGGGTTCTCTGGTGTGTTGTTCCTTTGAATCTCCTGCTCCTCCATTCTTTTTTAGGCTAAGTGTATTTTGTTTTGCATTTTGTTGTTCACTTGTCTGTGTTGTTGTCTAGGCCTCAGGGAGACACTGGTTCCTTCATCTGGGGAGGAACCAGTAGTCTCATTCCCTGCCACCACTCCTAGGGCCTTTCAGGGGCTCCAGGGCTAAGGTTCCGGTGTATAAGTATTTCCACCTTCTGGGTCTACTCCTACTGGCAGGAGTCAGGGAGAGGTCTTGGGACTCCTAGGAGGTCACCATCCCTCTCCCTTAGCTTTAAGGCCTAGACTCCAGTCTATTCCTTCTGTGTGTTATCTGGTGCTATCTCCTCCCCATTACCCGTGACATTGGGCCAGTCCTTGAGTCTGTCGGTCTCTGCCAAAGTGCACGGCAGCGCTGACGCGGGGAGCTGTAACTACAGTCAGGGACAATACATGTCCTTTATGGCCCACTTGGTGAATGTGGTTCCTACACAGCCACACCAGCAACTTGTCACGCCGTTGGTCCTGCGACAATTTCCGCCTTTGCCTCCTCATCCTCCACCGTGTCCTCAGCCTCCACTGCAGGGACAATTCACAGTGCCCCTCCAGCATACCACATGTGCATGGCACGTCGGTGTCACGCTCTTCTGCACCTCGTTTGCCTGGGCGAACGGAGTCACACAGGGGATGAACTGCTCTGTGTCCTTCATCAAGAAATCGAATCC
Source organism: Bufotes viridis (assembly GCA_033119425.1). Lineage (NCBI taxonomy): Eukaryota > Metazoa > Chordata > Amphibia > Anura > Bufonidae > Bufotes > Bufotes viridis. The sequence goes on along the minus strand of CM065599.1, from coordinate 34,516,318 downwards.
TCGCTTTCTCCGCGACAACTGAAAATCGGAACCATGGTGACCGACAACGGAAAGAACATGGTGTCGGCACTGCGTCAAGGAGGGCTGAGCCATGCGCCCTGCATGGCACACATGTTCAATCTGGTTGTCAAGCGGTTCCGGAAGTCTTCCACCCATCTGCAAGACATCCTAAAAATGGCCAGGAAACTTTGCATGCACTTCAGCCACTGGTACACCGCCTTTCGGCCTGGCTGACATCATTTATTTAACCCTTCTTATGATCTGTCAGAAGGAAGGAAAAATGAGAGGCACAACAGATCCTGTCTGTGTAGCAGCTGTGAGCCTGAATTGGCTTGTGATTTGGTAGCCAAAAGCAAGAGTGGGTACAAAACACAGAAGACATGCAAATATTCCATTCACGTGTCATCTCTGTTTTGAATCCACTCCTGTTTTTTTTTGCCATTAGCAATACTGATGGATTACTGACCAAATGCTGACCGAGTGAAGGCAGATGCTCAACAGAAAAGATTCGTTTTTTGGGGGTTATTGTTCTGACGGATGAGAGGAAGGGCAAAATAATCAGTGACGTCAACACAAACTTACTGCTGACACCCTCTCCACTCTGTTGGGGGGGCTCTTTACTTGTATAAGCGTTCAATAGAACAGGTTCTGTAGACATCTATGTAGAATCAGGTGATGACGGTGTAAAAGGAGTGCGCTTCTTCTTGGCGCTAACATCGACCTGTAAGGCTGAGTTCATACCTGAGTTATTTGGTCAGTTTTGGCCCACCTGACTGCCCAAATAAGGGAAGTGTGCAGTGATTCTAAGAGCGACGTCTGTCATCTGCTTGTCATATGGACTCACAGTATAATTTCACTACCACAGCAGATTCCCTATGCGTGTTACTGCATGGTACAGTGTTCTACACCACTATAAAGGCTCTCTGCAGCCAGGAAAAAGCCGCTTGTTAATATGATTCGCCGCAAATAAATTCAGATCAAACCAAATTTTTTCAAAAAATTCAGCGAACCGGCCGAATCGAATTTTTAAAAAATTCGCTCATCTCTAACCCCAATAGTGCCCTCGGTAGTATTTACTCGGCCAGTGACAGTGAGGAGTGCTCGGGTGGCCATGTGGGTATCGGCCCACCAGGAAAATTCCCTGTAGGGTCTATGGCCATCCCGTCCCTGATGCTGGCTAAGATACAGGCAGTCCAAAAATGTGTCAAAGTTTATACTTAATTGTGCCAGAATTTTGAGCACTGTTTTGGCATGCAGGGGGAGATTAATATTTTGCATCACTTTTTGTGGAGTAAAAAAGTCACAACACCCTGTTTGCTGCTTTTTAAACATCACTTTTTGTGCAAGTGGCGTTTCTGTGCTCTCCTTGCCACTTTCTGAAAAGGGGGCATTGCAAGGACGAAAATGAGCGGGGACAGCGGGCCCCACACATTCATCTTTATTTGCACTGGTTTATAAGTCCGAGCTGCCGTAGATTTCATTCTGGCACACGGCCTGTCTGACAATGTGCCTAATATATGACATGGTCTGCTCTACCCCACAGTGTGCAACTAAAGTCATGCCCCCTTCCTCTAAGACATGGCCTTTTCTCACTAAACCACGCTCACGTTCACAGCCAGACACACTTAGTAAATGTGGCACATGGCATGTTGACACACAATTCTTGCTAAATTTGAGACTGGCACATTTATGTTAGCAAATCTTCTCCTAGGTCTGCAGAAATTGTGGGTGGCATATTTGCTTTTATATGCTCATAATGCATGATCCACAGGTATCTAAACTGAACTTCATATGCACCCAACTTTCCTCAACGGAGCAAATTCAGAACTGGAAAGCAATTCAATCATGCAGACTTCAAAGATAAAATTCATGCTGCTGCTTAGTGAGTCACTAAGTAAGTCATACTCATGACTCATAGATAAAACATCTCCATATCTTTTTAATTTATACAAAATTACTGGTTATATTGGGTAGATTCCAATATGTGAAGGACATCGAGCACAACATCTTCTTCACCTCCACCCCCGCTGCATGATGCTTTGGGAGACTCTGCCCCCTTACTCATGCGTATGACATAATGACTCACTAAACAGCAGTATGGATTTTATCTTTGAAGTCCTCATCATTAAATTGCTGTGACTTGGAGGAGAGTGGAGCTCCACTTCTGGATTTATTGATAAGTGCGGTGGCTCTATTTTTGACTGTGTTCAAAAGTGTACAGCATGTCTACCATCACTTTCTTGAAATCCAAATAAAATGCTGCAATACTGTTATCGTACGATCACACGGTCAGGTGTCATGATGCAGTTTTAGAAGCCAAAACCAGGAGTGGATCATAAAAGGAGAGAAAATATAAAAGGACAGATACAACTTATTTTCTCTTTTTTAATTCACTCTTGGTTTTGGCTTCCAAAACTGCTTTAAGAAACCTGACCGCGTGGCCGTACGCTTAGACTCAAAGTATATAGTAACGTAATATGTAACGTAGTAAACTGTGTATTACTGAAGAGTTTTTACACCAGTAAGGCCTTGTTCACTTTTCCTTATCCGTTTAAAAAAAAAATCAGTCCGTGTTTCATCTGTGAAAATTTCTGTGAAGGATCCATGTTTGGACTGCGTGTCTTTTTTTGCCCTTCATGTCTCACCCGTATTCCAGACACTACTACGCTGAAAATTCATTTCCAAGGCATCTCCTATCAGTGGTCAGTGAAAAATAGACCAAACACAGATGCCATCAGCTTTGTGTGTTGTTTTTCATGGACTCATAGACTATAATGGCTGTATTTGGTCCACATGACAGACCAAAGTAGCGCATGTCCCCGTGATTTTTTTTACCTGACCCACTCTCAGTAAAAACATACTGATGTGCGAACAGACACATTAAATTCATGGGTACGTGTGCCGTCTGCAGAAAATGCAGATAGCAGGGGAAAATGGAAATGTGAACGAGGCCTAAGGCAGAGTGCGCTTTATTCACTTAGCCTTAAGAGAGTCAATTCTTACAACTTTTTATGCATTACATTTGTCAACACTAAAATAATACTGTATTTGCAACATAAACACTGTATATTAAATATTTATTTTCTCATTTCAGAACCTGCCCAGCTGTATACCGGTGTCCACATCTTTAGGATCCCTGAAAATCAGGAACCATGGAGCCGAACTCCACATCCTTAAGTCACACCAATGGGACAAACCACTTTAGAGTTCACAGCCTTTGGGAGGTTATAACTATTGCCACAGTCAGTGCGGTTGTCAGCCTGATAACCATAGTAGGAAATATCCTTGTGATGGTTTCCTTCAAGGTGAACAGCCAGCTGAAGACCGTGAACAATTATTACCTTCTGAGCTTGGCCTGTGCTGACCTCATCATCGGCATCTTCTCAATGAATCTCTACACATCTTACATTTTAATTGGGAAGTGGTCCTTGGGTAGCCTGGCTTGTGACCTTTGGCTTGCTCTGGATTACGTGGCTAGCAATGCCTCTGTAATGAACCTGTTAGTGATTAGTTTTGACCGGTACTTTTCTATAACACGACCATTAACTTACAGGGCAAAACGCACGCCTAAGAGGGCCGGGATCATGATTGGACTGGCTTGGTTTATTTCCTTCATTTTGTGGGCTCCAGCAATCCTCTGCTGGCAATATTTTGTTGGGGAGCGCACAGTGCCCCCTGAAGAATGTCAGATACAATTCCTTTATGAACCAATAATCACTTTTGGAACGGCCATTGCTGCCTTTTATATCCCAGTGTCTGTCATGACCATTTTATATTGCCGTATCTATAAAGAGACAGAAAAACGCACCAAAGATCTGGCTGAGTTGCAGGGCTCTGAGTCAGTAGCTGATTTTGAGATGATGAGGCCACAGGGGGCACTGCTAAGATCCTGTTTCAGCTGCAAGCAGCAGACACTCACCAAAAGAGAACGGTGCCAGGCCTCATGGTCATCATCCAGCCGCAGTACTTCCGCTACGGTCAAGATCTCCCATAGTCCCAACATCTGCAACGAGTGGGCTAAAGAAGATCAACTGACTACCTGCAGCAGCTACCCGTCTTCAGACGATGAGGACAAGCAAGCGAAAGAAGCTGTCTTCCAGGGTGCCTATAAGAACCAAACTGCAGCTCAAAAGGAAGAAGAAACCAAGCATATCCTCACAAAAGAGCAGTCGGTGCTAAACGATTATGACAACGAAAGATTTTTCCTAACGCCAGGTAAAAGTCAATCACAAAAGAGTCAAAAGTGCGTGTCTTACAAATTTAGAATTGTTGTTAACGATGATGGATCTCAGGAGGTCAATAATGGGTGCAGAAAAGTAAAAATCACCCCTTGCTCATCCATGTCCAAGGGACACTCTTTGAGAAGCATGGATCCCACCTTTAGTAACCACATGACTAAGCGCAAGAGGATGGTGCTCATCAAAGAGCGCAAAGCAGCGCAGACACTAAGTGCTATTCTCCTAGCCTTTATCATCACGTGGACTCCTTACAACATCATGGTTTTGGTTTCAACCTTTTGCTCCAACTGCATCCCATCCTCGCTCTGGCACCTGGGCTACTGGTTGTGCTATGTGAATAGTACGGTCAACCCCATTTGCTATGCTCTTTGCAACAAAACCTTTCGTAAGACATTTAAAATGTTGCTGCTATGTCGCTGGAAAAAAAAAAGCGTGGAGGAGAAACTGTACTGGTATGGACAGCATCCCCCAAGTCATAACAAGCTGCCTTGAAGGCAGTAGACTCAAGCAATGTATTGTGACAAGAGCTGGGGATCTATGCTGCAGTGAAGTCATAGCAGAACTGGGGACTATTGAACGGCTAGTACTGTGTCGTAGAGATGCACTTTCCCCCCCTTTTATAAATGCTGTGTTGACTATTGACCACATTGCTGTGTTTGGCCAATGCTGTGTGTATGCATTTGTGGTGAACGATGGAAATTATACACCCTGTCAAGCAAATGAATCACCCATCTCTCTCCTACAATGGTCTCTGATGCCTTCTGATATGGGTTTTGTATCGAGTGCCGCTGCATGCTGGTGACTTCAAGAAAAACTCCTGAAGTCAAATATAAATGGCCTAAGTGCGCCAGTAACGGAACCGAGCTTTCCGCCTTTCATAGAGTTAGGAAGCCTATCAATTGTTATCATGTTACCGTGCGAACAGTGGGATTCAGTCATTGTGAGTGCTACACATGATATGCTGCTTTTATTATGATGACTTCTTAATATTCGATGTTGTACAGTCGAGAGCAGTTCTAGATAAGTAACTGGAAACTGTTCTCTTAAATTAATTTGATATCAGTGAAATGTTCAAAGGACCGAAACGTCCTTACATCGTATTAGCAAAAAAAAAAAAAGAAGAAGAAACAAACGGTAAAAAATGTTACTGTTCTCTTGTATGGTGGGAAGTGACAAATCTGTACCTGTCCAGTAATACTCACGTAAGGTTTACTGTTCTCTGTTTATGTTTACATGTACCCTAACTTTAATTTTCTTTTATTGGGGTCAGTATAAGGTAATGCATCAATGTAACCGATTTACAAAGATTTATGGATTAAGAACTTGACATAGTAAACAACAAATTGTAACCATTGGTATGTCCTTTATTAAAGCAGTTCAATTTTATTCTTGCATACGAAATATCAGTCGAGTTACATCATGGAAACTTTCACCAATAGTCATTGTATTTCCCTTACTTGCAGATCACTAAGCATTATAGATAGTGTTTAGCTTACGGACACATAGATCCCCACGTGTAATGCATTGGTAAACAGAACAAAGATAGATTCGTAGCATCACCATTCATCTACACCCTTCCATGCAAAGCAGTACACATAATGTGTTGATTAAATGGTCCACATTAAAAGGCATCTATCAGCAGTTTTGTACCTATGACACTGGCTGACCTGTTACATGTGCTCTTGGCAGCCAAAGGCACCTGTGTTGGTCCCGTGTTCATATGTGCCTGCATTGCTGAGAAAAACAAAGTTTTAATATATGCAAATGAGCCTCTAGGAGCAACAGGGGCGTTGCCATTACACCGCACCGCATTACCGCAGCTTCTCCACTTTGATTGACAGGGCCAGGTATTAAAAACATCAAAATGTTTGGCACTGTCAATCAAGGTGGAGAGAGTGCAGCAGTTTCAGAGAAAGCAGGGCCTCTAGGTGTAATGGTAATGCCCCCGTTGCTCCTAGAGGCTCATTTGCATATATTAAAACTAAATTTTTCTCAGCAATGCGGGCACACCTCAGCTGCCAAGCGCACATGTAACAGGTCAGCTAGTGTCATAGATACAAATCTGCTGACAGATGCCTACATAGTCTGCAGGTTGTTTTAGTTTTGCAGTGGGTAATTATGAGTTTTTAATCTGTTCTGTGCTGCTTCTTATAAAACCGATACAAGACATATACTTACAACTACAGTACATTGAATTCTTGGATGTGGGATTAAATAAAACTGAGCTACTGTGATACATAGTTTATCGAATACAGGGAAGTGGTACAGAGGTAAGAAGGATAAAAGGCAATTGACATCAATTAAACTGGTTTGACTGTATCTTTACTTCAATTCCAGTATCAATCCACCAAATCTCCAATGAATTTTGTCTTTCATAAAATACGGTTCTTTTTATACATACGTAATAATAAATGTTTTTATGTTTGCACAATGGCGTGAAGGTTCTGTTTGTCAATACATAGCATTTTCACAGTTGTTATTGTGCCTTTGTCTTTTCATTCATTGTCTGGCAAGAGAATCCATTATCTATACAGTATAAGGTCCATTTACAGGTGCCGATATCACTGGGCAATGATTGAAAAAGATTTCCCACTCGTTAGCTGCATTACCAGCCTTAAGCCTCATTCACATGTTCGTGTCCATGCTCAGATCTGTGAGCAGGGGGTCAATGATGCATCCGTGAAGGATCCGTGTGTCTGTTCTTTGCTGTCCGTGTTGCATCCGTGTTTTACTGAACAGCTGAAAAATAATTTTCAAAGCATCTCTTCTTAATGATCCGTGAAACACAGATGCAACACGGATGGCATCTGTGTTGCATCTGTGGTTTTCACAGACCCATAGACTATAATGGGAGTGATGGATCAGTGAACACGGACAAAATAGAGCATTGCATCCGTGCTGAAAACACTGACCCACGGACCGTGCTAAAACACTGATGTCTGAATGCACACATTAAAATGAATGGGGACATGTGCTGTCCGCGGAGAACACGTACAGCACACGTTCGTGAAACACTGACATGTGAACGAGGCTTTAGACCGCATTCACATTTCTGTGTCTGTTTGACATCCTTGGAAAATCCATCCCTGTTTCTCCTGTGAAGAATCCATGTTTAGTCTGTGTGTCTGTTTTTTACCTTCTATGTGTCATCCTTATTCCACGGACACTGTTCAGCTGAAAATTTATTTCCAGAGCATCATCTACCAATGGTCATGGGCGGATTGGGAACTAAAAGTGGCCCTGGAAAAAAGGTAAAAGTGGCCCCATGTTGCAGGTGGGTCCAAACTGACAGAATATGGGGCAACATAGTTAGGCAGGGCTAGCAATACCGTACTGCAGAACAGTATAGCACCCCAGCTGAACCAAATACCACAGTGCGGCACAAAATACTGCCGCACCATAGTATTCCACTGTATCGCTGTCCTGAGGATGTCGATACAGTTGATTTCAGGATGGCACCTGGGGCTGCTAGCCATCTGCGTAAGAGAGAATCAGATCATTATGACCCCGACTGGCGGCCATGAAGAGGGCTTGGGTGGCCCTCCTAGGCATCGGCCCACTGGAAAATTTCCCTGTAGGGTCTATGCCCCATCCACCACTGCCAATTGTCCATGAAAAACCAATGACAGAACACGAATGCCATCCATGGTGTGTCAATGATTTTTCACAGACCCATAGATTTCAATGGGCATGTCTGGTCTGCATCATGGACAAAAGTGGTGCATGTCTCCCTAATTTTTCACATTAAAAGTCAGTGGGTATATATGCTGTCTGTGGAGAAAACAGATGGCACTCGTCTTTGATTGAAAGTGTGAACAAGGCCTTAGGCATCTTAGCCTGTCCAGATCACCAGTCTTGATATTGCAAAACATCTTTCTGCACCCATTTATCTTTCACATGTAGAGGTGCCTAAAATTGTACAAGATGAAACAATCAGAGCAGCTGACAAACAAGTGTTTTGCGCCTTTGTAGGCTGATCGCTGGCACATTTAGATAGGTAATTTATCTGGAAAGAGCATTGAAACAAACATTAATTCCTGATAATTGGCTCAATCATCTGCCTGTGTAAGTCTACTTTTACATATGCGTTTGGCATTCTGGTTTTGAGATCCAGCAGAGGATTTCAAAACCGGGCCAAAACGGTTCAGTTGTGGTTGGGGCTTAAACATGAAGGAATGACCCCTACCTACTGGATACCTAAAAGCGGTTAGCATTATGCCAGAACTGCGATGCTGAAAGGACGCCTGAAGGGGGGCATCCCCTGGTGTGAGATAGTGAAAGTAAGGGTGGGTATGCTGGAGACGACGTTCACTGTGGGAGGGGACACCCGGCCAGATATAGTCATCATCGCCCCTCCCACAAATACAGGCCAATAAATCGGCCTTAACACTTGTGGTCGGGGCTTAAACATGAAGGAATGACCCCTACCTACTGGATACCTAAAAGCGGTTAGAATTATGCCGGAACCGCGATGCTGAACGGACGTCTGAAGGGGGCCAAAAAGGACAACAAGTTCGATCAAAGAGCTTTATTACAACCTCCAATTGCGATTTCGCTACCAACGAGCGAGCTGCAGCCAGGGTAATGGGATCGGAAGTAGTGAAGTGTACCGAGGCATTGTGGCACCGTAGAGGTCCGCTTCGGGAAACTTGTGAAAGAGAATTAGTCTGGGACAGGGCACCAGCTGCTATATTTTGGATTCGGGTACATGAAAGTGTGTAATGAATTTGGTGTAGTAGCGAGCGAAGCACCTGACGCCTAACAAAAGATATCAGTAGGACCAAGCCGTTAATCGAATATCCATGACCGCGACATTGACATAAACATACATAATGTAACCAGCCCATTCCTGACCCCCTGCATGCACAGTTTCTATTATAGGATAAAGTTCAACCAACGCTGAAATCTGTGGAACCCGGGATCAACCTACCTCACTCGGCCACCCATCTAGCCAGTGGGGGCCAAAAAAAGGGGCAGCAAAACCTGAGTTTGACGTGGCCTCAGGATACTAGGAGAATTACTGTATACCTGTCACGACTGCTATCCCAGCAGCAGTCATGTCGCACCAGACGGAGGGGAAGGGGGACCCTTATCTACGGATGGGAAATAGAACGGCCACCCCTGACTAACCCTAAGCTGGCACCTGGCTGCCCTGATACCCTAGACGGGGTGTGAACCCGTACGGCGAGCATTATGCCTAAACCCTCAGTCACCCTAAGAAGACTAGACTGGGGAAAGGCAGATGGGAGCACTAGTCACCATCACTCATGTCTAGGAGAACAACAAGGGAAGACAGCAACAAACAAACAATCTCCAGCAGAGATAGACTTATCCAGTCACGAGCAGAGAAGATGATCCCAATAACGACAGTCCGCGCCAGACAAGAGCTCCACAGCAATACCGTCAAACGATCTCCTTCAAAGGTCAGAATAGCACTGGAAGTAAGGACTATATCTGGCAATGACTGCGAGTGAAACTGAAACTAATATAGTAGCTGGGAGTGGCAGACAGGACTCACCTGAGAAGGATGCCTACAAACTCCCAGTCAGGACAAAAAGGTTCACAAGGCAAAACCCGGATGACATACCCTGAACCACGGAGCAAACTCACAAGCTATCGCGAGTAGCAAGTCGCTGCGACCTTCTCCTCCCAGACCTGTCTGGATCAGTCACAGCCGTGACAATACCTCTGGAATAAAAGAGAAATACCATACCAATGCCTGAGAAAGTTGTCCCACATGGAAAGTCAGCAATCGCCTGAACATCAAGGCATATATAAACTCTTGATCCTGGAGAGATAAACGCAAGAAACCCTTTAATCTTTACCAATGCCACTAACGTGGTATCATGGTGAACTGATGAAATAACGAATCGAATACGTATGCGTAAAAACGTGCGTCAAGCGTAACCCTATAAGGAATCTGGTGCCGAATCCGCAGTGCGGACCAACATCCTAACAGTGCCCCTATACATATATACCCACACATATACATATAAACTAAACACACATATATAAGTTCTTCTTTTTTTTTTTTTTTAACTAACACTGGAGCCTGAACTCACACTCTGCCCCGCACTTCCAGCTGTGGCCACATAGAGGGCGCCAGAGCCACAACAATGCGTGTCTGTGGAACCCAGCCAGCAGATCAGAGCGAGGGGCAGAGGTGAGTGCATGCCTGAATAGTGCGGGAAGAGAGACTGACTAAAACAGACACCGTGCATGCTATGCACCCCACCTCACTAGTAGCTCTGCGTGAGGAAAACACATGACAGCCAGCTGCAGAGCAGAGCTAAATACATGGTCGAGTGACCCCTGTAAGCGACTCCTGTGACGTGCTTTCCACATAGTGTAATCTCACACTAAAGCCATATTAAGAAGCCTGACATACCCTGACTAGAACACTAGACTCAATGTCCCTTCCCTATAATAAATGTATGTTTTCTTTTTTTTTCTCTGACATTTCATTTATTTTATAACACACTTTTTTTTTTTAAACACACACTCTTCCTGAGCCTTACTACTCCCCCTTGCTGAGTGAATTCACCTGTGCGCCCCCTGCATAGAAACAACATGCTGAAGCCTAATTTGTCCGCCCCTCCCCCCCTGCCTGTCTAACAGCACAGCGGCCTGTGCAATACATTATCGAGCGGGCACAAGCTGTGCCCTGCACCCTACGTGTCATGCCGCGTGGGGAGAAGAGCGTGTCTCCCTGGCAGACCGCTCCGGTGCAGTGCTGCTCCCCCTTACCAAGGGAGCCGACACACTGCCGGCCGGACTTAAAGCAACGATGCTGCTGGATGAGGCAGCTACTTATCTGGACCGTAGAAAGTCGGGGCCTGGAACTGCCGTGTAGCGCTGCACCCTTGTTGCTCCCTGAGGACGGTATGTAGAGCTCCCACACCATACGCTGGAGACGACGTTCACTGTGGGAGGGGACGCCCGGCCAGATATAGTTATCATCGCCCCTCCCACGAATACAGGCCAATAAATCGGCCTTAACACTTGTGTCCCCATGGAAGGAGAATGGAAAGAGATCCGTTCAGGATGCATCAGGATGCTTTCCGTTAGCATTTCATTTTGGGACCGGACACAAAACTGCTGCAAGCTGAGGGTTTGTGTCCGGTCATCGAAACAAGACAAACCAGATCTGTCACTAAAAACAATGTAAGTCCACGGTGATGGATCTGATTTTTTAGGATCCTAAAACAAACGGATCCATTACCCATTGACTTTCAATGTACTTAGTGACGGATCCAGTTTGTTCTGTTTTGAATTCACACAACTGCATCCTAACGGAACGTATGCATCCCGATGTGTAATCAAAATTGAACCGTCTTTGTCAGGTTTTGAAATCCTCTGCCGGATCTCAAAACCTGACACCAAAGCGCATATGCGAAAGAAGCTTAAATGGGTGTTGTTGGCTCACCTTTTTAGAATCATCTATTCAACCCTAGACTTTCACTTCTGATGTCATAGATCATTTGTAACCTACAAAACGCATCTGCACCTCCAAATTGTTCCCCGCTGCTGTGAATTTGTTTTCAATGGCTCAATGTGCAGGAGCAGGCTCTGGAATGGTGAGGACACAGCGCATGCGCAAGAATTTCAGGCTGCAATCTGACAAGACAAGAAAACAAAGGGCCGACAATCAAATGCTGGCGGGGGGGGGGGGGGGGTTGGGGTCGAGAAAGGGCCGCTGCCTCCTTGCTTTCATGATCCTAATTGACATACCGCATGTGGGGCAATAAAAGAAAAAAACAACTTTGGAAAAAAGATGAAGATACAGTAACTGTAAGGTAATGCTGGCGGTTTAATATATTGCTATATTACAAAATATAGTTTTGTAGGTGACAGGATCCCTTCAAAGGGGTTGTCCCGTAAACAATAATCTACATTCTTCAAACCAGCACTTGGATCTGAATACTTTTGTAATTGCATGTAAACAAACATTTTGGATAGCCACTGAGTTATTCACTGAAATCTATCTGTATAGCGCCATCTGCTGTTTGCCCTTTTTCAAAATTCTCTGTCCAGCTCACTGAGGTTGACATACAGTACATGCTCCGTTTCATTCTTCAGCTGCCACCAGCTGCAGCAGAAAGGACATGCCTCCTGAAAAGTGCACCCTCCCTGAGCTACCAGCTTGAAATAAATCTAGCAGAAGAATTGGAGCAATGAATGAAGAGATGTCTGGATCCATGGGAGGTACATGGCTGGTTATAAGTTTGTTAGAAAGAGTTTGTCCTGTTCTATATGATGTCTGATTTTCATTTTTTACATTAATTATGGGAGAACCCATAATTGCACCACTATCAGCAACATGTGGATAAGTCAGGGCATTGGGCCAGCAAAAGGTTTATTACGTATGTTTTTGCTTTAGCCGTTAAACCATCTTTCAAAACTTCATGGGTGACTGTACTAAATATCCCAAGGAGTCTAGGAAACCTGGATTTGGATGGAAGAACGGTGCAGTTCTTACACTTCAGAGCTCTTTGGCCGTTGCTGGGCCTGTGTTTTATATGGCGGTAACATTGTTGTCACCAATGGTTTTCTTTCTTACGCTGGCTTAGCATCACAACAAATTGTGTTATGTCTAGTGCATGACTGAAAAATTCAAAAGACACCAAAGAGGTGGGCCTGTGCCTGGGTCATTCACCTTCCCCCCAAGCCCTGTATAATGCAATGGATGTGTTTTGTATGGAGTGTTCCTTTACATTTTACTGGGTCTAAGTACCAAATGCAATCCAGTACCATGAGATATGATATAGTGCAAAATAAAACCACACTTCTAAAATAAGAAAAGATACTTGTTTAACCTACATGCCATAATCCATTATTCCCTTACGTCCTACCAGCAGCACAGATGGGGTTAACCACCCCCCGTGGACTGGCAGGACCGGCGGAATGTTTAATGAGCCCAAGACTAATAACTCAATTTAACAATTAAGTATCTCCTTAAAAGGAGGAAGTTAACCCCCAGCCCACTGTGTTTTTTTCTGTCCTCCTGGACAGGTGGACTAGGCGGTTTGTTCCCCCCTTTCTTATAGAAAGTGCGGGGAGCCTTCTTTTCGTTTGGGTAACGGCGTTGCCTTTTTTCCTAGGTACCTTGTCAGTTTGGCCGGCAGCTTATTTGCTGCCGGCCCCGCGCAGTTGCGCCTGGCTGGGGTATTTTGGCGGCGTCCTTGGTCCAGGATTCCCGGTCCCTGTGCGCCGCCATCTTCCGGAGGTGACGCGGGGACTCTCCTTTGCATCACCTCCGGGTAATCTGGCCATGATTTTTCACGGGCACGATTTTTTCATAGATGCGATTTTTTTATGCATCTTCCTGTGGAGGATTTACTGGGGAAGGGTGGATTGGCTATCCCTCCCTTCCCCTATTTTGGGAGGCTGTGTGCTCCAGTTCAGTCTCTGGCTACATATGCTTTTTCAGCTAGCTCCCAGAGTCCTAAAATTGGTGTTGTTCCACTTGTGGTGTTTTTTCCTCAGCTGCCTCCGGTCTGTTTTTCTTCCTTTCCTGCGTAGATAGGTGGTTTACAAATGTTTTATTTGTCCCTTTTTTCCCGCAGTGAAGTCTCCTTCGCGGGATTCGAAGGCAGGAAAGTGGATTCCAAGAGGAAGCATCTATCCTGCTACCATTGCAGCAGTTCTGGATCCATGGGAGGTACATGGCTGGTTATAAGTTTGTTAGAAAGAGTTTGTCCTGTTCTATATGATGTCTGATTTTCATTTTTACATTAATTATGGGAGAACCCATAATTGCACCACTATCAGCAACATGTGGATAAGTCAGGCATTGGGCCAGCAAAAGGTTTATTACGTATGTTTTTGCTTTAGCCGTTAAACCATCTTTCAAAACTTCATGGGTGACTGTACTAAATATCCCAAGGAGTCTAGGAAACCTGGATTTGGATGGAAGAACGGTGCAGTTCTTACACTTCAGAGCTCTTTGGCCGTTGCTGGGCCTGTGTTTTATATGGCGGTAACATTGTTGTCACCAATGGTTTTCTTTCTTACGCTGGCTTAGCATCACAACAAATTGTGTTATGTCTAGTGCATGACTGAAAAATTCAAAAGACACCAAAGAGGTGGGCCTGTGCCTGGGTCATTCACCTTCCCCCCAAGCCCTGTATAATGCAATGGATGTGTTTTGTATGGAGTGTTCCTTTACATTTTACTGGGTCTAAGTACCAAATGCAATCCAGTACCATGAGATATGATATAGTGCAAAATAAAACCACACTTCTAAAATAAGAAAAGATACTTGTTTAACCTACATGCCATAATCCATTATTCCCTTACGTCCTACCAGCAGCACAGATGGGGTTAACCACCCCCCGTGGACTGGCAGGACCGGCGGAATGTTTAATGAGCCCAAGACTAATAACTCAATTTAACAATTAAGTATCTCCTTAAAAGGAGGAAGTTAACCCCAGCCCACTGTGTTTTTTTCTGTCCTCCTGGACAGGTGGACTAGGCGGTTTGTTCCCCTTTCTTATAGAAAGTGCGGGAGCCTTCTTTCGCTTGAGTAACGGCGTTGCCTTTTTCCTAGGTACCTTGTCAGTTTGGCCGGCAGCTTATTTGCTGCCGGCCCCGCGCAGCTGCGCCTGGCTGGAGTATTTTGGCGGCGCCCTGGTCCAGGATTCCCGGTCCCTGTGCGCCGCCATCTTCCGGAGGTGACGCGGGGACTCTCCTTTTGCATCACCTCCGGGTAATCTGGCCATGATTTTTCACGGGCACGATTTTTTCATAGATGCGATTTTTTTATGCATCTTCCTGTGGAGGATTTACTGGGGGAAGGGTGGATTGGCTATCCCTCCCTTCCCTATTTTGGGAGGCTGTGTGCTCCAGTTCAGTCTCTGGCTACATATGCTTTTTCAGCTAGCTCCCAGAGTCCTAAAATTGGTGTTGTTCCACTTGTGGTGTTTTTTCCTCAGCTGCCTCCGGTCTGTTTTTCTTCCTTTCCTGCGTAGATAGGTGGTTTACAAATGTTTTATTTGTCCCTTTTTTCCCTGCAGTGAAGTCTCCTTCACGGGATTCGAAGGCAGGAAAGTGGATTCCAAGAGGAAGCATCTATCCTGCTACCATTGCAGCAGTCAACGGTTATTGTAAGCTGATCATACCTGCACTCGTAAGATCGCAGAAGCTAAGCAGCTTTAGGCTGGACTAAGACCAGCTTGGGAGACCGGTTGGGAATCCCTGGGTGTGTTGACTTAACCTACACCTGGGGTTACAGCTGTGGTTAGAGGTTTCTGACCTCTAGTGAACCTATGTTGCAGGATATGTATCAATGGCTCTGTTAAAGGAGTCATAGGCCTGCTGGATGGAAAGGCTTCCTATTCGTGCCCAGGCCCCTATGGAAACCTCTGTCCCGGTAGAGAGACCTTCTTGGTCTCCTTAGTTTCTTCCTCCTCGGATGAGGAGTAGCTGACGTTGTGTTTTCTCCCCTGGAAAGACACAGAAGTTGCTCAAGTCCATCAGGTCGGGGGACCATGATGGTGACTCGGGGGGGAGTCTCCCGTTCCAGCTACTCGGGCACATCGTGTCTTCAAAGCGGATGAAAGACCACGGCACTCGTATTGTTTTGCATAAAGTTGTTCTGTTTTTATTATTCACATATGGTTAAGATCCATCTAGGGTAGTATTATAGATAGACAAAGTGGCCTACGTTTCGGTCCTATATCTGGGCCTTGATCACGGCCTAAAGTGACAATAAATATAACATATAAGTATAGCTCTCCCAACATACGGGGGAGGGATCAACACATGTATTGCGTTATTGCAAGTTCAGAATGTACATATAATATAGAACGATCATGTCAATGAATGATGTAGATAGAGAGTAGAACCAAAAAATTGGAAGCAATCAGAAAAGAGATCACAAAAAGGAGGAATCTCAAATGAAGGAAGTAATCATAAACAAATGTTAAACAAAATGACATAGAACTAAGTAGCCATATGTGGATCTGACAAAATCAATGGAGGATTCAAGGGAGATGGTCACCTGGATGGAAGAACGTTGTTGGTATGGGTATCCTATAATAGATAGCATATTATTCAAAACATTATAATATAGTTAAGGTAGCAGTTACCTAAGGAGTGTGATTTTAGGATATAATATGCATTGTAAAGAATAAAGGGGATGACCCGGCGTTAGTGGGTACTGTGGATACTGTCGATATTGTGCTCCTCAAGTCACCCCATGGATAAGTAATACAGTGGTAAGAAGGTAATGCGCTCAATGAGGAATATGTGCTTGGATCGTCAGTATATAGGCTACAGTAAGGTAGTACTACAAAATCGGAGGGCCTTACCATGGTTATAGAATCTGTGAAGTGTCCCAGATGGCGTGGGGAAGTCATAAGTAGGTGGGTTTTTTAAAACCCTGTGTTGGCGCGCATAGAGTGTCTCATGTGCGCATGCGTCAGTTAGTCGTTGTCATAGCGTGTGTGTCAGACGTCGATGACGTCATTGCGCATGCGCACATGAAGACATGAAGCGAGGGTACATACTGGCAAGTAGCGTTAACTGCCAGTAATTGTCCGATTTCTTGGAGCAGTGTAGTATTGTGTAGATATCACTGAGACGTTTTATTCGGTCGCCTCCTCTTCTTGCTAGTGGTACGTGTTCCAAGACTTGAAATTGTAGTTGAGAAATGTGATGATTAGTGGAGATAAAATGGGACGGAATGGGTAGTTCGGTTTTCACCGGGGATACAGACAAGATCGCAGGTAGGAACATAGTAATAAATATTTCTCAACGGACACTAGCACCTGCTGAACTTAACCTTCTCTCCAAAGGACTGACCTTCTGTCCATATACCCCGTTACGCCAATTTACTTTAGAACAAGAACTACAAAGATTCTATAGGTCCATAAGACATTTTTCTCAACCAGACAAATTTTCCATTTCATCAGTACAGACACCTGCGGCCCAATTGAGCATCAAATTACTCAACTTAACCAACAAAAGTAGCTTCATGCCACCCAGACAGTACCATGCAGCAGAGGCATTTATCAATTTGGTCCAATAAGACATAAATAATGATATTCACCAGTTTAAGTACGGTACATTACACACACCAAAGAATCTTAAAAGTGAGGAACATATTGCCCTTAATACCCTGAGTAATGATAAATCCATAACCATCAAACCTGCAGATAAGGGCGGAGCCATAGTTGTCATGGATACCACAGCGTACATAACAGAAATTAACAGACAATTATCTGATACATCCACCTATCAGAAAATACCATATAACCCGATTTTTCGCATCAAGAAAGAAATCAACTCAATACTTGATCATTACCTCCTTCAGGGCACTATAGACAAAGCAACTTATACCTTCTTAATTAATGAAAATCCTGTAACTCCTGTTTTCTATACCCTACCGAAAATACACAAAAACCTCTCCCATCCACCAGGCAGACCTATTGTAGCCTCCACAAATTCTATTCTTTCCCCACTTTCCATCCTTTTAGAAAAAGTCCTGACTCCACTAATCAAAACAACACGCTCCTTTTTATTGGATACCTCACATTTTTTGTCCATTATCTCCTCCATCACTAACATTACCCCCGAACATCTACTAGTTACTCTTGATGTCAACAGTCTGTACACATCAATTTCCCATGAGAAAGGTATACTAGCTACCTCCTCACTTTTAGCCACTTCGGACCACTCGCCCAATGTACGTAGACTATGCATAGATCTCCTACAGTATGTTCTCAACAATAACTATTTCCTGTTTGGCGATGAATTTTATCTTCAGAAACGCGGGACCGCGATGGGTGCCAATGTGGCGCCCCCTTATGCCAACGCATTTATGGCACAGTTCGAACAGGATTATGTCTATCCACATCCTTTATTCCGACAGCACGCCATTAGTTGGCATCGTTATATTGACGATATCTTTTGTATATGGACCGGAGACTCAGACTCTCTTTGTTCCTTCATCAACTTCATTAACCAGCAAGATCCAGATTTATCTTTCACCTCTCATGTAGACAAACAATCCATTACCTTCCTTGATACTGTAGTGACCAAGATGGATACCGGCACACTCGCTACCGATCTACATATAAAACCCACAGACCGTAACACTCTGCTACATTATACTAGCTGCCACCCTCGGAATACAAAAATTCCCTACCTCGCTCCCAATTTAAACGCGTCACTCGGATAGTCGCAGACCCTACTCTGAGACATCAACGCCTTACCGAAATGGCAGATAAATTCATTGAACGCGGATACCCCAACACCTTATTACAACATGAACTATGCCGAACCACATCGCATCCAACCACCACTGACAGATTGCCTCCTATACCCCGCATTCCGTTAGTACTTACCTATCATTCCTTCGCTCCCAAAATTCAGACTATAATTAAAAGACACTGGTCTATTTTACACCAATCATACCCAACAGTAACAGAATTCCAACATCCAATCCGCATGTGCTACAAAAGACCAACTAATCTTCGTGATAAACTGGTACATGCCGACATAGGCCCTTTAACACCTAAACTAAGACAAACAACTCTAGCCCCTAAAAAACAGGTACTTATCCCTGTCTGAACTGTACTCAATGTACCAACGTGATGAAGGGCAATAGAATTGTACATCCCCATTCGGGCAAGATTTACTATGCCAGGGACTTCTTCACGTGTAACTCGTCATTTGTTGTCTACTTAATAAAGTGTCCATGTGGCCTAGCATACATTGGCGAAACCACCCAGAACATTCGAGATCGGATTTCTAAACACAAGTCGGACATTCGCTGCCGTAAAACCGAACTACCCATTCCGTCCCATTTTATCTCCACTAATCATCACATTTCTCAACTACAATTTCAAGTCTTGGAACACGTACTCACTAGCAAGAAGAGGAGGCGACCGAATAAAACGTCTCAAAGAACGCGAATCCTTCTGGATATTAGAACTCAAAACCCTGTCACCACACGGCCTCAATCGAGACTTTGATTTTTGTGCCACTTAAGTATCTTTGATTTAACATAAGCATCTCCATTTATCTAATTGAAGAATACTGCATTATTGGATAACACTGTGCTAGATATCAATACGGATTGATTATCATTGACGTTTTTGTTTTTTTGTATTGTTGATACTAATTGTGTCTTTTTCTTTTCCACAGACAAAATGATCTATGTAGCCGAGACACAGGTAGTATGCCACCCTAGCTGGTATCCTATCATAGTAATCTAGAAATATATCAATAGTGAACAAGTACTACATCACTAGTAATGTCCGTATTAATATAGCAATATACCAATATACCTATATACAAGATTCTACATACTCTAAATCAGCCTTACCCTACAATACCCAGTGACCTCATAACACAAGACACTATTATATATGCGTCCTCCTAACATAATATGTCCACACCATACCCTGTATTAAGACTTGCCGTTATAGTTTGAATCACCCTACATAGTACAAACAGTGATATTTACACAATACTACACTGCTCCAAGAAATAGGACAATTACTGGCAGTTAACGCTACTTGCCAGTATCTACCCTCGCTTCATGTCTTCATGTGCGCATGCGCAATGACGTCATCGACGTCTGACACACACGCTATGACAACGATTAACTGACGCATGCGCACATGAGACACTCTATGCGCGCCAACACAGGGTTTAAAAAACCCACCTACTTATGACTTCCCCACGCCATCTGGGACACTTCACAGACTCTATAACCATGGTAAGGCCCTCCGATTTTGTTGTACTACTTAACTGTAGCCTATATACTGACGATCCAAGCACATATTCCTCATTGAGCGCATTACCTTCTTACCACTGTATTACTTATCCATGGGGTGACTTGAGGAGCACAATATCGACAGTATCCACAGTACCCACTAACGCCGGGTCATCTCCTTTATTCTTTTCAATGCATATTATATCCTAAAATCACACTCCTTAGGTAACTGCTACCTTAACTATATTATAATGTTTTGAATAATATGCTATCTATTATAGGATACCCATACCAACAACGTTCTTCCATCCAGGTGACCATCTCCCTTGAATCCTCCATTGATTTTGTCAGATCCACATATGGCTACTTAGTTCTATGTCATTTTGTTTAACATTTGTTTATGATTACTTCCTTCATTTGAGATTCCTCCTTTTTGTGATCTCTTTTCTGATTGCTTCCAATTTTTTGGTTCTACTCTCTATCTACATCATTCATTGACATGATCGTTCTATATTATATGTACATTCTGAACTTGCAATAACGCAATACATGTGTTGATCCCTCCCCCGTATGTTGGGAGAGCTATACTTATATGTTATATTTATTGTCACTTTAGGCCGTGATTAAGGTCCGGATATAGGACCGAAACGTAGGCCACTTTGTCTATCTATAATACTACCCTAGATGGATCTTAACCATATGTGAATAATAAAAACAGAACAACTTTATGCAAAAGAATACGAGTGCCGTGGTCTTTCATATTACAATTCATGATATCTTCTACCACTGAGCACCGTCTATCAACAAGTAAGGAGTGCCATCCAATATAAATTGCAAATTCAAAGCGGATGAGACCCTCCTCTCTGTCATGATATTGTGTTTTCTCCCCTGGAAAGACACAGAAGTTGCTCAAGTCCATCAGGTCGGGGGACCATGATGTTGACTCGGGGGGGAGCCTCCCGTTCCCGCTACTCGGGCACATCGTGTCTTCAAAGCGGATGAGACCCTCCTCTCTGTCATGATATAGAGTGGAAAAAACCTGGAAAAGGTCCGGTTTTAACAAAGAAGTTTAAATCCATGTTCCCGATGGCTTAACCCTTGGTGGATTCGTGGGGATCCATTCCCAAGGTGGACATGGCTATTGCCAAGTTGTCCAAGCGCACTCTGGTTCCTGCAGACGATGGGTCTAGCTGCAGGACCCCCTTGCAGAGTGCACACTAAGACGGGGTGTTACGGCAGCTGCGGCTTCCGCTTCCACAGCCATAGCGGCTTTTTGAAGTCTCTACGTTCCTCCGATCTCGCCTGGATCAAATTCAAGTTGATGTGAACCAGAGGTTTGAACCAGATGCTTTCAAGACCATCAACCTGGCTACGGACTTCTTGTGCGATACCGCACAGCCCCAGTTAAAGCTAGCGAGGGAGCTTCCCGCTAGCAAAGCAAGTCCTGGGTATGAGGCCAAACACAGATCCTTGCTCTTGAAGCTAAGCAGCAGGTCTGTGGCTCATGGGAGACCAAGTGTGCATTTGGCACCCTGTAACAATACTATCAAATAATGTTAGGGGCCTATATATAGCATGGCCCTGAGATTGGCGGCCCATATTCCATTTGGAGGAGCCAAGGATGGAAAATCCACCTCCTGACTACGGGCCTCTTCGAGGCTCTTGCTTAATTCCCGTTACTCCTGCTGTCCTGCCAATAAGCTTCATGTACCCGTCGGGAGTCGTCTCTCCCACTTCTGAGAAGAATGGATCCAAGAGATCTCGGATCCCTGGGTCCTGAATATCATTTTCAATGGTTATTTAGTCAACAACACCTCTATTCCACTGGACAGGTTTGTCAAGATCAACCTTCTACAAGCTGCCAAGGAGGCGATCCTAGAGGCCTACATTCAGGACTACATTTGCAAAAGGGCTCTGGAGGAGGTTCCGGCAGGAGAACGGGGCCTAGGGATCTATTCACCAGTTTTCTGGTTCCCAAGGCTTCAGGAGATCTCCGGATGATTATCGATCTGAGATATTTCAATCGATTTATAAGGAAGGTGAAGTTTCGTGTAGAAACCATCAGGTCAGTAGTTCACGTCGTCAATCCTGGAGACGTGATGGCAACCCTGGACCTCAAGAATGCATATCTGCACATCCCGATCCATCCTGGTTCCAGGAAGTATATCAGGATCACGGTCCAGGTGTCCGGTGTCGTCAAGCATCTTCTGTTGCCCTTCTCTTTGGCATTTCTTCTGCCCCTCACACTTTTACCAAGGTGGTGGTTCTGTGGTGGCGGCTTTGAGGCTTCAAGGACTGACCATCATTCCTTATCTGGACGACTGGCTTTGAAAGCCTCTGCTCTAGCGGTCCTAACCCAACTTCTTCAGGTAACAATCTCCTTTCTGTTCCACCTAGGTTGGATCATCAGCTGGTAGAAGTCGAACGTGAGCCCGTCGACTTCAGTAAGATATCTAGGCTTCATAACCGACTCCACTGGGATGTCGCTCCAGTTGACTCCAGAAAGAAGATTCCGGGTTCAGAACACGGCAAGTTCCTTTCCCGGCGAGTTCCAATCCGGACTCTCATGAAGATGTTGGGGCTCATGTCAGCGTCTGCGGAAGCAGTCCCTTGGGCTCTATGGCACCTCCGCCCTCTACAGTCGGAGGTCCTCTCCTAATGGAATGGCAGCCCTGCTGGGCTAAACTCCCTGTGCTCCCTGACTTGGCAAACTCGGTATTCCCTCAGATGGTGGTGCCATCTTTTAGACGGGAAGTCTATGACCCAGCCAGTCTGGGTCATATTGACTACGGATGCGTCCTAAGTAGGCTGGGACGCTCACCTAGACGACACTCCAGTTCACGGGACCTGGTTTCCTCAGGAGTGGCTTCTTTCATCCAATCTCCGCGAGATTCAGGCTATCCGGCTAGCCCTCCTTCACTTAGCCCCTCAGATCCGGGGCAAAGCGGTGAAAGTCCAGTCAGACAATGTGACTGCGGTACTTTACATCAACCAGCAGGGAGGCACAAGATCACTTCCCTCTTGTCAGAGATCGGGTGATTCTGGATTAGACAGAGTTGTACCTTCCCACTTATCTGCGATCCACATCCAAGGCTCCCTCAATATGATAGCGGCTGAGCCGCGGTCTTCCGTCGGTAGAGTGGTCTTTACATCCGGAGAATCAAGCAGATAGTCCTCAAGTGGGTATGCCAGAGGTGGATCTCATGGCAACAAGGTTCAATGCCAAGGTGGAGAGGTTCTGCTCCTCTACAGGGAGGACAACCCCTGGCGTTAGACGCTCTGTCAATATCCTGGAGGTTCAGGCTGGCTTACATCTTCCCTCCCTTTTCCATGATACCGAGGGTATTGATGAAAATCCGTCAGGATCAGGCCTCGGTGATAGCCATCATACTGTTTTGCAAGAGTCTGGTTTACCTAGCTCACCCAGTTGAGTCGAGGACAATATTGGAGGCTCCCCCCACAGCAGACCCTGGTGTCGTGGGACACTCATCTCTGCTCAGATCTGCACAGATTCAACCTGACAGCCTGGAGGTTGATCAGTCCCTTCCCGGAATAGAAGGGCTTTCAGAGTCGGTCCTGAGAACGCTGTCTCATTCTAGAGCGGACCCTACCAAGAGAGCCTACTCTTGTATTATGAGGATATTCTCATCCTGTTGTACCTCAACTGAGGAGGCGTCTGCAGATCCGCCCCTCTCCGCTATCCTTCAGTTCCTGCAAAACGGC
Source organism: Bufotes viridis (assembly GCA_033119425.1). Taxonomy (NCBI): domain Eukaryota; kingdom Metazoa; phylum Chordata; class Amphibia; order Anura; family Bufonidae; genus Bufotes; species Bufotes viridis. The sequence goes on along the minus strand of CM065599.1, from coordinate 34,492,633 downwards.
CTTGATAGAGGCCTTGCCCTTTTACTCTGAAGATTCAAGTTTCAGCCATCTCAGCTTGCCTTAACAGGCTTTTTTTTCAGGACCCGCTGATCAAACGGTTCCTTAAAGGAGCTGGAAGATTAAAGTCTACAGTACTGAGACCCCTTTTTTTCAATGGGTTTTTCAGTAGTTCTCAGGGGGTTAGCATCTCCCCCCTTTGAACTGTTAGAGGAGGTGGACATCAAGTTCGTCACTTGGAAGTTTGTGTTTCTCCTTGCAGTGACTTTGGCCAAGAGGGTCTCTGAGCTTCAAGCTCTCTCAGCACATGAGCCCTATACCATTTTCTTACATGACCGGGACCTTCTTAGATTCCTCCCATATTGTAGGCCTAAAGTTCCTTCCTTCCAGAACATCAACCAGGTGATATTCCTCCCGGTTCTGTCGACATCTACCACCTCCTCCTAGGAACCTGCTAGACATCCTCTGGACGTCTCGAGATGTCTCCGGATCTATGTGGATAGATCATGGAGTTCAGGAAAGATGAGAATCTGCTAATCCTGTTGCCGGTAAGTTTAAAGGCTATAAGGCATCCAAACCTTCCATCAGTCGGTGGATTGAGGATGCTATTAAGGAATCCTTTGTTTCCACAATCTCTGGACCCTCCGGGATTCGTGAAGGCCCACTCTACTAGAGTTGTGGCTACTTCTTTTGCCGAGCGGAGTCTTCTGCCTCTCAACATGATTTGCAAAGCTGCCTCCTGGAGCTCTGAATCGACATTCATCTCCCATTATAGACTAGATGCCAGTCTAGCTGAGTTTTCGGCCTTTGGGCAGACTTTTCTTAGTTCTGCCAGGCAGGAAGGCCCTCCCTAGGGGTTTTTTCTTGCTATCTCCCCATCTGTGCTGCTGGTAGGACGTAAGGGAATCGTTAATTTCTAACGATAATTTGTTTTCCCTTAGTCCTAACAGCAGCACACAAATTTCCCACCCTAGTAAGTCTAGTTTTTTTCTTGCTATAAACACAGTGGGCTGGGGGTTGACTTCCTCCTTTTAAGGAGATACTTAATTGTTAAATTAAATTATTAGTCTTGGGCTCATTAAACATTCCGCCGCTCCTGCCAGTCCACGGGGGGTGGTTAACCCCATCTGTGCTGCTGTTAGGACTAAGGGAAAACAAATTATCGTTAGAAATTAACGATTAGACATTAACAGCTCTCACACTTTTGTGTAGTTTGGTTATCAGGTAATTTTTGGATCTTGGTCCTAAAATGTTTGTACAGCGATAGGTTTTCCACATTTGCCTCAGTTATTACTCAACAATATATCTGCCAGAGTTAAGGGCCCTTTACATGGGCCGAGAATCGTAAAGATAATCGCTAACAAGCATTCCTATGATTATCTGGTGGTGTAAATGTACCGCCGATTACTTGATGAACGAGCGAAACGTTTGTTCATCGGGTAATCCGATCGTTTGTGCACACACAAAAATTGTGGTTTGCTGGCAGTGCCATGTAAACACCATCTCCTGCCGGCAAACAAGGAGTCTATATGGGGAAGAGCGATGGCATTGGCGATCACTCCTCCCCATACTGTGGAGAAGATCGCTGCATGTAAATTCAGTGCTCTCTTCCACCAAAGAGCAGCAAATTGTTGGGAAAAAACGTTTCCCTCCCAACAATCTGCTGCTCTGTGGTCCCATGTAAAGGGACCTTAGACTCTGTTCACACTTATAACACCTAGAGCCAACTCCTTGTTTCAGTGAAAAAATAAGCAGATACGTTTCCAAATGTAATGCAATTATGCATTAATATATACACCTCTTTTCAAAGTTAAAGGAGTTTTCCAGGACCCCGCGAAAACATCAACCCACCTTAACTTACCTGCAGAAGAAAGTTTCCAATAAAATTATAGTCTCAAAGTTGCTTGGACTGGCTGCTCTGGATCCTCTTCAGAAATCCTATATCTGCTGATGTCACACCAAGTTTCCGGTCGGATGTATGGACGGGGATGTTTTGGTCTGTGATGCCCTGCAACTGACACAGTGTCTTATGTGCGGACAGTGATGCTGGGTTCACACTTGAGCGTATTTGATACGCGCGTTTTACGCGCATTTGAAAAGCGCGTTTTTGCAAATAGGAAACGCGCTTTGTATCGCGCGTTTGTGTGATTGACCACTCTGGCATCAATCACAATACGCGCGACAAAACGCCCCAAAGAAGCTCCTGTACTTCTTTGGGCGTAGGGCGTTTTACAGCGCGTTTGTACGCGCTGTAAAACGTTCAGGTGAGAACCATGCCCATAGGGAAACATGGGTTTTCACCTGTTGAGCGTTTTACAGCGCGTAGGAACGCGCTGTAAAATGCTCAAGTGTGAACCTAGGGTAAGTCAGTTTAGCTACTTATTCCTATGAAAGCATCGGTCTCATAGGAATAAATAGAGGAACTGACTTCCTGTCCACACATAAGATGCTGTGTCAGTTGGAGACTCAGAGTGTCGGTCACATGACACAGCTGAGGATCAGAAGGGAGAGAATAACTCACAAATACAGTTATCTATTAAAAAAAAATCAATAACCTTCACTACAATTTCCATCAGGTATGTTTGAGGGAGTGTGCAATTGGCATGCTGACTGTAGGAATGTCTACCAGAGTTGTTGCCCGTGTAATGAATGTTCATTTCTCTACCATACGCCGTCTCCAAAGGCGTTTCAGAGAATTTGGCAGTACATCCAACCGGCCTCACAACCGCAGACCACGTGTAACCACACCAGCCCATGACCGCCACATCCAGCATCCTGTCTGCCATCTGCCCTGAAATGAAAACCGGGACTCATCCGTGAACAGAACGCCTCTCCAACGTGCCAGACAAATGTGAGCATTTGCCCACTTAAGTCGGTTAGGGCGACGAACTGCAGTCAGATCCAGACCCCAATGAGGACGACGAGCATGCAAATGAGCTTCCCTGAGACGGTTTCTGACCGTTTGTGCAGAAATTCTTTGGTTATGCAAACTGATTGTAGCTGCACCTGTCCAGGTGGTTGGTCTCAGACGATCATGGACGTGAACATGCTGGATGTGGAGGTCCTGGGCTGGTGTGGTTACACGTGGTCTGCGGTTGGATGTTGTCACGGGTGTTCCCGTGGCAGGTACCAGGAAATCAGAGAGGCTGGCTTCACGTGGGTTAAATTGACAAGTTCCTTGTGGATCTTATTGTGTCTGTGCTTTGGTGAATACCACACCCCTTGCTTCAGGTGTTGCTTGTTGGTAATTTACCTTCCCTTTAAGTTGCCTCTTCTCACTCTTGGAGATGCGGTTTTTAGATTTTCTTCCTGACTTCAAACTAGCTGGTCGGTTGTACTCTGTGGTGCTTCTGGCAGTTTTCTACTTTAAGCTAAGTCTTGTCTTTCCTTATTGTATTGTGTTTGTTATATTCCCTGTTGTTTGTATCTGGGCCTGAGACAGAGACTTCCATTCGTCCAGCTGGGGAGGAATGGGTTGTCTCTGGTCCTTACCTTATTCCAGGGCCATATAGGGAAATAAAGGCCTAGGTATCCAGCATATGAATATTCCTACCTTCAAGATCTATTCATATTGATAGGTAGTTAGGGCCTGGATTAGGGTTGTTTAGGAGGTGACCTTTTCCTTCCCTAGTTTCCAGGCCCAGTTACTGTTCCCCTTCCCTCCTGTGTTCAGTGTGGAGTTTTTCAGATGTACTGCCAAATTCTCTGTAAAGCCTTTGGAGACGGCTTATAGTAGAGAAATGAACATTCATTGCACGGGCAACAGCTCTGGTAGACATTCTTGTAGTCAGCATGCCAATTGCACGCTCTCTCAAATGTTGCGACATCAGTGGTATTGTGCTGCGTGATCAAACTGCACATTTCAGAGTGGCCTTTTATTGTGGGAAGTCTAAGGCACACCTGTACAATATTCATGCTGTCTAATCAGCACCTTGATATGCCACACCTGTGAGGTGGGATGGATTATCTCAGCAAAGGCGAAGTGCTCACTAACACAGATTTAGACTGATTTGTGAACAATATTTGAGAGTAATAGGTCTTTTGTGTATGTAGAAAATGTTTCAGATCTTTGAGTTCAGCTCATGCAAAATGGGAGCAAAACCGAAAGTGTTGTATTTATGTTTTTGTTAAGTGTATATTAGTTCTTCTCACTGCCGATCTGTTCCATCGTAACCGAGATTTTGTTATCCAATTAACCCATGAATGAAGAGCAGAGATACAAGAACTGTCTTGCAGCAGCCTAATGGAATACATTGTAGTACTTCAAATAGTAATTTGCACATTGCAAGAAAAAAGTTATACATTGTGTTTATGAGTTAACAGACTTACAATATTTCTATGAAATTACAAAAGTAATTTGATTCAATATGTGGGCCCGACTATGGGAAGGGCAAAAGGGAAAATTAACCAGCAGCATCCAGTTCCCTAGAAGACACTGGATAATATGCATGTTATAATATGACATACCGGCCTTTATCTTTCCAAACAACAGATCCTGTGGGAAAGTGGGGCAGCTGCATGCACATTAAATTGTTGTTGGGTCCTCAGTATATTGATGGGATCTGCTGAGAGTTATCCATGTTTTACGTTTAGAGTAAAGGCCCTTTTACACAGGCCAACACAGCTAGCAATTATCAGGAATGATCCGTTCAGTCCAGAAAATTGCCTGCTTGTCAGAGGAGGTGAGAGCTGAATTTACATGCACCAATCACTTTCGCTGTATGGGGACGAGGGATCACTGCTGCGATCGCTCATCTCTATACAGAATCATTGTTTTTGTCCTTGTTCATTGTATGATCGGCTGCACATTTACACAGTGCAATTATCCTAGGAATGCTCCTTCCCGATCACTGGCCCCTGTAAAGGGGTCTTTAAAGGGGTTGTCCCATGAAAAGTTTTCAAACCAGCTCCTGGACCTAAATTCTTTTGTAATTGCTTGTAATAAAAAAATTAGCATAGTCAGTGAGTTATTCAATAAAATGTATCTATATAGCGCCACCTGCTGTTTGTTCTGTTTCTTATTTCTTTGTCCTGCTCACTGTGAAGGCCGCACATGCTCAGTTTCATCCTTTAACTGCCTGCTGAGCTGTGATAGGGAGAGCATGGACACGCCCCCTTAGCTGCTGCAGAAAAGACACTCCCCTTGATCTGCCAGCTTGATATAAATCTAGTAGGGCAATGAATGGGGAGATCTCTGGATCCATGTAAGGTACAGGGCCGGTTCTATTTTTGTAAGAAAAAGACTGTCATGTGCTATATGTTGTCTGATTTTCATTTTTTACATTAATCAGGAGTTAATTATACACACATTTTATGCTATGCAACTGGGGAAAGGGCCCTCCATCAACTTTTTGCTCAAGGGGCTTAACCAACCTTGATCTATCCCTGATTATCATGAATTAAAGGGGTTCTCCGGGAATTAAGAAAATGAAAATACTTAAATATTACTTTATTATAAATATATTATCAAATACCTTTCATTATTTATAATGGCTCGTTTTGTCTGGGGAGCAATCATCAGGGGAAACAAGATGGCCGCTGTCCCATTAGTTCACACAAAACCTGTCCTGATCACACATGAGGACAAATTACTTTACAACACTAAGGTAAAGAGCTGCCTCATCCTCCTTTCTACTTGTCAGAGATTGTGATTCTGAATACGGGTGATAAGAACTTTAGTTGAATCTCTGGGGAATTTAGTTCATGAGAAGACATAAAGTACAGTCAGGACAGGCTGTGGTAATGTTGGGCTGTGGTAATGGAGACTGTAAAAAAGTGCTACTGCTCATTAACCACACCTCTCTCTCCTCTCATGTCTTCTCATCATCTTCATTCCCACAGAGATTAACCTAGATTCAGGATTCCTGACAAGCAGAGAGGGGGATGAGGCAGCAATATGGCTCAGTGTTGTGAAGTAACTTGTCCTCCTGTGTGATTAGGACAGGTTTTGTGTGTACTGATAGGACGGCGGCCATTTTATTTCCCCTAATGATTGCTTCCTAGACAATACAAGCCATTATAAATAATGAAAGGAATTTGTGAATATATTTATTATACAATGATATTTAGGTATTTTCATTTTTTGTATTCCTAGAGAACCCCTTTAAGGTGGGTTATTTTCATTTTTTTTATTCCTGGAGAACCCCTTCAAGGTGGGTTTGCCGATTATCCAAATAATTGGCCCATGTAAAGATGCCACAGATTACCGGATAAACACACCAAACACTCATTCATCGAGAGAAATGAATGTGCTGTTTGAACAGTGATGTATGAGGACGAGTGGCAGCAGTAGCCATTGCTCATCTCCATACAGTGGAGGGGATCATTGAGTGTAAATGCATCTCTTCATCTCCATTGATAAGCAGACAATTGTCGGGAAGAAACGCCTCCTTCCCGATAAGTTTGAAGGCCGATTTATTGGCCTGTATTTGTGGGAGGGGTGTAAGTAGTACATTTATACCAGGCAGGCACCTCTCTTGGGTGTGTCGACTGTGCTGCGTAGTTGTGTGCAGTCTGAGCCACCTGTTGCAGCACATGGGCTGAATCTGCAGCTTCCATACCCAGTCAGTGTCCAGGATCCCAGTTGAGGTCGTTCCGGTCGGGTGAAGGTTTGCAGCAAGCTCGTGCAGCATCGTCCCGTTACAGTCCGGCTGGCGATGTGTCGGCTCCTTTGGTGAGGAGGAGCAGCATTGCACCAAAGCGATCTGCCTGGCAGCCCACGGCATATTATCCGTAAGCTAGGTCAGTGGCGCTCTGCATGTTCATTAGGTTCATACATCAATCTAGTCGAGAGATGTTTTTGCATTCCAGAGGTTGGTCATGTTGGTGTTGTTGCTGGCACTGGATCCATTGCCATTTTTGGCCCCCAATATAATTATTCTCTTTCCGACATTCCTTTCAGGGGTGCCCGGTTCGTGTCTTTCAGCAATTACTGGCAGCAGTAACAGCCTAAAACCTTGAGAGTACTCTGAAGCGGTGTTCACGGCACCACTCACCACCTCTCAGTTATGCGGCATGTCCGTATGCCGGTGTCCAATTTTAGAAACCGACAGCTATCAGGACTTTCCTTCAGGTCAGGTGCAAAATGTGCTGCCTCTGGGAACAAAAGTTCTGGCCCATGTTATCCGGAAATTTGGCGCTCTGCATGTTCAATAGGTTAATACCTTAGCCTAGTCGAGAGATGTTCTTGCATTCCAGAGGTGGGTCATGTTAGTGTTTTTGCTATGTACTATTGTGTATTTAGTTGTTGGTTTTTGGCCCCCTTCAGGCATTCCTCCTGCGCAGCGGTTATGGCACAACTCAAGCCGCTTAGCTTAGTTAGGTAGGCAGGTAGACGGTTATGTGTCATGTAGCCCCTACCACAAGTTTGAAGGCCGATTTATTGGCCTGTATTTGTGGGAGGGGCGTAAGTAGTACATTTATACCAGGCAGGCTTCTCCCTTGGGTGTGTCGACGGTGCTGCTTACCCTCCCAACCCACCCTTCTTTTGATAAACACCTTGATGGGTATGCCCCTTCAGGCATTCCTCCTACACAGCGGTTATGGCACAACTCAAGCCGCTTAGCTTAATTAGGTAGGCAGGTAGACGGTTACGTGTCATGTAGCCCCGACCACAATTGTGTTCTTGAACACTACACGTAGATGCAGCATCAATGCTCCCAGCTCCCATGGGTCCTGTTGAGGGTCAGTGAATGGTCCTGACTCTTGACTGTAGCCTGACTTGGACTTGAAGCAAGCAGGGTAATGTCTCTGGAAGGAATACCTTCTATCAAACTCAGACTCACAGAGCAAAATGCAGGCTAATCCCCCTTGTATAAGCTGTATAATTTAAATACTTTTAAGTCATTTTGAGTCAAATTACCTTTTAATATTTAAATTGATCCCTTACGTTAAAGCAATGTTCCTCCATTCCTCTGGGACCTAAGAAATCTTCAGTCATCTCCTGCTGCAATTCTATATAATTATCAGGCTCTGTGACTCAGGCAGTCATATGCGGTGGGGAGAATCATTAACATCAGATCTGAATATGTTAGAAGAATAATAATCATAGTGAAGATAGGCCTAGGGAAATTAACAAACTGCATCAAGAGGTAGGTAGGAAACCTGACTTACTGTTAACATAGAATACATTAGTTACAAAGTCGATTAGGTTGAAAAAAGACACCGGTCTGTCAAGTACAACCTAAAATTCTATTGTGATCCAGATGCAAAAAGCTCTTTGAGGCAGATGCCAATTGCCTCAGATTAGGAGGAATTTCTTTCTAAACTTTAGTTATCCTGATCATAATAAAACCACATATCAATGTCCTATTCCCAGAAATCTGGTACCTTAACCTGTAATATATTTAAGAAAATAATATTCTTGAAAAATATTTTAAAAATCTTCTCAATGAACCATCATAACATTGTGTGACAAAGGTTTCCATAGTCTCATTGCTCTTAAAATGTAACTGTCTTTCTTTTTCTAATGTGTAGGGACAGAGATAGGGAATGTTTTTGTGATATACTTTATTTAATAGAGTAAAGGAAAAAATACTTAATCACCAGTATATGTACATACTTTATTTAATGAATTTGTACATTTCTATTGCTCTGATGTGGCCCTTTAGCAGGGCACTCTAAATGAGCATTGCTAAGAAAAGTCAGTCTTCACAGTTCAGCACACCTCAGTACTAAACTGTTAAGATGTGTCAGTAATGGATACTGCCCCTTTCAGTAGTACCTCTTTACAGTAGTTATGCCCACATTGTGCCCCCTTCACAATAGTTATGCCAACATTGTGCTCCTTCACAATAGTTATGCTGACATTGTGTCCTCTTTCACAAGTTACACCCACATTGTGCCCCCTTCACAGTAGTTATACCCCTATCAGTAGTACTCCCATCATAGTAGTTATGCCCCCCTTTTAGTAGAGCCCCCTGTAGACTATTTATCGCCACATTGCTGTGAACAGAAAACTAAGCTGTAGAAACCAGTGTCGGCAGCTGCTGCGAAGGCCAATAAGAAAACGGGTTGCATCAAAAGGGGCATAGGTGCCCGTGATGAGAACATAGTCCTACCACTTTACAAATCACTGGTCAGACCACACATGGAGTACTGTGTATAGTTCTGGGCTCCTGTAAACAAGGCAGACATAGCAGAGCTAGAGAGGGTTCAGAGGAGGGCAATTAAAGTAATAACTGGAATGGGGGGGCTACAGTACCCTGAAAGATTATCAAAGTTGGGGTTATTCACTTTAGAAAAACGACGACTGAGGGGAGATCTAATAACTATGTATAAATATATCAGGGGTCAGTACAGAGATCTCTCCCATCATGTATTTATCCCCAGGACTGTGACTGTGACAAGAGGACATCCTCTGCCTCTGGAGGAGAGAAGGTTTGTACACAAACATAGAAGAGGATTCTTTATGGTAAGAGCAGTGAGACTATGAAATTTTTTGCCTGGGGAGGTGGTGATGGTAAGTTCACTAGAAGAGTTCAAGAGGGGCCTGGATGTATTTCTCGAGATGGTTCATTGATCCAGGGAGTTATTCTGATCCTGATTGGAGTCGGGAAGGAATCTTTTTCCACTAAAGTGAGGAAAATTGGCCTCTTTTTTTGCCTTCCTCTGGATCAACTTGCAGTATAACAGGCTGAACTGGATGGACAGATGTCTTTTTTCAGCCTTATAAACTATGTTATGTTACTATGTTATTGTGCCCCCTCACAGTAGTTTTGCCCACATTTTGCCCCTTCACAGTAGTTATTCCCCCCTTTCAGTAGTGCCCCTGTCACAGTAGTTATGTCCATATAATGCCCCATCGCAGTAAATATGCCCACATTGTACCTCTTTTACAATAGTTATACCTCCTTTTCATTAGTGCCCTTTTGACACTACTTATGCCCCCATTTTACTAGTGTCCCCTTTACCGTAATTATTCCCACATTGTGCCCACCCACAGTAGTTTTACCCCCCTTTCACAGAAATTATGCCCGCACTCAGTAGTGCTCCTTTCACAGTAGTTATGGCTTTTTTTCAGTAGTGCCCCTTTAACAATAGTTATGCTCCCTTTCAGTAGTGTCCCTCCTCATACTGTTAATAAAATAAAATAAAAACTGTAAATACTCACCTAGTTCCCCTGATTCCCGGGCCTGCATGTGCAGCCAGTGTACAGGATGAGAGTAGTGGCCCTGATGTAGTGTAGTTGTTTCACGGTGTCCTACCTCAGGCCATCACTGCCTAGGGTCCATTACAGTGAAAGTTGTAGCACTGAAGAATAAAGCCAAAACTGAACGTAGCAAAGTCCCTTTTACTATGTGCAACATAGAACTTTAAAATACATACAGCAGCAGCAGGTATTAGTGCAATTCATCTCTGGCACCAGCTAAGGAGGTATGGTGGAAGCATACTGGCCCAGTGGTCAAGTCCCAGAAGGTTTTTCTCCTCTTTGACGCTAGATTAGGGCCAGCATCTGGTCATTCTATGTGGGTACAGCTAACATGGCATCCTCTCACCTAGCCGTGTTTGTTTGCTCTGCCCCCATCATCTGTCTACACCACCTCCTAGTGGTGTATGACCCGACCACCATTCCAGCAGATTTGATGAACAGATATGGCCCCAGGCATCAGACTTGTTTCAATCAGCTCTGCTAGTTGTTGATCCATTGGTTTGGGTGAGTCTGTCTATGTCCGTGAAGCTGTGATAGTGAATGACTGCTGCCCAGACCTCATGTGGATGGGGGCTGGAGAAATGAGTGACAGTCATTTAGTGCCCTTGTTCTGACTTGAATTCCTGGTATTGACTTTGGCTAGATTGACTTGCTTTGTGTTCTGTTTGTCCTGTCTTTTGCTCCCCTGCACTTACTTAAGTTAAGGACTGCCGCCTAGTTGTCCCGGTTACCTAGGACGGATCGTTCAAGTAGGTAGGGTTAGAGGCGTGGGTGGCAGTCAGGGGGGCACACTACCCCTTCTCCCTACCCCCTTCTATAACAGAATCACAGGCCTACCTACATTATGGACCCGATGTAAGTGCTCACTGATCAGGTCCATAACCTTGTGCAAATTGTACAGGAGTTAGAGGAAAGATTACAGCAACAGGAATATGCTCAGACTCTACCTGTACTCTGTCACTCTATACAGCACATGTAACCCCACGTTAAGTTGCCGGATTGGTTTTCAGGGGACCGCAGATGTTTCCTTGCATGTAGGAAGAGCTGTAAGTTGTACTTCCGTTTACACCCCTATTCTTCTGGATCCGAACCACAAAAAGTGGGGATTGTTATCTCTCTGTTACAAGGTGACCCACAGGAATGTGCATTCTTCCTTGGTTGTCGGCTGCCATCAATTGGTATCACCTGATATGCGATCCTGGTCAGGGGGGCAGCTAGTCACAGTTGTCTTGAGCTTTATCCTGTAATCCCCCCTGTTAATTGAGTACCTAGAGTTTGAGCACCTCTATCAGAAGTTAACACTTATTCTATATAACAGTGATGGCGAACCTTTTAGAGACCGAGTGCCCAGACTGCAATCCAAAACCCACTTATTTATTGCAAAGTGCCAACACGGCAATTAAACTTGAATACCAATATAGTATATCTTCCATCTACTTTATTATTTAGCTATAATAGCCTGCCTACATTCAGTGCGCTGCCTGTGCTGTTCATACTGCGCCCTGCACTGATGAATGGCAGGAGAAGTCTAAGGGTACCTTTACACTGGCATTTTTCTTTTCCGGCATAGAGTTCCGTCGTCGGGGCTCTATGCCGGGAAAAAACTGATCAGGATTATCCCCATGCATTCTGAATGGAGCGAAATCCGTTCATTATGCATCAGGATGTCTTCAGTTCAGTCACTGAACGTTTTTTGGACGGAGAAAATACCGCAGCATGCTGCAGTTTTCTTTCCGTCCTGGGATGCGGAGCAAAACGACCCCCAATGTAAGTCAATGGGGACGGATCCGTTTTCTCTGGCACATTCTGCCACAATAGAAAATGGATCCGTCCTCCATTGACTTTCAATGGAGTTCAAAACGGATCAGTTTTGACAATGTTAAAAAATAGTTAAAGTTAATACAAGCGGATCCGTTCAAAAGGATGCATTCGGTTGTATTATCTTAACTGAAGCGTTTTTTTCCGGCATAGAGCTCCGACGACGGAACTCTATGCCAGAAAACAAAAACGCCAGTGTGAAGGTACCCTAAGGCATATTGGTACACCATAAACTTTTTCGAGGGTGCGGGTGCCCACAGAGAGGGCTCTGAGTGCCGCCTCTGGCACCCGTGCCATAGGTTCGCCAACACTGCTATATAACAACTAACCTCCAGAGACAAGGAGACACTGATTATTATTCGCACTTTCTCTACATCTATTGGGAGTGGCGCCTATATAATGTTTTCTTTTGAACCAGGTCACGGTTGGATCAATTTTTCATGGTACAACCAGACCGAGTTCATGATTTATGATAGTTTACTTGGATGACATCCTGATCTTTTCACCTAGTTGGGAATCCCATGTCACCCATACCAGGCAAGTGCTGGAAGTTCTTAGGAAAAATCATTTATTTGCCAAGAAAGAAAAGTGTATTTTTACGGTACAAGGGATTTTATTTTTAGGTTATATACTTACCCCTCAATCTTTTAACATGGATCCGGGGAAAGTACAAGCCATTCAAGAGTGGGTCAGACCTTCTTCCCTTAAGGCGTTACAACGCTTTCTGGGGTTTGCTAATTATTATCAAAAATGTATTAAAAAAATTTCGGTAATCGCTAAACCTTTGACCGACCTAACCAGGAAGGGGGCGGATTTTGTTAATTGGTCATCTGAGGCCATAGAAGCATTTGAAACCCTCAATAGGTGTTTCGGTATATTATGGATCTCGATGTATCTGAGGACGGAGTTGGAGCAGTTCTCTCTCAGGGATCATCTAATCTTACTAATTTAAGGCCATGTGCATTTTTTCTCCCGGAAGTTCTCCCATACCGAGAGAAATTACGACATTGGGAACCGAGAACTGCTCACTATTAAATGGGCTAATGAGGAATGGCGACATTTTTTAGAGGGGATCAGCATTGCATCACTGTTCTTACAGATCATAGAAATCTATTGTTTCTGGAATCTGCAAAACATTTTAATCCTAGACAAGCAAGGTGGGCGTTTTTCTGTACACATTTTAACTTTTCTAATTCTTTCAGGCCAGGAAGTAAAAATGTAAAAGCCGATGCCTTATCCCGAAGTTTTCATGTCTTTCAACTGCCAGACACTCCTCCTGAACGTATTTTGCCAGCTGGTATCGTTGTGGCCTCAATGTCCTCCGATCTTACCACCGAAATTGAGGCGCACAACATCTAGCTCCGATACAGTCTTCCCATGATAAATTGTTTGTTCCAGTTCACTTACTTCTCCGGCTTTTGGGTGAGTGCCATAATTCAGTGTTATGTGGACACCCCAGTGTTTATGCCACCAAGGAACTCATCTTCAGGTCCTACTGGTGGCCCACGTTATCTAGAGATTTGAACTCGTATGTGTCTTCATGTGAGGTATGTGCCAGAGCCAAAACTCCCAGAACTCGCCCGGCTGGTGAGTTACGACCACTGCCCATTTCTAGTAGACCGTAGTCACATATTTCCATGGATTTTATCACCGACTTGCCAGTCTCCAAGGGTAAGTCGGTGGTATGGGTAGTGGTCGATAGATTTAGTAAAATGGTGCATTTTGTTCCACTCGCAAAGCTCCCTAATGTTAAAACTTTGGCTTCTCTGTTTGTGGTTCATGTGGTACGCCTTCACCGGATTCCAGAGAATGTTGTCTCTGATACAGGCATTCAATTTGTTACTAGATTCTGGAGAGTCTTCTGTCATAAATTTGATATTTCTTTTTCCTTTTCTTCCGCCTTTCACCCTGAAACTAACAGTCAAACCGAACGGTTGAACTAGTCGTTGGAACAGTTACAGTTCTTGAGATGTTATGTTTCTGATAATCAACTGTTGTGTGTGCGACATCTACACTTAGCTGAGTTTGCTATCAATACCCGGGTGAACTCATCCACGGGAATGTAGCCATTCTTCTGTAATCTTGGGTTCCATCCACTATTTAATTCATTGTCGTCGTCTCCTTCACAATTTCCGGAAGCAGATAAATTTGTTAGAGAACTGTGCACAGTCTGGGCCCAGGTTCAATCGAACCTGAGGAAAGCCCAGGAGGTTCAGAAAATCAAGGCTGATAAAAGATGCTCTCATGTGGTGGATTTTGTGGTGGGTGAGAAGGTATGGCTATCTATCAAAAATCTGTCTATTAAAGTACCATCTAATAAATTTGCTCCACGATTTATTGGTCCTTACGAGATTATTAAAGTTATTAACCCTGTATCATTTAAACTAAAACTACCTGATTCCTTTCGCATCCACAATGTGTTTCACAAATCTTTACTAAAGAAGTATGTGTCACCTGTCGTTCCTTCAGAGGAACCTCCGCCTCCTGTGGAGGTTGCCGGACAAATTGAATTTGAGATCTTAAGGATTATTGATGTTAGAAATGTCTGAAATTCTTAACTGTATCTGGTGCATTGGAAGGGTTGCCTGTGATGAAGGTCTTTATATGCTCCTGGCATTGTTTTCCTGTATCCTGACCTTGGCTCTGCTTGTTTAACCTCGCTCCTGTTCATCCCCTGTTGCTTGTAGTAATCTCCTGGTACTGACTTCCGGCTTGTGTTTTGACTCTCTCTTGTTTGCTCCCTGGTTCTGACTTAACTTCCTGGTATTGACTTTGGCTAATTTGACTTGCTTTGTGTTCTGTTTGTCCTGTCTTTTGTTCCCCTGCACTTACTTAAGTTAGGGACTGCCGTCCAGTTGCGCCCCGTTACCTAGGACGGATCGTGCCAGTAGGTAGGATTAGAGGCGTGGTGGCAGTCAGGGGGGCACGCCTCCCTACCTCCGTCCGTGACAGCTGTACTGTATTTAACTCCTTAAACCACCATGATGTGCCAGTACATCGTGAGGGTTAAGGGAAGATAAACAGTGAGCTCACATGCTGGTAGGAGCCGACTGTATAATACAGTGACCGGGATTGGAGAGTACGCCAATCCTGGTCATTTAACCCCCGCAGATACTACAGTCAATAAGCCGCAGCATCTGTGTTGGTTAATCAGAGGGAGGGGTCCCCTATGCCTTACAATCAAAGCAAAAATAAACGGGGTTCCTATCTAATGCCATGATAACCTGGGGCCTTGTAAAGGCTCTCAGAACTGACAGAGCCAGCTGCCTGAAAAGTCGTGCCTGAGGCACAGTCTGACAAGCAGCCTGTAAAAATCCCATAGACTGCAGTAGTATTCTATTTCAGTCTCTTGCACAAGGAATCAGAAGTTTGCATGTTCAAGTCACCTAAGGAGACTAAAAAGAGCAGTTAAAAAAAAGGTATAAAAAATATATATATATATTTATATTAAAAATGCAAGTCAGTCCCCTTTCCCAATTTTACATAAAAAATAAACAGTAGAAAATAAACATAAAAAGCAATGCCTCGTCCACACTATGAAAATGTAACAGCATTTATTGTGTGCTGTGAACGTCATAATGGAAAACAGATAAAGATAGTCACTTTGCTATTTCTTGGTCATGTTTAGGGATGAGCGAATCGACTTCGGATGAAACATCCGAAATCGATTTGCATAAAACTTCGTCCTAATACTGTACGGAGCCGGAGCTCCGTACAGTATTAGAATGTATTGGCTCAGATGAGCTGAAGTTATTGCTTTGCGAAGTTTCGCGAGACTTCAATAAGTTTATAAATGAATTTGTAGTGTAAAAAACCATTTGCCGATCTCGGGTTCGTTTCCAAGGTACCACTCCTCCCAGGGCTGGCTTTAGGTGTTCAGGCGCCCTGTGCGAGCTAATGTTGTGGCGCCCCCAAACACCCCCCCCCCCTCCCCGGTTCACCTAAACACAGTAGTAAAGGTATAGATCAACTATAGATCAGCTTCAATATCACTGTCTGTCGGGGGTGACAGTGACAGTGACACCTTAATAGTATAATACACAAAGTCAGTTTATGTATTGTAGAAACAAGAGCAATGTTCTCAGTACACTATATTGAACCATTTTACAACACTAAGCATGTATAGCCTCTCCCTCATTTCTTCAACCCACGTCTTTGTTTGGCCCCCTCTAGACAATTTCTATGTGCCAGTAATAAGAGCCCCCCAGTGTGCACGGGATCAAATCCAGTGCTGAGCCACGCCCCCTGCACTGATCACATGACGGTGACGTCACCCCAGGTCCTTCGGCTTTTCCAAAGTTCGGGTTCGTGGAAGCCGCCCCTTATGGATTCCATATGCCGGGATAGTCCGCGGTAGTGGAATCCATAACGGGATGCGGCGATTACCACAACCCGAAAGCCGAACTGTTTTTAAAGTTCGCTCATCTCTAGTGATAAGGGTCCCCATCATGTGGCCAGTGCAGAAAGAGGCAGCGCTCAGCAGTGGAGATCTGTGAGGCCATAGAATTTATGTAAGTGCCAGAGAAATGCTGGGAGATGTGGTTCTCCCCATTATACCTCATCCCTGCTTAGTGGGAGGGAAATATGTAATTTAACTTGGACTGTATGCCAGAGGGGCTAAAGGGAGGAGATAGCTATTACTTACATGGGGCTGTATGTTACAGAAGATTGGGGGGAGATGACTGGTTTTATTTACATGGGACTGGATATTATAGAGGACTGGAGTGTAAGGAGTGATGTTATTTACATGGGACTATGTGTTGGAGGGGCTGAAGGAGGGGATTTAAGTTATTTACATGGGACTGTATGTTATAGAATACTGTAAGGAAGAGTTTTTCTTAGCAATGCGGGCACATATCTGGACATAACTATTGTGAAGGGGGCACATATCTGGGCATAATTACTGTAAAGGGGGGAAAATATCTAGACATAACTATTGTGAAGGGGGCACATATCTGGACATGACTACTGTGAAGGGGCACATATCTGGACATAATTGTTGTGAAGGGGCAAATATCTGGACATAACTATTGTGAAGGGGGCACATATCTGGACATACCTATTGTGAAGGGGGCACATATCTGGACATAACTACTGTGAAGGGGGCACATATCTGGACATAACTACTGTGAAGGGGGCAGCATCTCTGGGCATAACTACTGTGAAAGGGCGCATATCTGGGCATAAGTGCTATGAAGGGGGCACATCTGGGCATAGCTACTGTGTCGGGGGCACATCTGGGCATAGCTACTGTGTCGGGGGCACATCTGGGCATAGCTACTGTGAAGGGGGCACATCTGGGCATAGATACTGTGAAGGGGGCACAGTATGGGCATTACTACTATGTGGAGGTACAAAGGGGGAATAATACCGTATTTTTCGTTTTATAAGACGCACCTGATTATAAGACGCACCTAGGTTCTTGAGGAGGAAAATAAGAAAAAAAATATTTAGAACCAAAAGGTGTGCTGGGGATGACTTTGTTATGGGGGATCTGTGGCTGACACTGTTATGGGGGATCTGTGGATGATGCACTGTTATGGGGGATCTGTGGATGACACTGCTATGGGGGATCTGTGGATGACGCACTGCTATGGGGGATCTGTGGATGACACACTGTTATGGGGGATCTGTGGATGACACTGTTATGGGGGATCTGTGGATGACACTGTTATGGGGCTCTGTGGTTGACACTGTTATGGGGCTCTGTGGATGACGCACTGTTATGGGGGATCTGTGGATGACACTGTTATGGAGGGGATCTGTGGATGACACTGTTATGGAGGGGATCTGTGGATGACACTGTTATGGAGGGGATCTGTGGATGACACTGGTATGGGGCTCTGTGGATGACGCACTGTTATGGGGATCTGTGGATGACACTGTTATGCGGGATCTGTGGATGACACTGTTATGGGGGATCTGTGGATGACACAGTTTTATGGGGTGGGGTAATCTGTGGATGACACACTTTTATGGGGTGGGGTAATCTGTGTATTATGCACTGTTAAGGGGGGGGATCTGTGGATGATGCACTGTTATGAGGGATGTGTGCTGTGACACATAGGGCAATGAGGGGGGCCAGCATGCTACAGTATATGTGTGGATGACACACATATAGCATCTTATGCTGGTCCCCCCTCATGGCCCTATGTGTCACAGGATTACGGTACTTTATTAATATGTCCCCATATATGTTCTACAGAAGTCTGTTTGTATGTAAAGTTCTTTAATCCAGAATCAATCGCTATCCTTTTGATAAACTAGCCTAATCACCTGCTTTAGTACTCACTATGAATGCAGGGTTGCGGTCCGGCTGGCGCGTGACTGACGTCATTCAGTCAGTCACGCTCCTCCCATTTCATTAATGAAGCCTTAATGAGCGTGACTGACTCTCATCACTCGTCGGCCGGATCGCACGCTACATTCATAGTGAGTACTAATGCAGGTGAATAGGCTAGTTTATCAACAGGATAGCGATTGATTCAGGATTAAAGAACTTAACATACAAACAGATTTCTGTGTGCAGGGCCCGATGTAATACAGTGACTCCACCGAACCCCGCTGTGATTTGCCTCCAGCCCCTCCTCTCTCCCTGCACTGTAACTGATGTATCGCTGGCTGCTATGCTGCACAGCGCGGCCAGCGATATATCAGTGTCAGCCCTGAAAAAAACAGTCAACGATCGCTTTATAAGACGCACTGCCATTTCCCCCCCACCTTTGGGGGGGAAAAAGTGAGTCTTATAAAGCGAAAAATACGGTACTATGTGGGGGTACTAAGGGGACCTATTGTGTATAGTTATACTTTGGGCAGAGGTGTGACCTAAAACTGAGTATAGGTTGTGGACTGGTACACGTCCTCAAAAATCTCAAGACACCAAATTTTATATTAGAGGAACGTGAAAACAAAATAACAAACACTTTATTGTCTCTACAACTAAAAAGAGGGAGTGTCTACCTGATCACCCACCAATTGTGTGTCAAAAGTTAATACCAGTGATTAAGGGACACTACATACACTTATCAAGTGTTATGTCACTGTGGCCTATGAATATGAGTAGGGATATGAGATTGGTGCCCCCAAAAACTGGAAACACTAGCTGAACCATCGATCACACAGCATAATTTATGCTGATGAGACCTGAATAACAACTAGCAGGATATCCTAACACCAGGAGATAGATGGTACAGGATATCCTGGTGTTAGGATATCCTGCTAGTTGTTATTCAGGTCTCATCAGTATAAATAATGCTGTGTGATCGATGGTTCAGCTAGTGTTTCCAGTTTTTGGGGGCACCAATCTCATATCCCTGATCATATTCATAGGCCACAGTGACATGACACACTTGATAAGTGTATGTAGTGCCCCTTAATCACTGGTATTACCTTTTAACACACAATTGGTGGGTGATCGGGTAGACACCCCCTCTTTTAAGTTGTAGAGACTTCAATAAAGTGTTTGTTATTTTGTTTTAACATTCCTCTAATATAATATTTGGTGTCCAGAGGCGTGACCTAGTATAAAAATCGCAAGATTTTTTTTATTTGCATGTATGTATGAAGGCCGATTTATTGGCCTTTATTTGTGGGAGCACATTTGTGGGAGCACATTTATTCCAGGCAGGCGCCTCCCTTGAGTGTGTCGAAGGTGCTGCGTAGTTGTGTGCAGTCTGAGCCATCTGATACAGCACATGGGCTGAATCAGCAGCTTCCGTACCCAGTCGGCATTCAGGAACCCAGCTGAGGTCCTTCAGGTCGTGTGAGGATTTGCTGCAAGCTCGTGCAGCATCGTCGTGTTATAGTCCGGCCGGCAGTGTGTCGGCTCTTTTGGTGAGGAGAAGCAGCATCGCACCGGAGCGATCTGCCTTGCAGCCCACGCTTGGCGCCCACACGGCAGTACGGTTAGGCAGCAGGGGTCAGCGTGACTCCATCTCGTTTTCTCGCAGGTTTCTATGTCTTGCACGGGCCGCCATGCTTCGTTTTTTTTTGGGGGGGGGGGGGAGGTGTTAGGGGGTGAATATGTGATTAGTTTGTATATATCTGCATGTCTTTCTTGTCTGCTTTCACTTTCTTGCTCGCCAGCAAACCTCTCTCTCTATCCGCTATTACTTCTGCAGACAGATTAAGGCATTGTTCACACTGACATACAGCATTATCCCCTTACTTGCATTATAGAGTGTGAGATGCAGGCAGCTGATTAATCCAAGTAAGGCAGAGTTGCTGTTAACAGAGTGTTTCTGTTTCTTTAGTATAACTGCCATTTTGTGATATGTTTGAAGGCCGATTTATTGGCCTGTATTTGTGGGAGGGGCGTAAGTAGTACATTTTTACCAGGCAGGCGCCTCCCTTGGGTGTGTCAACGGTGCTGCGTAGTTGTGTGCAGTCTGAGCCACCTGTTGCAACACATGGGCTGAATCTGCAGCTTCCATACCCAGCCAGCGTCCAGGATCCCAGTTGAGGTCGTTCCGGTCGGGTGAAGGTTTGCGGCAAGTTTGTGCAGCGTCGGCCCGTTACAGTCCAGCTGGCGATGTGTCGGCTCCTTTGGTGAGGAGGAGCAGCATTGCACTGGAGCGATCTGCCTGGCAGCCCACGTTTGGCCCCCACGTGGCAGCACGGTAAGTCCGGCCGGCGGTGTGTTGGCTCCTTTGGAGCCAATGATCTCGTGAGACATATATAGTCCTAATCCAATAACATTATGTTTAAGTTAACCAATCACAGAGTAACACACGTCTTAGCCAGCTACATATTTCAGTTATCTTATCTTTCATCAGAGTCAAGGCTATATGTGGGCAAAACACTTAGTTCTTATGAAATAGTTTTCCAAGAACTCGTTACCCCTATGTGTTCCTGTGTGCGTGATGTACTGATGTATAGATAGTGATGGAATTTAAAGCTTATATACAAAATAGACTTTGAACTGTAATAGAACCCTTCAAACCCCTCTTAAAAACCTCTACATATTTCTATATAATGTGTTTTTTTCATTTTGTCCCTTTCTCATTTTTTCTTTCAAAATATTTCTGTAAATATTGTTGGTAATCCTCTGGAGACCCAGTTTTTTTTTTGAGGTATCTGAAAGTATGCAGCTTGTGGTGTATCTGGGACTCGCTTACATCTCATAAATGTATTAATTAATGAGGGTATACATTGGATACAGCAACAACACATGTTTGTATAAGGTCTCGTGGACACAATGAGCTAACATTTAGGGCCTTCACTATCCTGATTATACTATTCTGTTCAGAATAAGAGGGGCCAGGAACAAAAGGATCTTGCTCCCGAGCTCTTTTAGAGACTGTGTGATTATTTGGTGCACCACATAATAAACTTATCTCCTCTGGATGATAAAAACAAGTGGTAATGAGTCCGATTGGCAAGAAAACACAAAGATTAATAATCAGCAGCAGACAAACAAATCTCCCAGAATATTGTGGGGTCTTCATCTTCAGCCTGTGGCAAGGCTTCTTCTGAGCTCCCCTCTTTGTTGGACACCGGAGAAGACGCCTCAGGGACCCTTTTCACTCTGCTAGCATTAATCCAGATCGGAGCCTCCTCTGTGAGAATCGCTGTTATAGTGACTGCTACCACTGTGGTAGGAGGTCCGAATGCCAGCTTCTTGGGATCTCTTCCTTTATGTAGTACCCTGACCACCACCGTGTCCCCAGCCCTGAAGGGGTGCGTTGGTTCCTGTGGAAGAGAGGGATACTTACAAGCAACTTTTTCTTCAGTTTTGCTAAGAACTTTAATCAGTTTTGTGACATATTCTTCCCTAATCTGGTCTATGTCACCTTCCTGTACCACTAGGGGGTGACTTGCCCAAGGAGTTAGAAAGGGCCTACCCATAAGGATTTCAAAGGGCGGCAGTCCTAACCTCCTATTGTGAGTCATTCTTATTTCTGCCAATATAATAGGTAGGATTTGTTTCCATTTCTCAAAAGTACCTGCGGTGGCTTTCCTAAGTTTGTCTTTAACTGTTCGATTCATGCGTTCTACAATTCCAGAGCTTTGGGGGTGATACGGGATATGAAATCTCCATTCCACCTGTAGCAATCTGGCTATTTCTCTATTTAACTTGGATGTAAATGCTGGCCCCTGATCTGATTCAATGACCAGGGGACATCCCCATCTCGGAATTATCTGCTGAGTGATAATCCTTCCTGTGGTCTTGGCATCTTCTGCCTTTGTAGGGAATACCTCTGGCCATCTAGAAAACATGTCCACTATGACCAAAGCGTATTCTTGCTTACCCTTTGTCTTGGGGATATGTGTGTAGTCAACCTGTAAATGGGTGAATGGAGTCGTGGGATAATCAAGATGTTGGTGTAATATCCTATGTGGATTACCAGGATTAGCTCGAAGGCAGATCAGGCATCTGCCTATGTAGTCGGCAACCAAATGTTGCATGTCTGTTATATATATATTTTGGCTCAAAAGGGTGCATGTTGTTTTGATGCTGTTGTGCCGTACTCCGTGAAAATGTGCTATGAAAAGTGCAGCGCTGTGCTGGGGTATACATGGTTTCCCCTCTTTGCCCAGTCTTTTCCTTATTCCTCTGTGGCATATCTCTGGAGCTCTGTCAGCATGTGTGTGGAGCTTAAGGATGGAGGCTTTAGGCAAGCCATTGCCCAAGGGTCTGGTTCATGAATCCGATTGGGATGTTTTTGGGCCATTTCTTTTGCCACCTTGTCAGCCAGGGCATTGCCCTGGGAAATCTTGTCTTTTCCTCGAGTATGTGCTTTGCAATGTATAACAGCTATTTGTGAGGGAAGCTGGAGGGCGGCCAACAGATCATCTATAAGCTGGGAATGTGATATTTTCTTACCGTCAGCTGTGGTGAAACCACTGCGTTGCCAGATTATCCCATGGTCCCACACAACCCCGTGTGCATATCTGCTGTCTGTGTATGTTGTGACAGGTTTGTTTTTGTGTATTTGACATGCCCTTGTAAGTGCTATTAATTCTGCAGCTTGGGCTGATTGCAAATGAACGGGTCGTGACTCAAGGATAATATCTGGCAGCATCACTACTGCATATGCTGCACAGTAGACGGTGTCGAGTGGACGTGAACATGAACTGTCTACAAACACTTCTGGTGCGTCTGGTATGGGGGTGGCTGACAACTCTAGTCTGGGGGAGGTTTCGTATTCTACTACCTTGAGACAGTCATGTTTGTCTGGTAAAAAGTCTTCTGTCCCTTTTAGTCCTAGTAATACATTTAGTATAGGTGCTAGTCCTGCCGTATGTGAGGCATATTTAATCTGTAATGATGGATCACTGAGTAAAAGGACTTCATATCATGACAATCTTTGTGCTGACATGTGCTGCATATGAATACCTCTGAGTAGTCCCACTACGTCATGGGTAGTATGCAAGACAGTGTGGTGTCCCCGTGTAAAGGGTGTGGCCAATTCCACCATCATCGCACAGGCCGCAAGAGTACGTAGACATGCCGGCATCCCTTGTACAGGGACAGACATTACCTTTGAGAAAAAGGCACAAGGGCGCAACTTTCCCCCATGTTCTTGAGTGAGTACCCCCGCCATGGTTTTACAGTTTTGTCGTGCAAACATGTGGAATGGTAGATTATAATCAGGGAGGCCCAATCCTGGGCTACACATCAATGAACATTTCAGAGTATCGAAAGCATTCAACATTTCTTTTGACCATCTTATTAGCTCTGGGGATTCTTCCAGAGTGGCTTGCCTCAAAATATTTTCAGAATAAGAACAGTCGGGGATCCATTGTCTACAGTAGTTTATCATACCAAGAAAGGAGCGCGGGGTCTTGGTGCGCGGGGTGACCAGGCCTGCAATAGACTGAATTCTCCCGGGACTGATTCTTCTTTCCCCCTGTGTGAGGACAAAGCCCAAGTATTTAACCTGCTGTTTGCACCACTGCAGTTTCTTTAATGACACTTTATCACCACATTCTGACAACCATTTCAACAAGGATATACCATCATGTACACTTGCCTCCACTGACATGCTGCACAACAGTAGATCATCAACATACTGTATCAGGATGGAACCTTGGGGGGGGGGGGGGTGCCAGGGTTTCAAAGTGGCTTGGAGGACAATGTTGTACACAACTGGTGAGTCAGTTGACGTCCCTCAAAGGAAAAAGCAAAAAGGAGTCGGGTACTCTTATTAACTGGAACTGATAAGAAAGCATTTTTGAAATTAATCACGCTAAAACAGACGGCTTCCACGGGGATGGAGGAAAGGAGAGTTGTGACATCAGGAACCACCGGGTCTATGGGCACAATGAGATTGTTGATTGCCCTCAAATCCTGGACAAAGTGGGTAGTACCATCTGCCTTTGTCACAGGATTGATAGGGGTGGAGTAGGGTGAAATCACCTCCTCAAGGATTTCTTTTTTCAGAGATTCTTCTATCATTGGCTGTAGCCCCTCAATCTTTTCCTTGGACAGTGGGTATTGCTTTTGATACACCGGTGTGGCACCGGGTTTAAGATTGTCTTGATAAGGTGTGCAATCAATCAGGCCCATGTCATAGTCTCCCTGTGACCATAGTGAAGGGTTTATGTCTCCTAGCTCAGGGTGGTCCTGTAAACTAACAAAATTACATATAGCCGGGGTCACTATCGGCATGGTGGCTGAGTGAATACTTAGTCCGTCATTTTTTAATGTCACCCCCAAGTCCAACTTTACAAACAGGTCCCTTCCTAATAAACTTACATGGAAATCTGGTATGATGCTGAAAGTATGGTCCGTGATGTATTCACCGTCCACTGTCTCTATTGGGAGGGCACTCGTTTTATATGTTTTAGTTAATACCCCGTTGATTCCCATAGAGGGGTCAGACTTTCTTAAAGGTCCCTTGTACATGTCTTTGTTTAACACACTGGAGGTGGCGCCGCTGTCTACCATGAATCCTACCGTCCTTCCCGCAACTTTAAGCAAAATAATTGGTGTATCTTTCCAGTGGGTGGTGACCTGTGTGAAAGCTGGGGTGACTCCCTCTGGGCCCCGTCAGTAGGGTTGTTGATGATTCCAATCAATGGGGAACGTGGGCTGAGTCTGCGTACCCTGTCTATCTGTATTCTGTCCCCTTTGTGTCATGGGCTGTTGTTGGCTGTGTGCTCCCCGATTCTGCGTGTCTCTCCTGGGCATTGTGCACTGTCTAGCCCAATGTCCCTCCTGTCCACAGTTATAACAGCGGTTATTCATGGTTTGGAAGTCTTAGTTTCTATTATTTGATCTAGAAAAGTTTCCTGCTGTCTTTCGCTTGTTTCTCCCTCTCCCTCTGTTCCCTGCATACGCATGTGTGGGGGCAGTGGATTTGCTAATGTCGAAACACCATGCGGCTTCCTTTTCATAAAGGTGTTTTTCAAATTGATCTATGCTGTCTGAAGTCCATGTGGAGACGTTTTGTTTTACTGTAAGCATTAGCCTATCAGATAGATTGTTAATAAATGTGGAAATAATTAGACTGTTATTCTGGAGAATCGGTAGCCCTGCCTACAATTTCCAGCAATTCATAAATCTCCTCCAGAAATCAGTAACGCTTTCTGAGGGTTTTGCTTACATGCTACGGCTACTGGGAGTGAAGACTTTTGTTTAAATACCTCTATCATGTGTTCTTCTATCTCCTTCCATATTAACTGTTGTCCGTGCTCAGTGTTACAAATATAGTCCTTTGCGCTAGTATTGGGGTTTATTTCTGATACTGTTGTTACCTTTTTCCAATCCCATGAACTATGGGAACCCACTATTCCGTCAATTATGAGTTTAAGGTCTTCTTGGGTGAAATTTCTCCCTTTACAGGCTTTCTTTAAATAAGCCACTGTGCCAGACGGAGCCACAGTAGGCTTGGGGCAGTGTTTAATAATTTTATTAAGGTCATCTATGTCCAAAGCCTTTTTCATCAGTTGATTACCAACTGTCAAAAAAGGCATGGATGTCTTAGGTCCCCTGGTCTCACTATCCTTTTCCTCTTTTTCCTTCTTCCTAAAATTATATCTTGATACAGTTGGGGGTGTGGGTTGTTTACTAACTGCGTGTCCTGCTATTATGTGACTGGCTGCTATTAAATCCTTATATTGCTGTAAGGACAGGTAGAGAGGGAGGGGTGTGTGAGTGGGTGGTAGGGGCGCTGAACAGTTAATTTTATGTACATATGAAGGTGGGGGATACATCTGAGGTTTTTTTATCATTTTCCTTCTTAGTCTGTATCTAATGTACTTTTCTATCGTCTTTTGATCTTTTTAAACCTTTTGTCTTGCACATGTTGGGGTCATACCAGTGGGGAGCTATCTCTAGCCATTGTTCTCCTCCTTTCTGCATATAATCCATATCCCATGAAGGGTCAGGTTCAAAATACGGCCAGGCGGAAGTGTCGACTAAGCATAGACCCTTGACCATGTCCATGTGATATATGCTATTGTCTCCTTCCCTGTGAAAGGGGTCTACCGCTCCCATTGCCTCTGTCCACCCTGCCAAATTATCTACCCATGGGTTAACAAGGTAATATTTTGTATGACTGACTCGGGCAACATATTATTTATGTTTAAGTTAACCAATCACAGAGTAACACACGTCTTAGCCAGCTACATATTTCAGTTATCTTATCTTTCATCAGAGTCAAGGCTATATGTGGGCAAAACACTTAGTTCTTATGAAATAGTTTTCCAAGAACTCTTTACCCCTTTGTGTTCCTGTGTGCGTGATGTACTGATGTATAGATAGTGATGGAATTTAAAGCTTATATACAAAATAGACTTTGAACTGTAATAGAACCCTCCAAGTTCAGAGTGTCAGCTGGACAGTGTGTACCTGTTATTTTGCCTCAATTTGTTGCTTTATTTGTGCTAAAAATAGATAGGAGCGTGGCTTTCGCCGAGAACCGAGTTTAGTTTGTTTTTATGGCGTATACACCCACATCTGTTCTGAGCGCATGTGCTGATGGTTGCAACATTTGCATGTACTCGCCTATAGCAGCGTGGTGTGTTGCAGGTGGTTTATATTACGGCATGCCTCGTGTTAGTGTCAGCATACTACCACAGTGAGGATTGTCTTTACGTGTCATTTGTTTCTTTTTTTAGGTCACGTCATAGATCACTATTCTCAGTTGGTGTGGTCAATTACATCTTTTTGCTAAGGTAGCAGGACGGAAAAAAAAGTCACATCACAGGTGGATTTCCCATTAGGTTGCAGGCTTTGCTACTTGACTTTTTATTTTTTAGGTTGTTATAGGTTCAGAAGGTTGGGTAAGTCACTTTATCAGTTTGCGGTCTCACAACATCAGACTTGACCCATGACTCAGGCCTTGGCGGTTTCAACCATTTCGTTGGTTCTGATGCCTGCAGGCATCATGTCAGTGTCGGCATACTACCACAGCCAGGATCATTCATTGCATGTCATTTTTGCTTTTCAGGTCACGTCACAGCTCGCCATTCTCAGTTGGTGTGGTCAATTACATCTTTTGCTTAGGTAGCAGGAAAAAAAAAGGGGCGTTTGAAAAAAATTAAAAAATACAACTAAAATTAAATGGAAAATTAAGAATATATAAAACTTTATGACGTTTCTTCAAAGACTGCTATAGGTTCAGAGTGTTTGGTTAGTCACGTTTCATCAGTTTGTGGTATCGCAACATAAAACCGAACACGTCGCTCAGGTCACGGCGGTTTCAGCTATTTTGTTTTTCTGATGCTTCCGCTGTCACTGGTTTTGTTGAAATTTCTTGGCCCACAATATAATCATTTTCTTTCCGACTTTCCATTCAGGGTGCCCTGTTCGTGTCTTTTAGCAATTACTGGCAGCAGTAACAAACCAAGGCCTTGCGAGTACTCTGTTGCGGTTCCTACGGCCCACTTGGCACTTGCGTTGGGCGCGAGTATTTGCAAGGCGAGTTTGATCTCGAATATCGTGATTTCGAGATTTGCGAATATGTTGAATACTTGACCCCATATTCGCAATTATGTATATTCGCTCTTGAGATGGATAGTGAGTAATAGGAAAACTGTATCTTGAAGTAAAAATAAAATAAAATTCAGACATAATTTCCCCAACCTTAGTTGCTTCTTTACAGTTTCCACTATTACTGTCAGAGTAAAGACTTAATAGGTAAAACTATCCTGCCAATGTTCGTCACTTGAATAATCGCATTAATATATTCGCGGTTTGTATTCCTTTACCTACCTAGCGTTAACAGGTCGTGTCAGACTCCAGTACGCTGAATGTATTATGGAAATCCGTATATGTCTTTTCGCGCCCTTCTATTCACTCAAATGACTCCCGCCATTTCAAGCTTTCTATACGTGTAAAGCTGTTTAAACATTATAACGAACTGTTTTTATGCGCACGCGAATATAACTTAAAAGAATTAATCACAAGTCATAATATTGGATGCGAAATAACGAATATTGCTAAATCGCGAATGTGCGACGAATGTGATGCGGGTCGTTCGTCGGATGTTGCGAGGTCGCATGTGGGTCTTGCGCTTATCACTACTCACCACCTCTCAGTTGTGCGGCATGTCCCTATGCCGGTGTCCAATTTGGGGTTAAAACTGACAGCTATCGGGCCTTTCCTTCAGGTGAGGTGCAGCATATGCTGCCTCTAGGTACGAAAGTTCCGGCCCATATTATCCGGAAGATAGGTCAGTGGCGCTCTGCATGTTCATTAGGTTCATACCTCAATCTAGTCGAGAGATGTTCTTGCATTCCAGAGGTTGGTCATGTTGGTGTTGTTGCTGGCACTGGTTCCGTTGCCATTTTTGGCCCCCAATATAATCATTCTCTTTCCAACATTCCTTTCAGGGTGCCCGGCTTCGTGTCTTTCAGCAATTACTGGCAGCAGTAACAGACCAATACCTTCACAGTACTCTGTTGCGGTGCTCACGGCACCACTCACCACCTCTCAGTTATGCGGCATGTCCAATTTGGGGTTAAAACCGACAGCTATCTGGCCTTTCATTCGGGTTAGGTGCAGCATCTGCTGCCCCTAGGAACAAAAGTTCCAGCCCATATTATCCAGAAATTAGGTCTCTGGCGCTTTGCATGTTCAATAGGTACATACCTCAACCTAGTCTAGAGATGTTCTCGCATTCGAGAGGTTGGTCATGTTAGTGTTGTTGCTATAATCTATTATCTATCATTTAGTTGTGGGTTTTTTGCCCCCTTTTAGGCATTCCTCCTACGCAGCGGTTATGGCACAATTCAAGCTGCTTAGTTTAGTTAGTTAGGCAGGTAGATGGTTACGTGTCATGTAGCCTACGCATGACAGGTAGCCCCGACCACAAGTATAAAGGGCGATTTATTGGCCTGTATTTGTGGGAGGGGCGTCAGTAGCACTTTTATACCAGGCAGGCGCCTCCCTTGGGTGTGTCGACGGTGCTGCGTACCCTCCCAACCTGCCCTTCTTTTTCATAAGGGCAAGTATGCCCCCTTTTAGGCCTTCCTCCTACACAGCGGTTATGGCACAATTCAAGCCACTTAGTTTAGTCAGTTAGGCAGGTAGACGGTAACGTGTCATGTAGTATACGCATCACGGGTAGCCCCGACCACAAATATTTATGCATATATATTTACATTTGTATGCGTGGTTTGGAGGGGGGGGGGCAGATACATTCCTTGCACAGGGGCCCTCTGCTGTCTGTGTCCGCCCATGAGCTGCCGCATACTCACACTGTGAGTCCAATGTGTTGAACTCGCTCATCTGAAAGGGGTCAATGTGTACTCTCTGTGTCTGCATCGCACAGTAGTTCCTATCATTGCCATGCAGGCTGGCTTCATGCGATCTGCGTACTGGCTGTGGGCTGCTACTCATGTATGCTGGTTGCTTGGGTGCTGTGTGGTGGCTACGGTCTTCTGTGTCTTAAAATGGGCCTGTGTATATACTGTAGATATTCCCTGTGTTTTATACTGTAGATATTCCTGTGTATCACAGGACAGTTCTATGTGTAGCCGTGTTGGCTTGCTGCCTGCAATATTGTATACTGACTGTGGGTATTTCCCATGTATGCTGATTGCTTGTGGTGCTTGCTGGCTACGGTGTCCTGTGCCTAGTGTGAAATGTCTCCTGTGTTTTGTATGCTCTGTTCATGTAGGGTTGATGTTTCCCTAGTCTGTGTGCTTGATTACCAATTTCTCAGGTGCTCTCATTAACCAGCTATATAGACCTGTGGGCTGATTGACTAAGGGCAGTCTGTCTTCAGCTTGGCTGTGTGCAGGGTGTAGGCTCCTTACCTGGGTGGTTGCCTGGTAGTTTATCAATGTCACCCTGTCTCTATGTTTTTCGCCCTGACTGGGAATGCCATGCATCCATTTGTTACCTTAATGCATCTGTTTTACATGGGATCCAGGCATCTGCCGTTCTCATATCTTCGCAGCTCTGTTTGTGACCGGCATGCATCCATTACGTATGGGGTCCAGGCATCTGTCTTTGTTTGCCTTATGTCCTATATTCTGTTCAGTATGTCTGATCTGTGTTGTATGTTTCTAATTGTTTGGTTTCCAGTTCTTGGGAATCTTGCAGGTTTCGGCTAAGTGCAGCGGGACCATTCCAGGAGGTAGTGACCTGGCGAACGGCTAAGTCTATCCCCACCATCAGTGATACTGTGAAGATCGAGGATTCACTAAGGTAGGGACGGGCAAACTGCGGTTCTCCAGCTGTTGTAAAACTACAACTCCCACCATGCCCTGCTGTAGGCTGATGACTGTAGCCAGACTGGGCATGCTGGGAGTTGTAGTTTTGCACCTTTCACACGGGTGAGTATTCCGCGCGGGTACAATGCGTGATGCAAACGCATTGCGCTCGCACTGAATCTGGACCCATTCATTTAAATGGGTTTGTGTACATGAGCATTGGTTTTTGACGCATCACTTGCGTGAAAATGGCAGCATGTTCTATATTCTGCGCTTTTCATGCAATGCTGGCCCCATAGAAGTGAATGGGGCTGCGTGAAAATTGCATCCGCA
This sequence comes from Bufotes viridis, assembly GCA_033119425.1. Classification (NCBI taxonomy): domain Eukaryota; kingdom Metazoa; phylum Chordata; class Amphibia; order Anura; family Bufonidae; genus Bufotes; species Bufotes viridis. The sequence continues at coordinate 34,461,726 of CM065599.1, read as the reverse complement.
CACAAGTGCGGATGCAATGTGTTTTTCACTGATGGTTGCTAAGGAGATGTTGTTTGTAAAGATTCCGTTTTTTATCACGCGCCTGCAAAACACATTAAATCACATTGCACCCACGTGATAAAAACTAAACAACTGAACGCAATCGCAGACAAAACTGAATTGACTTGCTTGCGAAATCGTGCATTTTTGTGCATCACTGAGCGCATCCGGACCTAATCCGCTCACGCTCGTCTGCCCTAAGTCAAACCGGTGCTCTTGGTCCAGCGGTTATCCATCTGACACTGTTTACCTTGCCTGTCTGTCCAGGTTCATGTCTTTTATGTTTGGTTATATTTAATAAAGTCTTGTTTTATCTTTTCTGATCCATTTGTCTGTTTTTTGTATGCTAGTATGTTCAGGGGTTCTGTTGGCCAATGCGTAGAAGACTCTGTCTTAACTTCATGCCGCTCTGACTTGTCAGACGGAGACTGGTGAAACGTGTTGCAGCAGGAGCTCCAAATGTCAGTTTGTAGGGACTATTAGTAGCGTAAGGGCTTGGGGTCGCTCTTTACAGAGCAGAAGCTAACCAATATCAGGGATAGCACTAAAACACTAATCCAGAACAGGGAATATCTTAGAGACTAGGGGCTACTTTTTATTCTTCCTATGTTTCAATGTAGGTGTACTAAAACAGTAGATGCAAATATAATATATGGACTATGCTAAAATATGATAAAATCTGAGACTCCCAGCCAATATATTTTGATCAAAACATCTGTGCCAGCCTACCATTGCCAAGGTGGTCTAAGTCAGGCAGTACCCTGTTTTGTAGCTCTGTATGCAATGTTTTCCACTGTCTTTAACAGTAGGGCTGGAGGGAAGGGGTTAGGTTAAGAAATTAGGTTAAGAAATCAGGCAGCAGAAAGGCTAGATGCACCAGGGCCCGTTCCCAGGAGAATATGACTGCCTGAGAGAGCTTGACATATCAAATTTTCAGATCCTTATATAATACGGAGGTCATGTTCCTAACCTGTTTACTACCAACCAGCTTATCAAAGGGATTTAGGATGATCTCTAATGAGTAATCTCGTAGCTTTCTATGGCAAAAGGAGGAGATCTGCAGATACCGAAAAGCCTGGGAGCCGGAAAAATGTGTTGATGGGGCTGAGCTGCACTTAGGCCACATGACTGATGAACGTAAGTTCACTTGGTCTAGGAAAAGCTGCAATAAGATGGCGGAGCTGCTGCGAGCACCAGTGCCTTCTTGAACAGCTGATTGGCGGGGGTCCCGGGTGTTGTACCTCTACTGACCAGATACTGATGACCCATCCAGAGTTAAAATATATCAGAAAACACTTTCATGAGTGAGTCTTACTTTTGGTTTCTATGGAGCAAAGAAGTTGTTGGACATTGTCGCAGGGAGCACACTATGGTGCCACAAGGGGGGGTACTTTGATAGACAAACCATGCAGTTTTCTCAGCGCTTTCCACACCTTTACTGTATCATGGATTAGAATAGATTGCTTGGCCACCTCTGGAGGAGGTACAGGAGTGATCTAGTATTGCCTTAAGACTATGGGGGGTTACCAGATCTGATGCTAAGGAAGTGTTTGAATAGAACTCTGATTGATGCACCCAGTTGATAATATGTCTCTCCAAGCACTCTAAGTTGTAGCCTCGGACGATACAGATCAGTAAGTATTCGGGGGCGTTTACCTGCCCAACTATAACGAACGCAAAGTTCAGTGTCTTTTTTTTTTTTGCAGAAATTTCTGCAAATAGAAATCAAGTCCATTTACAAAAAGATATAGACTACTGCAAGCCCCATTGAATACAGTATATCCTGAAGGTGCTTGAAGTATGTGATGAAACCACTACATTGTCCACTAGGTGGTACTGATGGACTGCGTACACAAAACTGCTCGGCTAGGTTTGCATCAGGTATGTGTAGCTAAAGCTTTAAATAATATATCATAGAATTGTATAAAGAGCAATTCCCTGGTGTAATGTTTTTAGATTCTGCTTGTGTAGCTGCAGAAGACGGAGAAAGGCTGTAGGAGATGTTCAGTCTCAGGTTTTGGCAGATCTTCAGAACACTCCTGCGGTTATCTACAGGAAGCATTTCAAGGAACAACCTTATATAAGAGAAATTCAGTATATGCCAGGGCTGGTACATGGTTGTATCTTCCTCCACTAGTGTTTGGAACCACAAAAGATTTTGATTGAAATAGTAGTTTTTGACATTCCCTGCAGATAAGAGGGCAAGCAGTTCCCAAAGTGGACCTCTATTGTTAGTTGCACCTATAATACAGCTAATTGGTCTGATTATGACCATATAAAGGCTGGGGTTCCATGTTCAGGTTTTTGCAGTAGTTTTTGAAGCCAAAGCTGGGAAAAGATGAAAAAAAAAAAAACTTTATATATGTCCTCCCTTTTCATCAGTTCATTGCGTCCTTCATTCTGTTCACTGCAGAGCAGCTTAAAAGTGTCTCTCTTCCCTGCAGAAAACTATTCCTGATATTTCTATTAGCTGCACTGCAATGAACAGAGGATGGCTATGCAGAGACCTGTCTATGAGGAGAGGCCGAGCATGATTAACCATAGCTTAGTATTTGGACGTACACAGTGCAATACGCTTTGGACACCAGGTGGCACCATACTACATAAGTAAATGTCATAACTGTTCACTGGATACTTTTTAACAGTAAGTAAATGGCAAATATGCTTCTTTTATACAGGCCTCGAAAAAGTAGCCCACCTCCAGCGATAGTATGACAAGATGAACAAGCAAGTGGTTTGTTTTTTTCCAATTACCCACAAGTCACAAAAGATGCTGAAAGTGGTCCCCGTTCACGTCTGTGCATCTTTGGGCAGGTCGGATTATGTTGGCTGATACTGCCTGCAGCTCTTCAACAGTAATGCCGCAGAAGAAAAAATGTCCTGCTGTTTTCAAAAAGATGGGGCAACATGCCGCATCTCACCAAACTCACTGGCACGGGTTCATGAACTGTTATGGCCACCACGTTCCCCAGACTTGTCCACATGCGATTTTTTTTATCTGTGGGGAAATGTAAAACAAAACGTGTCTGCTAATAATGCACATCCCCCGGATGAACTCAAGGAAAACATCACAAGCACCATCCGCAGCATCACTGCTGAAGAGCTGCAGACAGTATCAGCCAACATAATGCGACCTGCTCAAAGATTGAGAGACGTGACCGGGGACCACTTTCAGCATCTTTTGTGACCTGTGGGTAATAAAAAAAAAAAAGAATTCACTTGCTTGTTCATTTTGTCATACTATCACTGGAGGTGGGCTACTTTGTTCAATCTATAAAATGACTATGACATGTAAAGGTGGGACAGCCCCTTTAAGGTAAAAGGTCACTTCCGGTACAGTGTATATGAGGTATAGACCACTTTAAAGGAAATCTGTTTTTAAAAACAAATGTCTGTATAATGGCTATGCTTCTTTGTACAATCATAACTGTGAAGGAACAGTCAAGTTTGGGCTTCCCTAATGTTTTTTTTCAGCCATATTATTACCTGTTTGAGCTGCACAACTAGATGCATTTCACTCAGGAACAGGGGGTGTCTTCCTTCTGCTAGCAATGTACTGCTGTGACATCCTTTCTCTTACTTCCTACTATGTTTGTTTTCAGCTCTGGAGCTCACAGAACAGATAAGGAGGGATAAATCACACTTACAGAAAAGCAGGAGACCCCTGTAATGTTCAGAAGCAGTGTAGAAGCAGTTCTTTTATCATGCTCACAATCTCAGCTAGCTCTGACACGCCCTCATTTCCTGTGAACTGTCTTCTCAGTCTCTGTTACTAGGGAAGTATCTTGTCTGACAACAGTCAGTGGACTGAAATTTAGGTGGAAGTGAGACAACTAGTGGCCAATGGCCATGACTTTGGCAGGCATATTTTTTAAATGAAGTGATTTAGAAATTTCCTAGATACACTATTCTCTAATAAATGAAATGAAATTGTGTGAAAGTACAGTGACTCTTTAAGTACCCGTGGGTGGCCAGCCAAAGGCTGAGGCAGGTTAGTGTGCGCGCTGGCGCTTTAAGCATCGGAGGGAGTACGCACCAACCAGCAGTGAGAGACATTGCCAGCAAATATCAGACCTCAGCCTGCAGTCAGGTCTGCCAGTGGGTCCAGTCACATGGGAGCAGGTGATTAGTGTGGTGCCGGTGCTCGCCAGGGAGAGCAGAGCGGCGGTGGCCATAGGCCGCCGGCAGAACAATATTGGGAATACAGTTTCTTAGAAGGGCTAATAGGGTTTTAATATTAACTGCTAGATACCTGATGGAATACTGTCTACCCACCAGAAACATAAATATTAATATGCTTGGATCCAGGGATTGAAATATGAATAAATCACAGGCTAGAGACATATGCATTAACCCATTAGACACCAGATAAATTAGTAAACACTGCATTGTTTTAGCCTGCAAAACATCAGGGATATATTATAATTAAACCAGTAAATATCAGTGAAGTTATTGTTAAACCCAACACCTATCTTATTGTTAAAGGGGTTGTCTGACAGTTTCTAAAAATCTTCGGGGGAACAGACTAGTTATCACTAGTGTTGAGCAAATCGAACTTCACAAAGTGGTATTTGGTCCGAATTTCAGGGAAAATTTTATTTGCTGCGATGGACGTAATTTCCTCGTACTTCGTGCTAGTGAATCGATTTTTCCTGAATGACGGTAAAAAAAAAAAACATACTTACCTCATCCGTTTGAGCGCAAAGAGCCGTCCGCCTCCATCTTGATGCATGATCTTGCATGAAATCCTGTGCGTGGGGATGTATGACGTCACGACACTGGGCCGACGTGAAGATTTCACGCTAGACCTTCAATCAAGATGGCAGCGGCCGACTCAAATAGATAAGGCAAGTATAATTTTAAACATTTTTATTTTTTATTTGACACTGTAATATTGATGTGAGATGCCGCAATCATGTATGAAGGCGGCATCTGACGGTAGACGGTGCAATCTCCATTCCCGGTTAATGCACCCAATACTTACAAGAAATGTGCTGCGTGACAAATTACTATTAAAGCAAACTTTTTTGTAAAATTCGGCGAAGCAGGCAAAATTAATTTTTCAATACTTTGCTCAGCTCTAGTCATCACTTGTGGTCAGCTAATATGTAGCCAACTATTGTGAGATAATTTACCAAGCAATGAAACTTAAAGGGGGTTGTCTCACAAAAACTCACAAAAAATTGTGTTTTTAAACCAATACCTGGATACCAATACTTTTGCAATTGCATGTCATTAAAAAGTTAGTATAGTGAGCTATTTAATAGAATGTGTCTGTATAGCACCACCTGCTGTTTGCTTTTTCTAATTTCTCTGTCCTGCTCGCTGTGACGGAAGCGCATGCTCAGTTCCTTTAGCTGCAGTAGAAAGGACACCTCCCCGAGACAGTGCACGCCCCCTAAGCTGCCATCTTGAAATAAATATAGCAGAGCAATTGAAGCGATGAATGTGGAGATCTCTGGATCCATGTGAGGTAAAGGGCTGGTTCTAAGTTTATTAGACAGAATATGTAATGTACTATATGATGTTGGATTTTCATTTTTTTTATATTCATCGTGGGAGAACCCTATTAAATAACATATAAAACATTGTCCTACCTTTGAAAAATACACAAAAAGATAAGTCATTCAACTGAAGTTTATTGCAACATACAGCAGACACGGCATGGGACGACTATTCAATGTGCATATTACAATGGAGGTAACCAAAGACAGGTTAAATCAATAAGATAATCTATATTAACCCTTTCCATGCATGTACTGAACCATCAGTCAGTTCCGCTGCATCCTGCTACTCTCATGCTCTTTCTCATAATGAGTCACAGTGCTAATGAGCATTAGATAGTATGCAGGCACTACAACCCCATGATCAATTGTGCCAGCACTGTTATGTTGCTTTTTTTTTATACAAAAATAAAAGTCAGCAATTACAAAAGATTCTCATCTCAACCTGTTTGTAAAAATGGACCAGCTTGGACTTTAAACAGCAAGACATCTATAATAGAGGGCTCTCGGATCACACATTGTCACTATTGCTGGTGCAGATCAAATGACATTAGATATAACACATAACAATAAGAGCGCTAAGGCATCAGCTTGAAGACTGTCCCACTCCCATCTCTTAAAGGGCCTTAAAGGGGTTGTCCCATTTGGGACATTTGTTGCATATCTTTAGGATATGCGATAAATGTTAGATAAGTGCGGGCTCCACCTCTGGGGCCAGATCTTATCTCTAGAATGAAGCTTCCGAAGTGCACGGAGAGCAAGCAGTGCATGAGTGGCCACCCTCTGTTCACCGCTATGGTAGAAGTGAATATTTGGCATGGTATAACGGGAGAGGTCCTCATGGTAGGACTAATGTCTTGTCTTGGCATGCCGTATTTGCTGTGGCCGGGGGTAGGTGGTCGGAACATTTTTATTTAAAGGGGTTTTCCCATCTCAGACAATGGGGGCATATCGCTAGGATATGCCCCCATTGTCTCATAGGTGCAGGTCCCGCTGGGACCCGTACCTACACCAAGAACGGAGCCCTGAAAGTGGTGGAGGGCGCACTGCACATGCGCAGCCGCCCTCTATTCATTTATATGGGGCCGCCATAGAAATGAATGGGAGTGGTGGCCACGTAAGCGCGGTGCGCTCCCATTTTCTTCTATGGGGAGAGTGCTTGGTGGTGGCTGTATTCCCCAGGGTCCTCCGTCCACCACCTTTCCCACTCCGTTCTTGATATAAGTGCTGGTCCCAGGGGTGGGACCTGCACCTATCAGGCACTGGAGCATATCCTACTTTAAAAAGCTGCACGTGTCGCATCACATGTACAAACCTCAGGAAAAGAAACTACAAAAAAATTATATCTGGATGGAAATCTAAAAGTTACCTTCTCACATGCTGGAAAGCAGCCGGATCACTGCCGGACTCGATTATAGTCAATGGTGATCAGGCAGTGAACTGTAGAATGCGGCAATACTAGATCTGGCGAAATCTGGCAGTCTGCTCTCTGCCGGAACAGCCTGCCGGATCCGCAACCGCAGATGTGAACGTACCCTAATGAATCTGTCTTTGGTGCTGATCCTTTAAAAATACAATCTTCTTTGCACAATGTAAATCAGCAAAAACAAAAAGGTATATAAAACAATGACAAGAAAATGATTATCCAAGAAATACAGATACATAGTAATTGAGAACTAGATGCCATTTAGTCGGTACTGAAATCTGGTCCCTGAATCCTCACATCATTGAGCACATACCAGGGAGCACTGTTTTCTTACATAAACGCATTCAAACCCATTGCATACATTATACATATAACAGTATAATAGCAAATAAGAGCATGTATGATGCTCAGATATAAAAGCCATTGTTTTCACAAAAATGTAATGTTTCTAGATATAACTTTTACTAAATACATGTCATGCCTGAAAGAGTTAAAAGCTGCTCGATGAGAAGTAATTTAACAATGCCATCACTTTAGGTTTAAATCAGAGGCAAATTTTCTTTTAACAGTTCTGATATAGGAACATAAAAACGGATTCGTCATATGTCGGACCACCAGCGCCCAATGAATCCCATTGACTATAATGGGGTCCTTTGTGTCTCCGGTATGGATTCTGGCATTCTGCCGGACATATTACCTGTATTTTGTTCTTGTTTTCGCCTGAATCTGCGACATAGGGTCCTGCCAGAACCTCCGCCACATTTGTTAATGTGGCTTTACAAGAGATTTGGAGTTAATGAGAAATTAGCAATTATCATAAGGCAGAGTTAGGCTATGTTCACACAACGACATTTGTCGTGCGACAAATAGGGCACAAGTTCACTGCAACATTTGTCGCACTATTGTCGCGCCACCATTTGTATAATGGGAGTCTATGGTGTCGCATTGCGACATGTGACACGCTGCGACTGCGACACGACAGTCGCAGAAAAACCCATCTTGATTGGATTTTTTGCGACTGTCGCTTCGCAGGCACAGCATGTTGCATGTCACAATGCGACACCATAGACTCCCATTATAAAAATTGTAGCGCGACAATAGTGCGACTTTTTGTCGCGCGACAAATGCCGTCGTGTGAACGTAGCCTTAAGCAACATTTTTGGTTATCCACCTAAAGGGATATTCCAGGATTTTACTACTGATGATCATGAATTTCTGATTGGCAGGCGGTCCAGTACTCTGCACCCCCACCGATCAGCTTTTTCTGTGAAACTCCAGCACTGGAAGTTGACCCTGAAACTACACAGCTATGTCCATTGACATTCAGTTACGTAGGATCAGACCTGAGTAGTTCTGGTGCAGACTTCCGCCAACAGACCTACTGCAGAACAGCTGATCGGTGGGCGTGCGGGTAAAATCCTGGAATGCCCCTTTAAAGAGGATCTGTTAGCTCTCTTACATGTATGTTTTAGTGAATAATGTATTCACCATGAAATAAAAATTCTGGAGTGAATTATTGTGAACTATGCGCCACGGTATTCCTCCACTATTCCTTCTAGAAATTTCCCTTGTTAAAGCTTTGATTGGTCATAGTCAGACTGTAAGGATATCCCCACCCCAATTAGTAACATCCAGTTGGCAATTTATTCTTACATTTCTGACAGGAATAACAGAGGAACAGTACAACATAGAGCTATAAGCACAGTAAATGCCTCTCTGAAAAAACACGGATCCGCACAAAATACAGATGACATCCGTGTGCATTCCGTATTTTGCGGAACGGAACAGCTGGCCCCTTATAGAACAGTCCTATCCTTGTCCGTAATGAGGACAATAATAAGACATGTTCTATATTTTTGCGGAACTGGCATACTGAATCTGCACTGAAACCACCTCCCACACACCACGCTACATGGGGCCAACTGCTTTTGCCACACAGTTTTAAAGACTGCGCCAAGAATGTACTGGTCCATTCTTGGTGCGGTCAGCCAGAGCCTGCTCACAGTTTAGCTCCATTCAGAACAGGTCCACATGAAAACCCATGGCAGAACCCTCAGCACAGTAAAAACGCTTTCTGCCATGGGGTAAGCGGGGGATTTTGTCATGGACAAAATTCTCAGTGCGAACCTACCCTTACAACTTTTTTTCAAAAGTACTTGTCTTTCGTTGCTTATCTGCTTGCGATTAGTCACTTCTCATATGTATAGACGTCACCTCAAGATGCTTTGAGAACATTTTTTCTGCAAGGTTTTACTGGTCGTAATATTATAGTGCTTGTTAATGGGATAAACAGAAGTAATATCTACAATCTAAAGATCCCTTCACATGGACTGATATATCAGGCACTTATTGGGAATGAATCAGACGTTCCCGATAATTGCTTGATTGTCAGTGGAGAAGAGGGTTGCATTTACATGCAGCAATCACCTCTGCTGTATAGGGGCGAGCGATCGCTAGAACATTTGCTTGTCTCCATAGAAAATCATTGTTCCTGGGCTGCAGATCGCTGTTTAGACAGTCGGAACGATGAATTTTGGTGCCACCAGAACGACCCGAGCACCTGATGAACAAGCGTTTGCTCATTCTATGGGTGATCACTGGCAACTTTTACACAGGTCAATTATTGGGAACAAGCTTTTCTACTAATGCTCAGTGCCTGATAATAGCCCTGAGTATCGGTCCATGTAAAAGGACCTGCAGACTCAGTTGCTCTACAGAAAGATTATTACTTCCTTCTTCTTCTTGTCATCAAATGACAGAAAAGATCTCGGAAGCAGAATGCCTTTGGGAAGCCATGCGCTTGATCCTTTTTATGTCATCCGTTCCATTGTTTTTGGGGTAATTTTACTAAAAATTACTCTGTTTGTTGTGAACCCATAGTCTGAAAACTGCAAATTTCTAAGGCACAACTCGCCTTATGGCACAGTGAAGTGATGTCAAACCTTCAAGACGACTTGACTTCAGCTCAGTAGACTTTCCCTTCATCTCAGTCAGCACAGTGACAAATTAGTTTGAGCTAAACAGCTGCATCATTTGAGACAGTTTAGTTGCTTTGGATGTACTGTCTGACACGTACACCCATTTACATGTGATTGTTAGGCAGCACACCCTTAAAGGAATTGTCCAGGTTCTAAATATTAATGACCTATCTTCAGGAAATGGGGTCTGTCATGTCTTCCCTTATTGTGTTTTTCATGTGACCTAACAAAATCTGTGAGGGAGGCTCCTAATGGCCCCAAGCCCCCAGCGCATATGTGAATACATCCTCATCTGTGTTGTATCAGAATATCTTGCTACAGATAAATTAGAAATAAATTATCATTTTTGATTATGCTAATATAACTGAGTTGATAATGCATGCTGTAGGAGAAGTTTAACCCTATGGACACTTTAGTAGCAAAGTTCTTCAATTGATGGCCTTTGCTTTAGGTTGGCCATGAATATATAATTGGTAGAGGTTTAAGCAAAGGGGTTGGAGCACTCTCTGGAGCACCATGTCTTTCCATTGTCTGTCCAGTATACATTATGCACCAGTGTGGCTGTGCCCATTCCAATGAACAATCACATTGATGGCCTTTGAAACTTCTGGAAATAGTTTAAAGGGGTTGGCCACCTTTTTGAGTTTTTTTGAGCCCCTCCTGGCCAGACCTGCAAAAGAGAAACACTAACACTAACCTGCGTTCCCAGTCTGCAACTCCCTCGCTCAGGTCCCCTGCTGTCATGATCTACTTTGACACTGCTTCAGCCAGTGGCGTAGCTATAAGGCAGGGATGCTCAACCTGCGGCCCTCCAGCTGTTGTGACGCTACAAATCCCATCATGCCCTGCTGTAGCTGGATAGTTGTAGGCTGCCTGGGAATGCTGGGAGTTGTAGTTTTACAACAGCTGGAGAGCCACAGGTTGGGCATCCCTGCTATAGGGGGTGCAAAGGTAGCAGTCACTACCGGGCCCAGGAGCCTGCTGGGGCCCAAAGACCCTTGTGCCACATAAGAAGACACCGGTATTACAGACGGTGCATACAGGCCAAGTTGCATCTCTGGCAGGAGGGAAGGGGTAAGGTCAAGAATTTGTCACAGGCCATGTACTTCCCTGGCCACAAAGCACTGAGGGAAGGGGGGCCCAAGCTGAAGTCTTGCACCAGGGCCCATGAGCCTTTAGCCATACCCATGGCTGCAATCAATCACTTTCAGCCATCCTTGCCTCATATGACCAATTAACCTGGTGCAAGGGGAGCAGGTCACTGCTGCGGCCAGTGATTGTCTGCAGCAGTGCCAAAGCGGATGTTGACAGCAGGGGACCCAAGTGAGGCAGCCAAGGACGGGAGCCAAGGAGGCTGGAACCACTGTCTAGAGAAAGTTAGTATTCTTTCCGTTTGCATGTTTCGCTAGGAAGGGCGTTTGCCAAAGAACCTCAAAAGGTGGCCAACCCCCTTAATGTAAAAGTAATGAGTGTCAACATCTGCATAGGGTGTGTATGTTCTCCTCATGTTTGCATGTGTTTCTTCTGGGTTACTCTTGTTTAATGTCAAACTTATAATAGATTAATTTACTAAAAAAACAATTTGATTGTGAGCTGCGCTGGGGTCTAATGTGAACGATTCCAATTTTTGTACAGCTCTGCAGAATACTATGATGTATATGGAGATAGTTATAAATGTGTAATAACTGATGGAGCTAACATCAAACAGAGTGACAGCCATTAGAAACGACATGCGTGGATTACCGCAGGCTACAGTCATCAGTCATAGATTCTTATATCACATGAAAATTAACCTGAGGCGCTGCTGTGTTGTGTGATGACAGTTTCTACATAGGCTTTGTACCACTCAATTTCTCTGATTTGCCATGAAACAAGAGTCACCAGATCTGATACTGAAGACCCGGCGCTCTCTTCCAGCACCATAGCATTCTGAAGCCATCTTCTCTAATTTGTTACAGAATGTCACAGTTGCGCAGAGAGCACACAAGGAAATCTACTGTAGCACACTGTCTGTCTTAATAAGGAACACTTTGATTGTGCGTCTCCTTCCTGCCATGTATGCTGTTTAGCATATGTAACAAGGCTGGAGCTCAGATCCATAGGATCTTTTTGGGGTTCTGTAGCTAGGCTGTGCTAGGAGTCCACTTTCGGAAAAATACAAACTTTATTGTTTCGGCTGATCTTACGTTCAGCTTTACATTTGGGCTGTTTGGTCTGAATGAGCTCCTCGGGGGTGTTTCCAAGAGGAGGCAAAAGACGTTTCTTGCTGTTTCTTTTATCTGACAACCATTGTGGGGGCAACTCAAAGGGCCCATATCCAAATTGCATGGAGTACTTGTCATTCAGCAGTTCGGCTTCACCAGGCATCACCGGGGCCACTTGTGATGCTGATTCTGTGCTCTGAGGAATTAACTTTTGGACCAAAGTTTGTTCTACCTCTTGGCTGGTACTGGCCATTGTTTCCTTCAGTTTATAGCTCTTGGAAGCCTCTAACTTTAACTCATTATCCTCCTCATCCTCAACAGATTTAAATATTTGTTGCTGTCCAATATGGAACATCTCCAGAAGTTGGCTTCCTGAGCGAACACTGGGCTCCAAATTCACCTCTGCCACTGATCCTAGGTTGACCACATTCCTACGGCTGTACCGACGATGGAGTTGGACAATGGTACCCAATACACACTTGCGCACAGACTTGTTGACAGTCAAAAAAAGGAGAGGATTGGTGACCAGTGAAACTTTAGGCAACCAAATGGCAGTAAGCATTAGAAAGTCTGAGATATGAGATACATTGAGCACAGTGCTATAAACAACCATTGTCAAGTAGGGAACACTGCAGAGAATGAATACAAGGACCATGGACAGCAGCATAGCATGCAGCTCTGCCTCTTTTTGGGAAACATAGGGAATTGATATGGAGTTCTGTGGGGTCCTCAAAGCTGCTATGATCACCTTTTTTTTCTGACTTGCACTTAGTGCTCTGCGTATGAGTAGCATAAATAGGAAAACCACAGCAACAGGTATTAATACAGTGGTGACATTGTACACCAGGACATATACCAAGTGACCCAGAGAGTAGCCCCAAGACTGGGAGCAGGTGGACATGGCATAGATGTCAGTCACGTTAGGTACAGCAAAAACAGGGACACTGGCAACAACTGCATGAGCCCAAATGTAGATTAGCAAGTCTCTAGCCTTTGAATCTGATATCTTCCGCTCAAGAGGGTAGAGCACAGAGTAATATCTGCAATGACATAAAAAAAGGTTTAGCTTAAAAGGACAGAGGTTTTACTAAGTAATTAATATTAAAGGCTAGGAACACACATTTTTTAGCTTTTTACTTATTTTGCTCTAAAAATATATATTTTTTAATTGGCCTTTATTTAAAAAAATGTTAAGCTGTTGACAAGGGTTAAAAATCAATCTGTCACTTTGTCTTCTTTGAATCCCGTCTTCTAAGGGCTCATGTGTAGCTCTCATTTCTGATTTCCTGATCTTATAAACAAAAATTATGTCATATTATCAGTTTCATAAGAATTGAGATATAACGTGGATATATGTAGCATTCCGCACTAACAGGCTGTTCTGTTGCTAGTTCATGCTACAATGCTCTCTCTTGCCCTGTGCAGAGCAAGGGCTTTTTTGTTTATGTTTTTAACACTGCTAGGCAGAGACTTCCACCTAGCAGTGTTACCAGTGTCATTACAAGCACTGATGGGCGGGCTGTAACATTGCCCTAGCCGTTTTACAGATAAAGCATTTAAAGCCTGCTCATTAGTGCCAGTGACATCACCAGGCTCACTGGTAGGTGGAAGCCTCAGCCTAGCAGTCCCCATGGAGAGCCCAGTACATCACTGGATCTCCTAAAAAAGCCTTTGCCCTGTGCAATTTGTAGGAGTAAAGGAAAGCATTAGAGCATGAAGGCTTTGATGCTCATATTAGGGGGGCTGCTTGGGTGAAAATGGGGGTATGTTCGTGTTCAGCTCTGAACTCAGACAACCCCTTTCATGGGGAATCTGTCACATTATTTTCACCTATATAACAGCGTTGCCCCACAGAAGACTGCAAACACATTCCCCACTTCCCTGTGTGTACTTTGTGTCTTTATTCCATGTGCAGAAAAAGTGCTTTTATTTTGCTGAAAAACAGCCTCCAAGTGCCCGGCTGGGCAGGGTTTGCTGCTCCAAGTGCTCAAAGGAAACTAGACTTAAAGTGGTTATCCGAGGCTGGAAATACCCCCCCCCCCATATGCCTGGGCCCCTGACACTGATTCTACTTACCTGGCTCCCCGCTCCCTGCAATGCGCCTGATCCCTGCCTGGCAGCCGCTGCTTCTCCCCATGTGCGAATGAAGCAGTGGTGGCTATGTGGGTACCATGAGCAGTGCGGGGAGCCAGAATCAGTGTGAGGGGCCCGGGCATATGGGGGGCATTTCCAGACTCGAATTACCCCTTTAAGAAGACAGAAGGGCTGCTTTAGATGCCTACATCTTGGGATTGGTATCAGCTAGAGATATGCCATTCCAAGCTTTCAGATAATACCAGAATCACAGTGTTATATCTATTACGGAAGATATGGCTGTTAGAAATTGAGTCAGGAATGAAAGCAGTGAAACTTGTTTTTACTTTCACTTTCAACTGCATTCTCTGCCATCCTGATTTCTAAGAGCTATATCTTCCGATGTAGTGTACAGAATGCTGTATTGTTTGAAAGCTTGGAATGTAAGGTTTTAAACAAGACCAGGCCCATATCTCTAGCTGCTACCAATCCCAAAATATGAGCAGCTAAAGCAGCCCTCCGCTCTTCTTACGTCTGGTGTCTGGTTTACTTTGTGCACAGGGAACAGTAAACCCCACCCAGCAGGGCACTTGGGAGCCGTTTTACGGCAGAAGAAAAGCACTTTTTCTGCACATGGAATAAAGACAAACAGTACAAACAGGTGAGTTTGGAATATGTTTGCAATCTTCTGTGGGGCAGTGCTGTTATATAGGCGAAAATGACGTGACAGATTCCCTTTAAAATGAGTCCTAATGAGTACTAAAAAATTTGTACACCTGTGAGAAGATCCATAGTCAATCAGTCAGTCACTGGCCAATTCATGATTTTACAAATTGGAGGAAGCAATGTCTGGACAGCAGTTTTGCTTTCAGATTGAAACAATGCAGATACCTCGCTACACAAGGCATCAGAGGCCTGCAGAAGGAGACAGAAGGGGATGAGCGGTTCCCTTTTAGGGCAACTTCACATGTTGCAGATTTTGTTGCCATAAATTCTGCGACTGAAAATCATCTCCATTTACATGAATGGGGTTGTTTTGGTGAAAAGCAAATGGATTTTTGAAAGCTCCATTCAGGTGAGTGGAACTGATTTTCGGTAACATACATTTTTGCAAGAAAATCTGCCGCGTGTGAAGTTGCTGGGTATTACTCTTACGATGCACCAGTCATTTCCTTGGTTTACTAAGATGCGTGTTCTTCTTTTTTTTTTGTTATGTTTCTTTAAACATTTGGCAAGTATTGAAGAGGACCTGTCACCTCTCCTGATACGTCTGTGTTAGGGCTTGTTCACACGAACGTGACGCAAATTGCGGATCTGCAAAACACATATGCCGCAATTTGCGGAACGGACGGCCCTTTATAGAAATGCCTACTCTTGTCCGCAAAACGGACAATAATTTTTCTGTGGGGCCACGGAACAGAGCAACGGATGCGGACAGCACACAAAGTGCTGTCCGCATCTTTTGCGACCCCATTGAAGTGAACAGGTCCGCACCAGAGCCACAAAAAATGTGGCTCGGATGTGGAACCAAACCACGTCATGTGAATGAGCCTTTGGTGTCACGAGGGTGTCACGACCTATCGCTGACCCTGTTGTGCCTAGGGTCAGAAGGTCGCAGCGGGTGGCTACGTTTCAAGAGATCACTCCATGACATGGTGGAGTTGATGGAGTTGGTGGAGCTGTTGGAACAGGTGCTGTCGGATCTCCGGTTCTCTCCTGTTAGTTGTCTCCCTTCGGGGATTGTTGTTTGTGTTTGTGTTTTTTGTCCTTTCCCTGTTGTTACCCTAGGTGTCAGTGGTGAGGACTAGTGAGGACTAGTGCTCCCATCGCCCTACTCACTACCTAGGGCTTCTTTTAGGTATAGATAATTTTTTGGAGGTGTATAAACTCCCATGTAAATGTAGCCTTTTTTCCATCCATAGGCTACATTTTGGTGCACCTGTGAGGCCTGGGCCATATCAGTCAGTCTTGGGTGGGGCTTACAGCCCTCTCCCCCCTCCCATTGCAGGCATGGTTACATGCTGGAGGTAACTGAGGAGTCTGCTGCGAGTCGACCTAATACATTCCTGTAATTTTGCCCACTGGCCCCTGGTATTGCCCATATGGCACAGGTAGGTGAGTGTTAGGTCCTGAGCTACTTGAGAGACCTTGGCGCGGTGCTCGGGCTTAAGACATGTCCTCCACTGTAGGACATGTTGACTAACCTCTCAATTTTAACATCAGTTTGAGGGCTTAGTAAGACCGCAGTGTGCACCTGTTTTGTCATTTGTTATTGCTATATTGTTATATTATTTATCACATGCACACAATTGCCATCTTGTGTAGGATGTCTATTGTGGTACTTGTGGTCCTCCACCGTATGCATTTTTGCTGGGGATCGCCATTAGCAACGGGCCACAAGTGCAGGAACTGCTTAACTGTATATATATGCACAACTGCATTTTTGGGTTGAGCACATCCTGCTTCATGCCACCTTTCAGTTAGTTTGTGTATATATAATTTCTTGGAGGTGTATAAATCCCCATGTAAATGTAGCCTGTTTTCCATCCATAGGCTACATTGGTGCACCTGTGAGGCCTGGGCCATATCAGCCAGTCTTGGGTGGGGCTCACAGCCCTCTCCCCCCTCCCATTGCAGGCATGGTTACATGCTGGAGGTAACTGAGGAGTCTGCTGCGGGTCGGCCTAATACATTCCTGTAATTTTTCCCACTGGCCCCTGGTATTGCCCATATGGCATAGGTAGGTGAGTGTTAGGTCCCGAGCTACTTGAGAGACCTTGGCGCGGTGCTCGGGCTTAAGACATGTCCTCCACTGTAGGACATGTTGACTAACCTCTCAATTTTAACATCAGTTTGAGGGCTTAGTAAGACCGCAGTCTGCACCTGTTTTGTCATTTGTTATTGCTAAGCCAAGGACGAGGCACGTAATCAGCGTACGGGTAAGCAGCCCATCTGGGCAGCCAGGTGCCAGTGCTAGGTGAGTTAGCGGTCACCACTCCTTCCTTTCCATAGTGAAAGGATACCCTCCTTCCCTCCTCTCTGCGCCGCACGACTGTTACCTGCCATATCAGACATGATAGTTAGTAACTACTTGCAATTGACCCATTCTGGAGCATCAGTCTTATGACTCTATAATGCACTATTACTTTATTATTCCCGCTAGAAGTTATGAATGAATTACTAGCAGCTTACAATGAAGGACCAGATGGGTGTTACCAGTTTGGGATGTGTCCCTGTACAGTCAAACCCCGGCAGCACTGATTGAATTGTCTCAGACTGAGCAGGGACGCCACTCCAACTGGTAACATCCATCTGAAACTTTACTGCAAACTGCTAGCAATTCATTCATAAATAAAGGAATGGCACATCATAGAGTCATAAGAACAGATGCTCCAGAATTATTATTAGGGACACAAGTAAATTGCTAAAACAGACATGTCAGGGGAGGTTACAGGTCCTCTTTTAACACATGAAGAAAAAAGAAATTCAACAGGATAATCCACCGGATGATGCTACTCCAATATTCCCATTGTAAATTGCTGTTTCTGCGTTTCTGCACCATACAACATAATAAATGTATTTTAGATATTAATGTATTCATTGTTATAAATGGATTTCTATTGTCTGTTTTAATCAGAGAATCTGCAAATAAATGCTGACTATTGTTGACCAGGTAGAATAATTTGTCATAGTTTTTTAGAGCTACTGGAAACATTAAGTGACAGAATGACGATCAATTCCTTTTCATTTTTTTTTTACTAAGGCCTAGTTCACACTAGTTATTGTGAGCCAAAACCAGGTGCAGGTCAAAAACACAGAACAGAACTCCGCCCTGCATAATTCCTATCAAAAAATTGACTACATATTCTTACCCACTAATCAGATTCAAAATTGCCAATCCTCATCCATATTGTCCCAAGTCCTTTCGGATCATTCCCCGATAGAACTAGTATACACAATACCTTCTTCCCCTCCAAGATCTCGTTGCTAGAGATTAAATGATTTATTAATAAACCCCCCCCAAAGTGTCCAAAGGATAAAGAAGCACTTAGTGGAATTTTTTGAGATAAATGACAATAACGAAGTCTCTATGCAGACACTTTGGGAGGCTCATTAATCACACATAAGAGGAGAATTCATTTCTCTCAGTGTATACTACCGTAATAGAGAAAAGGCAAAAAGATTAACGGAACTTCAACAAAAGATTTCAAAATTGGAGTGTCTGCACAAGAGATCTTTACTTCAGACGTACTTAGCTGACTTAACAGCTCTACGTATTGAATTGAAAAATGCTCTTCATTTTTATTCAGTTAAAGCTTATCTATACACATAGTATAAGCATTACGCCCACGGAGACAAATCAACTAGGTTTATGCTAACCCAGATTAAGAACAGAAAAAAACTAATCATATATCTCTAACCTTAAAGACTCTTCCAGCAACTCCCTGTGTAAAACTGAAAAATAGCACAAGAATTCAGCAATTTCTATACCCAACTATATAACCTACAATCCTCTCAAGACGCAGACACATCACAATCAAAAAGATTTAATATCCTCCTTAACTCTACCTCAGATTTCGGCTAGCCAATCCCAAGGCCTCTGCTCCCCTATTACACATTGGGAAATCAAAGACACCATTGCAAAAATTCCCAAGAATAAATGCCCTGGCCCAGACGGACTATCCTCTTTTTATTACAACACTTTTCAGGATTTTTTAATCCCATAACTGAGTAAACTGTTCAACGAAGCGTTGAGAGGAACCCCTTTCCATAAACAAACATTAGCAGCCCAAATATCTATAATTCATAAAGACGGGAAAGACGCGGCCCTCTGTAATAATTATCGGCCAATCTCCCTTCTCAACACTGACTTGAAAATGTTTGCAAAAATTATAGCAAATAGACTGCAGAATATTCCTCCCTCCCTCATTGCCCATGACCAAGTCGGATTAGTGCCCAATAGGGAAGGAAAAGACAACATATGTAGGGTTATACAACTGATCCAATTTGCCAAACTCTCAGCCAAACCTTTGATAGTGCTCAGCACTGATGCCGAAAAGGCTTGATTGGGATTATTTAAAATTCTCACTGTCCGCCCATGTTTATTGAGGCAATATTTTCAATGTATAAAGGTCCTATGGCTAGAGTGATGGTAAACGATTTCCTGTCGCCAATGTTTCATATCTCTAATGGTACCTGACAGGGTTGCCCATTATCCCCCCTACTTTTTGTTTTGATGATGGAGACCTTGTTGCGGACGCCCGTATACATGGGATTAGCTGTGGGGGTAGAGAGCACAAAGCTGCAGCAAATGCAGATTACCTGTGATTACTACTTTCCAATACGTCAGACTCACTCCCCATTATAGAACAACTATTTCAGGATTTTGTCAAGATCTCCAATTTAAAAATCAATATGAACAAATCCCAAGTATTGAATATCTCTCTCCCTAGCCACCAATTTTCCTTACTCTCCGACACATCCCCCTTTGACTGGTCACAATCCCATATTAAATTCTTGGGCATGAAGATTTCCTCGAACCCGTTGCAATTATACAAAAATAACTTTCCCTCTCTACTGCATGAAATTTCTAAAATATTAGCATCTTGGCCAACCCCATATATATCTTGGCTAGGCCGCAAAAACATTGCTAAATGTCTTATCTGGCCAAAAATCACATACTTATTACAAGCACTGCCTATTCATATTCCCAATTTCTTTTACACAATGGTCAACAAGATTCTCTCTAAATATGTCTCGAAAAACACGTATTAAATACTCAACACTTCAACTCCCACGACACCTCGGAGGTATTGATCTCCCTACCCCACAAATATTTACCAAAACAGTACACCTTAACAGGATAATTGATTGGATCAGGAGACCCCCCTCAAAATTATAGATACCTATAGAAGACATACTACATTTCCACTTAGACAGATAGTCTTTTCAGAAGAAGTGAACCCACCCTTCCCCAAAGTCTGTAAAATTTTGACCTCAGAAACTTAAAGAATTTGAATTCTAGACGGGGTTCGCTCAAAGTGCTCCCCCTTCCCATCTCCGTTGATGCAAATCAGAGATATCTCTGAGACCACGGATGTCACCCACAATAATAACCTACCGAAAGAGATTAGGCTCAACAATACTAATGTTGATTCTTTATTGCTCCAAGACACATTCCCTTCATATGAAGCACTGATTAGACAGCTACAGTGTCTCTCTTTATCTCTATTACTATATAACAAACTTAAGCTCTCTTCTAAACAGCTCATACGTACAGGAAACCTTAATAGATCATTGACCAAATTTGAATCCCTCTTCGTTCAACAGTAACCAACCAAAAAGGTAATACCCACCCTTAATAGGGAACTATTGTCGCCAGCAGTGGATATAACCCATTCCTTCATCGAAGCATGGGGATTAAACTTAGATCGGAAATTCCTGCCCATAGAACTTCAAAAGCTCTTTCTTGCGCCTAAACATTCCTCCAAATGTATAAGAATGCAAGAAAGTGGTTACAAGATACTAACCAGATGGCACCTTACCAGTATTACTAAATAAATACAATCCTAACTATGATCCCTGCTGTTGGAGGTGCGGCCAATATACAGGAACGTACTTCCACTTACTCTGGTCGTGCCCTCTTATCAAGCCATATTGGTCCTCTGTGTTGAAACAAATCAACCAACTTACTGGTCTTACTCCAGAAATTTGCTAACTACATCTCTTCCCGGATAAAATCCCCAAAAATCCCCTAGTAATAGAGAGACAAATTCTTGCCGCAGCTAGAATTTAATCCCTACGTTCTGGAAAACGCGTTCACCTCCAACCCTAGCACAATGTATGGAGAAGGTGGATTCCTTATACCTTATCTGGAACCCCTGGGCTCACCACAGGCACTATCTCTCGTAACACACCCCCTTCTTTATTCCATTCATAAAGATTTACTTATTCCGGCACCCCCGCGCGACATACCCTCTAAGACATTACGTCACAAACACTAGCATTAATTTTACTCAATGACGCTTTTATATATACAATTATCATAGGCGTCCTTCCACTGCCCCTGCATGGACCTCTGAGACGTTAAGGTTTATTTGAAGGACTGCAAACCCCCCGATACCTGTCGTCCCCCGTCCCCCCCCCCCCTCTTTATACTCTATGCGACTTGCACTAAAGTATATGGAAACCATGTTATTGATAATTTATGAAGAGTCATTCTACTGTTATATAATTGTTCTTGCCTTTAATTCTTACATGATATGTATGAACTTAATACTGATACATTGTATTGTACTTTTGAAAAGAAAAACACAGAACAGATAGAAATATTTCCATTATACCTGATCTTTGAGTAGACGGCACTCTTGGTTTTGGCTCACAATCACTGATGGAAATCATTGATCAAATCACCGAAGTGTGTACTTGGCCTGAGGGGCCATTCACACGACCATATGGCTGTGGTGCCCATATTGCGGACCGCAAACAGCACTATGTGAACTCTGTACTTCGGACACATTGACTTGAATGGGTCCGTGATCCGCAAGATACGGCAAAAGATAGGACATGTCATATGTTTTGCGGAGCAGAGACATGGATCAGTTGGCCAGGTAAATACTCTGAAGCGCCATTCAAGTCAATGGGTCCGCACCACAGCACGGAGTTCACACAGCTGGTGCCTGTGTATTGTGGAGCGCTATTTGCGGTCCGCAACACGGATACGGCAACCATACAGTCGTGTGAATGAACCCTAAGACGGTGGTGATGAGCTATTTGAATTAACCATCACCATAATACAGGACACTGAGTAAAATTTCCTTTACCTCTGCTTGACTGAAGTGTTCCATTTGTTAATGCAGAGTCTATAATAACTGCATTGTGTTAGGTCATTTCTGATAATACAACTGTCTACTATAATGTTTAAAGGAGAATTCAACCTAAATGTATCATAGAATAGAATAACCCAGAAACATAGTAGTTACGCCGGTTCCTCTGGTAGCATTGTAAGCTAGACAGCTGGACCCATTACAATTTAGTACCCAAGCTTGAGTTTCACTTTTTTGGGGGGTACTATCTCTTGTTAGGGAGAGAGCGCCTAAGTAGGCGTGAGGAGACTTATAGGCTATACATGCTTCTCTGGAATTCTGGGAAGAAAGGGATGCAAATGAGCTCTTATCAAGCTCTGCCTCTAATGCCACCAGATGTAAGGCAGATACCATATAAATCAATGTTCGACCCTTTAAACAGGCCTTGAGACATGACTAGGATATTAAAAAAGCCAGCACCTCATCTGCAAACAGCTGTTTCAGGGTGATTGGCCCTCATTAGTGCAGAGCAGAAAGTACTGGCTTAACTGAGAGACCTAAGTCAGGATTCCTTGCATCCCTTTCTTCCCAGAATTCCAGAGGAGCATGTATGGCCTACAAGTCTCCTAACGCCGACTTAGGCACTCTCTTGCCCAGGAGAGATAGTACCCCCCAAATCTTGACTTAGGCATCTCACCCAGTTAAGCCAGTACTCTGCACTGCACTGATGAGGCGCAATCACCCCGAAACAGATGTCTGCAGATGAGGTGCTGGCTTATTTTATATCTGAGTCATGTATTAAGGCCTGTTTAAAGGGTCGAACACTGACTTATAGGATAGCTGCCTAGCATCTGGTGGCATCAGAGGCAGAGCTTGTTAAGAGAGCTTCCCTGTGTTTCACTTTAAATGGTTATTGAATAATTTAGTTCACAAAAAAACATACACTCGTAACAAATGAATTATGAAAGATTCTTTGACAATTATACAAAAAAAAGCATTTACCTATCCAAAGCGA
This sequence comes from Bufotes viridis, assembly GCA_033119425.1. Classification (NCBI taxonomy): domain Eukaryota; kingdom Metazoa; phylum Chordata; class Amphibia; order Anura; family Bufonidae; genus Bufotes; species Bufotes viridis. The sequence continues at coordinate 34,438,682 of CM065599.1, read as the reverse complement.
TGGCGGCAAAGCTAAGGATGGTGACTGAGCAGAAGACCTTGTGCAAGAATTTGATGGTCTTACAGAAAAGCAGGGTGTAAATCCACCAGCAGCACTGCGGGCTGGCACTGAGCACAATGTCAAAAGGCACACACACCAAACTGGCGCAGATACCAGAGCAAGCAAGGTTCTTCATGAAGCGGTTGGTCACAGATTTTAGGACGGTTGTTCTGCAGGTCGACCAAAGTACAATAATGTTCCCTAAAAGACAAAAGTGAAATGTATATCAAGATTATTTTACAATACAAAGTTTTAAAGTATTTTTACTATGAAAAGCTGTATGATGTGACAAGAGAGTGCTGCGGTTTCTTTAACCCCTGGGGGTGGAGCCTAGTCGCTGAAGGTGATGGACACGTGAGCCTGCAGCTCCCTCATGAGTGCGTCTCAAAGCCACCATATTAGCAAGCCGACAAACTTCAACCATGGTTAGAACGGCCAGGAATCGTCCCGGGGAACCGACAAACAACCCTAAGCTGGCTATAAATTAGTTGGACATCCAGAAGTGCTGGAGAAAGCAGACTTTATCTGCCGCCGGGGACTCATCCAAGATGGGAGCGCAGGAGAGCCAGAGGCTGATTCAGACAGAGACAGCATTACAGAATGTGACGGGGGTGAATCCGCTTCTGCTCCCATGACTAAAGCTTTCCTCAAAAAAACAATCCTCCAAGCCATGAGACCAGTCATGGAGGAGTTTGTGGACATAAAAACCGACCTGCGACAGATAGGTCAGAGAGTGGAGAACCTTGAAACGGCTTAGTTCTCCATTGTAGCCTTCTCAGAGGCAGTAGCGACGCGTTCTTTGCAACACGCTGAATTCATCAACAAAGCCCTATTACTTATAGAGGATCAGAACCGAAGTCGGAGAAGAAATATTAGAATCAAAGGCTTGTCTGAGCAATTTGCTCTGGAATCTCTACAGAAAGTAGCACTTGAGATTTTTAGTGATTTACTGGGCCAAGACAGAGCTGCAGCGATAGTTATAGAGCGCATACATGGGGCACTACACCCTAGGGCCTAATTCACACGTCCGTAGTGTGTTTTGCGGAAACATGGATCCGCAAAACACGGACGGCTGCAATGTGCATTCCGCATTTTGCGGACCGCACATTGCTGGCACTATATAGAGAATGCCTTTTCTTGTCCGCAATTGCGGACAAGAATAGGACATGTTCTATTTTTTTACGGAAAGATGGATGCGGAAACACAGATGCGGAAATGCGGATGCGGACATCACATAGTGTGCTGTCCACATCCATTCCTGCCCCTTTGAAATGAAGGGGTCTGCAACCCTTCCGCAAAATTGCGGATTGGATGCGGATCCATTTTGCGGACGTGTGAATTAGGCCTAAGCCCAAACAAGGAGAGCCGCCGCAAGATATTATCTGTGGCTTACTATCCTTTGTGGACACTTCACAAATACTAACAGAAGCAAGAGAAAAACAGCCTATCCAGTATGCTGATTCCACCTTGCATTTCTACCAGGACATTGCTCCGGCAACTCTGGCAAAACGTCGTTTGCTACGGCCATTACTGGAGGTCCTGAGATCGAAAAATCTTCAGTATACGTGGCTCTTCCCGTTCGGTCTGGCTATATGGATCAATGGCCGGAGGCTTACTGTTCGTTTGCCAGAAGACCTGGAAAAAGTATGGTGTGTGCTAGAAATCCCACCAATATCTATCCCATCCTGGTTACCGATGTTAGATGATCAAGACCTTCTACAACTACCTAAAGTGGAAACAAGGAGGGTGTCACGCGAGCGCCAAGCATCGAGACCCAAGAAGTTGCCACATAAGACAGCGCACTCAATTACCTGATCAGTTGGATCCTACCAAGGTCGGTCTTCTTGCGCCCTTTGGAGACACTTTGGGACATGAGCAACCATGGAAGTAGCTTCGGTTTTTGCTTAAGCTCAAAGGGCGCATATTAATACCTTGTTGGTTCAGTTAACCAGTTTTACCACCTATATTTTGCTCCTCCTCTAAGAGAAGATTTCGAGACAGTTTTGATATATTTCAGGTCGCCTAATCTGATAACTGTACTTAGCTGCAATGGATAACCGCAGATGAGCATTACTAGCAGCTGTTTAGTAGGTCTAAGGGGTTGCACCCTTCTTCACCTTTACATCACACGAAATTTACGCTTCTTACAACCTGTTAGAGCTCTCATAGGTGGCGCGCCTTATGTCTGGGTGTACCTGTCCCCCCCCTCCGCTCCATACCCACTCCTTGGAGTCGGGTGGTGGGAGGTAATGTACCTTGTTGGTGTGTCTTAGCAGGCAAGACACACTTAATTATTCATTTTTGGGCCTTGCCTGAATTATTCTCTTAAAATACAATACACATTATAGCTCTTGCTTATTCCTTGATAGTTACCAGGTTGTAAAGTTCTTTATTGTTTTGTATTGTCCTGTCTAACATCTTAACCCACGTCTGTTAATCCACTACCTTTCCCCCACATTCCCCTTCCCAGTCTTTCCCGTTACTGTTGACTTGTTAAACTCAGCGAATCTTAACCTTGTGCTCTATTGTCTCCCGGAAATTCTAGGCTTTTGTCGGTGGGCTGTCACAGGGGGACATGGATGGCAGACATAGTTGTTACCACGTTCAATTTAAAGGGCCTAAATTCACCCAATAAGAGGTATAATGCTATATTTCTACTGCGTAAATTCAAGACTAGCATTGCCTTCTTGCAGGAAACCCACTTCAGGAAAGACAATATCCCGAAACTTCCCAACCGCTACTTCAACCAGTGGTTCCACAGCTGTCAGGAAACCCCCCACACAAAAGGAGTGACAACGACGATCCACAAATCTGTCCCATTCCAGGTCTCTCAACAATACTCTCATGCTGAAGGTAGGGTTCTTTTTCCTAAAGGCTCTATTGCCTCCAATACATGCACTTTAGCTAATATATATATGCCTCAAACACAAAGCAAATACACTGGCTGGTACAAGTCTTAGAGACCCTAAAACTGTTTGCTGAATGTCAGATTATTCTGGGGTGAAGACTTAAATCTAGTACTAAATCCTTTTCTTGATTCCTCCACCCAATGCTCCCACCAAACACAGAAAGCAATAGGTAGGCTAAGTACTAAACTACAAGAGTTGGGACTGGTAGATGTATGGAGACAGCTGCACCCTCAAACCAGGGACTACACATTTAGATCAGCTACACATAGCTCATTTCAAAGTTTGGACCATATATTGACCTCAAAAGCAGTTCTAATGCAAGTTCGTGCAGCGTCCATAGTGAACATTACCATATCAGACCATGCATCTTGTCACATTACCATATCCATGAAACACTTACCCAAGGGAGACTGGTCGTGGAGGCTAAATGAATCCCTCCTTGGCAATGATGCGGTTCGCCAGGAGGTGGGGAAGCACCTGAATGTTTTTTTTAGATAAATGCAAGGAAGGAAGTAGAGGTGCCGATAGTCTGGGAGGCCCATAAAACCTATATTAGAGGAATTTTCATTGCCCTGGGCTCTAAACAAAAAAAAGACAGACAGAAGGAAGTAGACAGCATTCTCCAACAAATTGCTGCAGTGGAAAGAATCCAAAAGAGATCTAAATCCATCCCTCTTCAAGAAGAGTTGGGGATCTTAAGAGCTAAACTCAAAACATATCTTACAACCCAATCAGCAAAGAAATGTCTTTACTTTAAGCATCTTCTCTATGCACATGGAGAGAAGGGAAGCCGACTAATGTCCTCGCTCCTCAAAAAGGCTAAGGCAAAAAAAAATGTATACACAAAATCAAAACAGAGGCAGGCAACATGGTCTCCTCTACCGAGGACATTGCTAAGGCCTTCCATCTTTTTTATTCTAAACTATACAATCTCAATGGCCCAAACGACAGAGATGAGGAACAGAATGCAATGGAAGCTACTCAAAAGTTTTTGCATTCGTTAAAACCCCCCACTATAACCGCTTCAGTGGCCGCAGATTTGGTTTGTCAAGTTTCAGAAGTGGAGCTTAAAGCTGTTCTTCATAGCTTTTCCCCCAATACCAGTTCAGGTCCAGATGGCTTTTCCCTACAATATTTTAAGACATTCCAAGAGATTATCATACCCCGACTGACAGAGGTTTGTATTGCCCTGTTGGAGGGTAAGTCTCTACCCAGACAGACCCAAGAAGCTTTTATCACCCTAATCCCCAAAGATGTAAATGACCCCACCCACTGTGGAAGCGTTAGGCCAATATCTTTACTAAACCAAGATCTAAAAATATAGGCCAAGTTGCTGGCTAATAGGCTCAAACCTATCATCCCCACTATAGTAGGCCCAGAACAAGTTGGATTTGTTCAAGGCAGAGAAGGGAAGACAAATACCTCCGGATTGTTCCATGCCATATACACAGCCCATAGCTCCAATACTCCGCTAGCTCTTATCGGCATTGATGCCGAGAAGGCTTTTGACAGAGTCAAATGGACATTCATGGAGGCGACCCTCCACAAATTTGCTTTTCCACAACCCCTGATTCATTCGGTCTTCACATTATACAACTCCCCCCATGCTCAGCTCAATATCAAGAGCACTCTGTCCTAGGCTTTTGAAATAACCAATGGCACAAGACAGGGGCGTCCTTTATCCCCAACTCTCTTTGTCCTTGTGATGAAAACCCTGCTCCAGGTATTTAGAGAGCAAAACCACATTCAGGGTACAGTTGTGGATGAAAGACCAGTCTCCCTGGAATTGACAAACTGCTGCAGGAGTTTGACATCATGTCTAACTACAAAGTAAATACATCTAAATCAGAGATTCTAAACATATCAATCCCCCAGCGGCTAATCCCTGAATTAAAATCACGCACCAATTTCGTGTGGGCCTCTTCCTCAATTAAATACCTGGGAATTCGCCTCTCGAGAGATCTGTCTGAGCTTTACATTTTAAATTACGCACCACTCTTGTGGGGCTCACTAAACTCCTGAAATCGTACCACTCACTGTGGATATCTGTGGATATCTTGGTTGGGTAGAAGAAACTTACTGAAAACATATATTATGCCAACAATTTTGTACATACCCAGATGTGCAGGTATAGCAATGAGGAGGGTGTTGCAGAGAGCGACGAGGATAAAGCAAAACTATTAAATATTTTTTTCTCCACTATATTCACTGAGGAAAATAAACTGTCAGATGAAATTCAGAATGTAAAAGTAAATTCCCCATTAAAAGTGCCCTGTCTGACCCAGGAAGAAGTACAACAGCGACTTAAAAAGATTAAAATAGATAAATCGCCAGGACCGGATGGCATACACCCCCGTATCCTAAGGGAATTAAGTGATGTCATAGCCAAACCTTTATTTCTGATATTTACGGACTCTATACTGACAGGGAATGTTCCACAGGATTGGCGCATAGCAAATGTGGTGCCAATATTCAAAAAGGGTCCAAAAACAGAGCCTGGAAATTATAGGCCGTTAAGTTTAACATCTGATGTTGGTAAACTGTTTGAAGGGTTTCTAAGAGATGCTATTTTGGAGTATCTCAATGAAAATAAGCAAATAACGCCATATCAGCATGGCTTCATGAGGGATCAGTCATGCCAAAAGAATTTAATCAGCTTCTATGCAGAGATAAGTTCTAGATTTGACAGCGGCGAATCAATGGATGTCGTATATCTGGACTTCTCCAAAGCATTTGACACTGTACCTCATAAAAGGTTAGTATATAAAATGAGGATGCTCGGACTGGGAGAAAATGTCTGTAAGTGGGTAAGTGACTGGCTGAGTGACAGAAAACAGAGGGTGGTTATTAACGGTAGATACTCAGATTGGGTCACTGTCACTAGTGGGGTACCTCAGGGGTCTGTATTGGGCCCTATTCTCGTCAATATATTTATTAATGATCTTGTAGAAGGCCTGCACAGTAAAATATCTATTTTTGCAGATGACACTAAACTGTGTAAAGTAATTAACACTGAAGAGGACAGTTTTCATCTACAGAGGGATCTGGATAGATTGGAGGCTTGGGCAGAAAAATGGCAGATGAGGTTTAACACTGACAAATGTAAAGTTATGCACATGGGAAGGAATAATGCAAGTCACCAGTACATATTAAATGGTAAAACACTCGGTAACACTGACATGGAAAAGGATCTAGGAATCTTAATAAACAGCAAATTAAGCTGCAAAAACCAGTGTCAGGCAGCTACTGGCAAGGCTAATAAGATAATGGGTTGCATCAAAAGGGGCATAGATGCCCGTGATGAGAACATAGTCCTACCACTTTACAAATCACTAGTCAGACCACACATGGAGTACTATGTACAGTTCCGGGCTCCTGTGAACAAGTCAGACATAGCAGAGCTAGAGAGGGTTCAGAGGAGGGCAACTAAAGTAATAACTGTAATGGGGCAACTACAGTACCCAGAAAGGTTATCAAAATTAGGGTTATTCACTTTAGAAAAAAGACGAGATTAGGGGAGATCTAATAACTATGTATAAATATATCAGGGGTCAGTACAGAGATCTGTCCCATCATCTATTTATCCCCAGGACTGTCACTGTGACGAGGGGACATCCTCTGCGTCTGGAAGAAAGAAGGTTTGTACACAAACATAGAAAAGGATTCTTCACGGTAAGAGCAGTGAAGCTATGGAACTCTCTGCCTGAGGAGGTGGCGATGGTGAGTACAATAAAGGAATTCAAGAGTGGACTGGATGTATTTCTGGAGTGTAATAATATTACAGACTACAGCTACTAGAGATGGGTCGTTGATCCAGGGAGTTATTCTGATTGCCTGATTGGACTCGGGAAGAAATTTTTTCCCCCTGGGGAAAATTGGCTTCTGCCTCACAAGGATTTTTTGCCTTCCTCTGGATCAACTTGTAGGAAACAGGCCGAACTGGATGGACAAATGTCTTTTTTAGGTCTTATATACTATGTTACTATGTTACATATTGCAAATGTCCTCTCCCCGGCATTCTTTGCATCCATTCGTAGTCTTTTTCTGAGGTTCTTGTGGAAACACAGGAGATCGCGTATGTCGTACTCAATGCTGGGCAGGGAGACGGGAGGTCTGGGCTTTCCTAATGTACTTTTCTATTATAAGGCAGTGAAACTGAACAGGTGGCTGCAGTTGATGTTCCCAGTTGGAGAGGACAACCCCTTTGCAATAGCCATCTCTGAAAACAGCAACTATGACCTGGAGTACATGTGGATCCCTGATCCTAAACACAGGGCCCTGTGGAGGTCTAGCGACAAATGGGTCAAACATTAGTCCCACGACCATCCCCACTTATGCCAATGTCCTCACTTCCAGCTCTTTTCTCTTCCCCAGGTTCGGCCAAGGAAGGCTTGTGTCGCTCACTGGAAAAGTGGACGGTACGGGATGCTTTCACTATAAAGGATATGCCAACAATGGATACATTCCGGAGCTTTCTCCCTGCAGATATACCTGGGGTGACACTGTCTTTCTATTATGCTCACTTCAGATATATCTGCTCTAAGTTCCTGGCCATGGACATGCCTGAGAGAGACCTTACTGCCTTTGAGCAACTGATGGTCTGATTCCCAGAACCAGGAAGATCTCATACATATACCAACATTTTGTGGTAAATCACCACCAGATGAAACCAATTTTCCTGAGCTCCTGGGAAAAAGAATTAGGCCTCACATAAACAGATACAGAAACTCGTTATATATTGTCTCACTCTCAGGGTTTCTCCTGATGTGTTCGGCTCCAACAAAACCATTATAAACTCCTGAGTTGTTGGTATAAGATGCCCGAGTACCTCTTCTTGCACAAGGGTTCTGATTCAGATAGAGGCTGATCCCGCTACACTGGCTACAAACGACACCTACTTCACTGGAGGAATATTGTGCAAAGGTCAATCAGGTGTGCAATTTTGAAGAGCTCATTAGCTGGACCGAAAGGAACATGGGCGCTTTTTGAAATTATGGAACTCCTGAAGGGGTTTAACATGAAGAGCCTTTGCCCCATTTGCCCCCCCCCCCTCTTTTCCTGTCTTCCTTATTTGTCCCCCTTTGTGTCTTCTCCATGTGTCTGTTCTTGTTGTCTCATGTGAAGTCATGTCTTTGGTGTTCAGTTTCAGTTAGCATTCTGTATTAAGAATGCTATTATTTTCCCTTATAACCATGTTATAAGGGAAAATAATACAGTAAATTAATGTTCTTCAGTTTACTTACATCATCTCCTTAGCAACCATGCGTAAAAATCGCATTGCATCCGCACTTGCTTGCAGATGCTTGCGTTTTTTATGCAGCCCCATTAATTTCTATGGGGTCTGCGTTGCGTGAAAAACGCAGAATATAGAACATGCTGCAATTTTCACACAACACACTAGTGATGCGTGAAAATCACGGCTCATCTGCACAGCCCCATTGAAGTGAATGGGTCCGGATTCAGTGTGGGTGCATTGCGTTCACCTCACACATTGCCCTCATGCGGAATTCTCGCCTGTGTGAAAGGGGCCTTAGTCTCTGCATGATGCCGAAAAAATAACGAATTACCACATTTTTTTTATTTTACGGAAATTTTTATATATTTTCTGGCTTTTTTTCTAAAGAAATTCTAACACATGAAAACTGTGTTACATAAAGAAAAGTTGTCCATCATATAAAAAACATCTAGCTACAGCATGAAGACAATCTAGTGCAATGACATTGAGATGCAAAATTGCTTCCCTCCAAGTGTCTAAGTGAAGGGTAAGGCCTGTTTCACAGTGCCATCAGTAGTTCCAACGGGCTGTTCCAGCACATGCAGTGGTATTTGTCCGCCCGAATGCCGTCATACTTGACAGGTAGCGGCTGGTTCTCCACCGGACTGTATTATAGACAATAGGGCCGGCAAACTTTCTGGTAACATCTGGCAATGCCGGATCCAGAGAGGTCCAGCAGGCTGTTCTCTGCCAGAACTACTGCCGCAGTATGAAACAGGCCTAAAAACGTAAAGAAAAAGAACCTAGTCAGACCAAGGTCAAATAAGGTATGCTATGATGCACAGCGTAACCTACATAATAATAATATGGACCAGAGGTGGCAATTTAACCCTCTCCTCATGGTGTCCGCGATCGGTGTTAAAGAGTGGAAGAGGAGGGGTAGAGGAGCCATCGGAATCAGCTATTTTCAGAGTTGTCAGGTAAATGTTAAGATGTCTTTACAAAATGCTTGTACCTTACAGCAGAGCCAAATACAGTGATCTAGAACTGCTTGCACTTTGGACATTGTTGCCACAAGGAGAGATACTTAGATATTTGAAAAGACAAGCCATGTTGTTTTCTCAGCACTTTCCACATTGCAAGAGTACCACAGATTAAAATTGTTTTATCCACCAGTGATAAGGAAGCATGGGAGTGGTGTAGCCGTGCCGTAAGACTATAGGGGGATTACAAGATCTGATTCTAGAGAGGCATTTGAATAGAATTCTAATTGGTGGACCCAGACGATAACATGATGCTAAGGGTACTTTCACACTAGCGTTGGTGCGGATCCGTCTGTTTATTTGCACAGACGGATCCGCACCTCTAATGCAAACGTTTGTATCCGTTCAGAACGGATCCGTTTGCAGTAGCTTTAAAGAAAAAAGACAAAGTCCAAAACTGATCCGTTTTGAATTACATTGAAAGTCAATGGGGAACGGATCCATTTTCAAATGCACCATATTGTGTCACTGACAACGGATCCGTCCCCATTGACTTACATTGTAAAAAAAAAAACGGATCCGTTAGGCTCCGCCTCTTCAGAGGGACACCAAAATGCTGCATGCTGCGTTTTGGTGTCCGCCTCCAAAACGGAAAAGAGGCGGAACGGAGCCTAACTGTTGCATTCTGAACGGATCCTTATCCATTCAGAATGCATTGGGGCTTAACTGATCCGTTTTGGACTGTTTGTGAGAGCCCTGAAACGGATCTCACAAACGGAATCCAAAACGCTAGTGTGAAAGTACCCTAAGTTATAACCTCGGACGTCTGGGAAATTTAAATCTCCCTGGTCCTTTGTGAGATACTGTTTCATTAAAGAAATTCAGGGGTGCTTGCCTGACCAAATATAGCAAGTAAATGCTGAATTCAGTTCCTTTTATATAGAGATGTTTCAATAACAAGTGAAAGAAAAGGGAATGGTCTAATTTTTTTTTCATTGTAATTTTTTTATTCCCCTCAGGGAACTTCAACATGCGATCCCCTAATTGCTTGTACTAAAGACTGCAATAGCATTCTATTACAGTCTATTGGATTGTTACTGTATGCCTGTCAAGCTGTGCCACTGACACAACAGGTAGCTTACTCTGAAAGGCCTGGGAGCCTTTAAAAAGCCCCAGGCTATCATAGCAACTGTGACCCCTCCTTCTGTGCAACCCCTCAGATGCCTCAGTCGCTACTGATCATGGCATCTAAGTGGTTAAATTAGCAGTATTGGAGTTATCGCTGATCCCGGTCATTGCGGCCAGGTGTTTGCTATATCACACAGCTGGCAACTGCCACATATGGCTAGATGCACACGTCCGTTAAACCCGGACGTGACCAGTCCGTGGTAACCAGGGCTGGATTTCTTCTTTACAGCAGTAGCGCCCGGCGTCATTGGTTGCTATGACACCGTGCGCTCCCTGCCGCCGTTGCAGGACAGTAATACATTGGTATGATCTATATGAGTGTATTACTGTACTGCAGCGGCGGCAGGGAGCGCACGGCGTCATAGCAACCAATGACGCCGGGTGCTCCTGCTGTAAAGAAGAAATCCAGTCCTGGTTACCACCGGACTGTCACGTCGAGGTTTGACGGACGTGTCATCAACTTATGAGCTCACTTAGATGATCATGGCATCTAAGTGGTTAAATTAGCAGTATTGGAGTTATCTCTGATCCCGGTCATTGCGGCCAGGTGTTTGCTATATCACACAGCTGGCAACTGCCACATATGGCTAGATGCAAACCTCCGTTAAACCCGGATGTGACCAGTCCGTGGTAACCAGGACTGGATTTCTTCTTTACAGCAGGAGCGCCCGGCGTCATTGATTGCTATGACGCTGTGCGCTCCCTTCCGCCGCTGCAGGACAGTAATACAGTGGTATGATCTATATGAGTGTATTACTGTACTGCAGCGGCCGCAGGAAGCGCACAGTGTCATAGAAACCAATGACGCTGTGCGCTCCTGCTGTAAAAAAAAATCCAGTCCTGGTTACCACGGACTGGTCACGTCCGGGTTTAACGGACGTGTGCATCTAGCATATAAAACAGGTTTAGCTTGTGAGCCCACTCCATACACCGTGGTACTAGTGGGACCTGAAGCCGAGTTCGGTTTCAAGTTTTAAAGTGGTTTTCCCTTTTAAAAATCAACTACCAAAGTTATTCAACGAAGTCACACACGACTTCGCGGATAACTTACTTCGGCTCATCAGAGCCCATACATTCTAATACTGTACAGAGACGAATCTCTGTACAGTATTATTCCGAAGTTTTGGACGAAGCGACTTCGGGTGAAGCAAAGCTTCGCTCAACACTAATAGTCATCATTAAGACAGGATGGTATTGGTTGCCACGCTGTCGACAGGACTTTTTTTTCCATCTTACATAACAGAACGAGACGGAACCGTTATTTCTGCCCAAAGAACTCTATTAGGACGGATCAAAATGGAATTCCGCTAAAGCAGGGGTAGACAACCTCCGTCACTCCAGGTGTTGTGAAACTACAACTCCCAGCATGCACAATTGCTTTGCTCTTCTCATAACTCCCATAGAAATGAATGGATCATGCTGGGAATTGTAGTTTCACAACAGCTGGAGTGCCGGAGGTTGCTGATCCCTGCGCTAAAGGGTTTGCATTCCGTCCTTTAAATTCCATTATATTCCGTTATAACCCTGTTTAACGGAATATATAACACATATGTGAACCCACCCTTAGCAAAAAATGTTACTAATCTTAGTGAAAAAGTTACTTATGCATACTGCAGCAAGGTGAACACATGGACCCATGTCCACTATTAGTAATCCAGTTCGCAGTCTGGTGCTTGTTCTAAGAGTTCCCTAGGGTCACACCCATATTAAGCTCAGGCTGTCTCACTAGACTCAGGAGGAAAGTAGCAGTTGTCTTGGTGAACACAGGCTGAAAGCACCAATTACACATTCCTTATGAAGTAGATGGTGGAGAGAAAGGTAAGAAAGCTCATGTACTGGAACGTGAGGATCGGGGTGGACAGATATCTACTATTTTATTTACATGGCATTTACTGCATTACTCAATCTCTCCAACAATCAGTTTACATTTGTCCAAAGTTTGTACTCCTAGTTTGTCATGTTGGAGTAAATGGAGGTTGCAGAGATTCAAAAAAAAACCCATTCAGGTTTTCAGTCACAAAAATTTCTGCAAGAACTCTTCTGAATGTGCATATACTGAGGGTATGTCCACATGTGGCTGAAAATCCAGCATAAGGGCTGAATCACAGACCGCAATCAGCCCGGGAAACGCCGTCCATGCATGGCTCCCCTGACCCGAACTGACTGTGTCATAGTGGTTCATGATAACATCTGATGCTGGATATATTGTACTGTTTTCACTCTTTCCATTTCAAATGTTGAAATCCATAGTAGAGCTCCCCAGCATGAATTGACATGCTGCAGATTTCATATCCGCACCACAGGTCAATCTACTCTGGAGATTTTTTAATATGCAGCATAAGGAGGAGATTTCCTGAAATCTCATCGACTTTGCTGCTACTGGGCAATGCTGCGGATTTGCCACATGAAAATCTGCAACTGCAAATCTGCCGAATTTCATTCAATTATGTCCCTTTTTGGCATGGTGTCTGGACAAATGTCGCTTGAAGCCGTGGCAGGTGTCTGCTTGCGGTTTAGCTCCATGCAGGTGTCAGCTTGCAATTTAGCTTCATTCAGTAGAGCTAAGCTGCTAACGGCTCCACATCATCCAAAATGAACAACCGCTGTGGATTTTGACTGCACCAGAATCTACCATGTGAACATGCGCTTACAGTTTCTGTCAAAGTTTAACATGAATTTAAGTGACGGTTCACCTCCAATCTAGGGATTCGTTTTCAGTGTACACCATCTCTGCTCTACTTCTGTCATGTTAGAACGCCAGATAAAACCCCTACCCCTAGTAAGTATTTTTGTCTGTTTTTCTCCGTAATCTGAGGCATTGAATTCGGAATGATAGACACGCAGCAGAGCGTGCATTAGTGGAAATGTATATGTGTTTGCTATGGAGTTGATGAAGTAGATGAAGAGCTTTTAAAATTTCAATATTTGCAATATAACATTGAAAGTGGTAAAAAAAAAAAAAGGAAATGGAAAAGGCACATGAATTTGAGTTTTCAATCTGCATTTTTGCAGATAAGGGAATTAAGACTAATTTCGGACAAGCGTATTTAGTCTGGGAAACACTCTTTGGTCGATTTCAGACAAGTGTATTTGCAATGTGTATATAGTCCGGATTTAACGTGCCAGAATCCGCTGCTAATGTTAATGCATGGAGTTATTCACATGGGCGATTGATTTCCGTCAGTATTTGAAATCCGCAGTATGTCCGAGTTTTGTGTGGATTTGTTTCCAAATATGCACTGCACAGACTGTAATGTGCGTAAATAATGAAGGAAGAAATGCGCATGTAAAGATGATGAAATCGTGAAGCAATCTTGATGACGATACTGATATTATGTCATCAGAATCCTGAGCCAGAATACTGACGAATTTCAATACGCTCGTCTGAAAGTGGCCTTTATGCGATGGCTGCATTTCCTGGACCAAACACTGCTCCTCTCACCCAAACTCACAGCTTCATAATGATTTATGATGCTGTGAGTTGATGCCTGACTGTGGGACTTCTATACTGTCCTCATAACCCAGGACCCAGTTTTGTTTAGAGGAGCAGTGTTTAGCCTGAGAAATGCAGCTATTACATGGACAGTGTTTCCCAGACTGAGCAGATTCATGTGAAATTTGCCTAAGGGCTCATGCACAAGACCGTGTCCCGGCCGTGGTTGTATTGCGGCCGTGTGCATCCCGGATCACGGACCCATTCACTTGTATGGGTCCGCGATCCGGGAGGTGCGGTGCGGAACCCAAGGAGGAACTACAGAGAGCTTCCATGGTGTTTCTGGTCGTGCCTTTGCACCGCAAAAAAGTAGTGCATGCACTACTTTTTTGCGGAACAGACGGACCCATTGAAGTTGAATGGGTCTGGATCAGTCTGCAGCAGCCGCACGGATGGGAACCGCTATTGCGGTCCCCAATGCACGCAACGGCCGGCACACGTTTGCGTTCATGAGCCCTAACAGTTACTAATGCACAGTATACATGGAACTGTAACATTCAATGACAAAAGAAAAATTTGGCTGGTGTATTATTTCATTAAAATTTTAGGGAAGGTCTCAGACAAAATCTTCTGGCTGCATTTTAGCGTCTATATTACAGGTGGATATGCTTTGCTATGCATTAAGTGAGAATGTTGCAAACACAGATGGGGTTTATTATTCTTTTATGTTGTCAGATGAGAAAAAAAACAATGACTGCCTGCACATTGGTATATGTTGTAAAAATCGTATATTGTAATGTATTTGCTTTTTATGCACGTGACACAAGCGATACGGATCGTGTCAGGATCTGTTTAGGAAAAAAACTGATGGTTTTTCACGCAAGTTGAATCAGTTTTGTCTGTGATTGTGTTCAGTGTTTCTGTTTTTTCCGTCCGGATTGCATGCGTTTTCCACCCACATGAAGAAAAACTGAAGAATATCAATCTGCATTTCCTAGCAAACATCAGTGAAAAACACATTGTATTCGAATGCCGTTCGTTTCTTACGCAAGCCCCTTTCACTTCTATGGAACCAGAGCTGCGTGAAAAACACACAATATAGACCATGCTATGATTTTTCCTGAATGCAAAGATGATGCATATATTCACTGAAATGAATGGGTCAGGATTCATTCTGGATGCTATCCATTCACTACATGAATCACATCCGGATAGAAAACTCACTTGTGTGAAAGAGCCCTTGTTGTGTCTTTGTACATAATGAATAAATTAGGGTACATGCAGACAGAAGTGTAATTTATACTGATTTTACATATGGATTTTCACTGTGTTTCTGCACCAAAATCCACATGTTACTTGCAGAATTTGTCACTGCAGTTTCCTGCAGAATTAGGCCTAATACACACGTCCGCAATCTACGTCTGCACCCGTTCCGCAAATTTGCGGAACGGGTGCAGACCCATTCATTTTGAATGGGGACGTGATGGATGCGGAGAGCACATACTGTGCTCTCCGCATTTGCGGAGCGCGCCGCCGATTTTCCGGACGGCGGCTCTGCAAAAATATAGAGCATGTCCTATTCTTGCCCGCAATTGCGGACAAGTATAGGCATCTCTATAGGGCTGGTGGCAAGGTGTTTTGCGGATCCGCAAAACACTACGGACGTGTGAATAAGGCCTTAGTAACTGCAGATATCATCCTTTGCACTTCAAAGTGGCCTCCAATTAACATGCTGCACATTGTAAAATCTTAACCACAGGTCAATTTTCATGTGGAAAATATCATATATCGGCACTTAATGAGCACCATGTGCCTTTACCCTTTGGCCACCTGCACATGTTATGGAATACATGCGGTTTTTCTGCAGCACATTACGGTACCAGCAAAATGTATGAGATTGCACATATGTCGTGTACACGCTGCAGATTTCTTTCTGTGTGGAAGTTGACATGTGTGGACTTCTGCAGCATGTCAATTATGTTTGCAGTTTTAGCTGCAGATTTCACCCTTTTCAATGGAAGGGTGAGATCTGCGGCAAAACCGCATCAAATCCGCACCAAAAACTGCTATTAGACATTGCGGATCTTCGTGTGGATATGCTGCAGAAATGTAAATTTGTGCGTATCTTATGTACGTTCACCTGCACCCGTGTGCAGGTTGCCTTAAGGTCCTTACACACATGAATTTGGTGTTTTTTACATGTAAAAATAAAAAAACACCAGAATAATAGCCATTTTTAGTTCTGGCATTTTTTGTACACAGAGGCCCAGATTTACTAATCCTAAAGATGGTGTAAATTTAGACCGGCTGTGTAGATCTGCACCAGATTTATCACAGGGGCTCAGGCTGGATGATAAATGTGGTGCAGGGATAGATGCTTTTCACTGACTCTACACCAACTATTGGTTGGCATACTTTGAGATAGATCTTTGCACCAAAATTGGAACACAATTCTGGAGTGAAGTGGTGCATCTTGGGCCTGTCCCATTTCTACTAAGCCCCACCCCCTTGTTGAGCATGTTGGTAAAAAGAAGTGTAGAAATCCTAGATGTGCCAATTTGCACCACTTTTTAGACAGACCTTTGTTCACCTAATAAATAACACCTCTGGTAGTAAAGAAATCCTTGAGTGTCCTGCGTTCAGCTAACTGGAGCTGGTGTTTTTACAACAGTATATGCACCAAAAAACACTGGTGCAAAAAAGGTGACAAAAACACAAGTGCGAAAAAATATAGGCATCTTTATGTCCGTTCCGCAAAAAATTATACCATGTCCTATACTTGGAGGGAAAATGCAGAACAGGGACTGATTGAAATCAATGGGTCTGCAAAAAAAAAAGTGATGCAACACGGACATTGCACAGATGTCATCCGTATTTTGCAGATCCGCATTTTGAGGACTACAAAATACATACAGTCAAGTGCATGAGGCCTAACACAGGATTCTGGTTTGCATTTAAATTTATTAACCATTGTGTTAAGAAGAAGTCGCTCATGTTCCAGAGGGGACGTTAACATGACAATACCTAAGTATTTAAAGGGGCTACCCGATGTACAATATTGATGACCTATCTTCAGAACAGGTCAATATCTGATTGGTAGGGGACTGACTCCTCTGGCACTCGCAGCAGTAAGCAGTTTGAAGAGGACATGGTGCTTCACTAGCACCTCTTCTAAGGCCAGAGAGGTCACATTCATTGGTCACATGCCGTACATGCAGCTCAGTCCCAATCAAGTGAATGGGTCTGGTCTATATCCAATACATAACGCTGTGCTTGGTATCTTGTGAGGATGCAGCAGCCTCTTCAAACGGATAATTGGTAAAAGTGCCACCAAATCGGCGAGAGTCCAACATTCAGCTACCCTGCTTATCAGCTGTTCTTGAGTAGATCTGGCATCGAAACTACATGGTTCCATCCACTATGTAGCCAATGGAGCTGGTAACTACAGTGCTGCTCCTATTCACTTCAATGGCAGTAACCAGCTCGGTCCACTATACAATGGATAGAGCTGTATTGTTGGCGCCAGAGGTAATGCAAAACAGCTGATAGGCAGCGGTGTGGGGTGCCAGATCACCACCAATCAGATATTAAAGGCCTATACTGAGGATAGGCCATCGACGGTAAAATCCTGGAATACCCCAGTAATGCCAGGAATAGACGAAGGACTTTAGAGCCAGGCTACCTCTCCCCACAGACCACATAGCGTCATCTGCCTCAATGGTAGGTATGCTTCTGAATATAATAGTTCTGACCAGTAGGTAAAGTGTGGCCAATGCCCAACTTCATCAATAATGCACAGAAGTAGTTCCAGTCCATGCCGTTGAACCCCTTAGGCCAAGTGCACACCAGTCATTTGGTCAGTTATTTCCATCAGTTATTGTTAGCCAAAACCTGGTGCGGCTCTAAACGCAGAACGGGTGCAGATCTACTGGCTTTTAGAAATGATAGGGGTTCTTGGACACAAATGTGTGCCACCCATGCCCGTATTGCGGCCGATAAACATTCACTTGAATTGGTTTGCAATCCACAGGATATGGAGCGGTGCAGAATGGAGGCACGGAGCGGAAGCCAATGGAAGCACTATGGGTCACTTCTGTGGTATTTCAGTCCGTGCCTCCCCACCGCAAAAAAAGTGGATGGGTCCACATCTGCAAACGGCAGGCACATGGCCAGGGCCCATGCATTGTGGACGACACTCTCCCTTAGGGGCCTCAAGACAGCAGATTATTTTGTCACATACAGTGGTCCCTCAAGTTACTACAGGAAAAAGTATCCTGCCTCCAATATCTCCAAATAGTAAATCTGTTTGTTGTCCATAGCAAGCAATCAGAGCACTGTAGGAAGTGAAAGCTGAGCTCTAAATGGTTGCTATGGGCAACTAAGACTGATTTATTATTAGACAGTTTGATTTGGAGATATTGGAGGCGGGCTGTAACTTGAGTCCATAACCCCATGGAAAACTAGTAATTGGTTCCAAAACCCCAAAATGTCATTCAAATATAAGAGAAAATGAAGATTTAAGAAAATAAGCAGATAACTAAGATAGATAAAGCAAGTCCTTCCATATAACAGTCAGGAATAGATGCTGGAAGCTGTAAATCACTTTCTATTATGTGGACTGGAGCTTCCTCGGGCGAACCGCCATAGACTTCAATAGGCAAGCAAATTTTAAAACCCACAGGGACTCTTTCTGGCCACAATAGTAATGGAAAAGTTGTTTCAAGGGGACTTACACCTGGACTGTGGCATGTCGTAGGGGAATCCATGGCAAAACTCCCATGGAAAATTACGTAGTGGACGCAGAGTCGGGTTTTAATCCATAAAGGGCATAAATCAACTAACATTCCTAAATTGTTTGGAATAACATGCTTTAAAACATCCAGTGTGTGTATACGATCAAGTATGATGTTGTATCGATCAGGTAGTGTAAGGGTTACGCCCGTTTCACAGACATTGACAGACCAAACTCCCCTTTTAATGCACCGCAAACGGTCCATTTGCACGACAGCAAACTCTCCATTTGCACAAGGTTGGATACCAAGCTAGCCACGTCCCGGTGATGTCATTGAAGGTTTCTTCCTCCACCCAGCCACGTACAACACCAAGGGTCCCCAAAAGGTGAATTGAATTGAGTTTTCGAACTGGGAGATGGTTAAAAAAACGCTGGCTCCCTCCACTCTGTTTTAATCCATGGTCACTGCGTCTGCGCCGTGCAATTTACTGTCACACCCGATATGAGTGGTATTTTCTGTAGTACTATTCTCATCAGTTTAATCCCTCTAACGTCCCCAATCTGGGGTCCATTTATTGAATAGATTTTTTGAATGGGGAGATGGTTAAAAAAAAGCTGGCTGCCTCCACTCTGCTTTAAACCACTGTCACTGCGTCTGCGCCGTGCAATTTACTGTCACACCCGATATGAGTGGTATTTTCTGTAGTACTATTCTCAGTTTAATCCCTGTTACATCCCATATCAGCAATTAATGGCACTTGGAGAGATAAAAGGCGCTCATAGGGTGATATCGTCAAAGCTGGTTAGAGAAGTTAAATGTGTGGTGTTGCTCACCTATTCGGGTTATGTCAATTGGACACAACCCCAGTGCAGGTGTATAGTGAGGATGACCAGAATGCGATTGTTGGTGCAGCCTGGGCTTTGTCCGGGGCCTTGTGGCGGTGGTCAGCCCACCAGTTTGGCTCGAAATGGAGTTGAGGAAAGCGTCAGAGCTAGCAGATCAGACGCAGGACTGCCAGTGGCGCACTCAGACAATCAGATGATGTAGTTCAGGTTGACTTTATTAGTTAGATGACGCGTTTCGGGGTAACATACCCCTTTTTCAAGTCTTAAAATTTGTTTCGTTCTTACACCACGGTCTGGGGATTGTAGGGCCTTTGTTCGATCTTTGAGAACGGGTCAGCATGTGCTGACACGGCCGCTCAGTGTTCAAGCACGTGGGGAAGACGCCGACTCCTGCCACAGGCCATCTCTAGTGTAAAGTAGAACTGGCTTAGTTGCCCATAGCAACCAATCAGATTCCACTTTTCATTTTCCAAAGGAGTTGTGAAAAATGAAAGGTGGAATCTGATTGGTTTCTATGGGCAACTAAGCCAGTTCTACTTTACACCAGTTTGATAAATCTCCGCCTATGTACCAGAAAAATAACATGGAGGCGCCCCTCACCTGACATCCAAAAGAGCAGCTTATCCTGGTACAGGCAGAGGGCAGTACAGGATGTGCAATACCACAATGTACTGTAAAGAGGCGCTACTAGACACTAATGCAGATGTTCTACTAGAGAAATGGCCATATTGATTGGTTGGATCTATGGCGTTGTATGTTGATGATGATGATGATGATAATAATAATTTTATTATTATTCTTACTTATATAGCCCTGAAATATTGTGCAACGCTTTACAGACATTAGCATCAATCTGGCCCCAATCTGGCTCACAATCTAAGGTTGAGTCTAGTTTCAATTTAGGATGGTCCAGGAAAAACCATTGTAAGTTGGAAATAATGTATTCTGAGGCCTTTGTATCTTGAGGGACCACTGCATATATCTGGTACAAAATTTACTCGCATGTTACTCAAGTCTGTGTGTGTGTGTATTTATTTTTAAAGAAAATTATACAAGCGAGGAGACAATACCCGGGCGATGCTAGAGGCAGTGCCCTGGTGATTAGCTCTAGAGTAGTCGGGGACCAAGTTATTGCTCAGTAGGGTTCTGTTGGCTTACTATTCACCTCTACTGAACTAGGATACTAAATCCTTATTAATTCCCTCACCCCTGTGTGATCTAGAAATCCTTTACGGTTCACTCTTTATAGAGTCAACATACCTATTACAAAAGCTCTTCATTTACAGTATAACCACCCGACCCCTCCTACATATGCCCTTTTTGTACCAGTAATTAGAAGGAGCTTCTAGACCCCCTGACTGGCAGACTGAAGTGGTCCTTACTGAAGATGGAAAAATCCCATCCTTGTAACTGGCAGCCTGTGCCTGAGCTCATGGCTTCATTACATGATGTTCTGTTTCTGATCACAGCTGTTGCTTCAATGATACTTTAGCCGCCAATTGCTGTAATAAATGCAGGCGCACAGCTGTGCCCCAGACATGTGGCACAATCTTACCGAGCATGTCTTCAGTCTTTCTGTATGTATAACCAAGATTATTTCTTTGCACTGTCACATAAATTCCAAAGTACACAGTATATTCCATAGATCTGCAGTTGCAAATGAGAAGAACAGTAATTCACATCTTCTGGAATATACTAACATAAAACGGCTTGTAGAGGTTTCCTCCCATTCAGAGATATGAAGACCTCACTTGTCAAATGCACAATGTTTGGCTAAAATACATACCCCTGCTGCGGGGCCCTGCATGCACATGGAAAGAATGGTGCATGGATCCCTCACTTCTGTATACTTCCCTAGGTGCAATGCTTGTAGTTGCACAATTCAACATTGTAACTAGAGATGAGCGAACTTTTCTAAAATTATTCGGTTTGCAGAGTTTTTGGGGAAAAATTTGATTTGATCTGAATATATTTGCGGCGAATTACATTAAAAAACGGCTATTTTTTTGGGGCTGCAGAGAGCCTGTGTAATGCAGAAACACGCATAGGGAGTCTGCTTTTGTAGTGAAATAATACTGTGAATCAGTATGACATGCAGATGACAGGCGTCGCTCTTAGAATCACTGCACACTTCACTTATTTGGGCAGTCATGGGGCCAAAACGGACCAAATATGAAGTATGAACTCAGCCTTACAGGTCAATGTTAACGCCAAGAAGAAGCGCACTCCTTTTACACCGTCGCCAGCTGATTCCACATCGAACCTGTTCTATTAAACACGTATACAAGTAGAGCCCTCCAACAGAGTGGAGAGGGTGTCAGCAGTAAGCTTGTGTTGACGTCACTGATTAATTTGCCCTTCCTCTGATAATCCACAAAAAAAAATAAACTGATCCTGTCTGTGGAGCATACACCTTCACTCAGTCAGCATTTGCTCAATGATCCATCAGTATTGCTAATGCCAAAAAAAAAAAAAAACAGGAGTGGATCTAAAACGGGGATGACACGTGAATGGAATATTTGCATGTCGTCTGTGTTTTGTACCCACTCCTGCTTTTGGCTACCAAATCATAAGCCAATTCTGATGGGACCATACAGGCCTTACAGCTGCTGCAGACAGGATCCGTTGTGCGTCTCATTTTTCCTTCCTTCTGACAGATCAGAGGAAGGGTCAAATAAATGATGTCAGCCAGGCCAAAAGCCAAAATAGTGGACCAGTCATGAAGTGGGGAGGGTGGGAATGGCATGAAAAGTCTACAGAGTGGACCTATGACATAGTGAGGAGGTGGACGGAGCATGAGGAGGCCACCGAGTGGCACAATGACAGTCTGTAGATGGCAGCAGTATGATGAGGCCACTTCGCAACGTGACATAGTTTAGAGGTGGCGGCAGCATCCAGAGACCACAGAGTGGCAAGGTGACATAGTGTGGAGATGGCAGCAGCATTAGGAGACCACTGAGTGGCAAGGCGACAGTGTGGAGATAGCAGCAGGATACCACAGAGTGGCAAGGTGACATATCGTGGAGATGGCAGCAGCATGAGGATACCCACAGAGTGGCAAGGTGACATAGTGTGGAGATGGCAGTAGCATCAGGAGACCACTGAGTGGCAAGGCGACATAGTGTGGAGATGGCAGCAGCATGGGGAGACCACAGAGTGGCACGGTGACATAGTTTGGAGATAGCAGCAGGGGGAGACCACAGAGTGGCACGGTGACATAGTTTGGAGGTGGGAGTAGAATCTGGAGGCTAGAGTGACAAGGTGATATAGTGTAGATATGGCAGCAGCATGAGGAGATCACGAGTGGCTAGGTGACATAATGTGGAGATGGCAGTAGCACCAGCAGCAGCATCAGGAAGATACTACAGAGTGGCAAGGTGACATAGTTTGGAAATGGCAGCAGCAGCTGCATCAGGAGACCACAAAGTGACCCGGTAACAGAGTGGGACAGTGGGTGGCAATACCAGTAGCCGCTGATGAAGGTGGGTGAAATATGGAGCACGTGGCATCAGGCGGGTTGCAACATCAAAGTAGTAGCTGAGGCAGGTAGTCAGAAGAAACTGGTCTCTTGTATCAAAGTGTTGGTGTGGCACCATGGATGATCTAGTCTGATGCACCCTGATTTCATCTTGACAAAGGTCAGTCTCTTTACATTTTGGGTGGACGGGTGAGTTCTTCTTGGGGTAACTATGGCCCCCACCGCACTAAACACCTGCTTTGATGCCACACTACTGGCCGGGCAGGACAGCTTTTTCAGGGCAAACTCTGCTAGTTGCGGCCAGAAATCCAGTTTGGCTACCCAGTAGTCCAGTGGATCTTCAATGTGGGGTGGCAGGGTGCAATCCAAGTATGCCACCACCTGCTGGTTCAGGTCCTGCTCCAGGTCTACCTGCTGGTAAATAGTTTCGTCACTATGCGGGTGAAGAAAGCTACTCCTCAGCGACTGTAGACTCAGGCTGCCTCTGATGGAGCTGGTACTGCTCTTGCCACCCCACCCCTCCCCAGCAACCATGGCAGTGGAACGTGAGAGCAGAGGGCCCCTCGCCACCATTTTGGACCGGTAGCGAGGGTCCAACAAGGTGGAGAGCCAGAAGTCCTCCCTCTGCCAAAAGGTGACAACTCGGCTGTCACTACGCAAGCAATTGAGCATGCATTTTGCCATTTGTGCAAGTGACTCGGAGGGACTCCCTGATTCCATCTCCACTGCATACTGGCACGGTGTGTCCGGGTCCTCTGTCTTATCTTCCTCATCGCCCTGTAGCTCCTCTGGCTACTCCTGTCCTGTCAGCTGAGTAGAAAAACCACCCATTTGGCTACACATTGCCTGTGCTTCAATGTCCTCCTCCCCCCTCCTTCTCCTCTTCCAGTTCAGCCCCCACAGGGCTCATGTGGCCATGAGATTAAGGCGCCACGTCCCCTGTTCCCTGACCAGCCATTGTTACCACTATCTGTTCCAGGACATGAAGTAGTGGAATGACATCATCCATCCCATAGTTCTGGCAACTGAAAAATAACGTGAACTCCTCAAAGGGCCTGAGTAAACGGCATGTGTCACGCAAGAGGTGCCACTGGCTGACAACGAAGTTACACAGGGGAGTACTCCTATCCGCTTGAATCATCAAGAAATCTTTGATGGCCTTTCTCTGTTCGTATAGTCGGTCCAACATATGGAGGGTGGAATTCCAACGGTTGGAACGTCGCATATCAGCCTATGCTGGGGGATGCCGTTCTGTCGCTGCAACTCAAGGAGGGTTTGCTTTGTGGTGTACGAGTGGCTGAAGTGCATGCAAAGTTTTCTGGCCATTTTTAGGCAACCAGATTGAACACGTGTGCCATGCAGGGCGCATGGATCAGCCTTCCTTGACGCAGCGCCGACACCATGTTCTTCCCATGGTCGGACAGCATGGTTCCGATTTTCAGTTATCACGGAGAAAGCCAGGATTCGATTTCTTGAGGCATCACACAGAGCAGTTCCTCCCCTGTGTGACTCAGTTCACCAAGGCAAACCAGGTGTAGAATAGCTTGACACCGCTGAGCCCTGCACAAGTGGTATGCTGGAGGGGCACTGTGACTTGTCCCTGCAGTGGAGGCTGAGGACTTGGTGAAGGATGAGGAGGCAGAGACGGACATTGTCGCAAGCCCAACAATGGCGTGACAACGTGGAGGCGGTGTGACCTGGCCAAGTTGCTGGTGTGGCTATGCAGGAACCACATTCACCCAGTGGGCCGTAAAGGACATGTATTGTCCCTGACTGTAGTTACAGCCCCACATGTCGGCGCTGCCGTGCACTTTGGCAGACACCCAAAGGCTCAAGGACTGGCCCACCTTCTGTTCTACATCTGTGTGCAGAGCTGGTACTGACTTTTTCGCAAAGAAATGACGGCTTGGGACTCTCCACCTTGGACAAGAGCATGTTCAGCTTCTGTCTCTTGGCAATCGATTTGGTGATCGATTGCTGATGGAATGACTGACTAGGAGGAGAAGCAGGAGCATCAGGAGAAGCAGGGCATCAGGACCAGCAGATGATGGGAAGGACAGACAGCTCCCTTCGGCTGAGGTGGTGGAGCCTTGACTGGCTAAACTGTGTGTGCCACTGGGTGATATAGCAGCAGCTGCTGCTGCAGGCTGGACCACCACATCGGAGCCACAGTTCTCCCAGGCCACTTTATGGTGACACTGCAAATGTTAACGCAGGGCCGTGCTGCTAACATTGGCACCCTGCCCACGCTTCACCTTTTGCCCACATATTCTACATATGGCCATGTTGACCACCTCCGGCGGCTTAAGAAAAAACTGCCACACGGCCTCTGGGTCAGGAGCCTGACCATTGAAAACACAAGCTCCCATGCCACTCTCCTCATCACTACTTGCCTGCCTAGCGGAGGAAGCGGCGGATGTGTTCTCCACATCTTTGCTGGGCAGTAGCTGCTAACTGTCCTCTAGTAGCTCAGGCTCACTGAAAAGTGAAGCTGAGCCCACCACATGTAGTACTTCTCGCGGTGAGGGAACAGAAAAGGCCAGAGGCAGGTTGAGGACAGGTGAGGGCACAGGGTCTGCTCTCGGGCGATGCCAACTAAGGGTTGTGTCTGACAAACCCACCGGCTGGGGGTGTCAGATGTCACTTGGGATGATGTGGATGACCAAGTTAACCAATCAAGAACCGCTGGGTTGCTGGTTAAGACACGACCTCTAGATGACACCGGGAGCTCAGGCCTTTCGCTGCAACTACTGCTTCCACGATCCCTTACTCTTCTGCGACCTCTGCTTGTGCCAGAAACATTTAGGCCTCTGCCACTCCTTTGTGCATGGCCTGGCACTTCTCTGCCTGACATACTTGTAGCTGAACTAAGCAAATTAAACGGAAATTAAAACACCCCTAAAAGCGGTGAATATATTTTTCTTTTTGTACTGAAATAGGCCACTAAACGCTTTTACCACAATTACCATATTTTCCGGCGTATAAGACGACTGGGCGTATAAGACCACCCCCACCTTTTCCATCTAAAATATAGGGTTTGGGCTATACTCGTATAAGACTACCCCTTTCCAAGCTCCTCCTGCTTCCCCCTGCCTTCCCTCAGAATTGCCAATCCAACCTAGTATACAACAACCAGCCAATCGCAGCAAGCGATGTACTGTATTTTCTGTGCACACTTCATACAAAGACTGCTTGGATTGGCTGTGTCTGCTCTCCCTGCCTGCCCAGCCCTCCCTGTCTCCAAGACGATCTTCTCCAGTCCAGGGAACTGACCATGGCAGCCAGGGCTTCAGTAGCGCCCTGGCTGCCATGGTAACTGATCGGATTTATTGCAAAAAAATGATTTTATAGATATACAAATTACCGGTATCTTTGTGCACAAGGGGCTGTCGCCGTTTTGTGCCCAGCCCCGCCCCTCTTAATTCACTGCACTTCGTTTTTTATCTTCTGAAGCCACTCATAATCTCGCGAGTGCTCCAATTAACTTCCCATGCGTGAGATTACGAGCGGCTTCAGAACATAAAAAAAAAAAACAGAAGTGCAGTGAATAAATTAAGAGAGGGGCGGCGCTGGGATCCAGGATTCAGTGCGTGGCTGGGCACCAAACGGCGACAGCCACTTGGGCACAAAGATACCGGTACTTCCTTCTCCCCTTTCAACAGAAATAACTGCAGAAGTGAACTGAGGATATATTTTTCTTGTATTACTGAATAAGATATGTTGAAAAGCCTTTCTAGAAGCTTATAACACTTGCAGCCCAATAACAAAAAGCTGGAATGACAGAGCTGTCTAATGAATATTTAGATCCCCAAATAATCGTTCCCTGCACTTGTAAATCACTTTCCTATCAATGTCCCTAGCGCCTTTTGACGTCTCTCCCTGCACTAAGATGATTCCTCCCTATCCTTTCTATGCACTTATAAATCGGTTTATTTTTATGTCTTTTTTTTTTTTTTTTTTTTTTCCACTTGCTGTCCCTAGCGCCTTCACAGTCCCTGCACTCTGAACACTGGAAAATGTCTGATTTTAAGATGGCTGCCGTATTTATAAGGCTGTGACGCAGGGCTGGCTGCTGATTGGCTGCATGCAGGCATGTCAATCTGGGTGATCCCGCCTTCCCAGGGTTCCTTGCCCCATATCCTCCGTGTTTTAGGAAAATTGCGTACTATTGATATATGTGAAGTTTGCTGAAAAGGATGGGACCAGTGGCAGATTGGCCATAGACCTTAGAGGGAAATTTCCCGGTGGGCCGATACCCAGGGGGCCACCTGAGTCCTCCTCATGGCCGGCCAGTGGAAGTTTTTGTGGATGTATTTTGTGATGGACTGTGGTATTTGGCTCTGTTAGGGTGGTATAAGGTGCCACAATATGGTATTGCTGGTCCGTAACTGTTGCGTTGGTTGGCTTGTTAATCACTCATGATGACGCTAAAAATGTGAACGTTCTAGAACATTGATTTAAGACTGGTCTATGCCCAAAGGTGCTCCTCTCTTCTCAGTAGGCACGGCCGGCGCATTGCTCATCTGCTACACCTGGTCTCTCGCAGCTAGGACCGACCACCCTGGTAGTTTCCCTGCAGCGGCTGTAAGGGGTTAAAGAATACAAAATAGGGGGGCTACTTAGGTAGGAGTAGCCCCAAGCCTAATCTGTTCAAATGACACAGCACATCACCACCAAGTATGGGTGATTGTGCATAACTCAGGACTGCATCTTCAGCACAAGTCTGAGACTGCTGGATAGCTTTTATGAAGGATATCAAGGAAAGCAACTAGAGCTATTGTATTTTGACTTTATTTTTATTTTATTTTTTCTGTGCCTGACAGACCATCGGCATTTTATGGGTAAGCATAAATATTTTTAGCCATTCTCTCTTAAAGTCCATGCCAATTCTCCTTCACAAGCTCTCACAAATTTAAATAGAAAGGTATCGGGGTTAGTTAAAACGGGACATTGCCATTCAATTAATTTGCCATTTAGGAGAATTAAGTTTATAATGTAGTAACATAGGGGCACATTTATTAAGACCAGCGTTTTACACACCGGTCTTAATAAGCCTCTGCGCCGTCAGTGGATCGTCGAAGTTATGTAGAGGCACTGGCATCTATATAACTTCGGCGTATCCACCGGCGATTCTAAATGTAAGACTGCTTCCTTGTTTTACATTTAGATCATTTTCTAAACTTAAATCGGGCATAGAAAATGATGAATGAGATGAGCCTGCCAGCCCGTCCCCCTTCTCCACCCACGCCATGCCCCCTTTTTTTAGACCTTGCATGAGCAGGGAAGAAGTTGCAGATTCTGCTGCAACATGGCGTGCACAACAAATGTGGCATATACTGTATATCTGTTCGTAAATGTCCCCCGGCCCCATAGTTGCTAAAAAAAGACATGCGTTCATTTAGTTCAGCCTGTTAACTTGCAAAGTTGATCCCTCCTGACTCCAATCAGAAGTACTCCCTGGATCAACGACCCATCTCTACTAACTATAACCTGTAATAGTATTAACCTCCAGAAATACATCCAGGCCCCTCATGAATTCCTTTATTGTACTCACCATCACCACCTCCTCAGGCAGAGGGTTCCATAGTCTCACTGCTCTTACTGTAAAGAATCCTTTTCTATGTTTGTGTACAAACCTTCTTTCCTCCAGAAGCAGAGGATGTCCCCTCGTCACAGTCACAGTCCTGGGGATAAATAGATGATGGGAGAGGTCTCTGTATTGACCTTTTTGTCAAGTGCATCTATGCCCCTTTTGATGCACCCCATAATCTTATTGGCCTTGGCAGCAGCTGCCTGACATTGGTTGCTACAGTTAAGTTTACCGTCAGCTAAAATGTCTAAGTGCTTTTGTTTCCTAGTGTTCATTTACTATATACTGGCGATTTTGTATTTTCCATCAGGTGCATATCTATCTATCTATAATCAGTTGTAGAGAAAGCATTATAATCCTGTGGTCTACACACACCATCGGCCCCACCCCAACAGCATCGCTGTAACGCTGCAGCTAGAAGGGCCACATAGGTTCTTTCAGCTGGGGGCCTAGGCCAGACACTTTCCTGCCACCACGGGTCATTGAGTGGTTCAGGAGACACATCCTTGCTGTGATCTCTAGGGAATGATACGAGACTTAAAGAACTCTGTTCATCTATCTCTGTGTTGCCTTCTCCTCCATTGACTGTCTGTGTCTACGGGGAGCTCACATGCACTTCATCAGTTCACACAAATTACCTTATTAAAGGGAGCCTTATTGAGCTAATTACGTGTTCACACTGGTCACGCTGCCTTGTTTCCTAAGCTAGTTTTGGTGGGGACAGACGACTTATAAAATGTACCAGATGAGTATGGTATAACTGAAGTCACTGGGGCGTGTAAATGGCTATTAGACAACCAGTAAATGTGTTTTACCAGTACTGACATTTTTTTTCCATCTAAAAAAACGGATCTCAGGCGGAAATGGCTCAAATGGATGCCAAATGTGCATAACTGATGGGTCAGAAGAGCGGAAAATTTAACGGTGATGTGAACTCTCCCTTACCCAAACAATCTCCTTAAATAAAAAAGATTAAAACATTATAACATAAAACTTTTGATGTTTGTTAGAAATTGATGGAAAAAATACTGAAATACTGCATTATTGGATAAGTAGTTAAATAGTAGGAATAGCAGGCACACTCATATTTGGGATATAATGGATCTAATTTTATTCAGATAACCTATCTAATAAGAATTAACTAAAAAAGTGAGGTGAAGATGATAAATAATAGTGGAATTTATTTGTGATCTGGTACCAGATGCTGTATGTGGGCTGTTAGTGATAGTATAAGTGCTAGTGTAAACTGAAGTATCACTAAATTAGCATAAATATATAGGTAGTGATCATATAAAGCTTAAAACCAGCATGGGCAATATAAAAGCATGAAAATTATAAAGGCATAAATAATAGAAGTTCTCTGTGAAGTTATACCACTTTAAGTGGTTTTTAATATAGTAGTAGTATACATTTTTCTTAGTAAAGTCCTCTTTTCAAACTGGCAGAATAATATGCAGTCTTATCCAGGGCCGGTGTAACGTTACATATCCCTACTTCGTGAGATTCCCCCACCGGTCGCACTTGATATGACGTGAGGAGGCGTTCCCGGGTTGTGAAGATCAGCGCATGCGCAAAATGACAGTTTAGGGAAAATCTCAGCGGAGTTCAGCTGCACACCGGGACACTGCGCATGCGCCGGAGAGCCTAACAAAGTAGGGAAATACTACGGCCCAGTGCGCAAGCGCCGAGGGGAGATCTGATGGCCATTTTTTCTGTTAAATAAATAAATATTTAGTGGATCCCAATGGTTTGTAAGTGGTTCTGCCACCAATTTAGAATGGTCTGTTAGCGGTCCTGCCAGAAGCTGGTTGTATAAGTCTGTATTGTACAAGCTTAAACGCGTTTCGGAACCTTATCCCTTCATCAGTAAGCAGAGGATTGGTGTGGTTCACATATCATTTATAGTATGGCCTTCAATTGCAGTTAATTAAATAATTAATTATTCAAATGTGACAAAGAGGTTTCACTTGGGAGTATTAGACATCTGTGACATGGTGAATATGCACTGAGTGGTTTTGGTGAAAAGAAAATCAGAGTGGACATAGAAAATAAAATATGAAGTCTAGTGAGGAGATAAAATCTAGAAAAGAGAAAGTCTTGTTAGAGAAATATTATAAAGTTATATGATAGAAACATGGTGTTGGTTTAGGAGTTAGTATCTCACATTCTGTATATATTATATATACAGAAGAGTACTGTAGTAGGGAGTCATATTTGTGTTCCTGGTCCCTATTTTAAGTCTCAGTTGAAATTAGTTTAGGGGGAAATTCAAATTCTAGAGAAAAAAGAAATTATTCTTGATTTTAAAATCTGAATATAATAAAGTATTAGTTGTGCTATAATAGGTAGTTCCTCAATTATTTCACTAGTCCGTAACACAAAAGACCCAGTGGGGTATGAGGCTTCCTATTCACATATAAATGTATGATATAGTAAGTTTAAAAGGAATAAGAACTATGTATTGAGATGTTGATAATTGCCAAATATAGGTAGGAAATTCCTCAATTATTCCACTGGTCCGTGAAACAAAAGACCCAGTGGGGTATGGGGCTTCCTATTTATATTATATAAATGTGTGATATCATCTGTTTATGAAATTCAAAGGAAAATGTATACTAAAATGTGGATAATTACTGGGTACATCCTGATAGGAAATTCCTCAGTTATTCTACTGGTCTGTAGTACAAAAGACCCAGTGGGGTGTGAGGTTTCCTAATTTTATATAAGTATAAGACATCATAGTTATATGGCATCGTAGTTTGAGAAGTTTAAAGGAGAAGGGTTACGTTTTGAGGAATTTGCTATCAGGATGTACCCAGTAATTATCCACATTCTAGTATACATTTTCCTTTGAATTTCCTAAACAGATGATATCACACATTTATATATAAATAGGAATCCCCATACCCCACTTCCTTTTTTTCTTAAGAATTTGAATTATCCCCTAAACTAATTTCAACTGAGATTTAAAATGGGGACCAGGGACACTAATATGACTCCCTACTACAGCACACTTCTGTATATATAATATATAGGGCTCTTGCAGACGAGCGGATCTCCTGCATGTTATCCGCAGCGAGAATGAGAGCCAAGCTGCGCGGTGGACATCAGAGGCACCAAGCAGTAACATGATAGATACTGCTCCGTGCCTCTCTGTGACCCTTTTACTACAAAATCACTGTGACAACTCTATCTCACAGTGATTTTGTAGTGAAAGGGTCACAGAGGGGCACGGAGCAGTATCTATCATGTTACTGCTTGGTGCCTCTGATGTCCACCGCGCAGCTTGGCTCTCATTCTCGCTGCGGATAACACGCAGGAGATCCGCTCGTCTGCAAGAGCCCATACAAAATGTGAGATACTAACTCCTAAACCAACACTATGTTTCTATCATATAACTTTATAATATTTCTCTAACAAGACTCTCTTTTTCTAGATTTTTCTCCTCACTAGACTTCATATTTTATTTTAAATGTCCACTCCTATGTTTTATTTTCTATGTCCACTCTGATTTACTTTTCACCAAAACCACTCAGTGCATATTCACCATGTCACAGATGTCTAATACTCCCAAGTGAAACCTCTTTGTTACATTTGAATAATTAATTGTTCAATTAACTGCAATTGAAGGCCATACTATAAATGATATGTGAACCACACCAATCCTCTGCTTACTGATGAAGGGATAAGGTCCCGAAACGCGTTTGAGCTTGTGGAGGATTGTTAGACTAATACAACCAGCTTGTGGCAGGACCGCTAACAGACCATTCTAAATTGGTGGCAGAACCACTTACAAACCATTGGGATCCACTAACCAGCATTAAAACTACAGTTCCCTAGTGGAGCGCTCCTGGAGAAAGAAGGACCGTTTTAATCAAAGCAGCCGACAAGTCCCAATCACCTGACCCTCTGACGTCTACTAAACCTCACAACAAGCGCACGAGCCACGCTCAGAAACCACGAGGAACGCCACCAACTACACGGCCGCACTGCAAGGAGGACACGCCGGAGAGCCATACAAAGAATAACCCCAGCCGGTGGGTAAGTGACTTCTGAGCCAGAAACGGTGCGGGACTTAGGCTCAGAACAACGTCTCTTCTCCCCCAGCTCTGCAATCCTAAGATAAGACTGCATATTTTTCTGCCAGTTTGAATAGAGGACTTTACTAAGAAAAATGTATACTACTGCTATATTAGAAACTACTTAAAGTGGTATACCTTCACAGAGAACTGTGAGAGACTATTATTTATGCCTTTATAATTTTCATGCTTTTATATTGCCCATGCTGGTTTTAAGGCTTTATATGATCACTACCTATATATTTATGCTAATTTAGTGATACTTCAGTTTACGCTAGCACTTATACTATCACTAACAGCCCACATACAGCATCTGGTACCAGATCACAAATAAATTCCACTATTATTTATCATCCTCACCTTACCCAATCCCACCAACTTTTTTAGTTAATTCTTATTAGACATTTTATCTGTGTGCCTGCTATTCCTACTATTTAACTACTTCCTATTCTCCTGACTGGTCAGATATAGCTGATTTCGCACCTCTGTCATTTAAATTGAAACAGTTGAGCCGTCTACCTTCTATACAATTCCATTATTGGATAAGTATAAATTCATTTTGAAATACTTTTGATATCTCATTTTGTCTAGGGGACCATCATTAGGTGAGATAAACTGGCCAACCGTCCTAAATGCAACAGGATAGATTGCTTTAGACCTCAAGAGCTCCCTCAGCACTCCTCCCTGCTCTGCCTGTTAAGGTGGCCATGCACATTAGTCTAAGGCCTCATGTATTACTGTAGTCCAGCGGCGGCATGAAGCGCACGGCGTCATAGCAACCAATGACGTTGTGCGCTCCTGCTGTCAGCTGGATTCCAAGGCGGGATACCACGGTCCGCGCACGGCCATGTTCCACGACCGTTTCATAAGGCCTAAGGGTGCATTCATACAACTGTGTTTTCGATCCACGACCGTTCTGCATTTTTTGCGGATCGCACACAGAGCCGTTCATTTCTATGGGGCCACAAAAAAATGCGGACAGCACACAGATGTTATCTGTGTGCTGTCCACATCCGTGCGGCTGGACTGTAAAACGGATAAGGTCATGTGAATGCCCCCTAAAGTTGATGGAAATAGACGATGTCAATGAAAATGACGTTAGTCGGGGGAAATTTAGCAAAGAACAATCATTTCAGCCAGCACATGACAGACCATTATTGTCAGCCACGTTCAATATTTTCATCCAAACTATCAGATTTGAAAGGGGAAACAACAGTTTCATCTATTTCTGTCCACAGTCATTCATAGTTTGTAGTCTGAATACCATCACAATCCTCCATCTGCTCTGTTACCTGACTGACCCACCATCGGTTTAAAGTTATCATTTGGTTCCCGTCTTGCGGAACGGAATTGCGGACCCATCAATTTCAATGGGGACAGACGATGTCCCGGCCGGGTCCGCAAATGCGGATCCGCACTTCCGGGTCCGCAACCGTGTTCCCGAAAAAAATATAACATGTCCTATTCTTGTCCGCAATTGCGGACAAGAAAAGGCATTTTCTATGAGAGTGGCGGCGATGTGCGGTCCGCAAATTGCGGAACGCACATCGCCGATGTCCGTGTTTTGTGGATCCGCAAAACACACACGGACGTGTGAATGGACCCTTACAGGTAAAGTTCAGTTCTGCAGTCTTGTGAACAACCGGCAGTACAGTAATCAATGCAGAAATCCAGATTCACTTACTGGTCCAGATTTACTAATCTTAAAGATGGCATAAGCTTAGTCTTGTTTCACATCTGCGTTAAGCAGTTCTGGTTTGAGAACAGCCTGCTGGATTCATCACTGACGGGCGCTGCCGAAATTCCGTCTGGCCTCATTTACTATAATTGGGACTGGCGGAGATCCGGAGGTAACCCGGAATTCCGGCAGTAGCGCTCCACAGGAGCCAATGCATAGTGTAATGAATAGGAAGCAGAGCTCGCTTGTAGCGCCGCCTCGTCTTCAAACAGCTGATTGGCGGGGGTCCCAGGTGTCAGACCCCTAGGATCAGATATTATCCTGACGATAAGTCATCAATATATATTTGCAGGACAGCACCTTTTTAAGGCCTCATGCACACCATACTTTTGCCCCGCATTTTTTGTGGATCGCATGCAGACCCATTAATTTCAACTGTGCCGCAAAACATGCGGACAACACACCGTGTGCTGTACTAATCCATATGTCCTTTCTGCCATCCTGCAAAAAAAATATGTCCTATTTTCGTCCGTTTTGCAGACAAAAATAGGCATTTTTAACATGGGGTGGGACACACGGAGTGGTAAAATGCACGATGCACATGGTGGTCTCCATATTTTGAAGATTCGTGAGTTGCCACAAAACAGATAGTCGTGTGCATGAGACCTTAGGAAGACACCAATGATAATTCAGTGTATTACTGCTCATATTCCATGGTTGTGCAGTGATTTATGTTAATGACCTATCCTATCTGATCGGCAGGGGTCCGACACCCGGCACCCTCGTTGATTAGCTGTATGAAGAGGAGGTGGCGCTCCATGTGAGCGCCGCTTCCTAGTCATTTCACTATCTGTCGTCTCCTGTGGAGTTGCGGTCTAGTGTAATTCCAAGTACTCGCTCTATCCAGATTAATGGAGCGAGTACTTGAAAGTATACTGCACTTTTGAGACAAAGTGCAGCGTAATGAAGAGGAAGGAGTGCTCGCATGGAGAACCACCTCCTCCTTAAACAGCTGATCGGCAGGGGTGCCAGGTCCCGGACCCCCATCGATCAGAGATTGATGACCTATCCTGATGATAGGTCATCAATATTAATTGCTGGAAAACCCTTTTAATCTATCCCATCTGGAAACTGAATGAATCCGGGATGAAGATAAGTTTTATGTTTTTAAGTTTGTGTTCCTGTTGTGATATTTACTGCATTGCGTTATGGATTCCGTTACCACGGACCATAACGCAATTTCATGATGGAATACATAACAGAATACCTTTAGAGGCATTCTGTTATTCATTCCGTCATATTAGAAGTCTATGGGCTGCATAACGGATCTGTCCGGTTTCCGTTATGCCGGCCATAGACTTCTATTATGACGGAATGAATAATAGAATGCTTCTAAAGACATTCCATCATAAAATTGCGTTATGGTCCGTGGTAACGGAATCCATAACGCAATTCGGCATATACCACAACCCGAACACGAACTTTAAAATCTGAAATTCGCTCAACCCTAAAGGTGAGCAGTTCTGACCACAAGATATAAGAAGGGGTACTGAACTAGACATATATTCCCGGAGAAGCTCTGCGGACAGCGGAATGAGCACCTACGGCATATCCTGCAGTATGTGACGCTCACGGGCACGTATGGTAAATAATGATTGCACTTCCTTTTCCATTTCCTATAATCGTGTATTAATACGTCTCCTTCTAAATATAACCTTCTGCTTTGTCTAATTACCGCGTATTCTGGCTGCTAAAGATAAATCCCCTCCTGCTCAACTCATACTCCTCTCCCCAGAGTCTGTCACTACCCCTGGTTCGGTTGCCTTGGTAACCGTGTCTTTTCACACATCCCCCCGCTGGCGTACGTAATTTGGAAGTGTTTTTTCTTTTAGTCGATCTTCTTACATTTACTCTACTAAACTTCCATCAATGACACATTCAGGCCCCGAGCTTTAGTGCTATTAAATACGACCTCCGTGTCCTGCTGGTTGTGACATGTACAGCATGGCCACCTGCATAACGCTGCCTTTACACACAGCGGCGGCCTGTCCATAATGGAAGTATACATACATCTCTAAGATTGGCAGCTCTATGGTAACCCTGTGTCCGTCGATCTGAAGAGGAAGGATGGAAACTGCATTGAATATATATTGTGTGTTTGGCTATCACTGCATTATATTTGTCGACTACGGAGATTTAATACAGGCAAAAAACTAAAAAAAAAAGATAAAGACCGCCCAGAGACAGAGAGGACCCTGCCCCGCTAGTTCTAAAGTAAAAAAATAAATTTTTTTTTTTTTTTTTTTTTTTTTTTTACTGTTGCTGTCCTGTTTTTTTCCTGCTGGCTCTTTACCGAGCCATAACTTGAAGCTTCTGAGTCCTAATGCAAAATCTGGCCCCTCCGAGCTTCCATAGACCAATTTGTAGAATTTGTCTTCACATGTATGGAGCCTTTTGGGCCCACCGGTTCCAGCACCTGGGTAAAACGGCAATTTTGGCACCTCCTTAGATGTACGCCCTAGTCCTATATATATTGCTAGAGAGGCCCCTCTCTTCAATGTAAGGGTGGTGCAGGAATTGGTGGGTGGATGCTATTATTTTTAGAAGCATTATTTTTGTGGGCTTGAACAGATGAAAGTGGTAAGCCCTTTGCAAACACTGTGCTATTGAAGTTTCACATGGATTTACCGTTGTCAAGGCAGTAAGGGTGTAAAAATTAACAAGACATGAGCTGAGGAGTTTGAGTCCCTACATTCACACGTCCATAGTGTATTACGGATCCACAATACACCCGGCCGGCACCCCCCCATAGAACTGCCTATTCTTGTCCACAATTGCGGACAAGAATAGAACAGGTTCTATTATTTTTTTTTTGCGGGGCCGCACTCTGGAAATGCGGATGTGGAGAGCACAAAGTGTGCTTTCCGCATCCATTCCTGCCCCATACAGAGTTAATGGGTCCACACCTGTTCCGCAGAATTGCATAACATTTGCGGACACATTCACGGACATGTGAATGGACCCTATGTCTGTTTTCCCAGTAGCATTTTCTTCATCATGGCTTGCCCTTATAGAGAAAATGATGTGTAAATACCTGAAAAAACAAGAGCTACAGTATGCTGTGTTTTAGAAAAGAGGCCAGAAAGACAAAAAAGGCACATATCAACAAATATGACAATAGCAAAAAACACTCTTGTGTGTACTTCATATGTCTGTTCCCTTCGGCTGACATTTTTACTGCAAAAAAAAATATGTAAAAAAAAACAAATCACTAAAAGTGCAGAAAAATACCAGCATAAACCTATGTGTGAAAGCAACCTACAAAGGACCGGTCGCGTCACCATAGAGCTGCAAATGTTGGTATAGATTTGCAGTCATATGTTCATTCCCAGTGGTCTTCTGGGTCCGTGCCTCCGCTTCGCAAAAGATAGAACATGAACATGTATCTTGCCTTCAATGGGTCCGCAACACGGGCAAGGCTGCACTACGGCCGTGTGAATGGGGCCTTAATGGAACCTCACCTTAGCTACCACCTACCCGTGTAAGTGATATAGCAGGACAAAACGAACAGCAGAGATAGTGGGCGTATGGTAAGACTATAGGAAAAAAAACACTGGAGTCCTAGAAGATGCAGGTTCAGAGGTATGATATTTGCAGTAAACAAAGATTTTTAATGAATTGGTGAATAATAGGTATCTTAACCCCCTAACAGCTTTCTTACTTCTATATTAATTCTATACTTTCTCCTGAGCCTAATCATGTTTATTACATTTCTATCTACCGTACTTTTTATGCCTTGTCTAAACACGGACCTTTGTTTTTCTTTAGAATTTTGTTTTGACCAAAATGCTACCTGAAAATATAAGTCTACAAACACTATCTATTTTTTAACCTTTTGGTCTAGGTCACATTTAGAGATGAGCGAATCGAAGTGGAATTCGATCCGAATTTCAGGAAAAATTCGATTCCCACCGAATCCGAATTTCCTCACGCTTCATGGTCACAAATCGCATTTTTTCCTAAAATGGCTGCTGTACATGTAAGGACATGGAGCAAGGAACTCTGGGAAGGC
Organism: Bufotes viridis; assembly: GCA_033119425.1. Classification (NCBI taxonomy): domain Eukaryota; kingdom Metazoa; phylum Chordata; class Amphibia; order Anura; family Bufonidae; genus Bufotes; species Bufotes viridis. The sequence goes on along the minus strand of CM065599.1, from coordinate 34,400,440 downwards.
AGGATCACCCATAATGCCATGCATGGAGCCAATCAGCAGCCAGCCCTGTGATGTCACAGCCCTATAAATAGCCTCAGCCATCTTCGATTCTGCCATTTTTCAGTGTACTTGGTGCAGGGAGAGACGTCAGCAGGCGCTAGGGACAGTGCTAGGAAAGACTTCATTGTGCTAAAAAAAAATAATAATTTAACAGTTCAGGGAAAGATGATTTAAGCTGTAGGGAAAGGATAGGGAGGAATCGTTCCACAGCATTTATGTAGAACAGGGTTCAGTAGGAGAGGTTACAGCCTGGGTAATAGGAACAATCCTATTACACCTTGGTGCACTGACTGGGGATCCAAACTGCCATTATACAGCTCTGTCATTCCAGCAAACCGTTCTTGTTATTGGGGTGCAAGTTCTGTTTGATACAGCCATTAACAGGGTTTATTACAAGGAAATATTTCTACGGTACTCCTTATTTGCCCTTGTGGGGTGCAGTTATATCTTGTAAAGCCCTTTTTTACCGTGTATTAGTGGCAAAAGAAAAATATATTCGCCGTTCATCATTGCACTTATCTGTTGAAAGGCCTTTTGTGTTGTATAAAAGTAGAAAAAAAAATTAGGGCCACTCTGTGGCCTCCTCATGCTGCTTCCACTTCCACACTATGTCACCTTGCCACTCGGTGGCCTCCTCATGCTGTTTCCACCTCACCATTATGTCATAGGGCCACTCTGTGGACTTTTCATGCTGTTCCCACCCTCCCTACTTCATGACTGGGCCACTATTTTGCCTTTCGGATCAGAGGAAGGGCAAAATAATCCGCGACATCAACACAAACTTACTGTTGACACCCTCTCCGCTCTGTCGGGGGTGGGCTCTACTTGTATTGCATAAGTATCAGCTGACGACTGTGTAAAAGGAGTGCGCTGTTTCTTGGCGCCAACATCGACCTGTAAGGCTGAGTTCACACTTGAATTATTTGGTCAGTTTTGGTTCCGTGACTGCCCAAATAAGTGAAGTATGCAGAGCAAGGCCTGTCATCTGCATGTCATACTGACTCACAGTATTATTTCACTTCCTAAGCAGACTTCCTATGCCTGTTACTGCGATTTTTTTTTTTTTTTTTTTTTTTCTTATGCTCATCTCTAGTGGCATAGCTGCTAAACCTTGGCAATATTCTGCTGTATAGCTGCAATCAATAAAGGAGTATGTATCCCAAGTAAATAAGAAAAAGTCATTTCATAGGTTTAATAATAAAAAAATTAATGGATTTCTGCCCCCCCCCCCCAACAAAAAAGGGAACAGATTCCAAAATGATATAGGCACCCGATCATCCCACTTACAATACATTTTTGTAAATCTTGTGAGCGTGTAGGTGCGCTTTTAAAGTGGTTTACCAGGAGTAGAATACTGTTGGCCTATCTTTAGGAGTACCTGATCAATGGCGGTTCTACACTCTCCGTTCAGCTGCTTGAAGAGGCTATGGTGATCTAGTGAGCTCTATTGCCTCCTCACATCACCAGACATTGTATAGTGGCTGTATTTGGTATTGCAGTTCAGGCTGATTCACTTGAATGAGACCGAGCTGTGCTTAGGCCATGCAACCAATAAATGTGCCATCACTGGCCTTGGAGGAGGCTGCCACAGCCCCGTAATACATGCTTAGTCAAGGAGTCAGACCCCCACCTGTCCTGAGTATAGCTAACCGTATATGTGAATATAAAGCAGCAAGAAAAATCATCTTTAGTGAGTTCCGGTATACTTTGCAGTGTCCTGAGGATAGCTCATCAATATTTAACAAAAGTTTACTTTAAAACCCATTTTAAATAAATCTCAGTAAACCCACAGTTCATAAAGTCATATACAGTATACAATAGACATATCATCCAATTAATAACAAGTAGGGTAGAGTCATAAGCAGTGTAACCCATGAAGAAATATATGTAATAATAATAATGTTGGACTGATTCATATAAAAGGACTAGGACAACCACTGAGTAAATAGGAATATTTTTTCGGTTAGCTCTAGGACCCTAAAGTACCAAATCGCTTTCAGTCCTGTGAAAGTTTTTGCAGCAATTCAGATTTCCCATATTAGTATTTATTGTTCGGGAAATGGTCACTACGAAAAAAAGCACTGTCCTATGTGCGCTCTCATGGTCCCGGTCACCAGAATGGCCATGACTTTTTCCTATAGTTTGCAAGCACGACCACTGCTGCTGGATTGCATGGTGGTTGGAAACGAGCACTGTATAATGTGATGGAAAAAGGAATCCAGCCAGCAAAGGAAGCAATATGGACAATCACAATACATTAGTAAGTGCCTTGTACTAACTTTCTCTACACGATAAATGCCACTTGCTGAAGTGAGACAACGCCTTTAAGTCCTGAAAGGCAGATAGCTGTTTTTTTGCCCTGGTTTTAACTTCTTGGTAGAGGGTGGTGGGTTAAGATGGGAAAACCGAGTCAGCACAATATCTGCCTTTTGAATATTGTAAATTAGTAACTGTTATATTTTGAATAGATTAAGGTACTTTCATACTAGCGTTATTCTTTTCCGGTATTGAAATCTGGTGAAGGGTCTCAATACCAGAAAAAAACGCATCAGTTTTGTCCCAATGCAGTCTGAATGGAAAACGATCGATTCAGTATGCATCAGGATGTCTTCTGTTCCTTCCCTTGTTTGGTATTTGCCGGATTATTGAAATGTATTAATGCCGGATCTGGTACCAAGTGTTCCGGAAATTGCCGGATCCGGTTTTCCGGTCTGCACATGCGCAGTTCTTTCTAGCTTTAAAAGAATGAAATACTGGATCAGTTTTTCTCTCTCGCCTATGACTGCACCAGTGGAGAGACGCCGCCCCCACCCAGGACAGGAAACAGAATGCCACAACTGCTTTAAAAGGAGGGAACACCCCCAGCTCGCCAGTTCTGTTTCCTGTCCTAAGGAGGCAGGATTGGAATCCACACTGCCTGCTGTCATGTGTGCTGCGGGCGCCCCGGCTCTTATGCTTAATGGATGGCTTACCCGGGTGGTGTAAGTTCTTCCTGCGGAAGCCACCGCCAAGTCTGGGCTCCTTGAGCTTCCCCCTGCCTCCGGCTCCTTCTCCCTATGGGATCGGCGGTTGCCTTCCTTGTGGGGCGGTGGATGCGGCCTTGTCACGGACCCGGCTGCTGGGGATGACACACTTCCAGTGCGCGGCAGCAGAGGGAGGCGCATCTGCGCATGACCGGAAGTAGGAGGAGCCGCTTCACATGCGGCAGCTTTCAAGCCCCAGCCAGCATAAAGACTGTGACCGGAGGGTCAATCAGTCTACCTACTCCATTGAGCGGCTGCCTGGGTGAATATAGAGCAGGGTCAGCGTGTGGAGGCCACTGAAACCACCAATGAGCCGGTACTATGGTGTGGTAAGGGGGTATTACCTGATTTTCCTCTTTTCTGATTGCTGGCTGGGAATTGTGTTTTTCTATAGATCCCAAAGGAGGCAAAAAGGGTGTCAAGATCCAAAGATAAAGCATGTGCCCTTTGTAAGAGGAGATTGGCCTCAGGCTTTGAAAAGCCTTTATGCCAGCATTGCATAGAGAAAGTAATGCAGGAAGAGACCCCTTCCCTGATCACTAACCTAAAGCAAATGATCCGGGATGAGGTCAGGGAAACTGTGAAAAAGTCCATTAGTGGTCATTTGGAAAATTGGCCCAGTACCTCAGCTGCAGCCTCGGTTTCCCCCTCGAGTGACCAAGACGTCTTATCAGGATTGGAGGAGGAAGAAGAGAGACTATCGTCCGATGAATCCTTTGAGGCAGATACAGCGGGCAGGCCTTTATTTCAGGCTGAGAATATTAATTCCCTACTAAAGATTGTTAGTGCCACAATGGGGTTAGACGACCAGAAGGCCCCTCAGTCAGTCCGTGACTATGTTTAAGGGTCTAGGTTCTAAGAAAGTCAGGAATTTCGACGTGCATGAAAATATAGAGGCCTTAATAGCCAGGGAATGGAGCAAGCCAGACAGGAAGTTTTTCATCCCCTCAGCTTTAAAACGTTAATATCCGTTTGACGATAAGGTGTCAGCTTCCTGGGATAGGGCTCCTAAACTTGACGCACCAGTGGCCAAAATATCAAAAAAAGGCAGCTCTTCCCTTTGAAGATACAGGGTCACTCAAGGATATGATGGATAAGAGGGCAGACATATACCTCAAAAAGAATTGGGAAGCTACTACGGCAGCTTTTAAACCAGCCATTGCGGCTGCCCAGGTTGCTAGATCGCTTAAAGTCTGGCTCTCAGAATTGGAAGGGCATATTAGGGGGGGAACACCTAGGGAGGCCATTCTTTCTTCCTCTCCTATGATTTTTAATGCCGTTGATTTCCTGTCTGACGCTTCGATAGACTTCCTTAAATTTTCTGCTAGAGCATCAGCTTTATCCAATTCAGCTAGGAGGGCCATTTGGCTAAAAAATTGGAATGGGGACCCTACGTCTAAAGCCAGGTTGTGCAGTATCCCCTGTCAGGGAGAATTTTTGTTTGGGCCTATTCTTGACAAATTGTTAGAGAAAGCCTCAGACAACAAGAAGGGCTTCCCTACCCCTAGTCTGCCAACTTCTAAAAGACCTTTCCGTTCTCAAACAAATAAGAGATTCAGAAGGAGGGAAGGGGCTAAGCAAAATCTGGGGGCATCCAATAAGTCAAAAAGAATATCTTTTTTTCTAGGGCAGAGGCCTCAAAAAAGAAGGCGGATTGACGTCAGGGCTCCGGTGGGAGGTCGGCTCTCAATTTTTCTGGAAGAGTGGCAAAAGATCACAAACAGTTCCTGGATTCTGCAAGTAATAAGAGAGGGGTACAAAATAAATTTTCTAAGTCTACCTCAGAGGAGGTTCGTAATAACAGACTTTCGCAAGAATCCTCTCAAACAGGAAGCTTTTGTAGCAGAAGTTTTTGCCCTCTTGGAGAAAGAAGTATTGGTAAGGGTTCCTCCCCAGGAGAAAGGAGGGGGTTACTACTCCACTCTTTTCCTTGTGACAAAGCCGAATGGATCCTACCGAGCCATAATAAATTTGAAAATGTTAAACCAACATCTAGCGTACGAGAAGTTTCGTATGGAGACAATCAAAACAGCGATTCTAAGTCTGTTCCCTGGGTGCTTTATGGCCACTCTAGATCTAAGGGATGCCTACTACCATATCCCTATCCATCCCAGCCATCAAAATATTCTAAGAGTGGCCATACAGCTGGAGGAGAAGATTCTTCATGTTCAGTTCAGAGCCCTCCCCTTTGGGTTAGCCCAGGCCCCCAGGCTGTTCACAAAAGTAGTGGCAGAAATGTTGGCACATGTGAGGGAGAAGGACTCAATTATCGTCCCCTATCTGGACTACTTTCTTCTTGTCTCCCACTCAGGCCTCCAGTTGGAGGAACAGATTGTGTAGTTCAAGGAGGTACTGCAGAAGTTAGGTTGGGAAATAAACCTAGAAAAATCAAACCTTATCTCAAGTCAGAGATGTTTATTTTTGGGAATGATTCTGGATTCCACAACCCAGATATGTCAATTGCCGCTGCCAAAAGCCCGAAGTCTGATTTCGGAGGTCCAGGATCTTATGCACAGTCAGTCAGTTACCTTGAGAAGGGCCATGTCGGTCCTGGGGTTGATGACAGCGACAATTCCAGTGGTACAATGGGCACAATTGCATTCCAGGACCCTGCAACTACAGATCGTAGCAGAATGGGACAAGGAAATTGTCTCTCTGGATTCACCATTTCATCTATCCCCTCAGACGCTTCTGTCTCTGGGGTGGTGGATAAATCTCCCGACTCTCCAAAGAGGAGTTCCCTGGGTAAGGAAGGAGGTCTTATCCTTAACCACGGACGCCAGTCCCCAGGGTTGGGGAGCGCATGTTCACTCTCTGCTTCTTCAGGGATCCTGGGATCAGGATCTCCAGTCAAGGTCCCAAAACTTCAGGGAACTAAACGCCATCAAGTTAGCTTTGAGTCAGAGTCTCCCTGTCATAGAAGGAAAAAATGTACAAATTTACTCAGACAGTATGACAGCAGTGGCCTACATAAACAGGCAAGGGGGGACCAAATCTCCAGCTCTTATGTCCCTAGCTCGAGAGATCTTTTGTCTGGCAGAGGATTCTCTCGTCAATTTCTGCAGTACATTTAAGAGGGAAGGACAATGTAGCAGCGGATTTCTTGAGCCGACACCAGCTCCGGCAGGGAGAATGGTCCCTAGATCCCCTTATTTTCAAGAAAATAGTAGGTCTTTGGGGGACCCCAGTCATAGACCTTTTTGCTACCCGATCCAACAGGAAAGTAAAGAAATTCTTCTCTCTGTCATCAGAGGACCATCCGACAGCGGTGGACGCTCTGGCCCAACCTTGGGGGGAGGGTCTTCTTTATGCTTTTCCTCCCCTGAAGTTAATCCCAAGGGTATTGAGAAAGATCAGAGAGGAACAGGCCTTAGTAGTTATGGTGGCCCCCTTCTGGTCAAGGAGGGTTTGGTTTTCATGGCTTCAGAAGATGTCAGTAGCCACTCCTTGGGTCCTTCCAGCAGTACCGGGGTTGTTAGTACAGGGTCCTATCCGACATCCAGAAGTGGAGAACCTGCACTTGACTGCTTGGCTATTGAGAGGCAGATGTTAAGACGCAAGGGTTTATCAGAAGAGGTTATCTCTACTCTACTGGCCAGTCGTAGGAAGATTACTTCTACAATTTATACTCGTACGTGGAAGGCCTTTTTCAACTTTGTTAAAGTTCCGGTAGATGTGTTGGAATCACCTCCGATAACCATTATCTTGGATTTCTTACAGGCAGGTTGGAACAAAAAGCTTAGGCCTAGCACTTTAAAAGTTCAGGTTTCTGCATTGAGTGCACTATTTGAATTTAAGTTAGCGGACCATCCTTGGGTAAAGAGGTTCATAAGGGCAGTTTCCAAACTATCTCCAGTATCCAAGTCAAGGCTCCCCCCCCCCCGGGATCTTAATTTAGTCCTCTCTGCACTAACAATAGATCCTTTTGAGCCTATTCAGGGCATCTCCATCAAAATGTTAACCCTGAAGTTGGCCTTCCTTCTGGCAATCACATCAGCCAGGAGGGTGGGAGAGATTGCAGCCCTTTCCATTAATAGCCCTTACCTTAATATTCTGGAAGACAGAGTTATTATTTCCCCAGATCCATCCTTCTTACCAAAGGTGTCATCCCCCTTCCATCGCTCTCAGGAGAGAATTCTACCATCCTTCTATGCCTCCCCCAAAAAAGAGGCAAAGAAGGAGTTTCATTGTTTAGATGTGAGGAGATGCTTACTAACCTATTTAGAATCGACAAGAAGCTGGAGGTCTTCACAGAAGCTGTTTGTTTCCTTTCAGGGAAGACAAAGTGGGTAGGCAGCTTCTTCACAGACCATTGCCCGTTGGATTAAACAGGCCATTCAGGTAGCCTACTCGGTTAAGGGTGTCCCTCCTCTCTTACTGTTTGGGGCCCATTCAACTAGGTCAGTCTCTACGTCATGGGCGGAAAAAGCCTCGGCTTCAATAGAGCAGATCTGTGGGGCAGCTACCTGGAGCTCACCGCATACCTTCTTCAAACATTACAGGCTGCAATTCCCTTCTAATGAGGGTTTGAGTTTCGGCCAGAAGGTGCTTCAGGCAGTTGTCCCACCCTAGTCTAGATCTAGCTTATATCTCCACTGGTGCTGTCATAGGCGAGAGAGAAAAATACGATTACACTTACCGGTAATACGTTTTCTTTGAGCCTATGACAGCACCCGTCTAATTCCCTCCCCCAAAAAAAAAGAAATTTATTAGAAATTTTGTGTATATACGATTGGTATGTTTTGTATATGCTTTCAGCTTATTCTCCTTAGTGCTTGGAATAGTACTGGCGAGCTGGGGGTGTTCCCTCCTTTTAAAGCAGTTGTGGCATTCTGTTTCCTGTCCTGGATGGGGGCGGCGTCTCTCCACTGGTGCTGTCATAGGCTCAAAGGAAACGTATTACCGGTAAGTGTAATCGTATTTTTCTGGATGATACCGGAAAGACGGATCCGGTATTTCAATGCAAAAGTCTAACGGATCCGGGAAAAAAAGATATCCGTTTGCATACGGATTTCTGGATCCGGCAGGCAGTTCCAGCAACAGGACTGCCTGCTGGATTCTTCTAACGCTAGTGTGAAAGTAACCTTGGATACCCCTTCAGTCTAATGCTGCCCTGGTAATCCTAATTAATGAGTGACCGTGTGATACATGATTGATTGGCTGCTCTGGTAGATAGAAGAACCTGAGCAGGGCTCTCCCCTAGATAAGTTCCATATGCCTTAATGGGGTATGTGGAAAGGGTTTGTCCTAATCGGGCCGACCTTGGAGATGTGCAACCTGTATAACGCAAGGCATCAGCTGCACCTGCTAAAAGGATTCTGCAGATTGCCTAGCAGCCAATGCTTATGGTCACCACAAATCTTAATGATAATGATATAACAGTATTATTTGCATACTTTGTGTATGAAGATATCACATGCCTTTACTTGCATGACTGCCAATATGCATACCCATTGGAAACTCGGGGATGTAGATTTTCTCACAGAATATGTGCATGTAAAAATGTGTACAAGCCTTTATGCTGGTCCTCCTAGAACAATCTCTTTAGTTCTAATCTGTTTAAAACGGATGTCTAGTTACGCTTTTTTTTATTTATTTTTTTAATTATCGGTATACATAGTATGAATGTATTCCATGTGCCGAAGCTTGCAATTAGAGATGAGCAAATTGATTTGTTCATGAGAGTTCGTTTTTGTTCTACCTTTTGGTGAATTGTGACCTATGGATGCATTTCACACATATACATTGGGAGTAGAGATGAGCAAATTGATTTGTATGAATAGATTTGCTCGTCAAAACAGAGTTCTTGAGCAGAAAAGGGCTGTCCCTGCTGCTGCTTGATTGACGAGACTGGACATTTTGACCAGCCCTGACTATATCGTGCCTGCGCTGCTACTTGGAGGAGCGGCGAATGTGCGAGATTGTCAGAGTGGGGCACAAAGTGATGTGATAAAATAGGTGCCAAAAAGTGGAGGAATAGAATCCGTGTCCGTGGTCTGCACTTGTGGCCAAGAAGAGTTCATGTTTTATCCCTTGCGGAATGGACATGCGGAAAGCAAGATGAAACTTGTCCTATTCTTGGCCGCAAATACAAACCACGGACCCAATGAAGTAAATGGGTCCACAAAAAAGAACAATGTATCACGTATATGATCTGTATTTTGCAGATGCGTGTTTTGCGGACCGAAAAATACCTATAGTCATGTGAATGCCGCCTTAATTAGTTTTCACCCCAAACAAAAGAAAATACTATCATTCTGAGTCAAAGTTTGCCCTTGAAAAGGTGATGTTCAGTATTCTGGAAGGATATTTTTTTTTTATTTTTTTTTCCTTAAAGAGGACCTGTCACCGCTCCTGCCATGTCCGCTTTAATAGCTTCTGGCATTCCCCATGTAATAACCGTTCTGGAGCATCTATTCTTATGGCTCTGTGTTGTGCCATTCTTTTATTATTTCTACTAAAAGTTATGAATGAAAAACTGTTGTTTCTTATAGCAGACACCTGCGGCTAATGTCCGCAACTGGCAGTAATGCCAATCGCGGACATTTAACCCCTCAGATGCCGTCATCAATTCTAGCCGCGGCATCTGAGTGCGTGAAACACCTGAAGCACACTCTTCCGGTGATGCTCCGGCTTCCCCGTGTGGCGATCGGAGGAGCCGGAGCTTGTGTGCAGCAGCCCCTGTCTTTGTGACTAACAGGAGGCTGCTGCATAGTATTTCCTATGGAGCCCTTGCCTGTAATAGGGCTCCATAGGAAACTAGCAATTTTCTCATAGACTCCAATGCTAGTGCATTGGGTCTATGAGAATAGCAATCTAATAAGAATGGGAACTATATAAAAAAAACTGTAAAAAAAATTTAAGTTTTTAACAATAAAACTAATTAAAACATACAAATTTAAATCACCCCCTTTTCCCAAAATAAAAGAACTAAAAAATACACATCATGGATGTCGAAAACGCCTATAGTAAAAAATATGTTCCCCATACGGCAAACGGCAAAATGGAAAAAAGAATCAAAATGGCCAATTCACTGTTTTTGGTCACTTCATTTTCTACAAAAAAATTTAATAAAAAGTGATCAAAAAGTCATACACACCTCAGAATGGTATCAATAAAAAGTTCAGATCGCCCCACAAAAAATGAGCCCCCACATAATTACAAAAAAGTTATAGTGGTCAAAATATAGCAACGAAAAAATAAAACAGATTTTTCCCCACTTTTTTAAATTATTTTATCACTATCAAAATGCAAGAAAAACTATAATATAAGGTATCGCCAGATTCATACTGACCTGTAGAATAAAAGTAACTGGTCCAGTTTTTTCACACCTCAAACGTCGTAAATAAAAAAATAAAATAAAACTGTGGTGGAATTATTTTTTTTCTTTTGCAATTTCATCCCATTTGGAATTTTTTTTTCCTGCTTCCTACTACATCATAGCAATATTAAATGATGAAGTTGGAAAGTACAACTTGTCCTGCAAAATAACAAGCCCTCATATGGCTATGTGAACACACAAATAAAAAAGTTATGGCTCTTGGAAGGCAGGAAGCGCAAAACAAAAACGTAAAAAAAACAAACCTCCAGGGTAGAAAGGGTTAAAAAGAACCAGGTCCAAATACTCAGTTTCCTAGGAAGTGTTGGTGAACTACAAACCTACCCCAGTCGATGTTATTAAGATACCGTTTAAAAATCCAGTCTAGCACTATTCCAAATCCCTTTCATGTCATCAATATAATGGTAATAGCGGATGAATCACAGTAACATTAGGGGTAATAAACGCAATGTTAAAGGCCATCTGTCAGCTGATTTCTACCTATGACACTGGCTCACCTGTTACATGTGCACTTGGCAGCTGAAGGCATCTGTGTTGGTCCCATGTTCATATCTGCCCGCATTGCTGAGAAAAGTAATGTTTTAATATATGCAAATTAGACACTTTGAGCAATGGGGGCGTTACCATTACACCTAGAGGCTCTGCTCTCTCTACATTTGCTGCACGTTGATTGACAGGGCCAGGCTGGTGTGATCAGGAATGGCCTGGGAACTTGGTGGCCCTGGAAAAAAAAAATCTAAAAGTGGCCCTTGTTGTAGGAGGTCCAAATTGACAAGAGGTATGGCAACACAATTAGGCAGTGTCAGCAATTCCATAGAGCAAGATACCGTCTTAGCAGGACCATATACCACAGTGCAGCACACTATACTGCCCCAAAAGATGTCCCTCTGTGGTGGCCATCAATAGCCACCATTTTCTGTCCTCCTCGAGTTTTCTGATTATGACATAGAGCACAAGGCTTAGGAGGTGAATTCAGGAGGGCATGTGTGGTCGCTAGTGGGGTACGAGTACTTACTTCTCACAGCGCTAATTACTGCTGAGAGCTCATTATGTACCTGGCTAGCAGCAGAGAGAAGGGCTTGGGTGGCCCCCTGGGCATCGACACACTGGGAAATTTACCTCTAAGGTCTATGGCCAATCGGCTCCAATCCAATCCCCTGTGATGTTTACACTGCCTCTCCCTGTCAAAGTGCAGAGGTCGCACCAGTTGCGTGGAGAGCAGAACCTCTAGGTGTAATGGTAACGCCCCGTTGCTCCTAGAGGATTCATTTGCATATATTAAAACATCATTTTTCTCAGCAATGTGGGCACATATGAACATGGGACCAACATGGATGCCTTCAGCTGCCAAGAGCACATGTAACAGGTCAGCCAGTGTCATAGGGAAAAATCTGCTGATAGATGTCCTTTAAAGTTGAAAGTCACTGGTATTCCCTTTTGTGTAAGAGTGATCATCAGGTCCTGGTACAACTGAAAATTCTTAACCCCTATAGTTACGCTACGTCACAGACCAGAACGAATGATGGGAGACTACAGGCAACTAAAACCGTAATGAGGAAAACATTTTCGGGTAACTGTTAACGAGTCGGATCAGTTGAAATATGATTTATCTTGTCATTTCTTTTGATGTTGCTCCCTGGGTCGGCCAGTCCATACTTTTGAGAACACCGGCAGCTTCTTTGTATAACACATATGTCTTGATCTTCGACTTTTTGCTACTGGATGTTTCTGTGCAATAATTTCTTCCCATCCATTGTTTACCAGCGGTTACCACAGAACCGTGTGTACAGCCCGCAGCCAAGCAACAGGTGGAGCTGGTGACTTTTTTTATTTTTCATCGAAAACATGAAAACTGCTAATGTATTTTCACTTTATAATGCGTTTGATCAAAAATAAATTACAAGCGCCATATGTTGCTTCATTGATGGTTGTGACATGGTTCTAAGAGCCTTTTTACACAGGCAGACGACTAGCTCATAACAAGTGCCAATCAATGCATGTATAGTGCATCATGCATCAATAGCACGTCGATTGTCGCTCAATTAGTTGCATTTGAGCCTTTTTTTTTTTTTAAATATATAAATACAGCGTAACATAAAATTGTTTTTGTTTCTAGACTCTCATTATATTGTAAATTTTGTATGTTACTTTTTGGTATTTTTAAAAATTTTCTACGTCATTATCTATATTAATGAGTTTGCCTCATTCTCCAACAACCTGTAAATATGGGATAGGAGAGGTGGACATGTGCGCTGCTGCCCCACTCATCTCAGTGGGACTGCCTGAGATAGATTAGTACAAGCGCTCCAACAGTCCCATATAGATAACTGAAGTCGCAGACACAGCCCCTGTTCTTGAGACCAATGGGGGCCCTGGCAATTGGACCTCCGCTAATCAGACACTTATCCCCTAACCCCTAAGTTCTTGTAATGGGACAACCGTTTAAAAACGACAAGACTTTAGGATTTTTTTTCACTGGCCACTGAGCCTTATAATGGGCTGACACTTCCTCTTCTGTGAAGATCAATTTTCAGCAGTCATTTTATTTTCAAAGGCCGGATTACACTGAATAATAACACCTATAAAAAGATAACACATGATCATACCATTCACAACAGCTCCCTCCTCCCCATCTGGCTTTCCGTACATCATTGCTACTGGCTCTAAAATCACAGGAACGGTCAATAAAACAGAAGAGGGAGCCCTAGGTAGAGTTACTGGTAGAGCTATGGTGCACTAAATGGAGTAAAACAAAGCATTTCTCAGGATTAAAAATGACTCCATTTTCACTTCAAAGAGATGGTTATGTTTTGGTGCACTTGCTTACTTAGAAACCAATTTTAGAGGTGGCAGACACCCTCTAATGTAGATTGGGGTCCTCGTTTTGTGTCTCTCATATAAATGGTAAAATGCAACTGTACAGTGGCCTAAGGGTATATGCACATGGTGCATATTATACATTCATTTTTAAATCGCATGTACGCGGTAAGGAAATTTTGCATGGTGAAATTGACCTGCTGTGTGGATTTAAAAATCTACAGCATGTCAATTGTTTGTACAGATTTTTAGTGACGATTTTACCTGGGTAGAGGCCTGGGGTAAAGATGCATCAAAGAGAGGAAATAAACTACCCTGCTGTGTGCATATACTGTTTGGGTATGTTCACACACATCTGATAAGCTTAGAGTTTCTATCCAGGTTTATGGGGCAGAAAATCTTCATTGAATTACACTAGCTGCAAAGTGGATGAGAGATTATGGCTAAAGGGGGCAGACTGGGAACTTAAAGTCGCCCTGGAAAAAACCTACGTGTCCCTATGTTGTAGGCAGGTCCAAATTGGCAGAAAGCGAGACAATAGAACAGCAATACTGTAGTGCAGAATGATATACCACCCCAGCAGAACCAAATACCACAGTGCAGTACAAAATGCCACCCCAGCAGAACCAAATACCACAGTGCAGGACAAAATACCACCCCAGCAGAACCAAATACCACAGTGCAGGACAAAATACCACCCCAGCAGAACCAAATACCACAGTGCAGCACAAAATACTACCCTGGCAGAACCAAATACCACAGTGCAGCACAAAATACTACCCCGGCAGAACCAAATACCACAGTGCAGGACAAAATACCGCCCCAGCAGAACCAAATACCACAGTGCAGGACAAAATACTGCTGCCCGCAGTATAAAACTATCATCGTCCTAAGGATGGCAATACAGTTGAATTCAGGTGGGCACCTATAAGTGCCTAATGCTCCTACATTAATGCTCAGAGCATGAGATCTTTGTGTACCTGGCTGGTGGCCAAGGAAGCCTCGGGTGGCCCTCTGGGCATTAGCCCATTGGGAAATTTCCCTATAGGGTCTATGGCCAGTCCACCCTTGGCTAAAGCTGGCGATATACATTAGTCTTTTGTTGGATGAAACCATCGACCTGCGGGTTCGGCTGCATGTGGTTGGGGAGCTCTTGAGTCTGTCCTGACAGATGATATCAGGGGAGACAAGGATTGAACAAAAATATTCATTTCGCCTGATTCTTTTGTTGTCCAGTAAGATAAGCCGGCGCCAAAAGTGTCTGGCAGCTGCTATCTCCGCTCTCCCCATAGAATAGACATATACTTTTGGCTGAGATGACCTTTTATGTATGGAGAAGCCGGGAAGGAGTCAGCCGCCAGTTATTGAATATGTATGGGCAGCTTAAACGCACACAGCAGGGTAGTTTATGCATAATTTGCTACATTTATGAAACAAAATCTGCATGTGTTCGGCTAGGTCTATACGACGACGTGTGTCGTGCGACACACAGGGCACAACTACACTGCAACATTTGTTGTGCAACATTTTGTCGCACCAATGTCGCCCGACAATTTTTATGATGATAGTCTATGGCATTGCGAAATGCGACATGCTGCGACTGCAACGCGACAGTCGCAGAAAAATCCATTTCTAATGGATTTTTTGCGACTGTCGTGTCAGTTGCAGCATGTTGCAATGCAACACCATAAACTACCATTATAAAAATTATCGCGTCACCTTAATGCGACAAAATATCGTCGTGCAGACCTAGCCTTACTTGTAGATTTTGCAGCTGATTTGCCCCAGATCTGCACTGAAAATTCATAAACAAAGTCCGCACCACAGTTCAATTTCCACATGGGAAAAAAAAGCGACGTGTACCTTTGCTGGTACTGTATTACACTGCAGAGTTTCCTTGCAAAAAATGTGTGTAATACGCTCATGTGCATATACCCTTACAATTGTCATCCAATCCTGATGAAAAAAATCTTGAAATTTAAACTATGGAAAAATTGAAGAAATCAGGCGTTCAGTTTCATAGTACATGTAGATGTAATTGTTTATGTGCCCTTTTGTTCCAGCTGCTTAAGAGGAAAAATACTGGGTGACTATATTCTCCGTGGATAATGTCAAGCTTTCATGTCAGATTGCTACTTCATCCATACCAAAGAGGGACACTTATGTTTCATTGTGTGTTTTTCCTGCATATTTATACACTTCAATAGTTTTCTTTTACACAATAGGGCAAAAATTATATGAATATAGAAATTTCTAAAAATCTAAATTGCATTTAATAAAGAAATGGTATAGAAGGTAGACTCTAATACTTAGATGGGATCCGGACAAGCAGTTTCTGGATCAATGTTGTAAACGTTATAACGCAAATATATTCCCCAGATTAAAAAAGGGACTTTTAGGCCTCGTACACATTTCTGTTTTTCACTGATGTCTGCTGTCCGCATACGTACTCGTTGATTTTAAATGTCTCTTCACATTTCAGTATTTTTATTTTTTATTTTTTACTGACGTGGCTCAGCAAAAAAATCTGAGACATGCACTACTTTGATCTGTGATGTGGACCAAGACTTCTGTGGATATGTGAAAATCATGGACACAACGCGGATGGCATCCGTGTTGTGTACGTGTTGCATCCGTTTTTCACTGAAGACTTATAGGAGATTCTTTGTAAATTAATTTTCAGCTGAGCAACGTCAGTTAACTATGGACGACACACAAACCAACCACTGATCCTTCAGACATCTTCACGGATGAAACGCGTACGCTTTTGTTCATGGACGTGATCCTGACACAGAAATGTGGACGGGGCATTAGGGAGCAAAGAGTGACAGATGGACTGTGGTGGGTCAAAAGTAGGGACTGTGCCTCCATAAGAGGGACATTTGGCAGATCGGAGTGTGTTGGAATAAAGCAAGCATCCTAAAGTTTAAGCCTTGTAAAGTGTTCATGTAGGACTGTGGTCTGCCATTTACAGCAGCCTGCATTCTGCCTATGATGCTGCAGGATAATTGGAAATATATTAGGGATTAGTAGGTTACCAATCAGTGTGGATTTTAAGGGCATTCTGTATTGCTGAATATAGGACAATGCAGAATTGGAATCCAAGACAAATCTGTGTGGTACACGTGCAGGTTTTGCCATGGACTTCAGGCAATCGTCACAGCAGAAACTGATTTTTTTTTTTTTTTTTTTTTTTTTTTTTAGCCACCATCCCTGCCCCGCTGTACCTGGGAAGGGAAGCATACTTGCATCCCACTGCTCAGTTTTAGCTCTGTGGGTGTACAGTAAAAATTAGTGTAAGGCCTCATACACATTACTGTATCTGATTTTATTTTATTTTTTCTATCCACCAAAAAAAAAATAATTGTATTCCATTTTTTTTTTTTATCACTTCCAACAATAGAAAAGGGCTTTTGTAATTTTCAAAAAATGGACAAGAATAGAACCTGCTGGGAGATTCTGGGATCGGACACAAAGATCAGTGAAAAAACTGATTTGTATTAAAACCCATTGACTTGTATGGGTCAGAGTGCTATCCGTTTTTAAAACTGATGGCACACTGAAGAAATATAAATGGTTAACACTCAACTTTTGTCCAACTGAGCAGCTTTTTCTGACTTTGGAAGGTGGGGCATGCAGTTCATGTGGAACCGGCAGGGCATGTGGCACCGGTAGGGGTGTGTGTCTGCAGAGCATAGAATGTGGCACCAGATTATGACATCCAGTTACTTTGATGCTCTTGGATTCTGTAATAACTAGCAGCTGGAGTATCATTCAGGCTTAAATCGTGGATCTCCACGTAAGTAACGTTGGCCACACACAAAAGAAAGCAAGCGGTCAGTTAAATGCTCCTTTGGATGACCGCTATCTCCCCTCTTCTCCCAAAAAAAGTGCATATTTATACTGGCTCAAGATGTTGATTTTTAATAGGTCCAGGAAATACATTTCAATATTTCCTAGAGGAACCAAGTATCCTACAGGTGGAAACCCAACCTTGTTTTTCCTGAACAGCAGAAGTTGGTGGACAGTTGGACTGCCCACATACACATTAGGCCACTTTCACATTAGCGTTTTTTGCGATCCGTCATGGAACTGCAAAAACGCTTCTGTTACAATAATACAACCGCATGCATCCGTCATGAACGGATCCGGTTGTATTATGTCTTCTATGGCCATGAGGGATCCGTCTTGAACACCATTGAAAGTCAATAGGGGACGGATCAGTTTTATATTGTGTCAGTGTTTTTAGGCAGTGGTTTGGTGTCCGCCTCCAGAGCGGAATTGAGACTGAACGGAGGCAAACTGATGCATTCTGAGCGGATCCTTTTCCATTCAGAATGCATTAGGGCAAAACTAATCCGTTTTAGACCACTTTTGAGAGCCCATGACGGATCTCAGAAACTGAAAGCCAAAACGCTAGTGTGAAAGTAGCCTTAGGGTACTTTCACACTTGCGTTTTGGATTCCGTTTGTGAGATCCGTTTCAGGGCTCTCACAAACGGTCCAAAACGGATCAGTTCAGCCCCAATGCATTCTGAATGGATAAGGATCCGTTCAGAATGCATCAGTTCGGCTCCGTTCCACCTCTATTCCGTTCTGGAGGCGGACACCAAAACGCAGCATGCAGCATTTTATTTTCAGTCTGACGATGCGAAGCCGAATGGATCAGTTTTGACTTACAATGTAAGTCAATGGGGACGGCTCAATGACACAATATGGTGCATTTGAAAACGGATCCGTCCCCCATTGACTTTCAATGCAATTCAAAACGGATCCGTTTTAACTTTGACATTTTTCTTTAAAGCTAATGCAAATGGATCAGTTCTGAGTGGATACAAACGTTTGCATTATAGGTGCGGATCCGTCTGTGCAAATAACAGACGGATCCGCACCCAACGCAAGTGTGAAAGTACCCTTATTTAGGTTGATCCTGCTGAAATTGTTGGGATTTGCAGACATTTATCTAATGGGTACACTTGGCTTAAGTAATGAAAGCAGAAGAGAGGTGATCACTGAGACTTTTGAATCTGAGGAAAACTGGAGGAGCTGTTCCAGACAAAAGTGTTATGCTTAAGGATAAGACGAATATATCAAACATGCGACATTGGATAAATGTGGCATAAAGTACTCCAACATAGAATCAAACAAAACTGACTTCAAATATTACCCTCAATATATCCCCCCTCTCCCACATACAAAAAGTGTTTTGATCCCTAGACTAATACATTTTTCAAATTATTGGACAGATTTCAGGAGACCAGGTCAGTCTGGAGACACCACAAATAATGTTTTTGTTGTAAAGGTAGCTTAATCTGAAGTCAGACTTGACTTTATATCGGCTCTTGGTCTATTGTGGTCTGTATACAATCTTGTACAGCAATCTCCAGAGCAATTTTGTAGGACTGTGAGGCTGTAAGACTGCAGCAGTACAGTATGCAATCAGGGGAGTATGCTTGTGTAATCAGCCATAAATATTTAGCAGGTTATGAAAGCATGGTGAGTAAAGGCAGGCACAAAGGTAAAAACTAACCTCCCCCCATCAGACGAATCATCGTACAATTATGCAATATTAACATTTCCCTGTTAACACCAGACTACAATAAACAAGGTAAATCAATGGCAAATTCTTGATCTAATTCAGTTTAATGCTTTCATGGTGTTGATAACAAGTAACCAATAATGCAAAAACAAAGGTTACCATAAATCAAGATCGGATGGGCAAAATTATCTACCGGTCTTTCTTTTTTTTTTTTTTTTCATTCTTTAGCAACGTATATAGATGTAGACGTAATGAACTGTATATTTATGACCTGGAGAAGCAAATCTCTAATAGGAAACTTACCCAACAGGGACCCAATGAAAATGATAACTTGGACGCTTGTGGTAAAATGTCTGTAGCTCAGCCCATCACTGTTGCTGCGGTTGCTCCATAGGACTTGTGAATGAGATATATTTCTGATTTCGAAGGTTCCAGCCTGAAAGAAGCCAATCTCGCTTGTATTTCTGAAGATCAGGCTGCCATTATAACCCATGGCCATTCTTCTGTCACCTACTGCATTTGCTGCACTGGCTCTCCTCTAGCTGTTGGTCCAAGGATCAAGGGTCTGATGCCCACAGCTCTGTAGGTTCCCTGGCTCTGTGCGCCCATCTCGGAATAATTACCTGACATGTCCACACAGGATGCATTTTTCCTTTAGCCTGTCTGGCTCTTGACATAGCAAGGAGAACACAAGCCTCTTTCTCTGCTCTTCACCCCCAGCAAACATCTCCAATACATGATCATGTCAGACGCCTGTGAAAAAGGAGGGGGGTGGAAAGAGCCGACCCTGAATCTCATTGCTTCTCTGGTCCCTCTCTGTAAGTCTTTAACACGAGCTCTCCGCCTCTCTTCTTCTTACAGTCTCTGATACGGATCGGAAAAAGAGAAAAGGCAGAATCAGTCACAGAGAATCCTTGATGAGACATCTCTTTCCACCTAGACGAGCAAGGCAGTGATCACATGAGCAGGCACACACAATACACAGACTGCCTACATCTAGGTCCAATTCATGGGGATATCCTCTTCCATTCCACCGTCTTGTTTTGCCTTCTATCATGAGAAGACTACAATCCCAAAATGCCTTGGGAGTCCCGAAAAATCCAATCGTCATACAGTCAATTATCAGAAGAAAGCGGATTCATTTTTATTAGCCAGACCCAGACCTTGTGTTCTCTTATTCGGCTTCATGCTGTCGCTCATTGGTTTTATTTTTTCCTGCCCGTCTTCCTATTTGTTTGTCACCTACATATTACCATATTACATTTTATGGAAATTGCCCCCTATCAAACTAATATTGTCAGAGGAAGTGATGAAGAATGGATTTTCACCTTTTTTTCTATAGGTTTTGGACTGATGAGATTTCCATGTGACTCAACAATTCGATTGTCACCATAGATAGTGTATGTACAGCCACAATATTGTCATACCTCCCAACTTTTGAAAAGAAGGAAGAGGGATGCTATGTGCGGCGTGCAAAGCAAATTTTTTTCGCACTAGGCCACGCCTCTAAGGCCACCCAAAACATAAGGACTGTGCCCCCTTCACAGAAAGTAAAAGAAAACAAAAAACTCCACATGCTCACCTCCTTCAGCAGCAGGATCCACATCGGCTGCTCTGGTCTGCGGAGGAGTAGAAGCAGACATACCTCCCCTGTACCAGGACCGTGGGACAGCCACTGAAATCCGGGACTGTCCCACCGGATCCGGGAAGGTTGGGAAATTTGAATTATCTTAATTTGAAAGATACTAGGGGAGGGAGAGCAGAGTGTTGGAGAAAGATGACCCCTTGTCAGTAGCGTAGCTATATGAGGTGCAGAAGTAGCAGTTGCTACCGGGCTCAGGAGCCTGAGGGGACCCAAAGACCCTTGTGCCACATAAGAAGACACCGGTATTATACAAAATGCATGCTGTTTAAGTTACACCTCTGGCTGAAGGAAAGGAGTTGGGGTAAAGAATTTGGCATGGGGATGCTGTTTTAATTTTTGCCTCAGGCAACACGAAGGCTATGTGCTTCCCTGCACCTGGCAACAAAGCACAGGGGGGCCCAAGCTGAACTGGCCCAAGCTTAAGCTAAACGATAAGCCTTTAGCTAGGCCCCTGCCTAGTGTAGAGAGCCGCTGATGCTGTTGCACTAAGGACAAAACTGCCTGTAGCACTAGGAGGGAGCCAGGCTGGGTGCTGCACACTGTACCCTTCCCTTGAATAATGCAGAGAAGACGATAGAGGTAATGTGGCAGTGCTGCCAGAGAGAGCTGACTCCAGAAGGATGCTGTATAGAGAGTTTATTGGTGACAAAGCAACACAGTTCAGGGTTGGATAGACTCCTTTGTCAGCCAAATTACACCTTGGCCAAGTTGACCAAAGGCATGCAAATCTGTTCTCATTAAAGGGGTTGTCCAAGTTCAGAGCTGAACCTGGACATATCCTCTTCTTCACCCAGCCAGCCCCTCTGAGGTGAGCATCGGAACAGTTCATGCTCCGCTGCTCTCCCTTGCCCTGGGCTTTTTATTTCATAAGATCCGGTGATTTCCATGGTTTCTGCTAGGTGGAGGCTTCCCGGTGACGTCACTGGCACTAATGGGTGGGCTTTAACCACTTCAGCCCCCCTAGCTTAAACACCCTTAATGACCAGGCCACTTTTTACAATTCCGCACTACACTACTTTATCCGTTTATTGCTCGGTCATGCAACTTACCACCCAAAGGAATTTTACCTCCTTTTCTTCTCACTAATAGAGCTTTCATTTGGTGGTATTTCATTGTTGCTGACATTTTTACTTTTTTTGCCATTAATACAAATTTAACGACATTTTTGCAAAAAAATGACATTTTTCACTTTCTGTTGTCAAATTTTTTAAAAAAAAACTACATTTCTATATAAATTTTTCTCTAAATTTATTGTTCTACATGTCTTTGATAAAAAAAAAAGTCCAATAAGTGTATATTTATTGGTTTGGTTAAAAGTTATAGCGTTTACAAACTATGGTGCAAAAAGTGAATTTCGGCATTTTGAAGCAGCTCTGACTTTCTGAGCACCTGTCATGTTTCTTCAGGTGCTAGAATGCCAGGATAGTATAAATACCCCCCAAATGACACCATTTTAGAAAGAAGACACCCCAAAGTATTCGCGGGCTTGGTGAGTTCATGTATCATTTCATTTTTTTTCACAAGTTAGCGGAAAATGACACTTTCTGAGGGAAAAAAAAAAAAAAAAAAAAGTTTCAATTTCTGCTAACTTCTGGCAAAAAAAATAAAAAAATCTCAGGCGGACTCACTATGCCCCTCAGTGAATACCTTGGGGTGTCTACTTTCCGAAATGGGGTCATTTGTGGGGTGTGTTTACTGTTCTGGCATTTTGGGCGGGGCTAAATTGTGAGCAGCCATGTAAAACCTAAAGGTACTCGTTGAATTTGGGCTCTTTGCACTCCAGGCTGCAAAAGTGTCACTTATGTGGTATCGCCGTACTCGGAGAAGTAGGGCAATGTGTTTTGGGGTGTATTTTTACATATACCCATGTTGGGTGAGAGAAATATCTCTGTAAATTGTCAACTTTGTATAAAAAACTTTAAAAGTTGTTGTTTACAGAGATATTTTTCACACAAAGTATGGGTATATATAAAAATACACCTCAAAACACATTGCCCTACTTCTCCTGAGTACGGCGATACCACATGTGTGCCACTTTTTTGCAGCCTGGGTGCGCAAATGGGCCCTAAAACCAATGAGTACCTTTAGGATTTCACAGGGCATTTTTATGCATTTGGATTCCAGACTTCTTCTCACGCTTTAGGGGCCCCCTAAAATGCCAGGACAGTATAAATACCCCACATGTGACCCCATTTTGGAAAGAAGACACCCCAAGGTATTCCGTGAGGGGTATGGTGAGTTCATGTAAAATTGTATTTTTTGTCAAAGTTAGTGGAGTATGAGACTTTGTAAAAAAACAAAATTAAAAAAAAAAAAACAATTTCCGCTAACTTGTGCCAAAAAATAAAAATTCTGTGGACTCGCCATGCCCCTCACGGAATACCTTGGGGTGTCTTCTTTCCAAAATGGGGACACATGTGGGGTATTTATACTCACCTGGCATTTTAGGGGCCCCTAAAGCGTGAGAATCCAAATGCATAAAAATGGCCTGTGAAATCCTAAAGGTACTCATTGGTTTTAGGGCCCCTTTGCGCACCCAGGCTGCAAAAAAGTGTCACTTATGTGGTATCGCCGTACTCAGGAGAAGTAGGGCAATGTGTTTTGGGGTGTATTTTTACATATACCCATGCTGCATGTGAGAAATATCGCTGTAAATGACAACTTTTTCTATTTTTTTTATTCAAAGTTGTCAATTTACAGAGATATTTCTCTCACCCAGCATGGGTATATGTAAAAATACACCCCAAAACACATTGCCCTACTTCTCCTGAGTACGGCGATACCACATGAGTGACACTTTTTTGCAGCCAGGATGCGCAAAGGGGCCCAAATTCCAATGAGTACCTTTTAGGAGGGCATTTTTACGCATTTTTCTTCTCACGCTTTAGGGCCCCTAAAATGCCAGGGCAGTAGAAATACCCCACATGTGACCCCATTTTGGAAAGAAGACACCCCAAGGTATTCCATGAGGGGCATGGCGAGTTCATAGAAGATTTTTTTTTTGGCACAAGTTAGTGGAAATTGATTTTTTTATTGTTTTTTTTCTCACAAAGTCTCCCTTTCCGCTAACTTTTGACAAAAAGTTAAATTTTTCATGGACTCATTATGCCCCTCAGAGAATACCTTGGGGTGTCTTCTTTCCAAAATGGGGTCACATGTGGGGTATTTATACTGCCCTGGCATTTTAGGGGCCCTAAAGCATGAGAGAAAAATGCGTAAAAATGCCCTCCTAAAAGGTACTCATTAGAATTTGGGCTCTTTGCGCATCTTGGCTGCAAAAGTGTTACCATGGTATCCCGCATCAGGAGAAGTAGGGCAATGTGTTTTGAGGTTTTACATATACCCATGCTGGGGAGAGAAATATCTCTGTAAATTGACAACTTTGAATAAAAAAATTTAAAAAGTTGTTGTTTACAGCGATATTTCTCACACACAGTATGGGTATATGTAAAAATACACCCTAAAACACATTGCCCTACTTCTCCTGAGTACGGCGATACCACATGAGTGACACTTTTGCAGCCAAGATGCACAAAGGGGCCCTAAAACCAATGAGTACCTTTAGGATTTCACAGGCCATTTTTACGCATTTGGATTCTCACGCTTTAGGGCCTTTAAATGCCAGGGCAGTATAAATACCCACATGTGACCCCATTGTGGAAAGAAGACACCCCAAGGTATTCTGTGAGGGGTATGGTGAGTTCACAGAAAAAAAAAAAAAATTGGCACAAGTTAGCGGAAATTGATTTTTTTTTTTTTTTTTTTTTACAGTCTCATATTCCACTAACTTGTGACAAAAAATAAAATTTTGCATGAACTCGCCATACCCCTCATGGAATACCTTGGGGTGTCTTCTTTCTAAAATGGGGTCACATGTGGGGTATTTATACTGTCCTGGCATTTGAGGGTCTCCGCAATCATTACACGTATGGCCAGCATTAGGAGTTTCTGCGATTCTCCGTATATTGAGCATACGGGTAATTAGATTTTTTTTTTTTCCGTTCAGCCTCCGCGCTGAAAAAAAAAAAATGAACGGCGGTGCGGTGGGCTGGGCGCTAGCTACCTAACAAGTAGCTAACTAACTGGCGGTGATAGGGGACCCTTATGCCCTATTCACACGTCTGAAATTCTGTTTGCCGAACGGAATTGTGGACCCATTCATTTCTATGGGGACAGACTTTGTCCCGCTCGGATCCGGAATTACGGATCCGCGCTTCCGGGTCTGCACTTGCGTTCCGCAAAAATATAGAACATGTCCTATTCTTGTCCGCAATTGCGGACAAGAAAAAGCATTTTCTATATAGTTCTGGCAATGTGCGGATCTGCAAAATGCGGAAAGCACATTGACGGTGTCCGTGTTTTGAGGATCTGCGGATCCGATCCGCAGATCTGTGAATCCACGGATCTGTGAATCCACGGATCCGCAAAACACATATGGACGTCTGAATGGAGCCTTACAAGGGGTGTGATCAATGACAGGGGGGTGATCAGGGGGTCTAGATGGGGTGATCAAGGGGTTAATAGGTGGGGGGGGGGGTTAGTGTAGTGTTTGGTGCAACTTTACATAGTTACCTGGTCCTCTGGTGGTCGATCCCAGCAAATGGGACCACCAGAGGACGAGGTAGCAGGTATATCAGACGCTGTTCACAAAACAGCGTCTGATATACTTGTTTGATGCGATTTATATCGCATCTACAGCCTGACAGCGATGGATCATCGCTGGCAGGCTGTAGTTAAACTTCTGAGACGCGAGTTACTGTGAACGTGCGCGCGCGTTCACAGGAAATCTCGCGTCTCGCGAGATGACGCACATATGCGTCGCCCCAGAACAGCCCGACCGCCGCGTGAACGCAGTTGTGCGTTAGGCGGTCGGGAAGTGGTTTAAAGGTGGCCTGTAAAACGGCCAGGGCAGCGCTAAAACCCGCCCATTAATGCCCGTGACGTCACTGGGAACACTGTTAGGCAGAAGCCTCTGCCTAGCAGTGTAAGTTTGTAAACAAAGAAGCCCTTGCCCTGCATGATACAGCGCAGGGCATAGGAGAGCATTCATTCTCCGATGCTCATCTCAGAGGAGCTGCCTGGGTAAAGAAGGGGATATGTCTGGGTTCAGCTCTGAACCTGGACAACCCATTTAACACTGCAATTCTCAGACTGAGGTGTGCAAATATTAGATTGGATGGTCAAATTTTTTTCAAAGTATGGTGGGTGCCAAAGCCCCATACCTGTTCCAAAATCGGCAAAGCCCAAAACTATAGACCTCTGCTATCACACACTGTCCCTAAACAGTCTAGGAATATATGTCCTCTTTCTCTCAGAAGTTTGCCAATTGTCCTCAGCATGTAGGGATGAAGAATCTCTTGTAGTAGGCTTCACACTGCACAGACCCATGCAGCGCCTCATACTTCAGCTGCCTAGGCCAGACTCACAGGCTGATTCAATCAGACTATAAATCTCCTCCCTCAGAGGAGGCAGGTCCAGCCTTTCTCCTGCTGTATAGGGCAGAATAACTAAGCTGTTTTCAAATTTCAGCTCATGGAATCACATTAAAAACGTGTAAAGTACATTAACCCTTTGTGATAACTATTAACCCTTTTAGCAGTGATCTGCTAGGTCACTGCACAATTATCATCTGCAGATATAGACCGGAATAGGCAGTGCACTGGAATTGAACATTGGGCACTCAGAGTTGTGCATGACCCCATAGCACTGAATGGGTCAGTGTGCTATCTGTGAAATAATTGGATCGCACACTGAAGAAAAATACAATCATGAGGCCTAGCTTACTACAGACTCTATGGATTAGATTTTTTTTTTGTCTGTGTGTGCTGTTTGAAAGGTTTGCTACAATCTACACCTGTCCCAGATTAAGTAGGACAGTCCTGGATTTCAGTAGTTGTCCCACAGTCCCAGGAGGGCTGTGGCATGTCTCCATTTCAGCGGTATGTGCATCCAGGGTACACAGATGGTTAAGCACAATGGTGAAGCAGGGAGCCATCAGCTCTCTGTTCCAACATTCTCCAGCTGGTGGTCTCCTCAGCATCAGGTGTGATGCAATGCCATCCTCGCGCCTTCTAAGCAGGAAAGCATGCAGGCTGGGGATAGTGCCTTACTCTCTGGTTACTTGCTGCTAGGGAGGGCATGGTGGGCTCTGTTCATCGTGGGAGCAGGGCTAGGTGATTGTTACTTTTTCTATTTTAATAACAATACAATGGTAGCATTACTCCAAGTGGTATTAAAGGGCATAACTTCTGGGAACAAGTGATCATTCTACTGTAAGGGGGCATAACTACTGTGTGAAGGCACTAAGGGGGCATTCTACTGTGTGGGGGCACGGATAGGGTATAACTACTGTGTTTGGGCACTAAGGGGAGATAACTACTGTGTGGGGAATCTAAGGGGGCATTGTACTTTTGGGGGGCACCAGGAGGGCATAAGAAATCTGTGGGGGCACAAAGAAGACTGGGGGATGGGGTGTGTATAGATAGGCATTGGGTAGAGTTAAAAACGTGGCTTAGTTTAAGAATAAAATGCTACAGTATGTTACACATCTGCTGCTGTCCCTCCTTGGATTTTTCAAAAGTTAGGATTTATGCATATTCGCTGCCTAAATTTTAAAGGGAATTTTCTTGACATGCTGTTTGCTTAAGGGCACTTTACTAGGGCCGAGAATTGAAAAGATCTTTGCTAGGAGCGGTCATAGTGATGCTTGTTAGCAATGATCTGGCGGTGTAAATGTTAGTGCAGCACAAAAATCCTTGTTTCCCAGTGGCAGATTGTGCTGTGTAATTATATTCTGCTGCCGGGAAACGAGTCAGTATGTGGAAGAGCGATGGCATTAGCGATCGCTCCTCCCCATACCCTGGAGGAGATCGACGCATGTAAATGCATTGGTCTCCTCTGTTTGCGATCAGCAGGTTGTTGAGAAGGAACGCATCCCCCCCGACAATCTGCTTTTACGTCGTCTTGTCACCAGGGAATTTTTGTCACCAGGTATAATCTATTCCCACCACATTGCAGCACTTGTAAGTACCTTTAGGATGGTGTCATATATAGGTTTTTGATGCAGTTTTTTTAAATCAAAGCCACACGTGGAGTTCAGCAGGATGCAGAAGTAGAGGTCCTTCCCTTTTTTATAATTCTCATTTTATTCCTAACTACCTCTGGCTTTCTCAAAAAAAAAAATCCTTAAATGTGCCACAAAAAGCTGCATGTGACACCACCCTTACAAACATCTAGTTATTGATCCCCAGAAACCTGAGGGGAAAACACGCTAATTAGCGCTAAAATGTCTGGCTGAACCAACCATAAATCAGCCCGTGTATCAGTGATTCACATGGATGGTGCCCCCCTACATCATTCAAATGGCTTCTCCAAATGTAGTCAGATGTGGACACGCACTTGCACAGAATGGACATTAACCTCTTGCCTGCAGCAGGGAATTAACAATGTTTGTTCTGTAATTCCAGTGCATGAATTTACTAGCTCTACAGTGTGGTGGGAATAGTTTATAGGGTTAAAACCTGGTGACATGTTCACTTTTAACAGTGGTCTCAACACTTATAAATAGCCCATACACAATGTCGTACACTCCCAGTGAGTACCGTGTACATTTCTGCCTGCTCTTGTGGAGATCTAAATGAGTCACTCAAGTTTATTGCAAGTGATGATGCATCCAGTCCAGGGTTGGAAAGACGGATTTTTTTTTTTATTTAACTGCTTGTGGGTCACCCAGTCTTTAAACCTCAGGCTGGTCTGCATATGATTTTGACCTCACATCTGGCAATTTATGGAAGCAAAGAAAATGTGCAGCTGCAGAAGGTGAGAGTTCTGTGACTGCATAATCTCTGGGTCTTATCGGATACAGATGAACTCAGTAGTGTCATTCTCCTGTCAAATGAATCGCATAAGGCCTCATGCACACGGCCGTTGGTTGGCCGTGCCCGTATTGCAGCCCACAAACAGCAGGTCCGCAATATGAGGGCACAGGCCGTGTGCTCACCGCATCATGCATGCGGACCCATTCACTTGAATTGAAATTTTTTTGCAGGGCGGACAGATCATGGACCCATTAAAGTTGAATGGGTTTGGATCCGCTGCGGCAGCCGCACAGATAGTCCCCATTCATTGGGGATGCCCAATGCACGGAACAGCCGAGCAACAGCCGTGTGCATGAAGCCTAAGACTGTTAAATGCTGAAGCAAAGTACAGGTGCAGTGGCTGGGTTTTTGGTTTGCCCCATTGGTACACTGGGTCCCCTGGACATTGTTGGGGTGTCACCACATGTTGCTGCTCTCTGGAGAGAATGGAAAAGCATTGTGCACCCCAATGGGAAATAAACTACTCACAAAAAGTTAGGGATATTTAGCCTTCAGGTGAAATTTATGGAAAACATAAAAAGTTCACACTACAGTGAAATTATATATTGAAAGTAGGGCATTTACGTAGAAACATGCAATGGTAATTGCCACATCTCAAACAATTTATTGCAACTAAAGCCAACAACAGCGGTGGGTATACCCCCACAAAAATGTCAAAGTCTCAATAACTTGTGTCTCTCTTGAGCATCAGTTATAGCTTGACAATGACGTCTCATGCTGTTTACAAGTCAACGTATTGTCTGTTGAGGCATGGCATCTCACTCTTCTTAAGGGCGGCCCTCAGGTCATTGAGGTTCTGGGTACAGAGTTACGAGTCTCTGCACAGCGACTCAGATAATCCCATAGGTTTCAATGGTATTGAGGTCTGGAGAAAGTGCAGGCCACTCCATTTGAGGTCCCCCAGTCTCCAGCAGCCGTTCCCTAATGATCCGGCCTCGATGAGCTGTTGCATTGTTGTCGCCCATGAAGATGAAATTAGGCCTGTGTTGTTCATGCAGAGGCACAATGACTGGATTAATTATGTTATTCAAGTAGTATGGGCTTGTCACTGTACCATTCACAAAGTGTAGGGAAATTCTGTATTGACTAGACCCACCTGCCTACTGTAACACCACCACCACTAAAGGCTCTTCTGGTCACAACAGTGGCTGATGCATAGCGCTCTCCTTGATGTCTCTAACATCATTGGCGGCCATGATTTCTGCTCAGCATGAATCGACTCCTCAATGAACAGCACTGGTCCCTCGTTCCCTGGCCCATGCAATACGATGACACCTGTGGTGTGGTCAGGTACTCTTGCAGATCGACTGGCACGCAGACCACCGGATGTAAACTATTTTGAATGGTCTGACGTGACACTTTGGTGCCTCTCACCTCTCTTAAAGGGAACCTGTCACCAGGAAATTCACTGATAAACCAGGCATGCTGCCTTGTAGGGCTCACTCTGCTGAATACAATGATACCTTTCACTTGGTGATTTGTTGCTTTATTGTGGAGAAATAGTACCTTTAATCCATATGCTAATGAGCTGATAGGAGTCCAGTATTTTTTCTAGTCAGAGCTGTAGCCACTCCCCTATTCACTTCTTCAGATGTAAAAGGGGTGTGGTTTATCATTCATTCATTTTAATAATTCGCGGGAAAATAACAGGGAATGCTAAGGTATTATATTACTAAGGTAAAAAAAAGGGGGAGGAATATACTATTGAAGTTAGTAATTATAATAAGAGCTAGTTTGTTCATGGGGTGATAAACACATGTTTGATAAACAATTATTAAAATGAAGGATGTAATAAACCACGCCCCTTTTACATCTGAAGAAGTGAATAGGGGAGGGGCTACAGCTCTGAATAGAAAAAATGCTGGACTCATATCAACTACTGGACTCAAATCAGCTCATTAGCATATGGATTAAAAGTACTTTTTCTCCACAATAAAGCAACAGATCACCAAATGAAAGGTATCATTATATTCAGCAGAGTGAGCCCTACAAGGCAGCATGCCTAGTTTATCAGTGAATTTCCTTTAAATGTACCTGAAGTTGTGTGGCATTCATCATCCGTTCTGCAGGGCATTGGTCACAATGAAGGGGTCATCAGTGTGGGATGTGGCCAAAGGACGTCCACTTCTATGTATTTCTAGGACTCTTCAGTCTCTTTGTATCTCTGTTGCAACCTGCTGATGACACGCTGTGACACTCTAAGCTCAGTGGCCGCTTCCATCTGAGAACATCCTGCTTGAAGCCTTGTAATGACGAGGTACTGTTCATCAATTGTTAGGTGTCGTCTTGGTCTCAAGATGTCAGAAATGGAACAGCATGATAACCGCTTCTATAGGCCCCCCCCCCCCTCCTTCTTTCCCCTCGGACCTTCCCGTCCAAATACCTTGTTCTGTCCGTATTGCTGTCAAGTTTTTCTTCCTTCAAATATTATATGTCCAGTCAAAATAACACAGTGCTAGAACGATATCTTTTGTAAAATCTAGCCGCCTAGAGCTCTTAGCACCCTGTACATGTTGATACTTATATTTACAATGTATCTGTAATTCTCTTTCTTTAACGATAACCATCTTTTTTCTGCTGGCATAACTGTTCGCTGTATGTCTTTGAAACTATCAAAAACAAATTTTAAAACAGAAAAAAATTGAAACTGCATGATGAGGATGACTGTTTAAATACCAATTCTAATTGAACCAGGAAATGTATTGGGCGATCCATGGATTTATGGAATTTTGGAATTTTGCTGTTAAGCTGTTAAGTTTTGCAAAAAGTTCTAAAACATTAAACAGTTGGGCATTGGTGCATTCAACAGTTTAGAGAAGGTCACATTAAGTTAACCTGTAAAGGTTAGTGTATTTTAGGTTCATCCTGAAATTTCACACACAACCCAAGTCTCTCTCTCTCTCTCACTCTCACTCTCACTCTCACTCTCCTTATATACAGTATCTAACTGAACTAGAACCTTCTAGTGGGAGGGGTGGAGTGAAGAAGCACAGCCTAAACAGAAACAATGTTGCAATTTCAGTCTGTCATAGACTTGTATAGAGTTTCATTACAAATTTATGGGAATGACTAAGCAGTGTTTCCCAGACATAAACACATCTTCAGACGTAAACAACAGAGCTAAACCAGACAGTCAAAAGGTCAGTGTGTCTGTTTTTCCCCCAAAAAACTTTGCATGGTCCCTTACAGTAACTGTGGAAGATTTCTAACTTGGTGCATAGATAGAAAGTCCCAAAGTGTCTCCGTATTAGCTGGCTGTGCATTAACCCTTTTCACAGTGCAGTGCAATAACACTGTGAATAAACAGGATATATTATAATAAACATATACAATGCAGTTCAACAATATAAAACTTTATAAGTATAAACATCGTCATAAATCACAGTGCAAGTTAACCCTTCAAAGTGCAAGTGAGTTGATGGCTTTGCGTAGTAGCAATAAGGGAAAATGTCCACGAATGTCCATATTCCAAAGCACCCTTGCTCCAGGGCACTACACATGTCCATTCAAATATAACTTATAAATCTGCACGAAGCAGCATAATTGTGTTTCACCGTAGCAATGAAGCAGACAATAATAAAGCTGAATTAGGGGAACAAATAGGATATGTTTACACATTCCATTTAATGCAGTCTTTATGTAGTTTTTAAAGTCAAACTAAAAATGGATTAAAAAAGAGAAGCATAATCTTCCCTATATACACTCCCCTTTCTTTTTGAGCTACTCATGAAATTGTCTTCAAAAACGGTATCAAAACTGCATGTGTTAAAGTACCCACGTAGATGTACAGGATGCTGAATAAGAAATATCTGTCCTTAGTAGTGCCATATGGAGACCAGATGATTTTTGCCCTGTACTTGCGGATAGGTGAGAGGCAGCAAGCAAAATGCTGCATGCTATTGGTGAATGTAAGAACAAATAGGAAGCTTTGTTTTGGATGGCCGTGAGAGTCCTTAGACTATTTCCAAATTTGTTTGGTACTCCCCAAATAGGGTTGTCTCATGGTATACTGAAAGCAAGATATCTGTATATGGCTCTGGCACTCCTATGTGAGAAATTGTAGCTCTCTAAGTGATCTTCCAGGTTCACTATACTGTATAGAGATTTGCAGTGTCTATTTTTATTTTTTTCCTACAGGTCTTTAATTGCCCCCACATTTTCATTAATGGAGGAGATATGTTCAATTGCTCCTATCTAGGGGCCCAATTTGTGAAGAGTTTGTACAGTATGTCATTTTAGTGCAGGCTTAATCTCATTCACACTTAAGACTGTGGATAGTGGCCAAAATATTGTGCCCTCATGTAGGGTAAAGGCTTAAGCGGACTTCAAGGGCTGTGGACTATGTGCTCTGGTTCTGAGGACAAGGTTGGTTCTTCAGACATTAATTTGTCACCTACAAACAACATATCTATGCCTAGAATCTGTCTAAAGTGGAACAAACTGGCTCAAGTAAGGGTACTACATTTTTCCAACTTGCTCAGAAAGGGGTGAGGATTTACAGGAAAACTGGAAACTTAA
Organism: Bufotes viridis; assembly: GCA_033119425.1. Taxonomy (NCBI): domain Eukaryota; kingdom Metazoa; phylum Chordata; class Amphibia; order Anura; family Bufonidae; genus Bufotes; species Bufotes viridis. Next base: position 34,367,644 of record CM065599.1, on the reverse strand, counting down.
GAAATGACATTTTGTACCAAAATTTCTCAAAGTAAGACAACCAATAGATCACATAGAGTTATACAAACTCATTTATCCCTGCACCGCATTCATCATCCACCTTGAGCCCCGGTGATAAATCTGGTGCAGGTCTACACAGCCGATCTAAGTTTTCTCCATCTGCAGGATTAGTAAATCTAATCTTGTGTGTTACCATTATAATCCAAACAAAACTATATATGAACTGCCAGTAATTGGCACAGCATCTTGAAATCTGCGTTTTTTTTTTTCCACGACTTCGCCTTTATTTGAACGTGTTCCCTTGATAAACGTACATCGACGAGCAAAAGGGTAACAATGTTTTGAACTTTTGACTTTCAGGCTCCATATCTCACCATCCACTACAGCTTTGAACTTGAGACTAACATCATTTTATATACAATCATCTTGGCTATCTTATACATAAATTGGACTTGCAACTATTCAGTATATGATTAGTTATGCAGATTTTTGTCATGTAACTGCATTGTTACTGTTTTGCTCCCAAAAGTCTAAATTTTAATTTTAATTATTTTGTTAGTATTTTGTAAATCCACCATTTTGGCTTTCAACACTGCTTGAATCCTTCTGAGCATGCTCTCGTTCAGATTCCAGCATGTCTCTAGCGCAATCTGTTCCCAGGTCTCTTCCTCTTCTACACGTTCCCAATGTTGGTGCATACTGGTCAACTCACTTGGGTACGAATAAAGCTTTTTCTTCAACTCTACCCACAAGTGTTCAATTGGGTTGAGGTCTGGGGACTGTGGTAGCCAATCCAGCAGCCAGTCTGGCTGCCTCTCAGCATGTTTGCCGTGCTGCGGCTGGATCTCTGGCTGATCCCCCATTGTAGTGAATGGGGCTGGGGTGGACTTCTGGAAGCACACGTGTGCAAGTTGTAGTATGGAAAAGATTACAGCGAGTGTGAAAGTAGCCATAGCTGAGGGTCCCAGCCACAGACACTTAGTAGGGACCCCAATGGTAAGCTGATCAAAAAGTGGACAAACCCTTCACAGTGTTTTAGTCCTGGTGCCATAGACTAGAGCAGACGAGGATACCCGCTGACTTCACACTGCTCTGCCTACTAGTGTCAGACTGAGGTACCTAGGGCCCACCAGTTTGGAGGCCCACCATACGGATACTTTCAAATATAATAAATAATCTAAAAAGTTTTTTATATGAACATAGGCTGGTGGAGGTGCTGTACGTTGACTATACAGGTGAAACTCAAAAAATTAGAATATCGTGCAAAAGTCCATTTATTTCAGTAATGCAACTTAAAATTAGAATTCTAATCATCCAAATTATGACAAAGACTTGAAATATCTCACTTTGCATGTAATGAGTCTATCTCATATATTAGTTTCAGCTTTTATGGGTACTTTCACATTTGCGGCAGGGGAGTCTGTCAGGCTGTTCCGGCGGGTGAACAGCCTGTCGGATGCGTCCTGCCGCTAGTTCACGTGTGCCCCCGGACTGGCGCTCTAGCCCCATTGACTTTAATACCCCTGTGGGCCAGTCCGAGCCTGCTGCCTACCCCCTCCATTCACCAGACTGAACTAATAATAGCATCCTAGTTGAGACAATCGTTTCCCTATATATGATATACAAGAAATGGCCAACTAATGGTGACTTGTTATCTCATTAGTGGCTAATAGTTGCTAGAGTGATTTGTGAAGAAGTACAATATGGGACTGATTATCCTTATCTAGTCTGCATTTTCTGAAATGTGACCCTCTGCTCAGAGAGGCATACAAAGTGCTTTATTGGAAAATACATAACTAGAGCAGAAAATCATCAAAAAAAAAAATCTGAGCTCAATTATAGCTATAAAAGCCTGTCCACATGCTATTAAGATAAGAAAATATGAAGCAGTAGGCAAAGGAAAAAGGCTGGATGTGTGGGCTGAAGATAGTTCTAACAAAGTAGTAAATGGATTGTTGTGTTCCCCAGAGGTAGGTGGCAGAACTCCCTTAATGCCTGATAGAGAAACAGAACAGCTTTGAAACACATTATTAAGCTGGCTATACACCTGAGATAATGATCGGCCAAATGCTGCTTTGCTGGCAGCTATAGCAGTCCAACATCAGTAACTTGATAAATCACTGTTTTTGGTATCGGTGATATTTCTACAAATCATTTACTTGTAAGTGTAGTAGAGTAATAGAAAAAGAAACAAGCCCAACAATTAGGACATGCATGCTGCTCATTCCGAGTAATCGAATCATTAATTGAAAGGGGTGTGCTCAAAATAATAATGAGGAGTTAAATTGGTGAAGTCGTTCACCTTACTTGATTAAATTATTGGTTACTTCTCTGGATCCTCTTGACCTAATCCTTTTTTCACCTTTTCCCCTGTTTGCCCCTGCCCCCCTTTCCCCCGTAATAAGAACACAAAAAGCGGGTCGGATTAAATCGGCCACAGCAGCCGTTTTATTTAAATATATAACATAAATAATAATACATTAACAATATATTAACCCAGACGAGGGAGGTCCTAGAAGCCCCAAAATATTATTGGCCCCCAAACAACCTGGCAAATCCATCTTGCCTCCAGCTTTAGAACACCAGCTCGGAGACACCAACTGATGGACTCCTTTCTGAGCCTACCAAGTGCCCAACCATGGGAGTCCAGCCTAACCATTAAGGCCCTCCCATTCTCCAGTACCAACCAATACCACCAGCTTCAAGGACCTCCCACAGCCTACAACGCGCAACTTGACCTTGACACCCTCCAGCTTGCACGTTCCTCCACAAACCTAGCGCCTGCTTAATCCCGCCTTGCAGACCTAGTGACCACAGGTCAATGCCTCTCGCATTAAGGTAAACCCCGTCCAACCTCCAAAATTCACCAACACCCGACTTAAATTCCAGATGCCTGACCACCACTGCTACATTCCTAGCCACAAACTTTCCTACCGCCCTGTTAACCTTGATGTGGGCCTTATTGACACGCCCCACTGACCTCGCCTCCCATCACTTACGATGGGTTACAATGTCAGACCATGCCGTTATCAAAGTTGGGAACAACGACTACAGTCTCAGCAGGTCAAACGTAATGTCCCTAATTAGTTCTCTACCTGGCTTGATCCCCAAATCATTCCACTTGACATGCAAAACTAAAATGTCCAGAGCCCTATCTAAACAAACTAAAATGATGTACTTCCTGTAAAACACTTCCCCACAACATACCTCGAGACCCCAGCCACCGTACGACTGCGACCTCCCTCTCAAAACCTAGTTGACCATTTGGCCGCACATCCGCCCGCAGCGCACCCCAAAAAACTAATGAGAACCCAAGAATCCACACTAATGCCGCGGAACACCCTAGAACACAAAACAAAATAAACATGTAACCACTCAATCCACCTTTATACCAAACTATTTAACCTCACATATGCTCTGAACCTGATAGACTCCCATCTGCCAATCCTTTTGATAACATCCTTGTCCAGCCTCGGTCCTGAATGAATAACTGGTAAAATTTGCGGGATCAACACTCAAGTCTATCAAGCACTTCTTAAAAACCGCCCAAAACTGAAAACGCGACAAAAAGTACCCATCTTCATGCCTAAGAAGAGGCCCTCTACTGCAAACTGTAATCCTGCAAACACTTCACTGGGCACAAAAAACACCCCCGAACTGCAAAAAAACAAAATAACCCTGTGCCCTCTTCCCTATCCGTTTTAGACATCGAAATCCTAATTACGACCCTGTTCTGATACAGATCTACATCTTCTGCATAAAGCCCTCCCCCACACCTAACACGTTTGCATACCAATTCCCCCAAACGGAAAGCCCCCAAAAGGCCAATGAAAAAGCCAAGTTAAATAAGTGGACCTCACCCGGTGAACTACACACGAATTCTGTGTCTTCTCCCCCCCACCCCCCCAATTTTCAACAATAAAGTACACGACACCGGCCTCCTCCTGTCCTCTGTCCCCTACCCCGTCTCCAACCTTTCAAAGCCCGTTTCACTAAGAAATCCTTTGCGATGTCTGGGAGACACCTTGCCTTGAAGCCAAAGGCCAAACCCGCAACACATGGTAACATAGTAACATAGTATATAAGACCGAAAAAAGACATTTGTCCATCCAGTTCGGCCTGTTTCCTACAAGTTGATCCAGAGGAAGGCAAAAAAAAACCTGTGAGGCAGAAGCCAATTTTCCCCAATTTAGGGGAAAAAAAATTCCTTCCCGACTCCAATCAGAATAACTCCCTGGATCAACGACCCCTCTCTAGTAGCTGTAGCCTGTAATATTATTACACTCCAGAAATACATCCAGGCCCCTCTTGAATTCCTTTATTGTACTCACCATCACCACCTCCTCAGGCAGAGAGTTCCATAGTTTCACTGCTCTTACAGTGAAGAATCCTTTTCCTATGTTTGCGTACAAACCTTCTTTCCTCCAGACGCAGAGGATGTCCCCTCGTCACAGTCCTGGGGATAAATAGATGATGGGACAGATCTCTGTACTGACCTCACATATATTTATACATAGTTATTAGATCTCCCCTCAGTCGTCTTTTTTCTAAAGTGAATAACCCTAATTTTGATAACCTTTCAGGGTACTGTAGTTGCCTCATTCCAGTTATTAATTTAGTTGCCCTCCTCTGAACCCTCTCCAGCTCTGTTATGTCTGTCTTGTTCACAGGAGCCTGTGAACTGTACACAGTACTCCATGTGTGGTCTGACTAGTGATTTGTGAAGTGGACTATGTTCTCATCACGGGCGTCTATGCCCCTTTTGATGCAGCCCGTTATCTTATTGGCCTTGGCAGTAGCTGCCTGACACTGGTTTTTGCAGCTTAATTTGCTGTTTATTAAAATTCCTAAATCCTTTTCCATGTCAATGTTACCGAGTGTTTTACCATTTAATATGTACGGGCAGGGGCGTACATAGAAATCACTGGGCCCCATAGCAAGAATCTGAAATGGGCCCCCTTAACCCCACCCACTACCCACCCCTGGTGCCTCCCACCTCTCCCTTAACCCCGCCCTCCCACCGCCTGTCCTGGCTCCTCCCATGCCACACCCCCATGAAATAAATTTACACATGACCTACTGAAACTGTTAAGTATAAACATTTTTATTTTACTTCTCCCCCATGGGCATTTTGAGGGGCATTAGGGGTTGATGGTAGAGCTCAGAGAACTCCGAGGAGGGGGGGGCTAATAGAGGACAGTGTGCTTTCCTCCTACTCCTCCTCACCTGGGCATTTTTGTAGGGGCTTTAGGGGTTGGGGCTCACAGAGGACTCCTACTGCTTCCCCCAGGCATTTTGGGGTGGGGGTATGTGGGGTTAATGCCTTGCTGGGCATTTTAGGGGGCATTGGGGGGCTCATAGAGGACAGGAAAGGGGGGGTCATATTGGACCTGGGGGGAAGGCAGGGGAGTCTCATACTGAATGAGTACAGCCTGGCAAAGTGGCACACTTTCCTGACTGTGGACTCACACCTGCCCCCTTCCCCCCCCCTTGGGTTTGGGTGGCATTTTGAGGACAACAGGACTGGAGTGAGAAGGCTGTCCTGTCCCCCCCCTCCTCCCCACCCCTCCTCTCTCTTGCTGCCTGCCCCTGCAGGCAGCCTGGGCAACTTCCACATGATCATCGCTGTCAGACTCAGAGAGTGACTCACAGTGTCAGTCTGACAGTGACTGACACTTACATACCACTCTCTGCTCTCTCACTGAGCCAGGGCCAGGCACGGCACGGCAACCTGTTCAGGGTGCCGCCAGCTGCTCGGCTTCCCAGCGCGCATCGGTCCTCCTCCTGCCGGCTTCGTCCAGGACTAGTGCTGGCTGCGGGGCGGGCGGCTGTTCTGGGACTGGGTCCGCGGTGTCCACTGTCTCTGACTAGTGAGATGCAGACAGTGGCGACGTGATTCTCCCGCCTCCGTCACGCACACTGGCCAATCAGCAGCTGCCTCAACACTTTGCCTTGTGCTGATTGGCCAGCGAGCGCGTTAGTTGCAACTTGCAGGCTGAATAACACAGGTCAAGATCAGGTCAGAGACAGTCAGCAGGGCTCAGGTCAGCGAGAGAACTTGGAGGTGCCGGGGGGGGGGGATAGTGGCGATGCGCATCCTGGCTGCATGTCAGGTCGATGTTAATTTATTTTTGACAGAAAACTCTGAGTGGGCGGGGCCAAATAGTGTGGGCGGGGCCTTCCGAGCGCTTCGGGCCCCCCTGTGCGGGCCCCATAGCAGTGGCGTACCCTGCCTATATTGGCGGTACGCCACTGTATACGGGTGACTTGCATTATTCCTTCCCATGTGCATAACTTTACATTTGTCAGTGTTAAACCTCATCTGCCATTTCCCTGCCCAAGCCCCCAATCTATCCAGATCCCTCTGTAGCAGAAAACTGTCCTCTTCAGTGTTAATTACTTTACACAGTTTAGTGTCATCTGCAAAAAGATATTTTGCTGTGCAGGCCTTCTACAAGATCATTAATAAATATATTGAAGAGAATAGGGCCCAGTACTGACCCCTGAGGTATCCCACTAGTGACAGTGACCCAATCTGAGTGTGTACTGTTAATAACACCCTCTGTTTTCTGTCACTCAGCCAGTTACTTACCCACATACAGACATTTTCTCCCAGTCCGAGCATCCTTATTTTATATACTAACCTTTCATGAGGTACAGTGTCAAATGCTTTGGAGAAGTCCAGATATATGACGTCCATTGATTGGCCCCTAAGTCTAGAACTTACCTCCTCATAGAAGCTGATTAAATTCGTTTGGCATGACCGATCCCTCATGAAGCCATGCCGATATGGCGTTATTTGCTTATTTTCATTGAGATACTCCAAAATAGCATCTCTTAGAAACCCTTCAAAGAGTTTACCAACAATAGATGTTAAACTTACCGGCCTATAATTTTCAGGCTCTGTTTTTGGACCCTTTTTGAATATTGGCACCACATTTGCTATGCGCCAATCCTGTGGAACGTTCCCTGTCAGTATAGAGTCCGTAAATATCAGAAATAAAGGTCTGGCTATGACATCACTTAATTCCCTTAGGATACGGGGATGTATGCCATCCGTTCCGGGCGATTTGTCTATTTTAATCTTTTTAAGTCGCTGTTGTACTTCTTCCTGGGTCAGACAGGACACTTTTGATGGGGAATTTGCTTTTACATTCTGCATTTCATCTGCATTTTCCTCAGTGAATATAGTGGAGAAAAAAATATTTAATAGTTTTGCTTTATCCTCGTCGCTCTCTGCAACACCCCCCTTATTGCTATGTAGAGGGCCGACTCCTTCAGATTTATATTTTTTACTATTTATATAATTGAAGAACATTTTAGGGTTAGTTTTACTCTCTTTGGCAATTGATCTCTCGGTCTCTAGTTTGGCAAATTTTATTCGTTTTTTACATATTCTATTTTTTTCCTTATAGTTTATCAGTGCTTCCTGGCTCGCCTCCTGTTTTAGTGATTTATATGCTTTCTTTTTGTCATTTATTGCTTTCTTCACAGTTCCATTTATTCACATTGGTTTTTTATTGTTCCTTAGCCTTTTATTCCTATAAGGTATGTACCTCTCACAATTAGATGTTACAATGCTTTTAAAAATCTCCCATTTTATGGTTGTAGTTTTATTTTTGAGGACTTTTTCCCAGTTAGTTAGGCCTATGGCCTTGCTTAGTTGGCTAAATTTAGCTTTTTTGAAGCTTGGTATTTTTGTTCCTCCCTTTAGAAACTCTCTCGTTTATGGTCTTATCTCTACTTTATGGTTAATATTTCCCAGGTGTCCCCCCAACCTGCACATCTGTTGTTCTGTCAGGTCTACTGGTTATGACTAAGTCCAGTATGGCCGTCCCTCTAGTGGGGTCCTGAACCAGTTGGGAAAGGTAATTGTCTTTGGCTATTGCCAAGAACCTGTTTCCTTTTTGGGATGTACAGCTTTCAGTTTCCCAGTCTCTATCTGGGTAGTTGAAGTCCCCCATAATAACGACTTTATTATGATTTGCCCCCTCGTCTATCTCGTTTAGTAATAGATTTTCTGTGGACTCTGGTATATTAGGTGGTTTATAATACACTCCTATTAGTAATTTTATTTTTTTGTTTTTGCTCCATGTATTTCTACCCACAGTGACTCCACATGTTCATGTCCCTCAGAGATGTATTCTCGAATTACGGGATTTAGACAGGATTCAAGTATTGAACACAAGTATTTAACTGTGCTACTGACCAACCCTCTTCTCTAATGTGACCCAGAAATAACAAAACGGGACTTCTTCTTCATCCATCCTCACTCCAATATTCGCACACCAACGCTCCCAAAGACTCCAGGCTTTTTCATAAGCCGCCATTGTACCTGCACTCAATGATGCCCTCTACTGTACCTCCAAGAGCTCCCATAAGGACTCCAGGCACTCCAACCCTTCGGACTCTGCTTCCGGGCCAGCTGACGAAATTGCTCCCACTGCGAATGAGAGAGGCCATCCGTGATGCAATTAGACACACCAGGCACATGAACAGCCACCACCGACGCATTAAGCGATAAACAAAGCAATACCAGATGCTGCAACAAACGAACCATTGGAGGTGACAAAGCGGTCAAACCAATGATCGCCTGCACCACCTCCCAGATCATCACAGTGAAAACAGATCTTCCTTTGCCCCTCAAAACCACAGCAAGAACAAACGGTTCTAGGAGAGCTAAATTCCGCACCCAACCCTGTAAACGCCACCAATCCGGCCAACGACCCGCACACCATTGCCCATGATAATAGACCCCAAACCCCACTCCCTCAGCTGCATCTGAAAATAAATCAAAACTGTTTACCACCTCCCCCAAAGCCAACGCTCTACCATTAAAATTGTCTAGAAACCCCGCCCAAACCCTCAGATCTCCCTTCAATTCCCGACCCATCCTAATAAAATGATAGGGGGCCGAAACCCCCACCGTAGCTGCCGCCAATCGCCTACAAAATATCCGCCCCAGTGGCATAATACGGCACGCCAAGTTCAACTTCCCTAAAAAAGACTGCAGCTCTCGCAAGCGAATTTCTGGCGACCTCCATTGCCTTTTCGACTCTTCCCCATTCTCAAGGCCCCCTCCCCCCACCCCCGCAAATCAACCACTTTTTTATCTGGGAGATGACAATGTGACAATGCATTCTTTCCATATTAATAACAATCCCTAAAAAACTCAATTCCATCGAGGAACCTAATGTCTTATCTTCTGCCAGCGGCACGCAAAAAAAATAAAAATAGATCGCAACGTGTTTAAGAACGAACAAACTCGTGAATTCGCTGGACCTGGGCAAAGGAAATTACCCATTCAAAAAATGAACTAAGCACTTCAAAATAAGCGCACGACACAGAGCACCCCATTGGCAAACACCTGTCAACAAAATAGCCCACCTCCCAAAAACAACCAAGCAAATGTTAGCTATCGGGGTTAACCAGAAGGAGACGAAAGGCCGCCTCAATGTCCGCCTTGGCCAACAAAGTACCCGGGCCCAGCTTACGTACCCATGCCACAGCTGCATCAAATTACGTAAAAGCCACTGAACAAAGCTCAGGGTCTATACCATCATTGACCGACGCCCTTTTGGAAAGGATAAATGGTAAATCAGCCGAAACTTGTTCGGCTCCTTTTTGGGCACTAACCCCAATGGCGAAACCCTCAAATTAACCAACGGTGGCTCTGCAAATTGACCATCCATCCTATCCAACAAAACCTCCTTTGCAAATTTTTTGGACACTACCTCCGGATGCTCGAGAGCCGAATGCAAATTTTTTCCCATGCCAACAGCCTGCACAAGATTCGACAGTGTACTAAAATTCCGCCCCTTTTGAAGCGATGTCGGCCCCCCTTTGCCTAATGCCTTTTAAAACATGGACTGGCTCTGTGATTCCCCCCCCAATATGAGCATTCGTGCTTGAATTTGCACTTTTCCACAATTATGCAGCTTCCTTCATTAAAAAGGAAGCACAACCCTTTCAGGACGCCGCTGCGAACCTAGCCTGACCTGATCCCCCTGAATCCCCCCGAAAGGACTGCCCCTGTCTTCCTGGCGCTGTTACCTGTAACCACAAACCAATGTCTTTATGGTCCCAGCTTATGGTAAGGCAAACTGCCTTTCTCTGCCTAAACTGCTCATCGTAACGGAGCCAACCCAAGTCCCCATAAACCTGGTACGCCTCCTCTATCACATCTAAATAGCAGAACAGTGCCGAGCCATACTCGGGTGTCTTTTCCCCTATAACACTCACCAGAATGACAGAAGCTCGTAACCAATTGGAGAACGTGCGCGGGATCAATCTATGACTGCGCGTCTCTTCCTCATCCTTTTTCCCCTCATCCTTCATTGTCCTATATCAGTGATGGGCAAAGTGCGGCTCTCCAGCTGTTGCTAAACTACAACTCCCACCATGCCCTGCAGTAGGCTGATAGCTATAGACAGGCTTTGCATGCTGGGAGTTGTAGTTCTGCAACAGCTGGAGAGCCACACGTTGCCCATCACTGTCCTATATAAATCAAAACGCTCTAATGGAAGTACTGAAAATATATCTACATATTCCTCCTTCCATATGCGCTCCCGCACGTCCTGCTTCAAGCATACGTATACTCCACATTAGACCTTTCATCTCCCCCCCCCGGCCTGTGTCTGCACAGCCACTGATCACTCAGCCCGAAACGGCAGACTCCCTACGGCCCCAATCGCCTCCGCCCCAACCCCCCCAAGCTGGTAACGGGGACAAACCTGCTGGCCCTCCCCCAAACCATTAACCCAATCCGCAAGGCTGCCCGAGGCCCCCACACCCCCCGGGCTGCTAACTAGTGAATGCAAGGATACCCAAGTTGTCTCACCTGGCTACACGGGCGCTGTGAACCCCGCAGCCGATGGTCCTGACTCCAGACGTCCGTCTTGTCCAGGCGTATCTTCCTGTCTTTTTGTTCCTGATGACCCGCCGCTTCTAGACCGCACCCCCAGCTCCGTCCATACTAGGTGCGCTCTGATTCGATCCCAAATCTTCATCTGGGTGCACTACAATCCCTTAACTGCCCAGCCTCCGTGCTCCTGAAGCTGCTACCTCTCCATTACACCAAGCGCCTTACCCCCCCCCCCGCCTGCCACCTGCAACTAGCCTGCCACCTGCTCCTGCAGCCACCCCGGACCATGGGCCCCTGCAGCCTCCGCAAAATTTCCTCTACGGACTCCATAGGTGACTTCAGACGTTTACCACAGTAAGATTTTCCTCTCATTGTGTGATTTATAAAATGGTGCCAGTCACCCTAACCGTCCCATTTTTTTAAAGCAACAACCCCTCCCCTAGTGACACACCCCCTCTACCGCTAACGTTAACCCTTGCATCACCTGTCCCTACCAAAATTTTATCATGGGGGCCTCCCCTTAGGCTGAAAACCCAGTACGGCCTTACTTTAGTTTTGGGTGGGGTCTTTCGGATCTGACAGATTCCCTAAAGTTGCTAAAAAGATGCAGATTTCTTAAAGTAACAATTCAGGAAGAATTATTTTTGTCACTGGTAGTTATCTTCTACTTCTTGGACCTTGTTTCTGATTCTTTTGTTGAGAAATATATATGTCAAATTAGTATTTTCTGCTACCAGAAAGACACCCAAGTGGATAGGGTTGATGTGGCTGTCCCTCTCCCTAGAACAAAAACCTTTTAGCGATCATAGATTCCTGCAAACTGCGGTTTGTTCTTCAGGAGAAACAACCATCTAAAGGTAGAGTAACACACACCTGGTGGTATCTCTCATAAATTTTAGAAGGAATCTGTCGGCTATAAAAACCCCCTCCAAACGAGAATAAGCAGTGTATAGTATAGTGTAAGTAGTGCAGAGTTCGATTTATGTAATTTTTATCTTCATACTCGCCTGCATTTCGACACTGTGCTCCAAGGAACCAGCAGTAAAATGCATTGAGAGGACTCCTCTATGAGTCCTCTCCATTATGTGTGTGGGCATGGGAGTCCTCTCAATGCTTTTTTTTTTTTCCCCGGAGAACCACATTGGAATACAATTGAGTATTAAGAAATTTACATTGCCAGACTCAGCATCACTTACACTGTCCACCGCTTACTCTAGTTTGGTGGTTGTTTGAGATTCCCTTTACGCTTTTAATTTCTGAAGGAAACCTATAAAACGTAATGGAGGTACATTCTGTTGACCATCTTCCTGTCTTTAATATCGTTCCTAAAGGAACATATTTTGTGGCAGCTCATAATGAAGCATGACCTCCCATAGAGTGAGCTGTAAATGTGGTCATATCTATGCCAAGATATTTCATAGTGAAAAGCATCCACCCTCTAGTAGTATTAGCAGAAACTTTACAATAAGGTGGTCTAGATGTTATATATAAGTTAGAGATTCCTTACGATTCAGATTTTTCCAGGTATGTGCTCATTGTATTTACTAAACACAGAGAGGGATTACTGGGGTTTTTTACTAAATCTAGCTCAATTGGAAGATGTTCTATGTGAGCTGTTTTAGTTCTGCAATTTAGGCCTAGTTCACACTTCAGTAATTTGGTCAGTGATTTCCCTCAATGACTGTGGGCCAAAACCAAGAGTTGAGGCTATACACTGAGAAGTTCTGCACCTGTTCTGTGTTTTTTGACCCATCCTGATTTGGGCTCATAATCACTGATGTAAATCACTTATTAAGGGTGCTTTCCCACTAGCGTTTTTCTTTTCCAGTGTAGAGATCCGTCGTCTGGTCTCTACGCCGGAAAGAAACTGATCAGGATTATCCCCATGCATTCTGAATGGAGAGAAATCCGTTCAGGATGCTTTAGGATGTCTTCTGTTCAGTATGGACGTTTTTTGGACGGAGAAAATACCGCAGCATACTGCGGTTTTCTTTCCGTCCTGGGATGCGGAGCAAAACGGATCTGGCACATTCTGCCACAAAAGAAAACGGATCTGTCCTCCATTGAGTTTCGATGGAATTCAAAACGGATCCGTTTTGACAATGTTAAAAAATAGTTAAAGTTAATACAAGCGGATCCATTCAAATGGATGCATGCAGTTGTATTATCTGTAACTGAAGCGTTTCTTTCCTGCGTAGAACCCCAATAATGGAACTCTATGCCGGAAAAGAAAAACGCCAGTGTGCAAGTACCCTTCAGCCTTAAAATGGCATGATTTCCTCCAGGGGTTGTAGACTCAATGATGTGCGACATGGTAAACTCAGCTGTTCTAGCTGCCATAGCTAAAGATAGAAAGTATGCTAACTTAATATCGATACCGATACCCTAAGAATGGATCCACTTCACATGTTGTGGAATATTTTGTTTTAATTGTTCTAGAAGCCACCGCACCTTTGAACAAAACTTTGTAAACTTTTGTTTTTGGTAAGGTTTACAATAATTATGTTCAATGCCGAACCAAAAGATTTAGTAGTACTGGAAGCCATGCCCAAATTAAGTTTCTGGAAGGTCTCCTAACAGAGATCCTCTGAGTACCAATTTTGGAACTTTGAGATGATTAGCTTATATCTACTCCTACTTCAATATAGAAAAGAAAAGAGGGCGGCACTCACCATTGCGTTGCAATGCGATTTTATTCCAAAAAAGGATGCTTACATCTCAGTATGGACATGTAGGGTGGGCGGTTGGGCGAACGCCTTCAGACAGATCTGGCACGCCGGGTAGCGACGGCCCGTTTAGCACGACCCCGTGCTTCTTCTGGCAGTAAGTAGCCGGAAGAAGCACGGGGTCGTGAGAAATGGCCGTCGCTACCCGGCGTGTCAGATCTGTCTGAAGGCGTCTGCCCAACCGTCCACCCTACATGTCCATACTGAGATGTAAGCATCCTTTTTTGGAATAAATCGCATTGCAACGCAATGGTGAGTGCCGCCCTCTTTTCTTTTCTATATTGAAGTTCGCTGTTACATGATATTCAACCAGGGCTGAGCAACACAACATTGCCTTTATACCGGATTGTCGCCACTGATCTAGGCACAGAAGAGTGTGCGGCGTGGTGCTCCCCCCCTCCTTCCTATTTCTCCCATTATGCGAGTTATATCTACTCCTAGTTTTAGGTTTTAAGGAATGATTAACAAACTTGTTTGTGTATTAATGCCCTATTACACGGGCAGATTATCGTTAAGATGATCGCTAAGGGCTCGTTCACATCACCGTTTCTCCTTTCCGTTCTCCGACTCCGTTAAGGAGCAGGAGAACGGAAAGGACGGATTCTGGAAATAACTGACACCTAACTGAGCGTAACGGAGCCTACAGACCCCATAGACCAGGGGTGGCCAACCTGTGGCTCTTTGCTTCTTCAAGTGTGGCTCTTGCTGTGGAGCTGGGAAGCAGTCAGGCTGGCTCACTCGCCACCCCATTTTCCTAATCGGGCACCGTTGCTACTTTGCAGCTCTAGCTCACTCTCCACTACGTCCTGATGCACACAGTGTGAGAACGTAGTACATGAAGACATGCACTATGACCTGATGCTGTGCTCATCAGGTCATAGTGGAGAGCGTGTCAGACCTGCAAAGTAGCAGCTGCCCGAACAGGAGACCGGTGCCTGATCAGGAGAGGGAAGATATTTTTTAAAAATTATAGAACTGAGCATGGGGGTCTGATCTAAGCACGGGAGGTTCTGATCTGAGCATGGGGAGGGGGCCTAATCTGAGCAATGGGGGTCTGATCTGAGCATAGGAGTCACATCTGAGCATGGGGGAGTCTTGTGTGAGCATGGGTTGGTCAGGTCTGAGAATGGGGGGGATCTGAGCACTGAGGGTCTGACACTGGGAGTCTGATTTGTGTTGTCTGATACGAGCATTGAGGGTCTGATTTGGAGGTCTGATGAGGTTTGGGGATCTTATTTTAGGCCAGATGAGAATTGGGGATCTGATTTGGGAGTCTGATCTAAGGTCTGGTGAAAAATATATTTTTTCTTTTTTTTATTTCTCTGCTAATGAAAAAAAGGAAACATATTTTTTTTTTTTTAATCAGACCTCAGATCAGATGAAAAATCTTTTTTTTTTCTCTTATTTTTCTTTGTTATAACCTAGGTGCATCTTGTAGGGCGAAAAATACGGTGACTGTCTAAATGTATAGCTTGTGGCTCCTGGTAATCATCCTTCTTTTTTTTTTTTTTAGGCTCGCTGTGTCTGTAAGGTTGGCCACCCCTGCCATAGACTATAATGGGGTCCGTTCCGTGTCTGCTCAGAACATGATTTTTGAGAGGAGACGAAAGTCCTGCATGCAAAAAAATCATGTTCTGAGCGGACACGGAACGGACCCCATTATAGTCTAAGGGGTCTTTAGGCTCCGTTACGCTCAGTTAGGTGTCAGTTATCTTCAGAACCTGTCCTTTCCATTCTCCTGCTCCTTAATGGAGACGGGAAAGGAGAAACAGTGATGTGAACGAGCCCTAACAAGGGTTCGTACGAACGCTCGTTGGCGATCATCTGGCAGTATACTGCCGCCGATTATCTGATGAACGAGCAAACACTCGTTTATTGGGTAATCGGGATCTTTTAACATGTCATAAAATCCTGGTTTGCTTGCGACAGATCGTGCTATGTAATAGGTGTGTCCTTAATTCTAGATCTTGATCCAGAACCCATCTCCCTAAGGCTGGGAACACACCTAGGCGTTTCTGAATCGCGCGTTTTACGCGCGTTTTTGTAACTAAGAAACGCGCGTCATACGCGCGATTCAGTGATTCTCCCCTATGGCATCATTGTCCATAGGCGCGTTAAAACGCCCCAAAGAAGCTCATGTACTTGTTTGGGCGTGGGGCGTTTTACAGCGCGTTCAAACGCGCTGTACAACGCCCAAATGTGAACCATGCCCATAGGGAAGCATGGCTTTTCACATGTTGTGCGTTTTACAGCGCGTTTGAACGCGCTGTAAAACGCTTAGGTGTGTTCCCAGGGTAAATCTACTGCTTCTTTACAAAAGTACATTGATTTTATGCGCCCTGTCCTGGTGTATGCTATCTCTGTTTCTTTGTCCATCTAGCATAACACAACGGTGTAGGGGTGACGGGTAGATTATTTTCTGTAAACCCAGCTGCACTGCTTGGAGTTCTAAGAGACTTGTGTGGAAATTCATCTCTGAAATCTTCCACTTTCCATTCTTCTGTTGTCTGTTCCGAAAAGGCTCCACACCTTGTTAAGGACGCATCTGAGGTTCTAGTGATGTCTGCTGGGTCTTGTCTGATAAAGGGTTTGAAATGGGAAGATGTAATAACTCTTCAGTTTTCTTTTCCGATTTCTGGAATTAAGAGTACTTCTCAAGTCTTTTTCTTGTGTTTTTAGAAGATTGCCTAACCAGATCTGTCTGGTGACCCAATAAAGGTATCATTTTGAAAGCTGGCTTCATGGCTATTAGATTCCCTATTAGGCTGGCTATTGTTTTCAGAGATATCGTTTCTCTGGATAGCGTGTGTTCCTCTGATGTCAGTATGTTGAATAATTTCTCTCTTGGACACCAATCATGAAGCTTGTCATATCCAGAGTTAACCCTTAAAAAGTTAGACATTTTGTAGGCACTAGTATAGACTTTGCTATGTTTATGCAAAATCCTGATTTCGCTGTGTCAATATTTTCTCTTTTTGGATATCCAAAGAGGTATCTCCCAAGAAAGAGAACAAACTCACCACTGCCACCTATTGGAAGTGGCTCCCTATGAGTCAAGATCCTACTTTCCAGCAAGCCTTGGGAATTGACAAGGAAATATACCCAAGCCAGATATCCATCCGTAGACAGCTTCTATTTTTGGATTAATAATATTTTTATGTCCATATGAAAGACTAGGAGATTGTCCAGATCCTGACGTTCTTATGTGAGAAATTAGAACTTACATTACTCTTGTAAAAGTGTAAAACACCATGACAGGCCAATGATAAATCTCTCCTTTCCATTTAAATTATAGTAGACGCCTGTGTTTTTTAGCTACATGCATAGCATGGAAGGCATAATTTATATCCATCTTTATTAGACGCATGTCTTTTTGAAAAAGAAAGCATAAATTCATCATACTTTCAATACAGAACTCTTTTGGCTTTAAAGAAGTTTTCTGATATTTTTTATTTATCGATTAGTATCTGATCGGTGGTGGTCCGACAACCAGGACCCACGCCAATAAGCTGTTTGAGAAGGCATCGGCGCTCGCAGTAGTGCTGCATCCTTCTCTCAGCTCGCCAAGCACAGTGCCATACATTGTATAGTTCCAGTGGTTAGTATCACAGCTGGGCCCAATTCACTTCAATGGGGCTGAGCTGCGCCTAGGTCATGTGACTAACGATTAACGTGAAGTCACATGGTCTAGGGAAACCTGCAATGCTGCTGCAAGTGTTGGGTCGAACAGCTGACCAGTATAAAAATCTTGGGAAACCCCTTTAACAATTTGTTTAGACCCTTTACATTCAATACTGGTCTGAGTGTCCATCTATTTTGTGAATTAGGATTTATCCTAGGCCTTCGCCGTTAAGTTTGTTTTGGATATCTTTCCTTCAGCGACAGCAGAGTCCTATACGGAGTCAATGTTTTGTATGGAAAGATGTTGTTTTTTTGGGGTTTTTTTCTGGAAACATCTTCAGTAGTAATGTAAGACCGTTTATTATCACCCAACAGTCCATGAAGATCTTTATTTAATAAGTCTACATAATGACAGGAAGGAATGGATAAATATGTGTTTACCTGAATAAGGTTTCGTACGTATTTTTGGCTTTGTTGAGGCTCCTTTGCCTGAATTGTATGTCCCTGTGAATCTTTTGGTCTCCCCCTGGGATATGTGTGAGGAACCCTCTGAATTAAAGGATTTCTCTTTAGCTCTGCGAATGACTTAGTGTCCTATATCTCATTTTGACTTTTTGAATGAACTCTGGACCAAATTGGTTACTATTTTCCACATTAGGGTATTCATGTGATTTTGAAGCTAAATCCGCCATTCCCACTGAAGTAAACAACCAGCTCTTCTCATGTTGTCCTATAATCAGGACGGCTCTGACAGCTTTTAGCAGAGCTAATGTAGATACAAGTAAAGATCTCAGATTTTGTGCGGATGATACCTCACCTTCCTGCTGTGCCTTTACCAACATAAATAGTTGTGGGGCTAATGCATCTGCTGCTTTGTATTCAACATTTTTAAGCATCTGGACAGTAATGTCTCGGGCCTGGGCACCACCTAGCTACCCATAAGGGGGGATGCAACAACCTTATAGGCCGCAGGCCATGACCTCCTCCGCCAGGTCTCGTGGGATCATGTCAGGGTGCAAGACCCAGCGCAGGAGCGGTGGTGTAATTAGGACCTCCTGCGCCGGGAAGCAGCAACACGGCTCGGGCTGTGGCCTGCATCACAGACTGCAGCAGGGGAACGGGAGTGAGGTAAGTGTTTTATTTTATTTTTTAAAATACTAAATGTCAGCACCAAGGGATGAGGGCAGCATTAAAAAGACCTGTCAGTACTGGGGGCACCAAGGAAGGAGCGGCGAGCGTTATATATACCTGGCACTACAGGGGGGCACGGAAGAGCATTTTATACTAGCACTACATGGGTAGCACTATATATACCTGGCACTACAGAGGGGTCATTTATATACTGTTGCAAGGGGTACAATGTACTGGTACTACGTGGAGATTATATACACTGGCACTACGGGGGGAGGGTTATTTATGCATATACTGGCACTACAGGGGGCATAAAGGAGCATTTTATACTGGCACTACAGGGGTAGCAATATATATATATATATATATATATATATATATATATATATATATATATATATATATATATATATTACACACACATACTGGCACTTCAGGGGGACATTATATATACCTAAGCATATAGTGGTCAGTTTGGTGTCACAGGAGCTGCTGCTATGTAATGGCCTTCAGCTATTGCAAGCACAAATTTATATAATTCTGAGAAACCTATTCTACTGTATCTCTTTAGAATAAAATACAAAGGTAAGCATTCAAATATGTAAGCTATGAATCATGCATCATCTAAAAGGACCACAAGCACAAATCTTATTGAATCCACCAGGTGGCGATCTTGATCATGTTTTCTTTGATAACTTAAAGTATATATAACTATATAAAGACAAATTAAAAACAAGGGGGAAGAGGGGTGTTATTTTGCAAAACTGGTTCAAAGGAAAACTGGCTTAGTTGCCCATAGCAACCAATCAGACTGATCCTTTCATTTGCCAAAGGAACTCTGAAAAATGAAATGTAGGATCTTATTGGTCACTATGGGCATCTAAGCCAGTTTTCCTTTCACCCTGATTTGATAAATCTTCCCTAACCTATAATAATAATTGGATTATTATTAATATAACTTATTTATTATATACATGAAATATGGGGGGCATGGTACTTTATTGGTTAAATGAGGCCATCTTCATTTGGGCCCAGTAGATCTTGTCCCAACGATGTTCCCATATAAATCATACGCTGTAACTAGAGATGAGCGAATTTCATATTTTGTTTGGTGGTAAAAAGGAGTCCTCCCCTGCATAACGGAAACGGGACTGATCTGTTTTGCAGCCCATAGACTTCTATTATGACGAAATGAATAACGGAATGCCTCTAAAGGCATTCCGTTATTCATTCTGTCATAGAATTGCATTATGTCTGTGGTAACTGAATCCATAATGCAATTCACATTATACAACCAAACTAGGTATGAATGAATTTCATATGCAGAAATTCGCTTATCTCTAGCTGTCACCATTTCAATAGGAATGGCTTATTGGGGATCAGTGCAGGTCCTATGACTGTGAAGCAGTGCTTGGTTTTAGGATCTATTTCTTTAAGGGTACTTTCACACTTGCGGCATGGCTATCCGGCAGGCTGTTATTGCGGGTGAACAGCCCGCCGGATCTGCCATGCCGCAAGTACCCGTGTGCTGCCGCTCCGTCCCCATTGACTATAATGGGGCTGGGGGATAGAGCTATGGTGCAGCACGGCAGTGAGCGGCAGCACACGGACACTTGCGTATGGCGAATCCGGCTGGCTGTTCACCTGCCGGATAGCCATGCCGCAAGTGTGAAAGTACCCCAAGAGCATTTCTCAGTTCTATGATACAGAGGAGAAGAAAACATGGATGTGAGAAACATTAATGTGAACAGGC
Source organism: Bufotes viridis (assembly GCA_033119425.1). Classification (NCBI taxonomy): domain Eukaryota; kingdom Metazoa; phylum Chordata; class Amphibia; order Anura; family Bufonidae; genus Bufotes; species Bufotes viridis. Next base: position 34,347,549 of record CM065599.1, on the reverse strand, counting down.
CCCTTAGGGCTCTTTCACACTTGCGTTCTGAGGATCCGGTAGGCACTTCCGTCCCGCCGGATCCATCAGAACGCAAGTCGCCTGAAAGCATTTGAAGACTGATCAGGATCCTGATCAGTCTTCGAAATGCTTTCAGGTTACCATGGCAGCCAGGACGCTACTGAAGTCATGGCTGCCATGGTACTCTGCTGCAGTGTACTTGCCTGCGCTGCGGCCGCTGGGCACTTCTTCATGACGTCACAGGTCCCTGCGGCGCAAAGATCAAACCGATTCGGGCCCCAGCTCTCACTGGGGCCCCGATTGGAACTGCTGCTGGACATGCGCAGAGCTGAACGTCTGATCTGGCGATGCGCCGAAACGACGTTTAGCTTAATGCCGGATCCGGATTAATACACTTCAATGGGGATTAATTCCGGATCCGGCTTGTCTTCCGGATTTTTGGACGGAGACAAATCGGCAGCATGCTGCGGTTTTGTCAACGTCCAAAAAACGTTCACATACTGAACGGAAGACATTCTGATGCATCCTGAACGGATTTCTCTCCATTCAGAATGCATGGGATAATCCTGATCAGTATCTTTCCATCCTAGAGCCCCGAGGACGGAACTCTAGGACGGAAAGCAAAAACGCAAGTGTGAAAGAGGCCTTACTGGGTAATTTCAAAACTGTAACCAAAACCCTTTCAGCATATGTCTCAGCGTGCAATAAACTTGTTACTTTTGTTTCTCACATTCCCCCTTTTTTTCTACACAGTTCTCTTTGAAGGTCAAACAGGAACAGGAACCACCCACCTACTCCCCGACATATATGTAACTGTAGAATAACACGTCCTATCTAACAACAAAAGAGCACAGATAAAAATACTGTATGCTATAATAGAAGGTGAAAGTTGTCTGTCTGACATGTCCTCACATACAAGACCTTATTTTATTCGGTTATGTTCACACAGCAAGCAGAAAAATACAGAGCTGATTTCAGAAGAAATCGGACTGAATTAAATTAGTTTTCTGGTCTATTTACATTAATAGCCTATCCGGCACCCTCCTTCATTCCTTGACCAACTGTACTGAAGTAGCTCCTGCACCAGAGCTACAGCCCTGTCCATTGCGCGTAGTGGATGGAGGTGGTAAGCTACCAGAGCTATTACCCTGTCCATTGAGTGTAGTGGATGGAGGTGGTGAGCGACTGCCCTGTCATTGAGTCTAATGGACGGAGGGTAAGCTACTAGAAATACAACCCTGTCCATTGAGTCTAGTGGACGGAGGGTAAGCTACCAGGTCTACAGCCCAGTCCATTGAGTCTAGTGGACAGAGGTGGTGAGCGACTGCCCTGTCCATTGAGTCTAGTGGACGGAAGTGGTAAGCTACCAGATGTACAACCCTGGCCATTGAGTCTAGTGGACGGAGAGTAAGCTACCAGAGCTACAGCCCTGTCCATTGAGTCTAGTGGACAGAGGTGGTAAGCTACAGCCCAGTCCATTGAGTCTAGTGGACAGAGGTGGTAAGCTACGGCCCAGTCCATTGAGTCTACTGGACAAAGGTGGTAAGCTACAGCCCTGTCCATTGAGTCTAGTGGACGGAGGGTTAGCTACCAGAGCTACAGCCCTGTCCATTGAGTCTAGTGGACGGAGGGTTAGCTACCAGAGCTACAGCCCTGTCCATTGAGTCTAGTGGACGGAGGGTTAGCTACCAGAGCTACAGCCCTGTCCATTGAGTCTAGTGGACGGAGGGTAAGCTACCAGAGCTACAGCCCTGTCCATTGAGTCTAGTGGATGGAGGGTTAGCTACCAGAGCTACAGCCCAGTCTATTGAGTCTAGTGGACAGAGGTGGTAAGCTACAGCCCTGTCCATTGAGTCTAGTGGACAGAGGTGGTAAGCTACAGCCCTGTCAATTGAGTCTAGTGGACAAAGGTGGTAAGCTACAGCCCTGTCCATTGAGTCTAGTGGACGGAGGGTTAGCTACCAGAGCTACAGCCCTGTCCATTGAGTCTAGTGGACGGAGGGTAAGCTACCAGAGCTACAGCCCAGTCTATTGAGTCTAGTGGACAGAGGTGGTAAGCTACAGCCCTGTCCATTGAGTCTAGTGGACAGAGGTGGTAAGCTACAGCCCTGTCAATTGAGTCTAGTGGACAAAGGTGGTAAGCTACAGCCCTGTCCATTGAGTCTAGTGGACGGAGGGTTAGCTACACAGCTCTGGAGTCTGACAGCCCTGTCCATTGAGTCTACTGGACGGAGGGTAAAATGCCAGGTCCTACAGCCCAGTCCATTGGAGTCTAATGGATCAGAGGTGGTAAGTAGCTACAGCCCTGTCCATTGAGTCTAGTGGACGGAGGGTAAGCTACCAGAGCTACAGCCCTGTCCATTGAGTCTACTGGACGGAGGGTAAAATGCCAGGTCTACAGCCCAGTCCATTGAGTCTAATGGACAGAGGTGGTAAGCTACAGCCCTGTCCATTGAGTCTAGTGGACGGAGGGTAAGCTACCAGAGCTACAGCCCTGTCCATTGAGTCTACTGGACGGAGGGTAAAATGCCAGGTCTACAGCCCAGTCCATTGAGTCTAGTGGACAGAGGTGGTAAGCTACAGCCCTGTCCATTGAGTCTAGTGGACGGAGGGTAAGCTACCAGAGCTACAGCCCTGTCCATTGAGTCTACTGGACGGAGGGTAAAATGCCAGGTCTACAGCCCAGTCCATTGAGTCTAATGGACAGAGGTGGTAAGCTACAGCCCTGTCCATTGAGTCTAGTGGACGGAGGGTAAGCTACCAGAGCTACAGCCCTGTCCATTGAGTCTACTGGACGGAGGGTAAAATACCAGGTCTACAGCCCAGTCCATTGAGTCTAATGGACAGAGGTGGTAAGCTACAGCCCTGTCCATTGAGTGTAGTAGATGGAGGTGGTGAGCGACTGCCCTTTCCATTGAGTCTAGTGGACGGAGGGTAAGCTACCAGAGCTACAGCCCAGTCCATTGAGTCTAGTGGACAGAGGTGGTAAGCTACAGCCCTGTCCATTGAGTCTAGTGGACGGAGGGTAAGCTACCAGAGCTACAGCCCTGTCCATTGAGTCTAGTGGATGGAGGGTTAGCTACCAGAGCTACAGCCCAGTCCATTGAGTCTAGTGGACAGAGGTGGTAAGCTACAGCCCTGTCCATTGAGTCTAGTGGACAGAGGTGGTAAGCTACAGCCCTGTCCATTGAGTCTAGTGGACAGAGTTGGTAAGCTACAGCCCTGTCCATTGAGTCTAGTGGACGGAGGGTAAGCTACCAGAGCTACAGCCCTGTCCATTGAGTCTAGTGGACGGAGGGTAAGCTACCAGAGCTACAGCCCTGTCCATTGAGTCTAGTGGACGGAGGGTAAGCTACCAGGTCTACAGCCCAGTCCATTGCGTGTAGTGGACGGAGGTGGTAAGCTACCAGAGCTACTACCCTGTCCATTGAGTGTAGTGGATGGAGGTGGTGAGCGACTGCCCTGTCCATTGAGTCTAGTGGACGGAGGGTAAGCTACCAGAGCTACAGCCCTGTCCATTGAGTCTAGTGGACGGAGGGTAAGCTACCAGAGCTACAGCCCTGTCCATTGAGTCTAGTGGATGGAGGGTTAGCTACCAGAGCTACAGCCCAGTCCATTGAGTATAGTGGACAGAGGTGGTAAGCTACAGCCCTGTCCATTGAGTCTAGTGGACAGAGGGTAAGCTACCAGAGCTACAGCCCTGTCCATTGAGTCTAGTGGACGGAGGGTAAGCTACCAGGTCTACAGCCCAGTCCATTGCGTGTAGTGGACGGAGGTGGTAAGCTACCAGAGCAACTACCCTGTCCATTGAGTGTAGTGGATGGAGGTGGTGAGCGACTGCCCTGTCCATTGAGTCTAGTGGATGGAAGTGGTAAGCTACCAGATGTACAACCCTGTCCATTCAGTCTAGTGGACGGAGGGTAAGCTACCAGGTCTACAGCCCAGTCCATTGAGTCTAGTGGGCAGAGGTGGTAAGCTACAGCCCTGTCCATTGAGTCTAGTGGATGGAGGATAAGCTACCAGGTCTACAGCCCAGTCCATGGAGTCTAGTGGACAGAGGTGGTAAGCTACAGCCCTGTCCATTGCGTGCAGTGGACGGAGGTGGTAAGCTACCAGATGTACAACCCTGTCCATTGAGTCTAGTGGATGGAGGGTAAGCTACCAGGTCTACAGCCCAGTCCATGGCCCATTCGATGTCAGGGTCCGCCTTGAGGATCCCCCAAAAATCAGTAAAGATCTCTCTCACTCTCTGGTGTGCTTCATCATAAGTGGCCACAATGCGTAACTGATCACCAGACTCCTTTATCCTTGGTGTCAATAAGCAATTGCGGTCACTACTCAATGCATGATGGTACGCTTGCTTGAGGATTTTATTAGGATATCCACGATTAGTGAACCTATTTAAAAGATCATCAGAGGCCCTTTTGAAATCTGTCAGACGAGCAATTACGACATACTCTTATATACTGTCCCTTAGGGATTCCCCGTTTGAGAGGAACGGGATGACAGCTCTCCCATTTCAGGAGGCTATTGGTAGGCGTTTGCTTGCGAAATAGTCTGGTACCAATGTGGCCCTTCCCATCCTTGTATATTGTTAAATCAAGGAATGTGATTTGAGAACTCTGGATTTCAGAAGTAAAGAACAGTCCAAGACTTAGTGTTCATCTCATCCACAAATTCCATAAACTCGGCAGCAGTACCTGACCACAGAATCAGGATGTCATCGATGAATCTAATCCAGAGATCAATCTGATCTCCCCATCGATTACTGTCCGAGAAGACGATTTCGCGTTCCCACCAGCCCAGGTATAAGTTTGCAAAGGTTGGGGCACATGGGCTACCCATGGCAACTCCCCTGAGCTGGTGGGAAACGCGGCCGTCAAAGGAAAAGATGTTATGTTCCAATAGGAAATTCAAGAGTTCAAGCACAAAGGCATTGTGCTGCCCGAGATGGATGTCACGTTGGTTAAGAAAAGAAGCCACAGCTCCACACCCCCTATCATGGGGAATGGAGCTGTACAAAGCTTCAACATCCAAACTGGCCAATAGCACATGATCCTCGATGGTAATGCCCTCCAAACGTTTAATAATGTCCGTGGAGTCCCGGACGTATGATGGTAGGGCCAAAACAAAATGGCGTAAGATCTGGTCAACATATACACTGATGGGATGTGTCAAGCTTCCTACCCCTGGTACAATGGGGCGTCCTTTTAATGGGGACAACCCCTTGTGTATCTTGGGTAATCCATAGAAGCATGGCATTTGGGGGTGTTTAGGAAACAGAAAGTCGCCTTCAGAGCGACTGATTAATTTATCATCCAGGGCTTGATCCAAGATACCTTTCAATTTGGATCTGAACTCCTCAATAGGGTTCTTATCCATCTTGCGGTAACACCGTGTATCCCCCAAAATGGTCAAGCACATGATTTTGTATTGCTCGACATTCATTACCACAATATTGCCGCCCTTGTCAGATGGCTTTATCACTATTGAGGAGTCCTGCTCCAAGGATGTCAATGCCTGGATTTCATCGTATGTCCTATTTCTGTTGCCCAATGTATGTCCCTTCAACTTCCTTAGTTGGTCAGTGACTACTTCCAAAAAGACCCTATTGAGGAGTTCAGATCCAAATTGAAAGGTATCTTGGATTAAGCCCTGGATGATAAATTAATCAGTCGCTCTGAAGGCGACTTTCTGTTTCTTAAGCACCCCCAAATGCCGTGCTTCTATGGATTACCCAAGATACACAAGGGGTTGTCCCCATTAAAGGGACGCCCCATTGTATCAGGGGTAGGAAGCTTGACGCATCCCGTCAGTGTATATGTTGACCAGATCTTACGCCCTTTTGTTTTGGCCCTACCATAATAAGTCCGGGACTCCACGGACGTTATTAAACGTTTGGAGGGCATTACCATCGAGGATCATGTGCTATTGGCCAGTTTGCATGTTGAAGCTTTGTACAGCTCCATTCCCCATGATAGGGGGTGTGGAGCTGTGGCTTCTTTTCTTAACCAACATGACATCCAACTCTGGCAGCACAATGCCTTTGTGCTTGAACTCTTGAATTTCCTATTGGAACATAACATCTTTTCCTTTGACGGCCGCGTTTCCCACCAGCTCAGGGGAGTTGCCATGGTTGGCCCATGTGCCCCAACCTTTGCAAACTTATACCTGGGCTGGTGGGAACGCGAAATTGTCTTCTCGGACAGTAATCGATGGGGAGATCAGATTGATCTCTGGATTAGATTCATCGATGACATCCTGATTCTGTGGTCAGGTACTGCTGCCGAGTTTATGGAATTTGTGGATGAGATGAACACCAAGTCTTGGACTGTTCTTTACTTCTGAAATCCAGAGTTCTCAAATCACATTCCTTGATTTAACAATATACAAGGATGGGAAGGGCCACATTGGTACCAGACTATTTCGCAAGCAAACGGCTACCAATAGCCTCCTGAAATGGGAGAGCTGTCATCCCGTTCCTCTTAAACGGGGAATCCCTAAGGGACAGTATATAAGAGTACGTCGTAATTGCTCGTCTGACAGATTTCAAAAGGGCCTCTGATGATCTTTTAAATAGGTTCACTAATCGTGGATATCCTAATAAAATCCTCAAGCAAGCGTACCATCATGCATTGAGTAGTGACCGCAATTGCTTATTGACACCAAGGATGAATGAGTCTGGTGATCAGGTACGCATTGTGGCCACTTATGATGCACACCAGAGAGTGAGAGAGATCCTTACTGATTTTTGGGGGATCCTCAAGGACCCTGACATCGGCCACCTGGTGGGGGATCGCCCCCAAATTACATATCGCCGTGGTCGCAACATCAAGGACCGCCTGGTCCATAGCCATTTTAAGACACCTGCTTCATCTACGTGGCTAAAAAATACCTTAATGGGCACGTTTAAATGCGGTCAGTGTGTTGCCTGTCCAGCAATAAAACGTGGGAGACAATTTACCTGTAGCGTCACCCAAGAGACATATTTCATTAGGTCCTTCATAAATTGTAAAACTCGGGGTGTTGTCTATCTACTTACCTGCATTTGTGGGAAACAATATGTGGGAAAGACGGTGCGGGAATTCCGCAGGAGAGTTGGGGAGCACCTCAACGACATCCAGAACAACACTGACACCCCGGTAGCGCAGCACATAAATCTTGAGCATGGCAGCGTCTCAGCGGTCACTTTCCAGGGAATTGAAGAGGTCAGGAGGTCTCCTAGGGGTGGCGACCACGACAGGAAATTGCTTCAAAAAGAAACACTGGATTTTTAGATTAAGAACGCTGAATGAATTGAATGATTATAACTTCTTTGTGTGTTTCATTTAATATCCCCTTGGCTCCTGCATTTGGTGCCTATTAATTACCCCTGTACCTCCTGTCACCGCTCGACCAAAGTGCAGAGGTCCGGGGGAAGCGGGATAGAGATGGGGTTTTACCCTGCCTACTATGCGCCCCGCTGATGACTCTGGGTCCTGACGCGCTCAGTAGGTGGGGCTTCCTCTTTTTAAGCCCCATGTTCCGACGGCCGCGTACGGCCAGTCTATGCCGATACTCTGCCATGCGATTTGGCGGAGACTACTGTCCTGTATACCTCCTACCCCCGCAATAGCTCCTGACGAGCCCAATTAAGTGGCGAAACGCGTCGAGCATTAGTATAGGCAGGAACATTGGTGTGCTTCTGTCCACCGACGGTTTATTTACCTAGCTGAGCGTGCAGACTGGTGAGGTTGCGGGAGAGATCACCAGCCAGAGCATCCACATAGTGGGCATGGGCTTATGGTCCTCCTTTCCAACACAGTGTTATACCCCCGTTTGGCTGGTGCCGGTACAGTGATAGTGGTATCTATAACCCAGTGGATAGTAAAATAATATACTTTTTTCATTGTGGGATACCACGTGATTTTTGGGCTTTTAGACGTATGGCATCACCTGTCTTAGCCCATTGCACGTGGATATCTCCTACAGTGTGATGTAACTGTATGGTGCGCGTGTATCTATATTGATTTTTGGTAGGGTGCGTCATCTACGCGCTCACAGCATATACCTGTGTGGATCACACATATTGCAATACACCTATCGTTGCAACACGTCACATTTGTCTGGAAACCCCCCCCCCCCCCCCTTTGAGTATTTTTAAAGGAATCAATAAAAGTGATATTTTAGAGTTTATTGTTTTGTAGCGTCCCAATTCAGTCTGTGATTCTCAACTTAATAGGGCACGCCTATGTTTGCAGCAATTGTAGTGGACAGAGGTGGTAAGCTACAGCTCTGTCCGAGTCTAATGGACAGAGGTAGTAAGCTCCAGAGCTACTGCAGAACACTTGATTGGTAGGGGAGCATGGCGTCGGACCCCACTGATCAGATATTGATGGCCTATTCTGAAGATAGGCCATCAAGGTAAATAGTCTGGAAACTTCCTTTAAGGGTCCATTCACACGTCCGTGTGTGTTTTGCGGATCCGCAAAACACGGACATCGGCGATGTGCGTTCCGCAATTTGCGGACCGCACATCGCCGGCACTCTCATAGAAAATGCCTTTTCTTGTCCGCAATTGCGGACAAGAATAGGACATGTTCTATTTTTTTCGGGAACGCAATTGCGGACCCGGAAGTGCGGATCCGCAATTGCGGACCAGGCCGGGACATCGTCTGTCCCCATTGAAACTAATGGGTCCGCAATTCCGTTCCGCAAAATGCGGAATGGAATTGCGGATGTGTGAATGGACCCTAATTCAGAGGCTGATTTCCTTTTTTTGGGAGGCGGGCTATATCCCATTTTTTCACTAGTATTTCCTGCTGCATAAATGCCTGCAAAACACATATATAATAGCAGTTGGTGTGTATTTTCTAAAAAATGACTTTTAAAATGCCTCAAAGATGTGACATGCCACTTATTGAAGGATTTTTAAAAACCCTAGTGTAAAAATACTAGCCGATGCGAACTTCTTTGGTGTGTAGTTTCCATTGAAAACAATAGGAATCTGTTTTGAATTGTTTTTGAAGCGTATTGCAGCGCATAGCCTAGCATTGACCTGCAAGCTGTATCTATCTCTCCAGTCGTTCTGGAACTCCAAGACCCATCTTACACCGAAATATCCGAATATGGAAAACTCCCTTGTAATGAATCTTTAGGATACAAGCCCAAAGTCGTAAAGATGTTGTCCACCTTTATATTAAGTGATGGGCCATCTTCAGAATAGGCTATCACTAGCTGCAAATCAGCTGTTTTGGCTATAGCTCCATACTTTGTAGTGGACTGGGCTTGTCACATTGATTTGCAATCGGGAAATCATAAAGAGGGGGTCCCTTCCTTTGGACACCTATCCTGTAGAGACAGTACGGAGAGTCATTCTGACACGCTTGGCGCAAAGACAACTATTTATTAAACTGGCCAGAGTAATACATCGGCAGTTAGTTTTTTCCTCTATCACCGGGCTCACCTGTACTTAGAACATGCTGCCATTATGGAACCAGCTTTAGGATGATGTCTAGGAATCTAGCAGAGGGCAGGATTTTGTGCAAGCATTCTAGGGTAAATGGCTGGGATCATGTTGACTCCATTTGCCGAAACTACCGTAGTTTTGTTTTTGATCAAGAGGCATCCTGTGCTGGAAGCAAGGTGATGGATTATTAGGCTATGTTCACATGAGCAACATCTGCTGCTACTTCACCAGAGGAAAATTGGCATTTTCCACTCGATAATCCACATTTAGGACCCATCAACCGCTTCTCATTGAGTTCAAATACTTTGATCATGTACAGTTTGTTTTCTCAGCCGCTGATTTTGTGAAACTGCGCTAGAATTGGCATCTTACTACTTTCAAGCAGAATAGATGGTGGTGTTGGATAGGAGTAAAATACATTAAGGAGGGGGTATATCTGGAGTGTATTTGGCAGGCTTTATGCCATGAAAAAAGACAATTTTTCATCCAATGATCACTAGAAGTTGAATCATACTTCATTTTCGGAATTGTAATAGTAAAGACTTATTGTGAAAGGAAATTTGCATCAGACATCACTGAGCCCGCGGTGTAGAAAGGAAACCACTGAGGCATGAACCCATTGGTATCAAATAATGCTATGCACAGTCTGCGGCTGCCACTTTACGAGAAGTTGCTGTCATGCTGACAAATATAGGTTCAAAAGTGGTTGCATGAATGCTACTGTCAGGTGACGTCCCCAGCAACATGTATGAAAAAGAATACTCTGTTCTTACCAGTCAACAAGTAGGATGGCTATTCTGACATGTCTTTTATTATAGTTTCATTTTATTCTAATTATGGCTGAAGTGTACATCAACGATACCTCCTGAGCAGGACAATCAAATGCTTGTCTGCAGTGAATATTGGCGCAGTTCACATTTGGTGTTTGGGTGAAGCCACATGGTTTTATCTAGAGATGAGCGGATTTCATATTTTGAAATACGTTAACGCTTCGTTTGGTGGTAAAAGCAGAATTAAGTTATGGATTCCGTTACCATGGACCATAACGCAATTCTATGACAGAATGCATAACGGAATGTCTTTAGAGGCATTCTAGTATTCATTTCGTCATAATAGAAGTCTATGGGCTGCAAAACGGATCCGTCCCGAGTCCATTCTGCAGCCCATAGACTTCTATTATGACAGAATGAATACTGGAATGCCTCTAAAGGCATTCCGTTATGCATTCCGTCATAGAATTGCGTTATGGTCCGTGGTAATCCATAACCTAATTCTGCTTTTACCACCAAAGTGTGAACAAATTTCATAACATAGGACAAAACTAGAGATGAGTGAATTTCATGTTTTGCTAGGACTTATACAAAATACCGTGTATATAGTAAAGGGGTCGTCCAAGATTTTTTTTATTTTAATTAGGGGTAGCGGTAGGAAGTCTGATAAAATAATAAAAGCACTTAGTGAAGAACCTGTTGCTATGAAAATGAAATGCAGTCTTCAGGCAGCATGTTATAGAACAGGAGAAACTGAGCAGACTGATATATAGTTTTATGGGAAATTATTCTGTATTACCTGTAATCCATTCATTTAAATCTCTGCTGTTTCTATACTTAGGAGTCATGTGGGCGCTCCTACTCAGTAACTCTACATGACTAAACATAGTTGGCTGTCAAGCTATAAGTCGGGCCGCCCACGGCTCCTACGCACAGAAACATCACAGGTTTCAGTGTATAAATTACACGTTTTGCTGAATCATTTCCAACAAAACAATACATTGGTGTGCTCAGCTCCTCCTGCTCTATAACATGCTGCCTGCAGATTGTACTGCATTTGCATGGTGACAGGTTCCTCTCCGTCTAAGTCCCCTCTGATCCAGCATCACTGCTCCTTCCTCTTCCCCGTGCTGCAGCCAGTGAACTATTTTGCCAGAGGTGTACAGCGCAAGACCACTAAGGCCAGTGATTGGCTGCAGCAGTGTAATGGATGTCATTGGCTGCAGCATCCCAGTAAACTCCCTGGGCTTTTCTAAGTGGTTTTATTATTTTATCAGTTCCCTGCAGGGCAACTTTTTAATCCTCATAAGTTAATGCGGTCTGTTAGGATTCAATGATATCTGCTCAAAAATAGTCAGTTCCTTATAAACAGGAGCCTTAATGGCAATGTAAACAGATGTACCCCATTCCGTTACAGTAGATTAGCAGATACATCCAGAACATTGTGTATTACTATTATTCATATGCACAATGCTGGAACTATGGGGGCTTCCATTATTACCTCTGTCAGTGCAATAGGTGGTCAATTCATTACGTGCTCTACGAGAAATATGCAGGCAGCTTCATAGCTCATCTGAACAAGAACTTGCATTTTCCAAGAAAAGGGATGGCGGAATCTGGGAAATCAATTACATTTATTAAGAGACATGAAAGGGGTGAAAAATTTGCCGCAAGTCCCTTTTAGATTCGGCCTTGTGACAATATTTAGTCGCACGGCTGGTTTCATGCTTAAAAAGCCAGTCTTAATAACTGTGCCCCAATGACTTTTTTTTTTAGCTGTTTCAGGGATTCTAAATTATTAAAATCGAATGAGCTGAGAATAGGTTTTGGTGCATTCTCATGCAATCCATCGGTTTTGTTCTAGGCATCTCCGTAAATCGGGGTCATCTACTCCCACAACTCCGTGATCTCAGATGTAATCCGGCAGTGGCGGTCGTGCTTGCACACTACAGGAAGCACCAGCCAATGTGCGCTCCCACAGTTTCAGTCACCATAGAGATTGCTTTTTTTTTTTTTTTATATATAGTTGGCAAGCACGACCACTGCTGCTGGACTGCAGGGTGGTCGTAACCCATGTAAATGAGCAGTGTGTAATGTGATGGAAAAATGAATCCAGCCTTCAAAGGAGGCAATACGGACAATCACAATACATTAGTAAGTGCCTTGTATTAACTTTCTCTACATGATAAATGCCTTTTGCTGAAGTGAGACACCCCCTTTAAAGAAAACAAAATTCCAACCAATGCAATTATGTATGTTCCTTAAGTATTTTTAAAGGGACACTGAGTTTTCACAAAACTGAGGGGCGAGTATTATATGCGAGTGCTTCTCTTTCCTCGTTCTACCTCTCAGCAGTGGTCTCACTTAGACCCTCACCAATCACAACCCTTGAGTGTCTGTGACAGATCAAGTTTCCCGAAAACGTAGTGACCCTTCAAGAAATCAGATCGTGTCTTCCAGTTTACAAAAAAAAACACTGTACAAAGTTTTAATTTTAAAAGAATTTTTTTTTTTTTATTATTTAGAAATGCAGTTATATACATAGAACAATTAAAATTAAATTACTTTGTACAAATATTAAAATATTATCTTTAGCCCCACAGCAATGTCCAGGGTGACAGTCAGAGTAGAGGGAATAAAGCTGTCATTTATTTATAATGTATCATTCTGGCACCCGAGGGGTTAATAAGCCCTGTACACCTGCATGCAGTGCCCCATACTATGATGCTGCACGTAACGCCTGGCAGACGACCATTCTAGTGGTTATCTAGCATCATTTCAAGTGACGACCAGGGCTGAATCCTTATCTCTAAACTCTCTAGGTACTGGGTAAAAATACAGATCATCTGATATGAGAGGGTAAGGTTCACCACCCCAAAAGAGAACAGGACGAGCCCACACTTTAAAGCAAAGCCTTGGTTACAAACGCAGGAGTCTGAGAAGTTATTTACAAGCCGCTGTGCAGGCCGCAGAACCTTATACATGGTATGCTTCGAAATATATTGCACATCTGATTGTGGGGAAAGATAGAGTGAATGTGGCACAACAAAAAAAAATCAACTTGTCATCTACACGCAGTACAGGCAACCAGTTCTAAACCCGTCGGATCATTCTCTAAAATGTCCGCTAGTGGGACTTTAAAGGGGTTCTCTGAGCTTTTCATATTAATAGCTGCGTTCATAGATGGGTCATCAATATGAGATCTGTACTGAATAAAGCGTTTGAGAAAGGGTCAGCAATCCAGCTGTTGTGGAACTACAACTCCCAGCATGCTCAATTTACTTATATGGGAGTTTAGAGAACACTCAAGCAAACCTGCATGCTGGAGGTTCTTGACCCTTGCCTTAGAGCATCTGTTCACAAGACCCCTAACAGAGTTATCATCAGGCCATGCAGACAGAGCTCAAATTAGAGATCAGAGGACAGTTCAACTGATCTAGCCCAATGTGCCTTACGTGCCATTCATTTGGGTACTGTGGGATGATGGGACAGGCTCATAAAGATGGTTGCCAACGTGTAAAGGAGGTCGACTATGATTCACTTTGTCAAATAATTTTTTTTTTCTCAGCAAAAAGAAGCATGGCACTGCGGCACAAATGTATTGATCCCCCACAGTGTAGTCTCTGAACAGTCAATCTTATATATGTGACATAATGGTAAAAAAAAAAGAGGCCCCAAAAGCATACAAACACACCAACATAAGCACACTCACACAAGCACACCCACGAGCACAGGTTTATGGTGTAAGTGTGCATAGGACATTAGTCTTGTGTAATAAATGATGCACACACTCTTGCAAGACTCCAATCTCCCACTTTACAAATCTGCCCCCTCTCTACGGTTCCCGTATCTCGCCCTATAAATATTCCGGCTGCCTCCGTGGACAGGACTGGGACATTGTGTGCTTAAAGCATTAACCGCCAGGAGAATAGTTCCTGCATAATACCCTATTGCACCTCCACACAGCCCTGATTACTGTTCGCTACCTCATCCCATTTCCAATTTGGCCTTTCCTGTATAACACGTTACCATCTAGGCTGGTGTGTTACTGATTTCATGCACCATGGCTATACACAGAGGATGAATATACCTATAGTCTGTCAAGGTATTTAACGGGGAAGTAGGTTCTTCAAGCATAAAAAAAAAAAAGTTACTGCTAGTCATATAACAGTACCGGCAGCATTAAGAATACAAGCATGATACTACATACATATAGTGTCAAAGCATAAGTGAACTTATAGGCCCAGGACTTTTATCCTAATGATCACTGTTTTTTAGAATTAGTCACTGTACTTTTACAAAATTTCATTAAATAGAGGATGGTTTAATTAGCAAATTTCAAAATCGCTTCCTTTAAAAAAAAAAAATAATAATAATCTGCTTGCATCCGCCTAAAAAAAACTGTAAAGTCAGGGCAACTAAGGGTCTCATTTACACCTAAGTTGCAGTCCATTGCCTGCTGTCAGGCAAGATCAATCCCTAGTAACAGAGATGGCGGAAAAGTGGGGGCGTGTCAGAGCTAGCTGAGATCCTAAGCCTGATAAAAACTGCTTTTACTAGGCTTCTGAACATCACAGGAGCCTCTTGTGTGTCTGTAAGTGTGATTTTATCCCTACTTATCTGTCTGTGAGCCTCAGAGCTGAAAATAAACATAGTGGGAAGTAAGGGACAGGACTTCATTGCGGTACAGTGCTGGCAGATTTCACAGATGGGAGATGCTCCCCTGCTTCTGAGTGAAATGCATTTAACTGTGCAGCTGAAACAGAGAATAATGGCTGAAAAAATATGTTAGGGAAGTACAAACATAACTGCTCTTACACAGTTATGATTATGATCTGGATGTACCACTGAAATGGGTAGTTGGAGCATCCTCTAATAAAAAATAAATAAATAAAAAGAGGAACATTTCAAGATACTTCCTCTTTAAAATTGCATTAAAGGGGTTGACCATCTTATTACCCAAGTTTTTAAAATTCCATATACAGTGAAGCTTGATTAATAATGCAAGCATAAATGACGTTATACTGTACCCTAGCTGTGACCGTGAAGGCCAAAAGCTGCTCCAGTATTGGAGGTGAAAACAGCTATGCCTCAACTTCGGCACATCCAGTCCCTGCGCAAATACATGGGATTCCGTTATAGTCTGTGTTGAAGTTAGGGAAGCCAGGAACAGCCCGAGGAAACAGTCAAGTGACTGCCGCAATCTTGCATTCTATGGGCACAGATGATGTCAGGTTTCGCGGTTTACACCTGCGATACCAGGGCAGCCGGGGGCCCTCACTGTCACCTTTGGGTACAGTCATGCTTGCATTAATTAAACGTTGCTGGTTATACCTACCCCTTTAAACCTATGAGAGTTCCCTGATCTACAGAAACAGAGGATCTTGAGGGGTGCATGCACCACAACACACGAGATTGCATGCAAAAAGCCTCAAATTCTGAGTCTGACAAGATGAAAGATGTGTTTCTATATGGGATCAAACATAATAAACTGTGAAATGCAGTCCGTTTTTTTTAAGCGTATAGGGCCTTGGAGGGATCCTTGCTGCTCTGGACAAGAAATATTGCACTTGACTTTCATGTTGCTTTCTGCGTTAGTGGATTCGTTTAGTGCCAGCCTGAGACAAAGGTCCTTTATTAAGGACTATATATGTATATATATATGCTGTACATAAGACTGTTTGCCTTACAGAAGCCAAGGGCATTTTCTGGGAGTGCTGAAACCATAGGAAGGCCAAGAGGTATTGTTATAATTGGTAGGGATAAGTGCCAGGTGCTGTAAAGATCCAGCCCCTTTGCCAGGGGTGTTCCTATATCTGTATATAGCCTATAATATTACACATACATATGAAATATAATTGTACACCTCTGCAAGCAAGGCTCAGACTATCTGCTCCCAGTGCTCTGCAGTTGGGGAACAAGATGTCTGCGCTTAGTGAGGTGGGGGAGGCACGATTTGTCAGCTCCAGCGCTCCTGTGAATACAGGAGGTGCAGAGCAGGAAGATTGTACAGATCCTGCACGGCTGAGGCAGACGTCAGAGGTATTCAAGCTTCTTTCAGTAGAGGGATATCTGGAGAGAGAAAAAAAAATTATATTTAGCTAGAAAAAACATTTTTCCAGACAAACAGCGGTATATACAAGGCAAGCAAATACCAAAAGGACGTAAACAAGAAAACGGGAGGAATCATAACCGCAGTGTATATCACACAGTAAAATCCTATCCAATAGACCATAAATGTATACTCAAATGATGTAAAAAACAAACATTATGGTAAATCGATCATTGGTGGACACATTCATGTTTTACTGGGAAAAAGGTACAGCATTGTACTGTGTGATATATTTCATTGCAATTCTATTATTTGATGTAATATTAAAATAGGTAGTGCCTAAAAAAAACAAAAACCTTAAGTTAAATCATACAAGATTTCCTGACCATATACAGCCCTTCCCCAAATGCCGCACATTTACTATTTAAACCGCACCAGATTTATTAAGTGCCTCAGACATTTTTTGGGCCATGCTCCACAAGTGGTTGTTCCTTTACAGGAGAAAGAGGAGGGTTACCGTGCACCAAAATTGTGCCAGAATTTTGGCACAAAGTATGGTAATGCACTAATAGGGGATATAAACTAGACAGTCTAAAGGTGCACTAGATTCATCATCCAGCATCAACCACTGTGATAAATCTGCCACATTTTTAGACTAATGGTGGGTCAACATGGCCCGAGAAGCAGACCATTATTTCGAAGGAAGCGATCCTTCCAGACAACTAGCTGTTCATTCAGTGGAGGTGAAGCTCTGCATTACATGCAGTCATCACCTCCACAGTATAACAATGAGCAATCTCTCGTCCTCATACTGCTGATTGTTTCTGGGTAGCAGAGGGCTGCCCAGAAATGATAGCTTGCTTGCCTGCCTCGCTTATTCATCGCGTGATCGGCTGCACCTTTAGACAAGCAGATTATCGGAAATGAACGTTCGTAGGAACGTTTGCCCCTGCTAATCTTCCCGAAATAGGTTTACACTTAAGCCTGTATTAGACAGGCAGATCAGCAAGCGATTGTCGGGAAGGAGACCACGGCTAAATGCATAGATTTTCTCCGCAGTATGGGAAGGAGCCGTCCCTATGCCATCGCTTGTCCCCCATGTTGTCTAGTGGTTTGCACTCTGCTTCATTCAAACTGTATGGGAGTGCTGAAGAATAGTAGAGTACAGTGGTCGGCTGTATATCCCCAGCAAAGGATAATAGTTATTTTTTGGGTTACAAGCAGTGACCAATAGGAGGTAATAGTCCTGTCTAATAGCCATTTGTCGCCAGAAAAGCGCAGATTTTTAAGCATGCTTAAAAATCTGAATTGCCTGATAAACGAGTGTTTGCCCATTCATCGGGCAATGGTTGGCAGTATTACACTGCCTTTGAAATTAGTACACAGTAAGTTACCACCTACTGGTCACTGTTTGGTCCCAAAAAATGACAACTATTATCCATTGCTGGGGATGGACCTGTACTCTCCTATCCTTCAGCACTCCCATACCGTTTGAATGGCGCAAAGTGCACAAATTCAGCTACAGCTCCATTTCAACAGGGAACGCAGGACTCCTATTCTTGTGATCAGACACATATCCTATCCTGTAGCTAGATGATAAGCTGCTATTATGGGACACAAGCCCTTTAACAATGTTTATGCAAGTGTTATTAAAGGGGTAATCCCATCACAGACAATGGGGGTATATCGCTAGGATATAACCCCCATTGTCTGATAGGTGCGGGTCCCACTTCTGGTACCCGCACCTACAATGAGAACGGAGCGGGGAAATGAACATGAGCAGCCGCCGAAAATAGCCGAGCGCTGGCTTGGCTATTTCCGTCTGCCCTATAGACATGAATGGGATCAGGGGGCGTGCATGTGCAGTGCGCTCCCATTCACTTCTATGTGAGCAGCACTTGGTGGTGGACAGACCCTGGGCAATCTGGGGTCCTCCAGCCACAGCTCTCCCTGCTCCGTTCCCAGAGGTGGGACCCGCATCTTCATCAGACAATGGGGGCATATCCTAGTGATATGCCCCCATTGTCTGTGATGGGAATACCCCTTTAAGTAAATTAAGTAACTAAAAAGGGTTGTCCAAAATTAGAAAAAAAATTAAAACAATGCCAAATCTCAACCATATCAGACACAGCAGATGGACAAAAGTGGATGATTTCTCTTTGGCCCCTTTCACACGAGCGAGTTTTCCGCATGGGTGCAATGCGTGATGTGAACGCATAGCATCCGCACTGAATCCTGACCCATTCATTTCAATGGGTCTGTGTACATAAGCTTTTTTCACGCATCACTTGTGCGTTGCGTGAAAATGGCAGCATGTTCTATATTCTGCGTTTTTACGCAGCCTTGGCCCCATAGAAGTGAATGGGGCTGCGTGAAAAACGCATTGCATCCGCAAGCAAGTGCGGGTGCGTTGCGATTTTCACTAATGGTTGCTAGGAGATGTTGTTTGTGAAACCTTCAGTTTTTTATCACACGTGTGAAAAACGCATCAAAATGCATTGCACCCGCGCGGAAAAAACTGAACTGAATGCAATCGCAGGCAAAACTGAATGGCTTTGCCTGTGAAATCGCACAGTTTTCACTGAACGCATCCGGACACGCTTGTGTGAAAGAGGCCTTTCTCTCTCAAACCTTAAGGTGGTGCCAAAAGATAAAAATATCATACTTTACCAGTGTCCTGATCTCATAAGCATCCAGTCTGAAGCGATTAGGGGTACAGGATGTCATGTTGTTGGAAACTAGAATAGTGAGCATGTAATGTGAAGCTACTCACCATCTGTGTATTCCTCAGAGGACAGGGACAGGAGGCTCTGCACATCACTGGTTTCAGATTCTGCTCCTTCCTGTCCTAATGTCCTGCTCTCTGCTCCTGCGGCCCACTGGGAAGAGGTCTGGTGGACCAGCACAGTCTCTGAGCGCTGTGTGCTGCCGGCCGGGTACTGGGCAGTACTTGTTTGGCCTGTGACATGAATGCTTCCCATAGACTGTCCCCTGGTGTCGGAGAGAGACACCTCCTGCTGTATGTCCTGATCCTCCCCTGGTCCTTCAGATAATACTATCTGTACACGAGAACTGGCAGAAGGGATGCAGTTTCCTGCACTGCCATACACTGCTTCTTCGTAAGAAGGAAGGGCGACTTGCACACCGTCCACCATAATGGACACTTGTTCCCCTGGCACACATGCATCACGCCTGTAAGAGACAAGACATTAAGCAAGTAATCTTACACATAAAGCATATTTTTTATCCTGGGAAGCACTACCTGCAACACAGTCTGCATCAACTTTGAATGCATGCTTAAAGGGGTTGCCAGCTGTTTAATATGATATATGTTTGTACTGCCTGGTTTCTCATGGCATGTAGAAAATGTCACCCCATCTTGCGTTTTCACAGTTGTGCCAGATAGCTGATCTTACGGAAACTGCCGAGCTGGCAGGTGCTCCCTGCTTTCCATTTCTCCCACTGCAGTGAATGGGAGCTACGTAAAAACAGCGCTCCTCTGCTTCTGTAACTCCTGAGTCATGGAAGCAGCTTGTGCTACGTTACAGAGTACCAGTCCTCTTGGCGGATTCTGTAAGCCCGGCCACCTGAGGTCGGCACTGTGCCCCATCTCGCTGTCAAAACAAAAATGGATAACCCCTTTAAAAAGAAAAAGTCAGGCAACTACTTTTGTCAGCGGGCTGAAACAGCTACCAGAGGAATATGGCAGCGGTTTTCTACCCTCTCCCCATTCATTAAACACGCGTGATCGGCTGAGCATGCATAGGGAATAGGAGGATTGAGGATGAACATTCGGCTGACACTTCTCTCATGTGTATGGCCCGGTTAACTTTGAAGAAGAATCTTTCTTTGTGATACATTTGTGACACGTGGAAATGATATAGCACAAAAGGCATTCCTTCTGAAGGACCTAGGTCATTTATTAATCGGAAATACGCCTAAATTAGGCGTATTTCAGGGGCCACCATCAGAGACTTTTCCCCACTCACGCCAGGTCTAGAATTGTGGTTATGGCAGTGAAGGGCCCTTCACATTTACCATTTTCTACGCCTATTTTAGACGTAGAAAATGGTCTTAAAGGCTAGCGCTTCTTCATAACTCCGGCGGATCCTCCGCTAGCTATGGGGCTTTGTTAAGACTAGCATCTAAAACACTGGTTTTAATAAATGTACCCCATAGTTTTTTTAGATTTAGGGCCCTTTTACATGGCCTGATACTCAAGGCAATGACTGGGTACAGACCATTTGTTCCAGCATCATTTACATGCAGCAATTATCATCTTATGGGGAGGTGAGCGATCAGCCATATGATCATTTATCCCTATACAGATTCATGCCTCTTTTTACAGGGTGCTGTGCTGCACTAAAATAAGACTATTTCAAGTTCTGCATGAAAGATGCGAGCGCCTAGTACAAACATTAGTCATTGATCTGAGGATCAGCCCCTGTAAAAGGGTCCTAAGCCTCTTGCCAGGGGTCTGCAATCTCTGGCACTGCAGCTGCACATTTGCTTGGCCATTCTCACAACTCCCACTGACATGAATGGTTTCACAACAGCTGCAGTGATGAAGACAATTCACTAGGTTATGAGTTATATTCAGTGGTGATGACATACAATGGTGACACGGAGTGCCCATATTAATTTGACTGGCAGTGGAATTTCAGCACCGGGAACTCCACGGGACCAGGCAAAACATACGATCTTACTATAAAAAGTTTAACCCCCCCATCTTCCAGAAAATTCTACATAAAGGGATTGTGTATGACTAGAAAGAACATGGCTGCTTCCTTAAATAAAAATACAGCATCATACCTTTCGGGGTGGAAAGTGGTATTGCAGCTAGGGTTGAGCGAATTGAGCTTTGAATCATAGATCCGAGGTCGCTTTGTTAAAAAACTTTGTTCGTAATGCTGTTAAAGTGTAATACATTAAAATGTATTGGCTGCGTGAAGGAAAACGTCGCCTCAGTCGAAGTTGCGCGAGACTTCGGTATTCCTATTGCGTATTTTAATAGGAATCCAAAGTTGGCTTTGGTACTGGGTGGTACCTCGGTATCAAAGCTGACCTCGGATTCCTATTTTAAAATGCTTTTAAATACGCCAGACAGGAATACCGGAGTAATTTAACGAAATCTTGCACAACTTCAGCTGAGACTAAGTTTTCCTACACGGAAAAAATACATTTTGATGGAAAACAGCATGACAAAGTTTTAATGAATCAACTTTGGATGTATGATCTGAAGCTCGAGTCGCTCAACCCTAATTGTAGCATAGCTTATTCACTTCAATAGAACCAAGCCGCGGGACCGTTTTTGGATGAAGACATACTTTTCTAACCTTGGCCAATTACTGTAAAGGGAACCAGTCACAAGGTGTCTGAGCTGTATGCAGCATGTTATAGAGTTTATGTATTAAAAGATTACACTGCCTTTTCATAGTGACAGGTTCCCTTTAATATGTAGAAATAAACCAAAATAATTTCATAATAGTCTGATTAGGGAAGTTGTGTCATTTCTTATCACTGGCGTTCTAGTTCAAGCTGTTTGTTCTGAGAATTTCAGTTTCCCTGGGACAGATTTCACGTATTTGTGTGACTGACAGCCCTCCCTATGTGACTGTGTATACAGATAGCTGTCAATCACGGATAGGACCTCCTTGCGTTGTCAATGTGAGAGCTTCCCTTTAAGTCCCTATGCAGGCGAAGCTCCTCTTTTTGGGGTTGGGGAGTAAATGAAGCTTTTACCAGTCACTGATATTGCTAGTTGTTAATCTTCCAATTGCAGCAAGTACTG
The DNA here is from genome assembly GCA_033119425.1 of Bufotes viridis. Taxonomy (NCBI): domain Eukaryota; kingdom Metazoa; phylum Chordata; class Amphibia; order Anura; family Bufonidae; genus Bufotes; species Bufotes viridis. Next base: position 34,325,488 of record CM065599.1, on the reverse strand, counting down.
ACATTGGTTTTTCTGGTTTTACAGAAACTATTAGTCATCCGGGGCTACGTTTATTAGATTTCAGTGCCAGCAGATAATCAACTTGCCAAAGCGAATCACACTATATGTGTACATACACTTTCACCTACCTGCTATGCTGAAAGGACTTGATTTTGGGCTGTAGAAGAACAAACAATACAATAAGGAGCAAAATCAAGGCCACTGAGCTTGCAGTCGAGGCAACGATTGATAGCGTTGGGACACCGAAGCTGGTATTTCTATTGGTTTCTGAAAAACAAAGTGAAGAATTCGCAATACTGCTCGAAACATTGCACTGAACAGGAACGCTCGGGCGGACAAGGCGACTTACCTTGGCTAAGTCTGCAGCTTACTCCCATAGGTGGGTTCCAGGCTCCATTCTTGCAGGTTAGGAATTTGTAGTCTCCTTTCAACATGTATCCTTCTGCACAGAAGTACTCTATAACACTGCCCGAGGTGAAGGGCTTTTCACAGTGTGGAGGGTGACATACGAATCCCCCATTTTCAGGCTCCGGAGGCGGAGGGCATACTGTATGTAAAAATACATAAGACGACATAAGAGCTGGCTCTTCATAATATCCACTGCGCTAGATAATCAGCAATATAATGTAAAGTGGATAAGCACATGGCCACATATCACATGGAGGAATCGACTTTTAGCACTCTTATACTCGATAATCCGAAATGAAAGCGCTCCTGCTCATTGCCTGTGTAAAGCTGGTGCTGATCATTCTGCATGACCTGATAAATGACCAATATGCACACTGAATGGGGAACGAACGATCATAGTGATGAGCTCTTTTCCCCTATTCAGTGTGCATCACGCCAGTTAAAAACCAGCGCCAATAGACACAAAGCTGAAATTGCTCCCCATGTTTCAGAAAAAATCTCAACCGTCCCGACCTACAATGGCTAAAGCGGCCCAGTGCAGCTCTAACCTAAGACCTTCATTGTATAAACATATGTGTGACAATATTTTACAAAATTATTTAAAATGACCTGCCACCACTCCTGACGTTTGGTTTAGTAACTACTTGCATTCCCATTGTAATAATAATTTTGGAGCATCTTTTCATATAATTATGTTGTGCCATTCCTCTATTATTCCTACTAAAGTTAAAAGGGTATTAAGGTTGTCAGACGCTATCCTCTATCCCAGGAATCGGCAACCTTCGGCACTCCAGCTGTTGTGAAACTACAACTCCCAGCATGCTCTTTCCACTTGTGTGGGAGTTTAGAAAGCAGCCAAGCAAGTGTGCATGATGGGGGATGTAGTTTCACGACACCTGGAGTGCCGGAGGTTGCTGACCCCTGCTCTAGCCAAACGATAGGGGATAACACTTAGATTGGTGGGAGCCTACAGATCTTAAGATCAGGAACCTTGTACCCCTTGGGACCCCACAAAATGAACAGATCATCAGGTTGGAAATAGCCGGTGCTCTGCCATCTCCCCAACTCCATAGAGATGAATAGAGTGGACGTGTACATGCCTGACCTGCCACCGCGATCTAATAGTTAACCCCTTTCCACAGCATACGGGATAACTTCTAACATCTGGAATACCCCTTTAATGAAAACCTTTCCAGCAGTCTGCAATAAAATGTCTCATGTTGGTACATACAATTGCTGCAGCAGTTTTTGGTGTTAAAAAAAAAAAGTTGCAAGATCCCTTTTTGTAACTTTTTAAAAGCCCAAACGACAATATTGTGTCACACAGGCGTTTTTACAGCATCCTCGTCATTTCGGAGCGGGGGTTGGGCCTGGAAAATCTTCCCCGGCAAATTTACTAACGTTTGCACCTCAAACCTGGCGTAAAACAGGAGTGAAAACTACTCCATTTGGGGCTGGCAAGGTTTTCACTCTGGGTGCGTGGACTGTTGAAGGTGCACCTCATTTATTACTAGGCCTGTGCCTCGTCATAAATTAGACGCCTCCTCCGGCAGCACAGGGTCCATCAAAGACCGGAGTAAAAAGGTTTGAAATTTTACTAAGGAAACCACATTTTTTTTTAAATCTGTAAGTAGCATGTGCAGATGAGAAGTGCACTACAAAAGTGAAGCCGTGAGCAAGCCGGTACAGGCCGATTGTAACAGATCTATACTGTCTGCTCGAGCAGATGGTCTGTTCCCCCAGGACTCCAGGCTTAGTGTGAACTGTCCACGTGGCCTGAACAGCTGAGAACACACAGCCATCTCTACCATGGGCCGCGCAGGCACTCAGCATCTGAGGAGGACATTTATGTGGTTCCAGCAGCTGAGGCAGAACATCAATAACAGCAGGAAACCACACTCATGAAAACATACCAGCGAGAGGGTAACAAGCCAAAAGAAGTCAGAGCCGCGAGGAAGGGGAAAGAAAGAGCAAGAACAGACACACCAGAAACACATGAGTAATGCGGGTCAGAAAATGTGCTCCCACTGCCACAAAGAGCCAAACAAAAGCGTAGCTGTGTAGAGTCCAACTGAACCTATCCAAAGTGACCATACTGCTGGTATGGGGTACCTGACCCCACAAGGGGCCGGGGTACCCATAACCTAAAAACCAGTGCGTTTAAGTGCGTTCAGTAGAACCACAGAGGGCAATACCAATCATAAACTCGGCCATCTGAAACTCAGAAGAGGAAACCATCATGTCAGGTTTTGAGACTAGCAGTTTTAGAATATTCTGCTTACTTAAAGTGTAACCGTCATGTTTTCATCAAGAAATCTATTTTAGCATATGTTACTGCTGCAGCATTAGGTATAAAGCAGTCTTTGGTTTCTTCACATACCACTGTTTTCCTTCAGTTTTTGTCTTGGTTACAGCTGGCAAAAACAGGCACTAAAACTAAACCTACACAATTACACACCTGAAAAGGGTCACTTAAAATCTGTTCCATGGAAATTTTCAGAATAAACAGCTTGAACTAGAATGCCAGTTATAAAAAAATTACACAACTTCCCTGATCATTTTTATAATTATGAAATTATTTTACCTTATTTCTACATATTAAAGGAAACCTTTTCACTTTGAAAATGCTGTGTAATCTGCAAGCACCATATTATAGAGCAGGAGGAGCTGAGCAGATTGATATATAGTTTTATGGGAAAAGATTCAGTAAAACCTGTAATTTATACATTTACCCTAAGTTCACACGCGCTGTAAAACGCTTAACACATGAAAACCAATGCTTTCCTATGGCCCTGGTTCTCACTTGAGCGTTTTACAGCGCGTTTGAACACGCTGTAAAACGCCCGATGCATAAACAAGTACTTGAGCTTTTTTTAGGGCGTTTGTCGCGCGTTTTGTGATTGACACCACAGTAGTCAATCACAAGAACGCGCGTACGAACGCGTGTTTCCTATTTGCAAAAACGCGCTGAAATATGCGCGTTTTTAGAACGCTCAGGTCTGAACCCAGGGTTATATTCCTGCTCATTCTGGGCTTTGAAGTCCGGGAGGCGGTCCTATCAGTGACTGACAGCCACCCCTCTAACTGTGTATACAGAGAGAGCTGTCAATCACTGATAGGACCACCTCCTGTACTTCAAAACCCAGAATGAGTAGGAATATAAATGTATAAAATACAAGTTTTACTGAATATTTTCCCATAAAACTATACATCAATCTGCTCAGCTCCTCCTGCTCTATAACATTCTGTCTACAGCTCAAACACCATGTTTAACGTGACAGGTTTCCTATAAAGGGGTTCCCCAGCCTCTTATGTTACTTACAGTCACTTGTGCCATTGATTTATGCAGTTTTTTGAAAGGTTGGTGACCATTTAAGTGGCTTTAAGGCCCTTTTAACATGTGTGAAAGATGACACGTATCCTCATTCCTAATAATTGGGTTGTGTAAAAGTGTTGCCAGTCACCCAAAGTGAGCAAATGCCCTTGTTTATTGGCAGCACGTTGCCCTGTGAAAAATATGCAAAGTGAATGGGAAACTACTGACAGTAATAACGATCATTCATCCCCTTTTATTTTGTACTAGGCAGTGTTAAAGGTCATTAAAGGGGTTCTCCAGGAATTAAAAAAAATGAAAATACTTAAATATTATTTTATAATATATTCACAAATACCTTTCATTAGGTAGAATGCTCCCTAGACAAAACAAGCCAATCATTAAGAGAAATAAAATGGCCGCAGTCCTATCAGTACACACATAACCTGTCCTAATCACACAGGGGGACAAGTCACTTCACCACAATGAGCCATAGTGCTGCCTCATCCTCCTTTCTGCTCTACTTGTCAGAAATAATGATCCTGAATACAGGGGAATCTCTGTGGGAATGGAGATGATGAGGAGACATGAGAGGAGGGAGAGGTGTGGATAATGAGCAGCAGCACTTGTATACAGCTTGTCCTGTTCGTCCTCTCTGTACTTCATGTCTCCTCATGAACTAAATTCCCAAGAGATTCAGTTAAAGTTCTTATTATCTGTATTCAAGATCATAATCCCTGACAAGTAGAGAGGAGGAGGCAGCTCTTTACCTCGCTGTTGTAAAGTAACTTGTCCTCATGTGTGATCAGGACATGTTTTGTGTGAACTAATAGGACAGCAGCCATTTTGTTTCCCCTGATGATTGCTCTGTAGACAAAACGAGCCATTATAACTAATGAAAGTTATTTAAGAATATATTTATAATAAAGTAACCTTTTAAGTACCGTATTTTTCGCCCTATAAGACGCACCGGCCTATAAGACGCACCTGGGTTTTTGAGGAGAAAAATAAGAAAAAAAATATTTTTAACCAAACGGTGTGCTTTTGAAGTAATGGTGGTCTGTGCATGACAGTATTATGGGGGGATCTGTGGATGGCACTGTTATGTGGGGAGATGTGGATGGCACTGTTATGGGGATCTGTGGATAGCACTGTGATGGGGGATCTGTGGATAGCACTGTGATGGGGGATCTGTGGATAGCACTGTGATGGGGGATCTGTGGATAGCACTGTGATGGGGGCATTTATGAATGACACTGTAATGGATTGGATCTGTGGATGACACATATATAGCATCTTATGCTATATGTGTCATCCACAGATCACCCAATTACAGTGTCATCCACAGGTGCCCCATTACATTGCTATCCAAAGATATACCATTTATAATCTTTATTAATGTCCCCTTATTCCCTATAAGCCCAGTACAGTAGCTGTATGCTAACCTGCTATACCGATCCTCTAGCAGGCAGAGCGGTGTGGCGGCAGGCTGCTGTGTAACGTCCTCACTGACGTCATCTGCCTGCTCCTCCTGCTTCATTCATAAAGTGAAAGGAGCAGGCAGATGACGTCAGTGAGGACGTTACACAGCAGCCTGCCGCCACACCGCTCTGCCTGCTAGAGGATCGGTATAGCAGGTTAGCATACAGCTACTGTACTGGGATTATAGGGAATAAGGGGACATTAATAAAGATTATAAATAGTATAAAAGCAGTCACGCTGTGAGCGGCGGGCCGCCCGCCGCGTGTTGACAGGCTCCGCCCCCTCCTCCTTCCATGCTGATACATCGCAGGCTGTGCGATGTATCAGCTTTAACTATAGGAAAATGGTAGTATTCGCCATATAAGACGCACTGCCATTTTCCCCCCACTTTTGGGGGAAAAAAGTGCGTCTTATATGGCGAAAAATACGGTAGTTTCATTTTCTTAATTCCCAGAGAACCCCTTTAATCGAGTGCTGATCAACTTTTTCATAGTCGATCAGCGCTCTTTATTGGCCAGGCACAGGCCCAAGGGCCGGCCACACAAATATCAGTTGACCCCGACATACATCCATGCACACCATCCGTCATCTTTCAATGAGCAGATGGACTGTTTCCTAGACATATGTTCAGCTAATAGATACATGACTGCGTCATAGGCCGGGAATACGCAGTTATGTCATTTGCTGGACAGGTGCCAGTGCGCTCTACTTCACAGAACAGCAGATTTATGTGTGGGTGAGAAACTTTTATGGGTATTTAATTCCCACTGTGAAAGTAAAGACTGCGAGGTTTACAGTGCATCAGGGACATAAGTCCTATAAATGGATATTCAACCAAGGGCTGGGCGATGAATCAAATTACATTAATTTGCCTTTTCGTGCCCGACAATTTTATTTGAAAGAAAATTTGAATTTTATATAAAACTAACATGGTGTTCCCTACGCCACATTGGCAAGGAGTCCTGGCATCTAGACACTGGCTCGTGGAGAGTACTGCAAGCTCATTTCTGCTGGAGTACTGGTCTGGAGAGTATCAATGCTGCATGTGTAGAGTCTGTTCAGTCCCTGGCAGGGTCCCATACAGGCTGCACTGATCACTTCGGGAGCCCGGCACTGAATGGTAGCCACAGGCTCATAGACAGCATGTTACTGTTACAGGGTATACCAGTGCATTATAAAAGTAATGGCCCCTAGTGGGACAAAAAATAAATAAAAAAAAAAGGTTAAAGGGTTCCCAGTCTAATTTTGAAAAACTGAATAAAAAAAACCATATATGTTATAATGAAGGAACCCACATAATAAAGGAATATGGCAAAATACATTTTTTGGGGCATGAGATATTGTGCAAAATTGGTAAAAACAATTTCCACTATTATATTTGGTATTGTCTTAATTGTACCGGCTCATAGAATAATGGTGACATGCTAGTGTCGTAAATTTATATATATGTATTTATAGGTCCCCCAATACAGTGCCACTGAAAAATACAAATTGTCACATGAAAAGCAAGCACTCGAATGACTATATAGACAGTAAAATAAAGTTATGGCCAGAGAAAAAAAAAAGAAAATAGAGATGAAGGGGGTCATTTATTAGGACTGGCGTTTTAGACACTAGTCTTAATAAAGCCCCACCACTGGCTGTGAATCACCGAAGTTATCAAGAGGTGTCGGGTTGAAAGTAGTGGATAAGCCACACCAGGACTCGCTTTGTCTGTTGAAGTAATTAATATATTCACACAAATACGTATATGTGAAATTAAAAGGGTTTTCCAACATTTTAATACTGATGACCATTCCTCTAGATAAGTCATCAGTATTTGTTCAACTTTGTTTATTAAATCAAGTATCCAAATGTGCAACAAAATCACAGACAACATGGCTTTGGTAATGTAGCCAAAATACAAGATAACGTAATAACGGCTGTTAGAGAAAATGGATAGAATCTATCTAAAGGGGGAAACCAAAGAAGGAGAATGGGAGGGAAAAGAAGTAGCTAAGAGTTCTCTTCTTCGTCATAAGCGGAGCTCTTGGTGATGGAGATCCCGGCAGGACCAAATCTGCAGGAACTTGTCCACAGTCCCCCGCGACAAAGCTGTATAATATTCTAAGGAACAAATGCCCTGAATGCGGGAGTAATAATCCGCCTTAGACGGGGGAGTGGTTCTTTTCCAAAAGAGGGCTATCAAACCCTTTCCTGCAGTAAGAAGATGCAGGAGCAGCCTGGAGGCGTGACCTCTTATATCCCTAGGTGGGACATTCAATAAGCATGTAAGGGGGTCCAACCTCACCCAACATCCTGCAGCACTAAAGCTACTATCCTCCAAAAGGGTACTACCCGTGGGCACGTCCAGAATACATGGCAGGTCATCAGTATTTGATCAGTTCAGTTCCGATACTCGGGACCCCCGTTAATCAGCTGCTTTGAGAAGGCACCAGCTTAGAAGTTGTGCTGTTCTATAGCACCACAGACCATTCAAAAAAAATGTACTAAGGCCCCTTTCACACGAGCGAGTTTTCCGCGCGGGTGCAATGCGTGATGTGAACGCATAGCACCCGCACTGAATCCTGACTCATTCATTTTAATGGGTCTGTGTACATGAGCGTTTTTTTTCACGCATCACTTGTGCGTTGCGTGAAAATCGCAGCATGTTCTATATTCTGTGTTTTTCACGCAGCGCAGGCCCCATAGAAGTGAATGGGGCTGCGTGAAAATCGCACTGCATCCGCAAGCAAGTGCGGGTGCGATGCGTTTTTCACTGATGGTTGCTAGGAGATGTTGTTTGTAAACCTTCAGTTTTTTATCACGCGCGTGAAAAACGCAACAAAACGCATTGCACCCGCGCGGGAAAAACTACAACTGAACGCAATCGCAGGCAAAACTGAATGGCTTTGCCTGTGAAATCGCACAGCTCTTGTGAAAGAGGCCTAAGTGTGTTAAAAAAAAAAAAACATGCTGACACGTCACGGTTATATGATGCTGTGCTCCACAACGAAGCTCTGAACATGTATCTAGCAGTTCCTTAAATCCATCTTGCGTCCTGGACTTTTATGGTGAATCACAGTGGACCCCACCACTAATTACTGTGCCTCAACTTAACCTGGTGCACAGGACACCTAGCGGATGCTATCAACCGTAACTGTGAAAAAGCCGCCGTAATATAGTACTCAATAGAGCATGACCGAAAAAAGAAATGTGGTAGAATAAATGGCTCTGTGCACGGAGAACCCAGCAGAAGTAGGCTGTAACCCAATAAGTAGCTGTTAGTAGGCCACCAATTAAAACAGTCATTTCTCTTCCACCTTCTATCTCCGATACCAGTTTAGGAATAACAATGACAGCCACAGAAACCGTAATCTAGTTGTCAAAAGTAAACGGGGGCTAATGTAGGTTATGAGACAAGGAAGCCACACAAGTCAAGAAGAAAGCAGTGGGTGACAAGAATGAGACATATCAGCCATCCCTTATGAAAAGAAACTAGGTCAAACTGCTCAGATACGTTAATATACTGGTTTCTCACTTTCAGTTCTCTACATCACACTGGGAATTTGTTGCACTTGTAATGGTCAGCTTTGAATGCTGCCAAGGCTGGAGCTGCAGCTTGATGGATGAAACTGGAGTGGCAGCAACCATCGGGAAACTAAGTGCCTTTTCCACCAGGATATAGCGCTCTTGGATGGAGAAAATGACACATGCTGCCATGCAATGACCTACCCACATTATAGTGTGAAAAAGAAAACTGGCGACTTACAGATGAGAAACGGCCATATAAGCAAGCTCTGTGCCCAATAACTTTCCCTTTTACTATACATATCGACTGCTGTCAACCAACCTCCAGAAATATCCAAGTACCGTATTTTTCGCTTTATAAGACGCACCTAGGTTTTAGCTCCAGGTCCTCTTCCAGGCCCCAGCGCTGCAACCTGACGTCAGGTTATAGTGCACACCTACGTGCGCTAGGTCCTGAAGCTATACACAGTGAGGACAAAGTGCAGCATGGGGCCCGGAAGAAGACCAGGGAGTGGTGAGTACAGCCAGCACCTCCTGAGGGAGAGTTATGGGTGGAAGTGCATCTTATGAAGCAAAAAAAATACAGTAGATTATGACAGTGGCGTTTTTGTGTGTACTTGCTTATTGTATGGGTTCTTTTACCTGGGCTTAAAGGGGATTTTGGTGACAATACCGATGACCAATCTTCAGGATAGGTCATAAATATCTGTCAGTGAGGTTCAGACTGGCCAATCAGCAGTTGGAACAGGTTGTTGTACTTGGGTGAGTGAGAATTACAGGCCCTTCCTTAAGTCGCTGCCCCTTCACACAGCTGATCGACAGCAGCGCTAGGAGTCGGACCCCCACCAATCAATCCTAAGGATAGGTTATCAATATTCAAGTCTTGGAGTAACCTAGTAATGCAGACAATAAAATGCTATATCACGATATGTCCTCCTTGGCTATTACTCCTCAGTCTGCTAGCATTAGGCTTTCATTCTTGACTTCAATGTCAAAGCTGCACACGTCTATAGAGGCCTCACTAGCTGGGACTTTCCCAGAGAGGAAACTAAAGCCCATTTTTTCTGGCAGCCAGTACAGATATCCTAACCATCTACTTATTCATGCTCCCGTGGGGATATGCAACTGGCAGTGCCGCCCATATCACTTATAAGCAGCACAAAACACGTATGTAGATGCTGTGTGACGGAGGACAATCACAGCTTTACATCAGGCACGGCCATTCCCAGAACCAGACAATAGGAGACATTAAAAGGCTCCTTCCTCGTCATGTCTGCTCACCACAAGTCTGACATTTGTCAGGCGGTGGAATGCAGTTTACTGCTCCAAGTAATCACGCACTTCAGACCGGTTCTACCGTGGAATAGCAGTCAAGTGCAGAAAAGTGTCTGCACATATAATAAGGTCCACTTTTCAGTGCATTTAGGCCAGATTTCCATGTGGTGGCCACGTTGCAGAGAAAAATAAGTTTTAATATATGCAAATTAGCCTCAAGGAGCAACGGGGGTGTTGTCATTACTCCTAAAGGCTCTGCTCTCTCTGCAACTGCCACGCCCCCGTTGCTCCTAGAGGCTAATTTGCATATATTAAAACTTCATTTTCCTCAGCAATGCAGGGACATCTGGACGTGGGACCAACACAGAGGCCTTCAGCTGCTGAGCGCACATGTAACAGGTCAGCCATTGTCATAGGGACAGATCTGCTGACAGATGGCCTTAAACAAACTATATATTTTTTATTAGGGTACCTTTACACTAGCGTTAAACTTTTCCGGCATTGAGATCCATCCTCGGGGCTCAATACCGGAAAAAAAACGCCTCAGTTATATCCCAATGCATTCTGAATGGAGAGAAATCGGTCCAGGATGCATCAGGATGTCTTCAGTTCAGTCACTGAACGGCATTTTGGCCGGAGATAATACAGCAGCATGCTGTGGTATTATCTCTCTCCAAAATTCCGGAACACATGCCGGATCAGGCATTAATTTCCATTGCAATGCATTAAAAATACCACAATGACGGATCCAGCATTCCGGTCTGCACATGCCAGACCTTTAAAAATGTGAAAAAATAAATAAATACCGGATCCGCACCGTCCCCATTGACTATAATGAGGCGGAGCTTCGGTGACAGCACGGCAGTGCAGGGCGAGAGGCTACCGGACTAAAAGTACTGCATGTCGTACTTTTAGTCCGGCGGACTCTCGGCGTGCGCTGCCGTGTTACTGCTGGAACTCTGCCCCCGCCCCATTATAGTCAATAGGGACGGAGCGGCAGTCCGGGGCCACACGTGAACTAGCGGCAGGACAGATCCGACAGGCTGTTCACCGGCTGGAACAGCCTGACGGACTCCTCTACCGCTAATGTGAAACTAGCCGAAGTCACACCTCGTATTCCACTTCCTGTCCTGGCTCTTTAACTTCCTCTTTGTTTGGATTTTCAGCGTGGGAAACAGTCTTGCTTAAAGAAAATGTACCAGATTTTTTTTCTTTTTTTTCTAACCAGCTTTTATTATCTGATTGCATATTTTTTCATTTTCTTTCCTGAACATGACTATGGGGTCAGCCATCTTGCCTGAGCTGTTCTTAACAGAATTAAGAAAATTACTTTAAGGCAGCCCCATGGGCCATAGACACAATGGACAGGAGGGACCTCATTGACTTCTATAGGAGAGTTTTCTGGGCATGCTCTGTGACCTGTGCAGAGGTCGTTGTACAAGAAAAGAACAGATAAGCTCTGACAATCACCTATTGTGAATGGTGGATCCTGTCTTTTATCTGTCATTCTAATCCTGCCTGTAATGTTATCTCCGCAGTGTATAGATAAGCAGATAACTGCAATAAACTGACCTGTATAGACCAAGAAGTGGCTCCTATACTAGGCCTAAGTCTTGTTTCACACTTGTGAGAAACAGATCCGGCCGGGAACAGCCTGTCGGATCCGTCCTTGCCAGGAACAGTCGTGCGCTGCCGGCATGCTATCTGGCCCCAATCACTATAATAGGGGCCAGCAGAGATCCAACCGAAACCCGTCAAATATGCAGAGGAGCGGTCAGACGAAAACTGCCGAGTACAGCAGTGCTTGTCCAGCTGCACCTCTGCATATTTGCCAGGATTTTAGCCAGCCCCCATTATAGTGAATGAGTGCTGGTATACGGCTGTACCCGGCAAGGACAGATCCAACAGGCTGTTCCCGGCCAGAACAGTCTGCCGGATGTGTTTCACGCAAGTGGCCAGTGGGAAAACTGCAGGATTTTACTTTTTTGTTTAAAATATAGATATTGAGATGGAAAATTAAAAATATCAAATTCTTTAAAAATATGTTAAAAATCTAAAATGCAACAAACAATAGGTAATTTTCAGATTACACATTTTCTTTAATTTTTTCAAGCAGACCATTCACTGTGACCATTACCCTCAGTTCACACTTGCGCGTTTTATAGCGCGTTCGAACGCGCTGTAAGACGCATAACCGATGCAAACCAATGCTTCCCTATGGGACTGGTTCACATTTTCGCATTTTACAGCGCGTTCGAACACGCTGAAAAACGCCCGACGCATAAAAAAGTACTTGAGCTTTTTTGGGGGCGTCTGTCGCACGTTTTGGCCCATAGATTTCAATGGGAACGCACAACGCTTTATATTTTGCGCGTTTTTGACACTGAAAACGCGTGTTCGAACGCGCATTTATGAATTTGCAACATGCTGGAAAGGCCAAACTTCATATAGACAGGGATATTTGGTCATTGGACAACACTGCAGTCAATCACACAAACGCGCGTCTCAGAAACGCTCCGGTCTGAACCCAGCGTTAGAGCATCACAGATTACACTGATCAGTGCAGTGCTCTTGTGTGGCATCTTTATCTAGGACTATCAAGAGAATAATACAGCTGTCATGCTGTGTTCTTAATTCTACACCTACTATTACAATGGGGATTACCTTCCGGCAGATTTACACTGCCCAAGTGAGCAATTAATCGGTAAGGGACAGTTAATTGCCTGCTCATCGGCGGAGGTAAAGAGCTGTATTTATATGCAGTGATCACCTCCACTGTATTGGGAAGGCCGATTACACAGCACAACCTGCTGCCCAGAAACCAGGGCTGTGGAGTCTGAGTCAATTTTGGGTACATGGAGTCGGAAAAAAATGGACCGACTCCTACTAGATTTAAATTGGAATAAAAAAAAATTGGAATAAAAAAAAGCAAGTTTAAATGTCCCAATTCAGATAAAGTTATAATTAATTACTTCTCTACTGTAAGAATAAAGGCCAATGCATGCAGTGCGTCACGTTACCGCTAAACAAAGACGTTAAGTGACCGTGAAGAAGCACGCTTTTCATATGCTTTACTATGCAGTTAAAGGGACGCTGACAGGCTGATATATCTGCTGGTATTCATCAGAGGATTAGGAATACAACTAGACGACTGTTACCCCAAGTTGAGGTTTACTTGTGTTTAAAAACGTTTTAATCAATATGCAAATTCCCTACCTTTGTGCCCAAGGGGCAGGCGCACATGTAGAGTACTGGCAGCACTAGACAGGACTAGGTAGCGAGGAGGAAGAGAGAAAGCTGGCACAGCCTCAGCATAGCCAGACGAGGCTGCTGCCAGCACTCTACACGTGCGCCTGCGCAGGAATTCAGCGTTCGGCTAGCCTGAAAAAAAGGCCAGTGCAGTGAATAATAACGAGGGGAACTGCGCTGGGAAGCTGTACTTCGGCGCGGCTGGGCACAAAGCCGCAGGAGACGCTGCCCCATTGGGCACAAAGATAGTGAATTTGCATACAGATTAAAATGTTTTTTAAACACAAGTACAGCTTAACTGGGGGTAACATTAGTATAGTTTTATTCCTAATTCTCTGATGAATACCAGTATATATATATCTTTAGCTGGAAAATCAGCCTGTCAGTGTCCCTTTAAGGAGCGGCAATACTTACACTTTCCATTGTCTTGTGGTCTGCTGTTACAGGGAACCCATGGTTATCCTCGCCTCTCACTGATAACTGATTAAGGACTGGAGACACTTGTATAAGTGAAGAGAATGGATAGTCAATAGTTCAAGACTGAAGCTGTAAACCATTTGAAAAACTGCTATCATTCAGCTAAGGCTATAAAACATGTAAACTCAGATTGTTAGCTTAAATTTTAAACATGACTATGGGATTCTACTAGGAAAATCATGTTTTAAAATAAATGCCCCTTCCCCTGCCCCTTCCTGGATCCTCCCACTGCTCTATCTTCAGCAGAAGATCAGCACACAAAGGAGAAGGCAGCAGCTTCTGCTCAACTACCTCTCTGTGCTAGAGGAGATTAGAAGAACTTGGTGGAACAGCTTCGTATTTGCATATTAAATACAGAGGAGTCGGAAGTTTCAAAATCTGAGGAGTCGGAGTCGGACAATTTATCTACCGACTCCACAGCCCTGCCAGAAACAATGACTTAATGTGCTGCATGAAAAATCATTACACAAAATGAATGAGCATTTTGCTCATTTATCGAGTGACCGACCTATTATAGGGAATGAGCATTTGTCGTAACACTCATTTACGATAACCATCCAAACAATTGGGCGGTGTAAATCTACCCTGATCTAGCAAATACTTTCAGGAAAACCTCCCTCGACGCAAGGAACCAGCCGGAAGATCCAGATTGATGTAGGTTGTCAGTAGTTTATTAAGCAGAAAGATACAACGTGTTTCAGGGAGTTATTTCCCCTTCATCAGACAAAAACTGCAAACATACATGCATGCAACCTACATCAATCTGGATCTTCCGGCTGGTTCCTTGTGCCGAGGGATGTTTTCCTGAACGTGTTTACTTCCAAATCTTCTTGGGGAACCAGGCATTCCCGAAAAGGGCTCTTTCACACTTGCGTTTTTGCTTTCCGTCCTAGAGTTCCGTCCTCGGGGCTCTAGGACGGAAAGAAACTGATCAGGATAATCCTAATGCATCCTGAATGAAAAGAAATCCGTTCAGGATGCATCAGGATGTCTTCCATTCAGTATGTGAACGTTTTTTGGACGTTGACAAAACCGTAGCATGCTGCGTATTTGTCTCCGTCCAAAAATCCAGAAGACATGCCGTAACGCCGGATCCGGAATTATTGCCCATTGAAGTGCATTAATCCGGATCCGGCATTAAGCTAAATGTCGTTTCGGCGCATCGCCGGATCAGACGTTTAGCTCTGCGCATGCACAGCAGCAGTTCCGATCGGGGCCCCAGTGTAAGCTGGGGCTCCGATCGGTTACCACGGCAGCCAGGACGCTACTGAAGTCCTGGCTGCCATGGTAAGTACTCCACAGCAGTGTACTTACCTACGCTACGGCCTCCGGGCGCTCCTTCATGACGTCACAGGTCCAGGCAGCGCATTGATCTACGCTGCAGGGACCTGTGACATCATGATGGAGGGCCCGGCGGCCGCAGTGCAGGTAAGTACACTGCTGCGGAGTACCATGGCAGGCATGACTTCAGTAGCATCCTGGCTGCCATGGTGACCTGAAAGCATTTCGAAGACTGATCAGTCTTCAAATGCTTTCAGGCGACTTGCGTTCTGATGGATCCGGCGGAACGGAAGTGCCCGCCAGATCCTCAGAACACAAGTGTGAAATAGCCCTAAGAAGAGCAACATCAGTGGCTGCAGACCGTCCTTATTTGGGATCCACCCTCTACCACTCAGACAAGCTTCTTCTAGAGTTGTGCCCAAGGTTTGCAGTCCTTAAGGTGAGCCTCCTATTTGGAGCCCAATACTTACCCTTCCTATACGTTTTTACCCTATGGTGCGATTCTCTTTTCAGACGACGCCTGTACTGATCTAATCTAGCAGATAACCGCTTCCCCTTAAAAACCACAGAACTGACTATAGATTGTGTATCCATATATGAGGACTTATTATATGTGCTGTTACAGAAGGAAAATACTTTGTATATAATTTTCAATGGTATAGTACTGCAGCAATGAAAAAGAAACAGCTAAACCTAAAAAAACAACTGCTTTCCATGAATATGGAGTTAGAAAATACCCCTTTCTGATGCAAGTGTCCTTTTAACTATCTTTTTCTTCTACTGCAGACAGTATACAGCAGGGAGGCTCCTGCTCCAGCCACTGGTCTCACAGAAAGACACAGAACAGAGCCAAGGAGTAGAAGGACACGACTGATCTTACAGGACACAGATTTCTTCATATTTCTCAGCTTTAATTCTACGAGAAAAAATAGGACCATAAGAAAAGAGGAGGAGGTGTATCCAGCGCCTGTGAGAAGAAGAGACTTCCTTCCAGTGTCCTGACTCTTATGGACTGGTGTGCTCAATAGCAAGAATCACACCGTCCATGGACCAGAGGATCTGGCAGATGGGACCACCAGAGCTGGAAGGAAATCAAAAGAACAGTAGGGGGCACCACAACACGCTCGTAAAAGCACGATCTAGACTAAGGAGCTATTTTGTTTTTTTAAAGGGGTTATTGAAGACTAAACTTTTGCAAGGTCATCAGTACCTGATAAGTGGGGGTCTAACACAAGGGACCTCTGCCGATATAGCTGTTTGAGAAGTCAGCGGCATTCGAAGTAGCGCCGTGGCCTTCTCTCAGCTTTTCCTAGGCCTAGTGATGACATGTGCAAAACGCACGTCGAGTGGCGCCAGCATCACAACCCCCTCTATCATTATTAGGTATGTGCACGTTATTCGATTAATTACACTAGTCCGTATTATTGTTATGATCGGCACGGTTATACCTTCTCTCACCGTGGTAGGTGACCAAAACAGTCTTAGGCTACATGCACACGACAGTGAAAAACAAACGTGTGATAACGGCCATCACACGTCTGTTTTAAGACTAATGGCAGTCTATGGTGTTACTCACACGGCAGTTTTTTTTTTGACTGTCGGTGAAAAACGGACGTAAAAAAAAAAAGAACATGTTCTATCTTGTCTGTTTTTCACTGACAGACTGCCCCCATATTGAATGGGTCCATTTTTAAGGTCCGTTTCTCAGAAAGGCATCAGTGAAATAAACGTCCGTTAAAAATGTCCATTTTTAACAGACTTTTTTTTCACTGTCGTGTGCATGAGGCCTTACTCTTTAGGTTAGTGCTGGGGAATCCATGTGAATTTGCAGGACGTTTGTCCAATTTTTATGGCTAGTTTATTTAAAGGATAACTGTCACATTTAGACCCTAATTTCAATTATCATATATGTAGTTACTAATAATATTACTGAATCAATAACTATTAGACTTACTTACCCCTTATTTAATAAGATTCAGCCCTCAGCAACCAGTCTGCATAAAATTGCAATTTCACTATTCTGTTAGGCTACGTTCACACGACGACAAAAAGTCGCGCGACAATTTGGGAACCACTACACTGCAACATTTGTAGCGCGACATTGATGTCACATTAATGTCGCGCGACAATTTTTATAATGGGAGTCTATGGTGGTGTCGCACGTGCAACATGCAACATGTTGCGACTGCGACACAACAGTCGCAAAAATCCATCCCGGATGGATTTTTGCCGACTGTCGTGTCGCAGTCGCAGCATGTCGCATGTCGCACTGCGACACCATAGACACCCATTATAAAAATTGTCGCGCGACAATTGTCGTCGTCTGAACATACCCTTAAGATGGCCGCCCTCAGCCCTGAGGCTAATCCATAGGACACCTGCAGTGAAGTTACTGAAGACCAGCTCTGTATAGGGGGGTCTTGCAGTGAAGTTCCCAGGTCTGGTTGAAGCCTGTAGTCCTCCTACAACACAGAGGGGTTGCCCAAACTCTCCTCTTACCACATGAAGCATTCATTTATACACTGAGCAAGCGGCAGATCTCCCTTCCCCGGCTGCTCCAGCCACATTCTCCAGCACTGCTAAGGGAGTGTCTGCCAAGTACAGGGATGTGGAGAAGTTCACACACACAGCCCAGCACTGTTATCTCCTGTCAGGGAGGACCTGGCTTTTTATACATTCCCTTACAACGTTTACTCTAGCTGTCCCTGCTTGTGAGTCCTCCGTCTACGGCCTCATGCACACGACCGTTGTTTTGGTCCACGTCAGAGCCGCATATTTTGCGGCTCGGGCACGGACCCCTTTACTTCAATGGGGCCGCAAAAGATGCTCCGTTCCGTTGCCCTGTACAAACAATAGAGCATGTCCTATTCTTGTCCGTTTTGTGGACAAGAATAGGCATTTCTACAATGAGCTGCGCTTCGTTTCGCAAATTGCAGAACGGAACGTGGAGCAGCTTCCGTGTTTTGCGGAACCACGGCTTGCAGACCGCAAAACACATACGGTTGTGTGCATGAGGCCTACCTCTGAGCAAACTGATAGACAGAAGAAGCCTAGTAACCCGATTTTAATCTCCGGTAACAATAGCCAATACTGGGGACAAAAATGTGGCTTTTAGGGGTTATTTATTACACAATCAAAAATTAAGACGGGGCCAACAAGGTGATATTAATCACCAAAATCCAATAGAAAAAAAAAAAAAAGTGACTTATCTTTTAAAACAAATAGGCCATCCTAATAGCGATCATTACAATGTATATTTCAGTATAGAAGGGTTTATAGTCATGCTGTGCAGGTGTTGTCCCTATGCTCATTTCTTCATTTTTTGTGATTGCCATTTTATAATTATGTTTATAATAAAATTCATTTTTAATCTACTAAGAAGGGTTATTGCACTCATTTTGGGTAGTGTTTCATAGATGTAAGAAGTGTATCTTTGAATATTAACCCTATAACGAAATTGGGTGATAATGTTTGAGAAGTCAGCGGCATTCGAAGTAGCGCCGTGGCCTTCTCTCAGCTTTTCCTAGGCCTAGTGACGACACGTTCATCGGTCACGTGGCCTAGACGCAGCTCAGCTCCATAGAAGTGAATGGGGCTGGGTGCCATTCTAAGTATAGCCGCTATACAATGTACAGCGCTGTGCTTGGAGGAAGTGGCGCCTTCTCAAACAGCTGATCATGGGGATCACGGGTGTCGGACCCCCTCCGATCAGATACTGATGGCTTATCCTGAGAATAGGTCAACAGCATGAAAATCTCAGAAAACATTTTTAAAATGACATGTGACCACAAATCCCAGCTGGCTATAGGTAGTATTGGCTTGCAATGAGCATGGGATGGTCGACAGCTCCTCTCATGCCTATCCATATGTTAGGAAGGAGCCTGACAGCGCCTGCGCACACACTGCTGCTTATGTGGCTTGCAGATAAAAAGAAGAACAAAACATGTGCCTTGGCTCCACAATGACAGCATTGGCATGGGATTTTACTTCATCCTCAACAACATCTGCTCTACGGGTCATATTGGCCGTCACCCGCCCTCCCACTTCTTCCATATTTGAGGTCAACAAGATCTTGCGTAATTTCAGTTAATGCCTCAGCTTACTGGAAATGATAATTATAGCCATTATGCACATTGATCTACACGTATCTATTTATAATAACGGTCTGTTTCACTGAATATGGCAATGAAGCATCACACAGAGAGAACCATTTACTACTTTATCCGGATTCATACTCAAGTACAAGAATAATCTTTGTGCACCCGCTGTATTCTGCTATTACGTATGACAAAGATTTTCATATTGAACATGCTCCAGTCATAAAACTGTACGAGTAAAGTGAACACATTGGAAACAGTTACATAAAAAAAACACACGACCACTGCAGCCAATCACCGGTGTGCGCCAGGAACTTCATGGCCTATTGGATCTCATTATACTCAACCGAATCCGGTGGACACAGTTGAAGTCATATGTTGGATTGGGCACTGCTGGTTTTCTGGTCCCTTGGGGTAGGTTCACATCTGCAGCAGGTAAATCTACTCCAGCAGGGGAGCAGGGTACTGAAGTTACCGTACGCATAATGGGATTCGATGCTGGACACCCATTGGATCCCATTACAGTGAATGGGGATCCAGCAGTGCCAGATAAGGTAACTCCAGTAGTCTGCTCCCTGCTAACAGATTTACCTCTTCAGATGTGAACCTTTTCCTATACTGGAGCCGAAAACCTGAAAACCCACCTCTTCAGACAAGCCTACAACCGGTGACCCTGCTGCCTCTATACCGCCATGACCAGCTTCACCCTCACCTACTGTGTCCTTCTCCCATACCATGTAGATTGTAAGCCCTCGCGGGCAGGGCCATCTATCTTTCTGTACCAGTCTGTAACCCGTCTTGTTCATGCCCAAGGCAATTGCCTGTATTATGTATGTGCACCACTTATGATATGTACAGTGCTATGGAATGAATGGCGCTCTAATAATAAATTATAATAACAGCACTGCGGATGTGAATCTAGCCTGAAGGAGTTACAAAACGGAGATGTGAACCTAAAATACAGAATGACCTGGACAAATATGTGCCATAAAGAGCTTTGATTTCCAGCTAAAAAAAAAAAAACATCACATAGATGTCCGACATGTGGCAGGGAACACAAATAAAGAATGGGCGTTATGGCTTTCATCCTCAATTGTCTTTAAAAGCCCCTAGCTGTCACTCCCATTGAAATGCTAATTGCATTGCATGGTGATCCCCAAATACAGACGCTGCCTGTGTTGTGTGCAGACAGATGGCTGGGTCACTGCCCTGCCTCAGGGTCACCACCAGGAACAATCCCATTCTGCACGGACGGCAAACTGTGGCCCCTTGTGTATTACTGACAAGCTCTTTGTAAGACCCCCTGTTTAGAGGAGTACATGTACAGTCAGCACAGGAAATAATGGCATCACAAGCTCTGCTATCCGATCGGACTAATATCACGCTGCTACTATGCATCACAACATGGCTACAGATGCAGTACATTGCAATATGCCCAATCAAGCCCCCCGTCTAAGGCTACTTTCACACTCGCGTTTTGGCTTTCTGTTGGCGAGATCCGTTCAGGGCTGTCACAAGCGGTCCAAAATCAGTTTTGCCCTTAATGCATTCTGAATGGAAAAGGATCCGCTCAGTTTGCATCAGTTCAGTCTCCATTCCGCTTTGGAGACGGACACAAAAACACTGGCTGCAGCATTTTGGTGTCCGTCTGATGAAACTGAGCCAAACTCACACACACAATGTAAGTCAACGGGGACGGATCCGTTTTCAATGACATAATAGAAAACGGATCCGTCCTCCATTGACTTTCAATGGTGTTCAAGATGGATCCGTCTTGGCTATGTTACAGATACTACAAACGGATCCGTTCTGAACATATGCAGACGGTTGTATTACTCCAATACTGTAATAGTCGTCAGGGGGACTGGAACACCTTGTGTCCATTATTTTGTAGAAGCAACGTACCACACTGACTTATAGATACGTCACACTGCTCACCATAGCTGGATGAGGTCCTGTTCACATTATATCTTCCATTTATTGTATATGCTAAATGTATCCATACTGCTCCACTGTCCTTTTTGGCCTATGTCGGGAAGATATAAAGCTGGCCATACATATTATATGCAAGCTGGCCACATAAAGCATCTAATGTCTATGGGGGTCTTCAGACCTATCCACACAATGTGCATTTCTTGTGAATGGGAGAGAACAAAAGAATGGGGCGTGTGGCAGTCCATTCTTTTGTTCTCTCCCAGTTTCAACAAATGCATGCTCGAATTAGGGGGTGGTCAGGAGTGTGGCCACAGTCATCTCATGTCTATAGCAAAGCAGCAGCGGGCAGGAAGAGAGACAGGAGACGGCACGTGCACACCGCGCGTCTCCTCATACAGCTGATCGGTGGGGCTGCCGGGTGTCGGACCCCCACCGATCCGATATTGATGACCTATCCTGAGGACAGGTCATCTAAATTGAAGGGCTTAAGAACCCCTTTAATACATGCAAATGAGCCTCTGGGAGCAACGGGGGCGTTGCCGTTAATCCTAGCTTCTTTCTACATATTAAAATATTTTTCTCAGTAATGCAGGCACATATGACCATGGGACCAACATGGATGCCTTCACCTGCCAAGCGCACATGCAACAAGTCAGCCAGTTTCATAGGTACAGATGCCCTTTTAAAGGGGTATTCCGGTAACAATTACATTTTATCTAATGCCGGCAGCCTCCTGGAACAGAAGATTCATACTTACCCGCTCCCCACTGCTGCGGTCCTCCAAAGCGTCCATGTTCTGGTCCCCGGAGTGTTTACGGCCAGAGCGGCATGGACATGGTGACAAGCTCCGCGGCAGCACTTGACCATGCACTTCCAGATGAACGGGGACCAGTACATGGGCACAGAGGAGGCCGGCATGGAGGACCGCAGCGGCAGAGAGTGACCAATTATGAATCTTATGTTCCAGGAGGCTGCGGGCATTAGGTAACATATGATTATTACCGGAGGAACACCCCTTTAAGTCTGCACACTCTTATCTCCTATATCTTACAGTGAATGCCGCTCTTCGACTATAGAGTGGTATACATCTGGCAATATTATAATGTAGCAATAAACCAACATCATAACAATGAGCAATGAATAATAATAATTACTATAAGAATGGTAACAACGTAAGGCCCAAATAATAAAGACTTTGCCTGCTAAGTAAATGAGGGACAACTGGTTGGACCTGCTGCAGACATAAACCCGACACACCTTATAACCACATTGCACATTGTACCAGGAAGGGTATAATAACCTGTCATCCTCTAGAGCTGGGCCCGTCCTCTGCTGTTTTCTACTTCTATCCCAACCTATTTCTGTAGCCACCATTTGCTGCCAGACCACCGGCATAGTCTTGTGGGAGAATTCCTGGCTATCATGATGACTGGGACCCCTGCTGTTTGCCAGGTACTGCCCCCACTGCTGATGATGGAGAAATACTCAACCCTTATGTCACATCTAGTGAGAGACAGCAAGCGTCTCACAAACAAAAATAGGGGGGGGAGAGAACTTCCAGACGTTCTCAGGACCTTTAACAGATAAACTAATCTAGCTAGTAACATCTGGTATGGATGCTGGGCTGTCGTTTGCAAGCTGCATGAAAAACTCCAGTGGTAAAATCAGCTTTAAGCTGGCCATTAATAATAAGGACTGGCCGCTTATCTACTGCGTTTAGTGATCTGTGAACATTTCCGGAAATAGATGTCACAGGAAAAAAGGATGGGAAATGTAGACCATAACATATGTCTGTAATAATAATAATAATAAAAAACTTATGGCCATCGGGACTGGTGTAAAAATTTTAAAACCTAATTCACCTCCAAAAACGTCCTCCGTTCCGGCGTTGCTCTCCCATCAGACCAGAAGTGACAGGGAGCTGTTCTTGGCCACAAGACCTCTGCAGCCAATCCATGGCCTCAGTCACGGGTGTAAGATTGGCATATCATTGCTTAAGGTTCTGCAGTGACGCAGTCTTGGACATGTGACCCCGGATTGGCTGCCGAGGTCTAGACCAACAATGGCTCCCCATCACTTGAACAGAGGGAATTTTGTAGTGACAGTTATTTTTTTTTTTTACCACAGTCCTGCCTGCCATTAGTTTCAGAATTAGGCCAGACAATCACGTTAACATACTGACGGAGAGGGCTGACAGCATCTTGTTCTATTCTGTCCTCCTGGCAGGGCTGCGCTCTCCTTTCTCATGGCGTATACCACTGAGATCAGCAGTTTGCTGTAGCGGTCACACATGTTATACAGCCAAAACATTACATCATGACTGCAGTGGGGAGGACATGACCGATGGCGGGGGAACGGATGAGGTAACGGGCAGGGAGTAGAATTCTTTTATTATTCTACTAGTTTTCCTGCCTTTTCTCAGTTTAGATCAGACAACCTCTTTTATACGCATGTCACACAGTAAGGCTGAGCGCACAAGGCAAATTTTCCGACTGCAAAATCCGCCATGTATTCCACAGTTCTGCAATGTGAAAGTGGCAGATCTATCCATGGCTTCAGCCCCTTCCAAACTGTAGTGGGAGTCCACTTGCGGATTAACGCTTCATTCACATCCCCATTCAGCCTTTCCGTTCTCCTCCGTTAGGTTTCCGCTCAGTAGATGATTTTGGAGCGGAGACAAAAGTCCTGCATGCACTACTTTAGTCTCTGCTCCAAAATCATCTTCTGAGCAAAAACCTAACGGACCCCATTATAGTGTGAATGAACCGTTAATCCGCAAGCGGACTCCCACTACAATTTGGAAGGGGCTAAAGCCATGGATAGATCTGCCACTTTCACATTGCAGAACTGTGCAATACATGGCGGATTTTGCAGTCCCTTAAAGTACCGTAATCTTAAAAAGCGACCCTCGGAACCAAACAGCTTGTGTTCCCCTGCTCTAGACCTTGCACTCATCATGTGGGCTCAACCAATCAAAAAATGTAATCCAACAGGGATAACACTGCCACCAACACTGCGAACAATGAGGCTACCCATTGTGTGAGGTTTACAGCTTCCTCATAGTGGAGGAAAGGTTTTAGAAGAGAACATTCCAAAGGAAAACTCAGTCAGAGGTCGCACTACATTTTTTCCGGAAGAGTAAAAATACTCCTCTTACCATTTTTGAGGAGTATTTTTAGCCGAGGAGGAGTACGAAAGTTGCAGTAATACAAATACATAATACGTAGGCTTATACTTGTTTATATCTGCATTGGAGGCTCAGTTCGGGGCGTCGGTCACAGATTCTGTCAAAAAGACCAGGCAAAAAAGCCTCCCACGTAGGACTTTGTCTGTTAAAAAAAAAAAAGACCCTGAACGGACTTTATGATACTCAGTGGAGTCTGCCCAGCGCAGTTCCTGTCAGTAAGGTGCCTGATCCAGCACTTCCATTATTTTTGTTTTTCTGCTCATCTAACAGAGCAGAACAACAAAAATAAATAGTGGAGGTATGAACTTGCCCTTCCGTCAGCGTCTCCAACATACAGTCTCATGTAACTAACACGGCTCCCCTCGCTCCAGGATAGAAATAAGCTCCTGGGGGGAGGGGTCTGGAGCAAATGCACAGCAAGCTATTATAGCCACGTGATAAAGTACAGGGAGGGTCCGTTAACTGTAAGGAAGCTAGGGGCTAATAGGCAGCGCAGTATTTGACCGCAGAACAAACGTGTCATGGCCGCTCCATTTGGCCATACCCTAATACCCCTCTGTACACCTGGGGGGAGGGGAGAAGGGGTTGCATGGTGCTGTAATAAGCCACCTATATATTTTTATTATAATTTTTTTGTACTCTGCTGCCACAGTATGTGCCCCCCGATAATCTCTATAACCAGGAGTCTGAAGCGCTTTAGACTCCTCATTATAGAGATCAGCGGTGGGGTTCTGGGTGGTCTCAGAGCTGGGACCCCCCGCTAACTTTTACTGCACAGCGCATCGCTGCGCTGACTGTGCCGTTCACAGCGCTGATGAATGGCAGGAAAAGTCTAAGGCGTATTAGTACACCTTTTTCAGGGAGTAAAATGGCCTGAATAGGGGTCCATGACGCTCGTACAGGCGTTATTGTTACTCTTCTGGAAGTAGTAAAACACATCCTAAAATTAAAGGGGTATTTCCATCTAAACATATGCACCATATCGCTAGGATAGTCCACAAAAGTCAGGGAAGTGTGGGTTCCCACCTCTGGGACCTGCAGCTATCTCCAGAACAGGGACCTTAAAGGGAAGAGAGAGCAGTTGAATACAGTAGAGTGCTAGCCCTGCTGTTTCTGACAGTCCTATAGCGGTGAATTGAGAGGTGGCTGTGCTTGTGCAGCTTGCCCTCCATTCACTGCTATGGAACTTTCAGGAAATGGTAAGCCTCATAAAAAGTGAATAGAGAGGATGCTGCGCATGCGCTCTGTGCCATCCTTCACTTAGGGGGCCCCTGCACACATCTGTCATTTGTGGCATATCCTAGTGCAGGGATCAACAAACTCCGGTACTTCAGAAGTTCTGAAACTACAACTCCCAGAAAGCCTCATTCACTTCTATTGGCTTAAAAGAACAGCCATGCGTGTTTGCATGCTAGGAGTTGTAGTTTCACAAAACCTGGAGCCCCGAAGGTTGCTCATCCCTGTCCAGGTGATATGCCATAAATGTTAACACATACATTTGGTAGCCTGCAGGGACAAACCCAGTTGGAGTGAGTATCCAATCAGGGTCAGACTGTGGGGGCAATATCAGGCTCTGCATGACCACAAGCCAAACTGGTAACACCCAGCTGGACCTTTATAGCAGAGTGCAGATAACTCAGTCATAACTTCTAGTAGTTTTAATAGAGGAATGGCATAACATACAGATATAAGAATAGAGGCTTCAGAATCACATGAGGAATGCAAGTAGTTATAAAACAGACATGTCTGGGGAAAATGGGTGGAGACCTGCGCAATGTTCAGTGAATGATCACACAAGAGTAAAGATGTTCTTACCTGAGCTGAAGCTGTACGGCAGGCAGGAGAGCAGCAGTACTAATAATCCACTTCTTTTGGAGGACCACACTTCACACCATTGCTTTCCTCCCGGGATTCTGGGCCACATTTTATTGCCTCAGGATGTCTGTAAGCCGGGGAGAGGTAACACAAGCAGCACCTGGTCTGGGGAATCAGAGACAAGACAGGTTACTCTCTCAGCGCCAACTGCACATTGAAGACATGGAAAAAACGGAAGTGATTTGTGTAAATGCCACTGTCATTCATAGCCAACACTGAGACTCTGTGCAATGACCCTAAACATAAAGCACTAAACGGGTCATTTAAGACGCTGGTCCTAATACCCCTGCGCTGGACGCGCAAAGTTATGTAGAGGCCTGCCTTCGCTGCGTGATCCGCCAGCTTAGATCTACTGATCTACACAGAGTTCCATAATTCTGGAGAAGTGCAGGATATCCAGGGTTTGTGGTTGTAATATTAATGGCCAGATAAAGCAGATCCCCAGAGGGTTAACTGTGTAAGATGCAGCGGAGCAGTAAGTCTGGGGACATTTGCTTAAAGAGGACCTTTCACCGGTCCAAAGTTTGTTAGGTAAAGCTATGTACATGCAGAGCGGCACCCAGGGATGTCCCTGCACCTACTTGTATCCCTGGGTGCCGCTCCGTTCGCCCACTGTAGCTCCCGCTACCGGCGCACGTGCTGATTTTGCCTTGGGCGGAGACATCCTCTTTTGCCCTGGGCGTCTCCTTCTCCCAGGCTGGAGCGCTGGCCAATCCTGCGACCTCCCAGGATATGAGCCGAGCGCTGCGATTGGCCAGCACTCCAGCCTGGGAGAAGGAGACGCCCAGGGCAAAAGAAGTCGTATCCGCCCCAGGCAAAATTAGCAGCAGCACGTGCGCCGGTACCGGAGGCTACAGCGGGCGAACGGAGCGGCACCCAGGGATACAAGTAAGTGCAGGGACATCCCTGGGTGCCGCTCTGCATGTACAGAGCTTTACCTAACAAACTTTGGACCGGTGAAAGGTCCTCTTTAAATTGGAACTAAAGGCAGAATCAAAACACAGAATAAAAAAGAATAAACACAAATCGTAACAATTTCCTTATGTGTCTTTGGCATCTGCTCTTATTTAGGCTACTTTCAAACTAGTGTTTAGAGATCCGGCTGTTCCCGACCGGAACAGAACGGTCACTGCCGGAATTCTGAGTCCTTGCCAAACACCTAATGTGTATGGGGACCTATCGACTCTTCCATAATGGCAAGTGTTGGGGAGAGTAGGATCAGGCTGTTGGACTACTACATGCCTGACCCTTTTCTTTCTCAGGGAAGCTTTACCGCAACTCTCTCCCCTCTTGCCATGCACGCCGTCTGATATGTCCGACACCAGATATTTATTCAGCACCTGGATCTGCTGCTAAAATATCTCCAGGTCATGTTCTGTGCAGACAAGAAATGATTGCACCTCTAAAGCTTGCAGAACTGTGAATACAGCTCTGAACTGTAATAAAAGCCGGAATGTAGTATCAGCAACAAGCTAAGATATGCAAGGTATTTGAAAGTTGCTCATTGTTTTAGATACAAAGAAATTTCCTCTTGCTATTTATTTATTTGTTCTATTAAAAGGGGTATTTCCACAAACATTATTTCCAACCTATTTCCTATGATAATTTTAATGGGGTAACCACTTTAATTACTGTCCTACAAAGAGGTACGGGTGCTGCCACACTAAGGTTTTTTGGTGCAGTTTTTGCAATTGAAATCAGGAGTGGATAAAAAAAAAAAAAAGAAAGAAAGTTGAGATGTAATATGTGTCCTGAAGATAGGTCATCAATATCAGATCGGAGGAATCTCCATACAGTATTATAACTAACTTTTTCGAGACGTGGCTTTAGATGTGGCATCCGAAGTCACTTCGCTCATCTCTAGTCAAGATTTTAGCGCTGCAAACACCTTTAATACTTCGGGCATTACACCAACAGATTATCTGACCAATTTCTGTCCAATCAAACCAATAATTGGTGTGTATAACAAAAGATCTGAAAATCTAACAGATAATCTGTTGGTGAAATACAGCCCTTACTCTCCTTGCATGATCCACTCCTGATTTTGGTTTCAAAAACTTGAACGAGTGGCCGTAACCTGCGTCCTCATAACCATGTTAATAACCAGGGACCCAGTTTGACCTATGCCAACCTATAATATCACTACCAAGTAGAAACGTTTCACCTGCAGATCTGCTGCAGAGTTTACTTGATGCATTGAAAGGGTAATACCATCAACAGCGCTGCCATGCTGAGGATTTCACATCTGTACTGTATGTCACTCCGCACGTGGCTCAACCTTTGCAGCATGTGGATTTGATTTGGTAACATCTCATCCCCTCTGCTGCTGCTGTAATATGCGGAAAATATCCTACACGTAAACCTAGACGTAAAAATCTGCAGTTCTACATAAACCAGCTTTTGCAGTTGTCCAACTGGCTTCTAGTGCAATTTTTCTAAACCTGCTGGACAAGGTGTGTGTATGAACCAACCCCCCACACCTCCACGTAGAAATCCCCAAAATGAGCTCGGAAACCAAGTTTTAACATGCCGATTATGATAAGAGCGCTCACTGTTGTCTGCGATCAAAGAAAGTGATATGGTGCAAGTATGAAAGTCAAAGCGTTCAGGCTGCTTCTCTGACATCTCCGAATACAGGCCTGGGGCGAATATCTTTTCTCTCATTTTAACAAATCTGAATAGGAGACATGACGACTGTAGGGCTGATTTTCTATCATCTGGTTGGAGCTACACGCCAAAATGAAGTTGCGCATAAATCACTGTAAAATCAAAGCTTCAATTGTTCCCAAAGTGGACATAAATTCACAAGTCATCACAAAATTTCCAACGCGTCACTTGCCATTTTCCCTTAATAGGGAACAATTAAAGATGAGCTGTGACCGCGCTTTTACATGTGACTTCATGTCGCCTCATCCGAAATGCTTTCAAATGCTGAGTCTACTTGTAATCCAACTGATTTAGAGTTAAAGGGGTTATCCCATGATTACGGTAAAAAAGAAAATCAGACATCATATAGTGTATGACAACCTAATTCTGACAAAGGCCTTGTTCCCATCTCCGGCAGGCTATTCCAGCACCGAGCAGCCTGCAGGATCTCACTGATACTCTACCTTCACCTCCGGATCCTCACTGACTGGAATGGGGTCCGGTGGTGATCCAGCAGATTTCTGGCATAAATGCTGGGTTTTCACCGGATCTCTGAAACGGAGATGTGAGCCCTGTACCTCACAGGAAGTCTGAAACGGAGATGTGAGCCCTGTACCTCAAAGGAAGTCTGAAACGGAGATGTGAGCCCTGTACCTCACAGGAAGTCTGAAACGGAGATGTGAGCCCTGTACCTCACAGGAAGTCTGAAACGGAGATGTGAGCCCTGTACCTCACAGGAAGTCTGAAACGGAGATGTGAGCCCTGTACCTCACAGGAAGTCTGAAACGGAGATGTGAGCCCTGTACCTCACAGGAAGTCTGAAACGGAGATGTGAGCCCTGTACCTCACAGGATCTGTGAAACGGAGATGTGAGCCCTGTACCTCACAGGATCTGTGAAACGGAGATGTGAGCCCTGTACCTCACAGGATCTGTGAAACTGGGTTTGTGAGCCCTGTACCTCACAGGAAGTCTGAAACGGAGATGTGAGCCCTGTACCTCACAGGAAGTCTGAAACGGAGATGTGAGCCCTGTACCTCACAGGATCTCTGAAACAGAGATGTGAGCCCTGTACCTCACAGGAAGTCTGAAACGGAGATGTGAGCCCTGTACCTCACATGAATCCAGAGATCTCCCTATTTATTGATCCAATAGATTTATTTGAAGCTAGCAGCTTAGAGGGCATGTCCTCTCTGCTAGAGCTAGTGGCAGTTGAAGGATGAAACTGAGCATGTGCGTCCACCTCGGTGAGCAGGACACAGAAATTAGAAAATGCAAGTGGTGCTATACAGATACAACTCAGTAGCTGAAGACATTTTTAATTACATGCAATTACAGAAGAATACAGATCCAGCCGCTGGTTTGAAAACTGTAGAATATTATTCGTGGGACAACTCCTTTAAGACCAACACAGGTATTGCATACAGAGTGACAATCCTGATGCCTGACTACTCACTTTTCCAAAACCTGCATTGTGCAAACAAACCCCCTTTCTGTACTGTTCTTCAAGTGTGTCAGGCTACACTGCATGATTTGCGATTTATTTAGCAACCAGTAAGAATTTTGCTATAGGCTTAGCTCAATAGCACAGGATGTGATTTTTTTTGTTGGCAACAGAAATCAAAGGTAAAATCGGCTAATCATTAAGAGTAGCTGCATTGGTTGCGCCCATCTATAGGGTTTAATGGAACCAGCAGCCGATGCTTCTGCATGTAATTTGCCAGTATATACAGCATGTGCACAAAAAGGAGCTTTTGTGATCCGAGTCTCTTCCCCTATGGCCTCATGCACGGTTACGGACAAGGTGTATGGATGAAACGGATGTCATCCGTTTGTGGTCCGCATGTTTGAGGACCCACTGAAGCACACAGGTCCGTATGCAGTCTTTAAAAAATACAGATTCAATGCGAACCCAAAAAACAGTCACGTGAATGAGGCCTTAAACACATTTTTTCTCCAGATACTAACCGGAAGTCTGAGTTTGAGAATCTGTTCTGCCTTTTAGGGAGTTTACTTCTTAAAAATGGGACAGGAAGGAAAAAAGTAAACACAAAAAGCATGAAATATCTGGGAATGAAATTCAGACAGAACGAGGAGGAATGAGTCACTGCATTTATCCATTCAATACGTCACATCAAATGCCAGGAACGAGTCCTTGTCTCCCTGAAAGCGGGGTGTCAGAACTGCTCCCATTGAGGTTACGTTTCATTGTGAAGCAGTTATGTTGCTTTTATTGTTCTAATTATTGGCATGATGCTAGGAGTGTGGGAGGACTATCAATCCCAGCATTGTCAGGTTCTGGCTTGTGAACATGTTATGGTAACTGCTGTCTGGTGCCATCTGGAGATTCAAGGGCTGCAAAGTATTTTCTATCCAGAGACCTCGCTAGGTAGACAAGAGGTGCAGATTTTTTATATTACTTTCACTCTCAAACTCCAATCCTTCTTTTCGGAACACTGCTTTTGAAGTCCTCTTTAAAGGGGGTTTCCTGACTTTTAATATTGACCTATCCTCAGGATAAGTGGGGGGGGAATCGACACCCGGCACCCCCACGATCAGCTGTATGAAGAAAAGACACGTGCTGTGTGTGGGTGCCGTCTCCTGTCTCTCTTCCTGCTCGCTGCTGCTATGTCTATGGAAAGCAGGAAGAGATACAGGAAACAGCTGATCATCGGGGGTGCCGGGGGTCTGAACCTCGCTGTTCTGATATTGATGACTGAGGATAGGTCATTAAAATTTAAAAAACAACAAGATTTTCATTTTAGAGCAGGGGAGATTAAAAAGAAAATGTGTCTTACCTGTAATTTTGCTTTCTTTGAGTCTGAAGGCAGCACACACATACGCTCTGTGCTGCCCGAGAACAATGAGGAAAGAGAAAATTTGTCTTACCTGTAATTTTGTTTTCCTTGAGTCAGGATGGCAGCACGGGCCATATGTATGTGCTGCCTGAGGATGATGAGGAAAGGGCAGATTTTGTCTACAAAACTACAGGTCTCTGTCCGCAGCCGCATTTCCGGTCTGCAGCTCCCGAAAAAAATAGAACATGTCCTATTCTTGTCCGCAATGGCGGACAAGAATAAGCATTTCTATAAAGGTGCCGGCCCAGTGTATTGCGGATCCGCAATACACTACAGATGTGTGAATGGACCCCAACTCTTAGCAATCATGCCATCAGTAACTAATTACTTAAAAGAAACAACATGGCCACAGTCTCAGCTATCTCAACTATGTATGTTCCACTATTTTCTGTGCTGTACTGCCCATTAGCGGGTGCAATCACCCAAGTACTGAATATGGCCAGGACAGACAGGACCTGGGGACAATTCTGGATCTGCAATGGTGGCTACTGCTTGCTCTTGCCTCCCATAGGTGTGACCTTCATCCAAGCTGCAACCTATCAGCCAGTTTAGACATTGAATTATTAGGAAACCAGACTGAGCACATTCAGTACACTATCCAATAGCTTCTAATGTTACCAGCAGTGATGGCCGGCTGCCATGTTTGTTACCACTTACGCTCTCCGCTGCTTCCTTCTCCTTCATGTTGCCCATTGTTCCCTCCAGATTAGTTGCTTCCATTCATTTCACTTTCACTCCAGCCGGCTTCCTGCATTATGTCTATCCTTCCTATCAATGTCTCACGCACACAAATCCTATCGTAGGCTAGTTTCACACTAGCGGCAGCCTTCTCCGGCGGGGTGAACGGCCTGCCGGATCCATGCGGCCGCTAGTACCCCATTGACTATAATAGGGGCGGGCCGAAGTTCCAGCGGCAGCACAGAAAACATGCTGAATGGTGGCGGAATAAAACTACGACATGTCACCCGGAACAGTCTGCCGCTAGTGTGAAACTAGCCTTATCCTACACATGGCCACTTCCAACAGACATGGAGGTTAAGTCTTAAAGTTTGGTTGCAAAAAAAAAAAATAACTTTATGAAGACACCTTAGTAATCCTCCCGCAGCCCAGACTGTTTTTGTGAACGCTCTCACAGTAAGGCCCCTTTCACATGAGCGAGTATTCCCGTGCGGGTGTGATGTGTGACGTGAACGCACTGAATCCTGACCCATTCATGTCAATGGGTCTGTGTACATCAGGTTTTTTTCACGCATCAGTTCTGCGTTGCGTGAAAATCACAGCATGTTCTATATTCTGCGTTTTTCACGCTGCCCTAGCCCCATAGAAGTAAATGGGCCTTCAGTGAAAAATGCATCGGACGTAGTCTGGATGCAGTCTGGGTGCCATGCGTTTTTTACCGATGGTTGCTAGGAGATGTTGCTTTGTAAACCTTCAATTTTTTTTTAATGCACCTGAAAACGCAGAGCAAAAAAAAAAAAAACGCATTCGGACGCCATGCGTTTTTTACTGATGGTTGCTAGGAGATGTTGCTTTGTAAACCTTCAATATTTTTTTCACGCACCTGAAAAACGCAGAGCAAAAAAAAAAAACGGAACAACTGAACGTAATTGCAGACAAAACGCACTGAACTTGCATGCAAAATGGTGCGCATTTCACTGAACGCACCCCGATGCAAACCATCTTGTTCGTGTGAAAGAGGCCTAAGGGTATGACCACACGGGCAGATTTTACCCTACTTATTGCACAGCATGAAATAAACAGCGTAAGGGTACTTTCACACTAGTGGCATGGCTATCCGGCAGGCTGTTCACCCGCCGGATCTGCCATGCCGCAAGAACCCGTGTATTGCCGCTCCGTTCCCATTGACTATAATGGGGCAGGGGGCGGATCTACAGTGCAGCACGGCAGTGATCGCCAGACTAAAAAGTCGGACATGCAGTACTTTTAATCCGGCGATCTCCAGCCGTGCACTGCCGTAGCCCCGCCCCCAGCCCCATTATAGTCAATGGGGACGGAGCGGCAGCACACGGGTACTTGCAGCATGGCGGATCCGGTGGGCTGTCGGATAGCCATGCCACTAGTGTGAAAGTACTCTTATCTGACAATACTGCAGATTTATATTCTGTGCAGTAGATCAATTTCAGATTTTTTCAGCAGCGTGTATGAGACTTCATCAAATCTCATGCTGCTTCCGGTTATTCAAATACGAAGCAGACGCCCCCCAATTCTGAAGATCCACAGCAGATCTGCCACGTGGCAACATACTATAAAAGGGCCACTTTTTTATGGGAATACTACTTGAACAATTGCCTAATGGATTTTTTAAAATGTGATAACAGCGGCCATATAATGATTTACACTCCAGTGCTAAATGTCATCCCTGTTCTCCGGGAATGAAGGCGGTTTCTGCCGCCCTGACCCCGGCACGTACAGAGGAACATGGCTGTAGCTGCTTCCTGTTTAACACAGGAAACCATTGCGTGGATAGGACAAGGTCTTAACACAGGGAAGCGGCAGGGCCGAGCGAGAACCGATTATGATACTGCAGCCAGAGGGAGGGGGCCCCCTACCCAGATGTCCCTGTTGTGATAGTGGGGAGGGCCTCCTAACGAGGACAGCCTCTAGGAACTGGATCAATAGGCACTCTGCAGTGCTCAGTTTTGCCAGCACTTTAATTGGGTACTGTAGAGAACAGAAAAGGCACCCCTCCATCAGTGCTACCAACGGTGCACACACACATAAGAGAAAAGATTGAAATGTGACTTTTTTGGGCAACCATCATATGAAAGACCACCTGCTATGGTCGACATCTGATTTCTGTGTTATGAAAATGTGATCCGCCAGGTAGGGAAACTTCAGCCATGGACGGCTGAAAGTACGGAGTCACTTGGCCCCCCCCCCCCCCCTGATCATCGTCTGTTATGTTGTCGGTGTGACTGTTCATACAAACGATCCCATGGACAACTGATCGCACATTCTAGACCATCCAGATCTTATGTGTATGGGCTGCTTAAGTGGGTTTTTCAGGAGCTAGATATTGAGGACCTCTCCTTAGGATCCGTCACGGATATTACATTGATGGGGGTCTGACTGCCAGCACCCCCGACTAATCAAAGTGTTGCGGAGCCAGAAACTATACACAGCAGAAGTAAAGGACGCGCCGGGGTACAGCAGATCAAGGGAATGGGAGCAGAGCTGAGGTACGTAAAACACTACAAATCCTTCTGCTTCTATCCACTCTATAGTCTCTGGCGCGGCGGCTGCCCAAAACAACCTCACTGATCTGAGGCAATCGGCATCTGCAGCCCAAACAACCCCAAATATGAAGCGAGGATGTGGAACTTTACCCTTCATTTCATTCTTGTATAAAGCAATTTCCTATCACTGTTATAAGAATCGCCATAAGCAGGAGCTACAAACTATCAGAGCAGAGAGGAGAGAAATCCGAGACCTTACATCTTGTCAGCAGATACTAGGGGTTATAATGAGCCCAGCCTCTGAAACCTGCAAAGGAGACTGCATGCTGACCACTGAAATGGGTGGCCGAGTCCACCACCGTGAGAGCCACTCTATGGCAAGGACAGTCTGAATTACTGCTAGAAGTCTTACAGGACAAGGAGCAATTCTGAAAACATAAGAACTAGGCCTGCACAATATATCGCGAAAGCAATCGCAATTTGCCGACCCAAAAATGCTCCAATTATATTACCGTATTTTTCACTTTATAAGACACACTTTTTTCCCCCCAAAAGTGGGGAGGGTGGCAGTGCGTCTCATAAGGCGATGGTTGACTTTCTACGTGACACTGACACTGTATCTCCGGCCGCTATGCTGCACAGCGCGGCCAGCGATACATCAGTTACAGTGCGGGGAGGGAGGAGGGGCTGGAGGCTGCACAGCGCGGCCAGCGATACATCAGTTACATTGCGGGAGGGAGGAGGGGCTGGAGGCTGCACAGCGCGGCCAGCGATACATCAGTTACAGTGCGGGAGGAAGGAGGGGCTGGAGGCTGCACAGTGCGGCCAGCGATACATCAGTTACAGTGCGGGAGGGAGGAGGGGCTGGAGGCTGCACAGCGCGGCCGGAGATACATTAGTTACAGTGCGGGGAGGGAGGAGGGGCTGGAGGCTGCACAGCGCGGCCGGCGATACATCAGTTACAGTGCGGGGAGGGAGGAGGGGCTGGAGGCTGCACAGCGCGGCCAGCGATACATCAGTTACATTGCGGGAGGAAGGAGGGGCTGGAGGCTGCACAGTGCGGCCAGCGATACATCAGTTACATTGCGGGAGGAAGGAGGGGCTGGAGGCTGCACAGTGCGGCCAGCGATACATCAGTTACAGTGCGGGGAGGGAGGAGGGGCTGGAGGCTGCACAGCGCGGCCAGCGATACATCAGTTACAGTGCGGGGAGGGAGGAGGGGCTGGAGGCTGCACAGCGCAGCCGGCGATCCATCAGTTACAGTGCGGGGAGGGAGGAGGGGCTGGAGGCTGCACAGCGCGGCCAGCGATACATCAGTTACAGTGCGGGAGAGAGGAGGGGCTGGAGGCTGCACAGCGTGGCCAGCGATACATCAGTTACAGTGCGGGAGGGAGGAGGGGCTGGAGGCTGCACAGCGCGGCCAGCGATACATCAGTTACAGTGCGGGAGGAAGGAGGGGCTGGAGGCTGCACAGTGCGGCCAGCGATACATCAGTTACAGTGCGGGAGGAAGGAGGGGCTGGAGGCTGCACAGTGCGGCCAGCGATACATCAGTTACAGTGCGGGGAGGGAGGAGGGGCTGGAGGCTGCACAGCGAGGCCAGCGATACATCAGTTACAGTGCGGGGAGGGAGGAGGGGCTGGAGGCTGCACAGCGCGGCCGGAGATACATTAGTTACAGTGCGGGGAGAGAGGAGGGGCTGGTGGAAAGTCGTTATTTTAATGAACATGTTCTTATATCTATTTTGTTTATCTGTTCTGTGCAGCGCTATTAAGAAAATGGCAAGTTTTGTATTTTGTACTTTTGCAGAAATGCAAATATGTATTTTATTTTGAAAAACACTGTGCATTTCAGTTCTTGAGTTATAACTACATTTCACAGTATCAGTCATCTGTGTGCGCTTTTACCTTGAAAATCCAAGCAGATAGACCTCTAGCACAATTCTCTTAAAATATCGCATCGCATATCGTTATCGCAATTTTTAGGGCCCTAATCGCAATCGCACAAAATTCCCATATCGTGCAGCCCTAATAAGAACATTTGGGGGGGGGGGGGGGGTCTGCCGTTTATGCAGTTTTGGTTTAACGGTGCACTATAAAATGTCCAAACAGCGAGAGGAAAAAAACTATAATTTAGGGCAGTGTTCAGACAGTAGACTTTATGCTATGGTAAGGACATGGATTTTATTGCTCGAAACACGTGAGCGTCTGTAGCAACTATATATATATAGTTTTTAATATATGACCGTGAAGCCTTGTGGGGTCATTTATCAAACTGGTAAAAGTAGAACTGGCTTAGTTGCCCATAGCAACCTTTCATTTTTCAGAGCTTCTTTGGAAAATAAAAGGTGGAATCTGATTGGTTGCTATGGGCAACTAAGCCAGTTCTACTTAATACACAAGCGGACGGCGCAGGCGCGGGATTTCAGAAGGCAGACGGTGCCAGAGGCAGGAGAGCTGCGCTGCCCGGCCTGTCAATCACAAGAAGAGGGGCATGGCCACAGGTGGGAACACGGAGCCTCTAGGAGCAGGGGCAACGCCCTCCCTGCTCCTAGAGGCTGAAGTGCATATAATATAAAGACTTTTTTAACCTTATAAAAGGTCAGAGGGGTATATGATTAACATTATTAGGATGTTCTGACACATAGCTAATGTCAGACAGCTTATGATGCCCAGATCTGGTGACAGAAACCCTTCAACACCAGTTTGATAAATTTCCCCCATTGATTTTTATTTAAGCGCTGGAAGAAAAATGTATTTTTTCCTCGCAGTTTGGACATTTGTTCTGTCCCGTGACGGCCTGGGATCCCGCACACTGCTCGCTCTGATCTGGTGGGGTGACTTTTTTCTTGTTTCTTCATTACTATAAAATAACAGATGGAGCAGTCGCTGTATGAACACAAATATGCAAAAATACGTCAAAAGAGGATATAAAGAGCGTTTCTGCTCGAGAGAACGTCACATTCATCTGTGAACATGGTAGAGTACAGCACCAAGTATCGTGCTGCGATTCCCGGCTGCCGTAAGCCACAGGCAATACTATTTACCCCCCGTGTCAGGAGACGACATAAGTAACGAAACAGTACAGCACCGAGCACACACAAAACATATATGGACATAAGAAGCTACAGCACTGAAGGCTCGAGCAAAGTAAGGATCAGGTAGATTCATACATGGGTAATAATAGCCTATAGTGCAGTATACACAACATATAGATAACCATCAGCACTCAGCATACAGACAACATAAGCAGCCACTCTCTACTCAGCACTGTACGCTATAGGCAATATAAGTTATTACTTCCACTGTCTGTATACTCCATCCTATAGGTTATTATCACTCATGCAGTCTGTATACTCCATCCTATAGGTTATTATTACTTCCACTGTCTGTATACTCCATCCTATAGGTTATTATCACTCATGCAGTCTGTATACTCCATCCTATAGGTTATTATTACTTATGCAGTCTGTATACACCATCCTATAGGTTATTATTACTCATGCAGTCTGTATACTCCATCCTATAGGTTATTATTACTCATGCAGTCTGTGTACTCCATCCTATAGGTTATTATTACTCATGCAGTCTGTATACTCCATCCTATAGGTTATTATTACTCATGCAGTCTGTATACTCCATCCTATAGGTTATTATTACTCATGCAGTCTGTATACTCCATCCTATAGGTTATTATTACTCATGCAGTCTGTATACTCCATCCTATAGGTTATTATCACTCATGCAGTCTGTATACTCCATCCTATAGTTTATTACTACTCATGCAGTCTGTATACTCCATCCTATAGGTTATTATTACTCATGCAGTCTGTATACTCCATCCTATAGGTTATTATCACTCATGCAGTCTGTATACTCCATCCTATAGGTTATTATTACTCATGCAGTCTCTATACTCCATCCTATAGGTTATTATCACTCATGCAGTCTGTATACTCCACCCTATAGGTTATTATTACTCATGCAGTCTGCATACTCCATCCTATATGTTATCACTCATGCAGTCTGTATACTTCATCCTATAGTTTATTACTACTCATGCAGTCTGTAATACTCCATCCTATAGGTTATTATTACTCATGCAGTCTGTATACTCCATCCTATAGTTTATTATTACTTATGCAGTCTGCATACTCCATCCTATAGGTTATTACTCATGCAGTCTGTATAATCCATCCTATAGTTTATTATTACTCATGCAGTCTGTATACTCCATCCTATAGGTTATTATTACTCATGCAGTCTGTATACTCCATCCTATAGGTTATTATTACTCATGCAGTCTGTATACTCCATCCTATAGGTTATTATTACTCATGCAGTCTGTATACTCCATCCTATAGTTTATTGTTACTCATGCAGTCTGTATACTCCATCCTATAGTTTATTATCACTTATGCAGTCTGTATACTCCATCCTATAGTTTATTATTACTCATGCAGTCTGTATACTCCATCCTATAGTTTATTACTACTCATGCAGTGTGTGTACTCCATCCTATAGGTTATTATTACTCATGCAGTCTGTATACTCCATCCTATAGTTTATTATTACTCATGCAGTCTGTATACTCCATCCTATAGGTTATTATTACTCATGCAGTCTGTATACTCCATCCTATAGGTTATTATTACTCATGCAGTCTGTATACTCCATCCTATAGGTTATTATTACTCATGCAGTCTGCATACTCCATCCTGTAAGCTATTATTACATAAGCGGTATAGGTATTCAGCGATGTTGCCTCTGATTAATAATAGGAGACTACAGCACTAATTATATAGACACTATAGATAATTACAATCCTATACCAAACATAGGTAGTAAGAGTCTAAAAAGACAGAGTACAGACAACTGCCTACAGAACTGACTACACAGGCAACACACATCACAGAAACCTATAGGGTGAGGGTATAGGCAGCAAAGGTAATAATAGAGCATATAAGTAATAACAGCCTATAGGAGTATACAGAGAACATATATATTATCAGTATATGAGGGGTATACACAGCACATACGGTACGTATTATCACTCTATATAATAGGTATACATAGCACATACCATATAAATTACACAGGTACACACAGCACATACTGTACACATTATACACAGCACATACTGTATATACTATCACCCTATATAATATGTATACATCACACACACAGCATACACATCACACACACAGCGTACACATCACACAATGCACACAGCGTTTACATTTAATACAGCAGACTGTATACACTATCCCCCTATACTTTACAAACAGCACATACTGTATACACCATCATCTTATATAATAGGTGCACACAGCGTATACATTACACAGATAGACCCAGCACACACTGTATACCCTATAGGTACACCCGGCACACACTGTATACCCTATAGATACACACGGCACACACTGTATACCCTAAAGATACACACGGCACACACTGTATACCCTATAGATATACCCGGCACACACTGTATACCCTATAGATGCACACACTGTTTACCCTATAGGTGCACACACTGTTTACCCTATAGGTACACACCGCACACACTGTATACCCTATAGATACATCCAGCACACACTGTATACCCTATAGATACAACCAGCACACACTGTATACCCTATAGATACAACCAGCACACACTGTATACACTATAGATACACACTGTATACCCCATAGATACACCCGGCACACACTGTATACCCCATAGATACACCCGGCACACACTGTATACCCTATAGATACACCCGGCACACACTGTATACCCTATAGATACACCCGGCACACACTGTATACCCTATAGATACACCGGCACACACTGTATACCCTATAGATACACCCGGCACACACTGTATACCCTATAGATACACCCGGCACACACTGTATACCCTATAGATACACCCGGCACACACTGTATACACTATAGATACACACGGCACACACTGTATACCCTATAGATACACCCGGCACACACTGTATACCCTATAGATACACCCAGCACACACTGTATACCCTATAGATACACCAGCACACACTGTATACCCTATAGATACACCAGCATACACTGTATACCCTATAGATACACCCGGCACACACTGTATGCCCTATAGATACACCCAGCACACACTGTATACCCTATAGATACACCCGGCACACACTGTATACCCTATAGATACACCGGCACACACTGTATACCCTATAGATACACCCGGCACACACTGTATACCCTATAGATACAACCGGCACACACTGTATACCCTATAGATACACCCGGCACACACT
Organism: Bufotes viridis; assembly: GCA_033119425.1. NCBI lineage: Eukaryota > Metazoa > Chordata > Amphibia > Anura > Bufonidae > Bufotes > Bufotes viridis. The sequence goes on along the minus strand of CM065599.1, from coordinate 34,284,402 downwards.
GTATACCCTATAGATACACCCGGCACACACTGTATACACTATAGATACACACAGCACACACTGTATAACCTATAGATACATCCAGCACACACTGTATACACTATAGATACACACAGCACACACTGTATACACTATAGATACACACAGCACACACTGTATACCCTATAGATACACCCGGCACACACTGTATACCCTATAGATACACCCGGCACACACTGTATACCCTATAGATACACCCGGCACACACTGTATACCCTATAGATACACCCGGCACACACTGTATACCCTATAGATACACCCACACTGTATACCCTATAGATACACCCGGCACACACTGTATACCCTATAGATACACCCGGCACACACTGTATACCCTATAGATACACCCGGCACACACTGTATACCCTATAGATACACCCGGCACACACTGTATACCCTATAGATACACCCGGCACACACTGTATACCCTATAGATACACCCGGCACACACTGTATACCCTATAGATACACCCGGCACACACTGTATACCTTATAGATACATCCGGCACACACTGTATACACTATAGATACACACAGCACACACTGTATACACTATAGATACACCCAGCACACACTGTATACACTATAGATACACACTGTATACCCCATAGATACACCCGGCACACACTGTATACCCTATAGATACACACAGCACACACTGTATACCCTATAGATACATCCAGCACACACTGTATACCCTATAGATACACCCGGCACACACTGTATACCCTATAGATACACCCGGCACACACTGTATACCCTATAGATACACCCGGCACACACTGTATACCCTATAGATACACCCGGCACACACTGTATACCCTATAGATACACCGGCACACACTGTATACCCTATAGATACACCCGGCACACACTGTATACCCTATAGATACATCCAGCACACACTGTATACCCTATAGATACACACAGCACACACTGTATACCCTATAGATACACCCAGCACACACTGTATACACTATAGATACACACTGTATACCCCATAGATACACCCGGCACACACTGTATACCCTATAGATACACCCGGCACACACTGTATACCCTATAGATACACCCGGCACACACTGTATACCCTATAGATACACCCGGCACACACTGTATACCCTATAGATACACCGGCACACACTGTATACCCTATAGATACACCCGGCACACACTGTATACCCTATAGATACACCCGGCACACACTGTATACCCTATAGATACACCAGCACACACTGTATACCCTATAGATACACCCGGCACACACTGTATACCCTATAGATACACCCAGCACACACTGTATACACTATAGATACACACGGCACACACTGTATACCCTATAGATACACCCAGCACACACTGTATACCCTATAGATACACCGCACACTGTATACCCTATAGATACACCCGGCACACACTGTATACCCTATAGATACACCCGGCACACACTGTATACCCTATAGATACACCCGGCACACACTGTATACCCTATAGATACACCCGGCACACACTGTATACCCTATAGATACACCCGGCACACACTGTATACCCTATAGATACACCCAGCACACACTGTATACCCTATAGATACACCCGGCACACACTGTATACCCTATAGATACACCCGGCACACACTGTATACCCTATAGATACACCAGCACACACTGTATACCCTATAGATACACCCAGCACACACTGTATACCCTATAGATACACCCGGCACACACTGTATACACTATAGATACACACAGCACACACTGTATACCCTATAGATACATCCAGCACACACTGTATACACTATAGATACACACGGCACACACTGTATACACTATAGATACACACTGTATACCCCATAGATATACCCGGCACACACTGTATACCCTATAGATACACACAGCACACACTGTATACCCTATAGATACACACAGCACACACTGTATACCCTATAGATACACCCAGCACACACTGTATACCCTATAGATACACCAGCACACACTGTATACCCTATAGATACACACAGCACACACTGTATACCCCATAGATATACCCGGCACACACTGTATACCCTATAGATACACCCGGCACACACTGTATACACTATAGATACACACAGCACACACTGTATACCCTATAGATACACACAGCACACACTGTATACACTATAGATACACACAGCACACACTGTATACACTATAGATACACACTGTATACCCCATAGATATACCCGGCACACACTGTATACCCTATAGATACATCCAGCACACACTGTATACACTATAGATACACACAGCACACACTGTATACACTATAGATACACACAGCACACACTGTATACCCTATAGATACATCCAGCACACACTGTATACACTATAGATACACACTGGATACCCCATAGATACACCCGGCACACACTGTATACCCTATAGATACACACAGCACACACTGTATACCCTATAGATACACACAGCACACACTGTATACCCTATAGATACACACAGCACACACTGTATACCCTATAGATACACACAGCACACACTGTATACCCTATAGATACACACAGCACACACTGTATACCCTATAGATACACCCAGAACACACTGTATACCCTATAGATACACCCAGCACACACTGTATACCCTATAGATACACACAGTGCACACTGTATACCCTATAGATACACCCAGCACACACTGTATACCCTATAGATACACCCGGCACACACTGTATACCCTATAGATACACCCAGCACACACTGTATACCCTATAGATACACACAGCACACACTGTATACCCCATAGATACACACGGCACACACTGTATACCCTATAGATACACACAGCACACACTGTATACCCTATAGATACACACAGCACACACTGTATACCCTATAGGTACACACAGAACACACTGTATATCCTATATATTAGGTGCACACAGGTCACAGCCCTGGCTGCAGCCGCCTCCTGTCTCCCGTCCTCCCATGGACGCCGCAGTAATCCTCCCGCACTCACCGGCTGCTCCCGGCTCCTCGGTCCCCGTGTCACAGTGTCGGCCCCGGTTACAGTGTCGCCAGGTCTCCGGTGTCAGTCCTCCTTGTTCCGTCTTGTTCTACTCCCGGAAATGACGGCCGCAGCTGAGGACTGGCGGGGGACGCTAGGGGGCGCTCCTCCTCCTCCTGACATCCAGAGAACTATTGTGTCACCACAACATGGCGGCCATGTTGTCTTTTGTGTACACTGCCATTGGGCGGCTTCCTCTGTAGCTGGTGGTGTCTAGAATGGAGTTTCTGCTGGTAGGTGTGATGACGTAGAAGGGGGTCACATGGTCTGCAGCGGTCACGTGATCCCCCATGCACTGGTTTCCTGTCTCCACAGAGCGCGGTCTGGAAAGATCTGCAGTAAGTTTGCAGTGTGCTCTGTGCACAGAGGGATTGTGGAGGCTGGGGTAGCAAGGGTTAAATGTGCTGTATGCAAGCCTACATTGCAATTCTTTTTACTGGGTGAGGCTGGTGCTTACTGGTCAGTGTGGGAAGAAAGGCTGATGGATTGGAGGCCAGGGTTTTATGGCCTGCAGGGAGAAAATGTCTTAAAAAAAGCACCCCCCTCTAACTCTGCAGCCACCGCCACCTCATTGGCCCCTGGGGGGTCCTGCAGCAGTGATGACATGAACATGGGTCACGTGACTGCTGCAGCCAATCGCTGGCTTCACTGGTCAGGTGACATGCATGCACATATTGCTGAGGCCACTGTTTGGCTGCAGTGGTCATGTGCTCAGAGTACGTGATGTCATCACTGCGGGAGCAGTAGCAGATCTAACTGTTTCCTGCTCATGGACTATTTTATTAAAACGTCAGACAACACCTTTAAGTGGAGTTAAAGGGGTTATTCTGGAAATAATATTGAAGACCTATCCATCACTATCACATCGGTGGGGATCCAAGTCCCTGCACCCACACCGATCAGCTGTTTCATGGAGCCACAGTGGGCACTTACTAAACACATCGCTATATATTGTATACCAGCTGTGCTGGCTATTGCAGCTTAGCCCCCAGGAGCTGAAAACATATATAGTGGGAAGTAAGGGAAAGGATGTCACAGCAGTACAGTGCAGGCAAAAGGGAAACATCCCCTGCTTCTGAGCGTAATGCATCTAGCTGTGCAGCTGAAACATGGAATAATATATCTAAAAAATATTAGCAAAGGCCAAACATAACTGTCCCTTCCCATTTATGATTGTACAAAGAAGCACAGCCTTTATGCAAACCTTTTTTGAAAACTCAAATACGCTTTAACATAGAAATGCACAAAAATGTTCTAGCGGTTTGTTTGTTTTTATTGACACTTTAGCTATAAATAATAGTTCTCAGCCTAGACAGTTTTTCTTCAGTAAGATGATAGAATATCAGGTACAGTTATGGAGGATGTCACTTCTCTCAAATGTCAATATAGGGGAGAAGGGGGGCGTTAAATCTGCCCCTAGAGCGTGGATAGCATTGTTCTGCCGACTCACTATACGACGCCAGCCTCCAGTAGTGCAGCTCAGCCATATTCACTCACTCCATATTCACGCACTAGAGAGGCAATGACACCACAGGTAAGGCCTAGTTCACATATCAGTGATTGGAAACCAAACATTTTACCTCTTGTGTTTTTGATCTGCACCCGGTTTTGGTTCCCAAACACTGAACGAATCACTGAAGTATCAACCAGGCCTAAAATGTACAAACATATCTTTATCAAATGCCTGCTATATATAATATTGTGTACCTCTGACCCATGGAGGCTTGGACTCCACAAGTCCCATGAAGTTGTCCTATGGGATCTGCTGCCAAGTCCTGTAAGTTACGAGGTGGGTACTCCAATGGTTGGATTCGTTTTTTCTAGCACATCCCACGTAGGCTTGATTGGATTGAGATCTGGGGAATTTCTAGGTCAACCACTTGAACTAAAAGGAGCACCTTAGAGCATCTTCCAAATAGCAGGTTTTGCGCGGTGTTCCTAATCTGCAGTGCTTAGTACCTAGCAAAAACTATCTGTGTCAGGAGAACTGCAGGCAACAGGATCATGGGCGCCCAAGGCCCACCGATGCTTATGGGGAAGAGAAGGCTAGGTCGTCTAATCCAGTCCCACAGAACAGCTCATGTAGCATTGCTGAAGAAGTTACTGCACTCTAGGATAGAAAGGTGTAATGATGGACAGTGGATTGCAGATTGCTGCGTAGCCACAGATTGGTCTTTAGAGTCCATGCTAACAACACTGGTCCACTGCCAAGAGAGCTTACGTCGGGCACTTGAGCATCAGAACTGGACAGTGGAGCAATGAAAGAAGGTCTGGTCTGATGACTCACATTGCCTTTTACATCCTTGGATGGACAGGTACATGTTTGCTATTTAGCTGGAAAGAAATGGCACAGGTGAGCTGACATGGTGGGCAGTGTGATGCTGTGGGCAACGTTCTGGTGGGAAACCTTGGGTCCTTGCATTCTTGTAGATGTTACCAACACACACCAACTACTGGAAGTGTTGTAGACCAAGTGCACCCCTTTAGGCTCGTTTCACACTAGCGGCACGGACCTCTGGCAGGCTGATCCGTCGGGTGAACAGCCTGTCGGATCTGTCCTGCATGTGGTAGTTTTATTCCGGCGGCCTCTCGGCGTGCGCTGCGGTGCCTCCGTCGGAACTCCGCCCTTCCCCAATTATAGTCAACGGTGCTGGATCGGTAGTCCGGGGGCACACGTTCACTAGCGGCAGGACGCATCCGACAGGCTGTTCACCCGACGGAACAGCCTGCCGGAGGTCCGTGCCGCTAGTGTGAAACTAGCCTAATGCCAGCAGTATTTCCTAATGGCAGTTGACTCAGCAGGATATCGCACCCTGCCACACTGTAAAAATTGTTCAGGAATGGTAGGGAACATGCCGAAGAGTTCAACAAGAGGTTGACATAGCTTCCAAATCCCTTAGATCTCAGTCTGATTGAGCAAATTACAGGGTTTAAAAGTATCTGCTGCTAACTCCTTGGTGCCAAATACCACAGGACGCCTTCAGACATCTTAAGCCTCATTCACGTGTCAGTGTTTGGTCAGTGATTGTGAGTCAGAACCAGGATTGGAAGCTACACAGACATAAGGTATCAGGGAAAGATCTGTACCTGTTCTGCGTTTAAAGCCACACCTGGTTTTGGCTGAAAATCACTGACCGAACACAGACGTGTGAATGGAGTCCATGCTTCAATAGGTCACAGCACAAAATACATAATTTTAGGTGGGTGGTTTTAATGTTATGACTGGTCAGTGTATATACTTCTGTTTTCTTATCAGTTTAAGTAGGGAGAGAGAAACATATTGTTATGACCGTAAATCTTTTTTGTGCTTTTATTTCTTCAGAATGCCATACTGTATAGTGCAGGGTTGTCCATCTGGTAGTGTACACCAGGAAGAGGGCGTTATCTTACATGTCTTCCCACCAAAAAAGGAGACTATCTATTTATGGCTCTCGAAAATTAACCAGGATTTTGGAAATGTTGACGAATTTGTGGAAAAAGTCCTTCAAGGCAAAAAATCTGACAAGTATCGAATTTGCTCAAAGCACTTCAGTCCTGAAAGTTATTATCCCTTTGATGTGTACAAGAAACGCTTGAGACCTGATGCGGTCCCTAACATTTTTGAGCAGCTTTCACCTGCTCCACCAGCAAATCAGAAGAGAAGGGTAAAGCGACGTAGAACAGAGGACGATAATTCTTTGGAAGAGCCTGGGGTCTGTAGGCATTGTAAACAGAAAATTCGACCAAAACCCATGAATAGGCCCGCTAAAGTCAGTTATATGGAAAAAAAAGATAGTATGACGCAAACGGATCCAAAAATGGTGGCGCAAGAGCCTTCAAAATGTGATATTCAGTTAGCTCACATATACGAAGATGGGGACTTTCGAAGAACACCACAAGCACCATTGCCTTTCCCATCACGCAACGTCACCGTGGAGCCATCAGGTCCGGTAGTGAAACAGGAAGCCTCATCAGAGGTGGCTATGAGATATTCTACAGTGGGCTTATCACCTTTTACAGTACAAGCACATGAAACTACTCCAAATGCTTTGCAGGAAACACTAACTACTAATTTAGGTTCACAAGGAGGTACCAAACGTGTAATAAATTCAGCCACCGACTACAGAGAATTTTCAACTGAGATCAAAGAAGAGGTTCGTGGTACACAGAATCACAATTTGAGTGAGATGCCTCTTTCTTCCAATAGTGGAGATGTGACTTATGATGATTATGTCCAAGAAAGAAAGTTTATAGTTTTTGAGAGTTGCCTTGATGCACTCTTTAAGAAAATAAATTGCCAAAAAGTCAGTTCTTGTAACCAGCCAATAGTTCACGTTGAAAAGGAAAGGATCGGCTCGTACATTTCTGTATATGGAACGTGTGCAGAAACCACCGACAACACTTATGGCAAAGCCAGCCTAAAATTGGTAATGTGCCCGTGGGTAATCTTTTATTGTCATCGGCCATCCTTTGCAGTGGATCCTCTTATCTAAAAACTGAACGTTTTCTAAATTTGCTCGGGGTTTTACATCTAGATAAAAGTACATATTACACAAATCAACAGATGTATTTGTATCCAGCACTAAACCAAATATGGGAAGACGAACAGCAAAGGCTCTTTTTACAGGTCGGTAACATGCCCGTTTGTGTGGCTGGCGATGGACTATGCGATAGCCGAGGTCGCAAGGCCAAATACTGTGTGTATTCCTTGATGGACGTTCACTCCAAAAAAATCTTAACGTACAACGTTGAACAATTGCAACCTGGCTATACTTCTGTGGGTCTGAGAAAAATTGCTTGCAATAGGGCTGTACAGTTTCTTATTGACAGCTATGTGAACGTTCAAATGTTATGCACAGGTAGGCATGCTGGCATCAGAAAAGTTATGAAAGAAAAATTTGGAGGCGTCATCCATAAGTTTGATATCTGGCACTTGGCCAAAGCTATAGGAAAAAAGCTACTCTTAGCGAGCCGCAAAACAAACTGTTCTGAATTGGCCAACTGGGTTATTCCCATCAAAACTCATCTTTGGTGGTGTGCTACTACGTGTGAAGAGGACACTGACCTGCTTGTGGAGAAGTGGAATTCTCTCATCCATCATGTGGTAAATGACCATTCTTGGAATTCTGCTGGTCAATACAAATCCTGTGCCCACCATGAACTCTCCGACACCGTGAAGCGAAGAAGAAAATGGATCCGCGCTGACAGCATTGCACATAAAAATCTAAAGCAAATTGTGCTCAACAGAAAACTTCAAAAGGACTTGCGCCACCTCTCCTATTTTTGTCACCCTGGTGAATTTGAGGTTTTTCACAGCGCCGTGCAAAAATATCGCCCGAAACGTATCCCCTTTGGTATTGACGAAATGATTGCCCGCACCCAGCTTTCAATTTTAGACTACAATAATAATGTTCATCGCGTGCAAGAGCTAGCCAAACGGCAGACAAGGTTTTCTCACCCAGTTGGAACATCAAGATTCAAGACTGCTTACAGGATGGCCAGGAAAGAACCAGGCAATCAAGAGTTCATCTTGTCAGTCATTCGGCAGGTCCTGAACTTTGCAAGCGGAACGCTTTAAAAAACAACTTTTACACAGACACAAACATTTTTTTTCTTGGGTTGTGAATTGATTTTTTTAGCATAGAATGTGTTTGCTAAATAATTAGAATTTAGATGATATATTACGTTACCTCTGACAAATGAATGTTTTTTTTATAAATATTGTCATATTCTAATTAAAAACAAATACTTATTTTCTACTAATGTTCCTTTAATTTGCACACATGATGTTTATTACCTTTTTTTACAAAACTTTTTAAATATTTATTTGGGAAAATAAAAACATTTTGTTACCGTTGAGTTTGTACAGATTCCTGTTTCTAAGGCTGGAATTAGACAAGCTGTTTTTAAGGCAGTTCTTGATGCAGTTTTTTGAGCCAAATACAGGAATTGATGCAAAAGAGAGAAGTAGGTCTTTCCTCTATACCTGGAGTAGGCAGCCCCAGTGAGGTGGAGCTCTAACTGGGAGGATCTTGAGATCTACTTGATCCTAAGACTATACCAGGACTATGGTCGTGTGTTAAGGTCCCTTTACACTGGACTATTATCAGGAAGGAACATTCATACTAACAGCGGTTCCCAAGAATTGGTCCATGTAAAGGTGGTGCTGATCACCTGAACGCACAAACACACGCTGACACCAAAATCAGTTTCTGAGCAGCAGATTGTGCTGTGTAAATAGCGATCTGCTGCCCAGAAACAATATGAATGGGGACGAGCCATTGTAGTAGTGATCGCTCATCGCCATACAGTGGAGGCGATTGCTGCATGTAAATGCAGCTCTCTCCTCCTCTGACAAGCAGGCAGTTATGGGAAAAGAAAGATCCTTCCCCATCATTGCCTGCTCTTTTGATAACCTATGGCGTGTTGACACATATCTTATCAATTACTGTCCCTGGATGGATATCACTTTTTACATTAAATTTGAGGCTACAATGCACTGATCAGATACAGTTGAAGGCAACATACACAACAATCACATCCTCACATGTGCTGTCTTCTTGGATTTGAGTCGTTGTCTTTCTTCATCTTCTCCATCTGGCAAGACCGCCACAACGCTTTTTCAGCCCTGATTAGTCAATGCAGAGTTTGCTGCCTTATACCTTAGGTTCCTCATTTTTCAATAATCCTAAAAAGGAAGAAATGCGGGATATTCTAACAATAATAAAGCATGCATTCAACGATATCTTAATAGAAGAGACAAAGATATTTCCTAAAAACTTTAAAATCTATGCACAGAGAAAAAAACAGCACATGGTGGTCCATAATAAGATACCACATAAGGAAAGAAGCCTAACAATGTAGAAGCCAGGCTGATCATAAACCAAACAATATCACACAATTGCATGGAGTATGGACTGTTAAAGTGTCACTGAAATGGGAAAGAAACTTGATATATCAAAGGTTTTGATCAGTGGGGGTCTGAGTGTTAAAGGGGTTATCCGAGATATATTAAGTTAATCCAAACTTCTTTATCGATATATATAAAACATTTTTGTAATTGACTTACTTTAAAAATAATGCACCTTTACATTCTGCAGAATGTTGTCATTTGTGCACTGACGTCACCCTGCTTGAAGATTTTGTGCCCGCCCCTTCTGATTCTCCGTCTTCATTCAGCACGGCTCTGGTAAGGATCGCGCATGCGCGATCCTTACCAGAGCCGTGCTGACAGATTCCACAGCGTTCAGGCTTTGGAAGCCCGCCCCTTCTTGGTCTCTGCTCTATTAGCGCGACTCTGGTAAGGATCGCGCATGCGCGATCCTTACCAGAGCCGTGCTGAATGAAGACGGAGAATCAGAAGGGGCGGGCACAAAATCTTCAAGCAGGGTGACGTCAGTGCACAAATGACAACATTCTGCAGAATGTAAACAGTGCATTATTTTTAAAGTAAGTCAATTACAAAAATGTTTTATATATATATCGATAAAGAAGTTTGGATTAACTTAATATATCTCGGATAACCCCTTTAAGACACCCAGCGATCCCTAGAACAAGGAGAGAGACATAGCGCACTATGAACCTGTCTCCTGCAGCGAGAAAAAGGGCGTCTTCTTTCTAGCGATCATCTAGAAACCCTCACAATAAAAACTTTGTTGCTATGATATATGGAAAGTTATTTTTATTTTATTTTTTATTTCAGTGATGCTTTAAGTCCAACAAAATGGAATAGGTAAAACCTATAAAAAGTGTAATGTGTTCAGGCTGAAAGACTAGTTGTGTAACCTGCACACTTGGCATTGTATATAGCGCTGGAAAGAAAACTGGTGCTTGGACTGCAATCTACCCTTTGGTGATCGACAGGTGGCTGATCTCTGATCTATATGTTTCCTTCTTTTTCAGTCCACTCTTGGCTTTTGATCAAAAGACTGCGTTTGTGGTTCCAGCCTAACAATGTTCATTGGAGCAGGTGGAGTTATGTGAGGGATCTCATACCTCTGATATTATCAAGAGTGGGTATGAATAGTCATCCCTCTCACTGGATAGTTGCTTTAAAAGGGTTGTGCTAAAGATCTCAAGTTATTCCGTATCCACAAGACTAACTAAAGGTGGTGTGCCAACTACTGGTAACCCACGGGTCTCTAGACTGGGTGTCCTGTACTCCTGTCCTGATGGAGCGGCAGGCCGAGCTTGCACCCTCCTTCTCAATTCATTCCTTATGGCACTGCAGGGGATAGCCAAGTACAGCAATGGGCTATTTCCGGTGGTCCCATAGAGAATCGCACTACATCCTGTTCTCTGGATCAGTGAGGATCCCAGCGGTTGTACCCCCCACTATCTGTTATCCCCTGTCCTGTGGATAGGGGATACCTTCAAAACTTGCCACAACATGCTACACAGTGACTATACAGCATATCATGCATGAAGAAAATGCAGAGAAATACACCAGAACACTGGTCTGATCAGAAAGAAATTGACACACGTACATCTGTATGACCGAACCTTGACCAGGACAGGCTCTGGAAGTGACCATGAACACTTCAATTCAGTAACTACAAGCAGGGATCTTGAAAACAGAGTAATTGATACAGAAAGTTTATTGGAAAAATTGTATAACTATAATGCAATTAATAAGATTTAGGAAGCTGTATACTCCTGTGACGATAAACCTTAAATGTGATACTGAAGGGCTGACATATTTCACACTACTGGAGTTGTAAATGGCAGCTATGATAGTCTGAAATGCGTCAGCACTGGCACGGCTTCTAGAATTTATCATAAAAGATATGCTCCTATGGACTTTGGACTGCCGGATGGTTTCTTACTGTATAACTTTTTTTTAATCACTGCTCACACTAGTTACATAGTAACCTAAGTTGTAAGGCAGGTTTAGCCTATCATCATGCAATGTTGATCCAGAGGAAGGCAAAAATACCCTTCTGATAAAAGCCAATTGTCCTCATCTTCATCAAGGAGAATAATTCCTTCTCAGCTCCAAATCTGGCAGTCAGAATGACTCCCTGTATGAATGACCCTTCTCTTATTGCAGCCTATGCTAAAAGCTATCAGAGAATTGCATGTTGAAATCCCCTAAGGTGGTTAAAAATTACAGTTAAAAAAGATTTTTAAAAAAAGTTAAAAATACAGAATATTAAAAATTCAAGTCCTCCCTTTTATAATTTCATATATATAAAAATAAACAATAAAAAACAATTTCCGAACTATTTTAATAATAATATGATATAATAATTTATAATATAAAAATATTTTTCCTGCACGGTGAATGGCACAATGAAAAAAAGATTATTGGTTACCTGGCACCCCAAAACATTAAATAAAAAGTGATCAAAAAGTCGTATGTACCCCAAAATTGTACCACTAAAACTACAGCTTGCCCCACAAAAAGAACCCAGCTCTGTAGATTGAAATATAGAAAAAAAGTTAAGCAAAGTTTAACTTTTTCAAAGTTTTTTTTTTTTAATTAGTAAAAGAAAAAATATATATATTTGTTATCACTGTAATCGTACTAACTAGCAGAATAAGTCATGTCAAAAGGGACCTCTAGGTGTAATGGTAACGCCCCGTTGCTCCTAGAGGCTCATTTGCATATATTAAAACATAATTTTTCTCAGCAATGCAGGCACATATGAACATGGGACCAACACAGATTCCCTTAGCTGCCAAGTGCACATGTAACAGGTCAGCCAGTTGTCATAGGTACAAATCTGCCGACAGATGGACTTTAAGAGCAGCTTTCTGTTCTCTGCTTGCCAACATGCACACTCAAGTGCTCCTCCAATCTGATTTCTTGTCCGCATATGTGAACCTTAGATGTATTCCTTGTTCCTAGGCTAAAAACACACATCACGTATATTCCAATGAATTACTGTTACTTACTCCCAAATACCCTAAAAGACATAAATTGTATATTAAAATATAGCCAAGAACTTTTGAATTTTATCACTATTTTTCACTATGGCCGAATAACCCAAAGACAATCCCAGACTTTTAGTTGCATGTAAATTGTACAGAAAATGAGTACCTATGTAGTCTCCAGAAACCCAGGCTTGGTTGTGCCTTGCTTGCATCACTAATCATATCTGAAACCCACTGGAAAGTAAATATATACTGCTTAGGTTATGGCTACACGGCCAGGTCCGCAGAGTAGCGGTTATCCCATAAAAATGAATGGGATCGCCGCTCCTGTCGCAAGAAATCCAACACTGTGGAATTTCTTGCAATGGGCACAACGATCCCATTTATTTCTATGGGATCACTACTACTCAGTGAACCTGGCCGTACCCCAACTCTCATTGCTCCTACCGTAGCACAACACAAAAAGTTGAGCGTTTTTTAAATTTAAAATACTGTGGCCCACTCTTCTATTCTATGAGGCACCACTTGTTATGTTTTTTTCTACAATAGTCACAAGAAGCATTGACTTATATGACGAACAACATATGAAGGAAAAATGACGTCTAAACATTTGCTCCAAGGGGAAAAAAGAATGTCATGTCCTCATTTTTCCATATTTTCTTTTCTAGCATATATAGAAATCATAGTATCCCATAACAAAAGTTAGCAAAATCAATTAGAATGATTAAAAATCATACATAATTTTGTATAGGACAGTCTCTTCCCAACAAAGCTAGAACCAGTCCTGTACCACACACGGATCCAGAGATCTCCCCATTCATTGCTTCAGTTGCTCTGCTAGATTTATTTCAAGCTGGCAGCTAAGGGGGTGTGTCCTTTATGCTGCAGCTCTCTCCCTGTACCTGCTGCAGCTTCTTACAGTAAATATGGCTGGTGGCAGTTGAAGGATGATACGGAGCATGTGTGATGTTTCTGAGGTGGATGGAGAAAGAAGGAAAAAAGAAACAGCAGGTGGGGCTATACAGATACATTTTATTGAATAGCTCACTGGCTATACTAAATTATTAATTACATGCAATTACATATTGTATCCAGATCTAGGTGCTGGTTTGAACAATGTAGACTATTGTTCATAGGACAACCCCTCTAGTGCCCGGGGCACAGTTGGGCCTGGCATTGTGTTCTGTCAATTTTCTAAACCTTCCTATCCACAAAGGGGAAATATATCAATTTTGTACTCATTTACATTTGGCGCAAGTACTGCTATCACCATATTTCCCTAATTAAACCTACAATATTTACTTACATCAGTTCCACTGTTAAATAAAAACATCTTGACTTTCGCTTGCTTTCTGACTCTCTTCTGCCACTCTCTACCATATGTTCCCTCCAGGACGCAGATGCTGCCACTGCTCTGTATTACACCACAATAAGTACAGCTCTGGACTCTGCTGCCCCCTTCACACAGCAAAACCCGAAAATTCAACAGACAACCCTGGCACACCAGCCTGACCAAAAAACTCAGACAAGCTTCCAGGGCTGCAGAGCGGCGATGGAAGAAATCCCATTCTAAGGATCACTTCACCAGATACAAACAATACATCCTCATTTTCAAATCTTGTTAACGATTTTAATTCTCTTCTCCGTCCCCGTCCCCCCTCACCTCTCACCTCAGCTGAGAATTTTGCCACACACTTTAAACATAGTGCCCACAGCCCCTTTACACAACTGCTCAGACTTCTCTTAAAACCAGCTTCTCCACCGTTACAGAAGAAAAACTTTCCACCCTACTCTCCAGATCACATCTCACCACCTGCGCACTTGACCCACCTCATCCCCAACCTCACCACAGTGTCTATCCCAGCCCTAACTCATTTCTTTAACCTATCAATAACCTCCATTGCCTTCCCCTCTGGTTTTAAACATGCTACCATTACACCCATCCTCAAAAAGCCTTCACTTGATCCATCTTCTTTGTCCAGTTATCACCCCATATCCCTTCTTCCATATGCCTTAAAGGTACTTGAACAACATATCTATTCTGAACTTTCCTCTCACCTCTCCTCCTGCTCCCTCTTTGACCGGCTACTATCTGGCTTCTGACCCCGCCACTCGACTGAAACTGCCCTTACCAAAGTCACCAATGACCTACTAACAGCCAAAACCAAAAGACATTACTCTGTCCTCCTCCTTGACTTGTCCTCTGCCTTTGACACCGTCGACCACTCCCTTCTGTTACAAACTCTCTCATCTCTTGGCATCACTGACCTGGCCCTCTCCTGGATCACATCATACCTCACAGACCGAACATTTAGGCCCCTTTCACACGCGTGAGTATTTTGCGCGGGTGCAATGTGTGATATGAACGCTTAGCTCCTGCACGGAATCCGGACTGATTCATTTCAGTGGATCTGTGTACATGAGCGGTGATTTTCACACATCACTTTTGCGTTGCGTGACAATCGCAGCATGTTCTATATTCTGCAATTTTCACGCAACGCTGGCCCCATAGAAGTGAATGGGGCTGCGTGAAAATCGCATCCGCAAGCAAGTGCGGATGCGATTTTCACGGATGGTTGCTAAGAGATGTTGTTTGTAAGCATTCAGTTTTTTATCACGCGCGTGCAAAACGCAATGCACCCGTGCAAAACAACTGAACACAATCGCAAACAAAACTGAATGGACTTGCTTGCGAAATCGCTCAGTTTTCACTGAACGCATCCGGACCTAATCCGCTTGCGCTCGTCTCACACTCCCACACCACCTCCTCGTCTCATTCCCTCTCTGTTGGTGTCCCCAAGGCTCTGTCCTAGGACCCCTGCTCTTCTCTATCTACACCTTCGGCCTGGGACAGTTTATAGAGTCCCATGGCTTTCAGTATCCCTTTTATGCTGATGACACACAAATCTACCTCTCTGGTCCAGACATCACCACCTTACTATCCAGAAACCCACAATGCCTATCTTCCATATCCTCCTCCTTCTCCTCTTGCTTTCTTAAACTTGGCTGCACACTCTCCCTGGTCAACCAAGTCCACTTTGGGGTGACCTTGGATTCTGGCCTCTCCTTCAGATCACACATCCAAGCCCTTTCCACCACCTACCACCCTAACTCAAAAATAGCTCACACATCCATGCATCCTTCAGCCAGGAGTCTGCAAAAATGCTTGTACATGCCCTCATCATCTCCCACCTAGACTACTGCAACATCCTTCTCTGTGGCCTTCCATCTAGCGCTCTCGCACCCCTCCAATCTATCCTCAACTCTGCTGCCCGACTAATCCACCTCTCCCCCTGTTACTCTTCCGCCTCACCCCTCTGCCAATCCCTTTACTGGCTCCCCATTGCCCAGTGAATTCAGTTCAAAATACTAACAACTACATATAAGGCTGTCCACAACCGGTCCCCTCCTTACATCTCCCTCTCTCCTTCTGTACCAGTCTGTAACCAGTCTTGTTCATGCTTAGTGCAATTGTCTGTATTATGTATGTGCACCCCTTATCATATGTAGCGCCATGGAATAAATGGTGCTATAATAATAAAATAATAATATGTGTCCAACAAAGAAAGGTAAAAAATGTGGGTTAACCCAAGAAATTATTTTTAATCACCTTTAGAATACAGCATTGCGATAAGTCAAATTTTGCTCTGGGTATCAATGCCCAAAAGACCCCCAGTCCTGAAAAGGTTAAATACCACAACTACAGTTGAGCAAAGCAAGCTTCGGATGCTTAATCCAAAGTCGCTTTGTTCAAAACTTCGGAATAATACTGTACAGAGATTCGTCTCCATACAGTATTAGAATGTATGGGCTCCGATGAGCGACTTCTTTGAACTAGTTGATTTTTAAAGTGGAAAACCACTTTAAAACTTGAAACTGAACTCTGCTTTGGGTGCGAGGTACCAGTCAAATCTGCATTCACTTCCACCACAACTGTGGTGTAAAATTTGGTCTTAAAGTAAGCTGACCAATAGCTGATATAAGAGGAGATTTATCATTTTGTGTGAGTCTTTTTACCTGCGAATTTTTATAAATTGTCGCATCTCTCCCTTTTTCCACCACCCTTGCCACTTTCCTTAAAAGGGGGCATTGCCAGTCGCCCCAGCAAATATATCTTTATTTACACCAGTTTTCTGGCAGGAATGAAGCCAGAAATCTATGGCAGGTCTGAGCTGTCATAGATCTCTGTTCAGGTGCACGGAGTGCAGGAGGATGTGCCTAATTTATGACAAGGCCTGTGCCTCGTCATAAAATAGGGGCATCCTCCTGTGGCGCCGGGGATATTAGGACGGCGCAGAAAGCACCTGTTTTAATAAATCTTCCCCCTAGGAACCTAAAAACTCAGGCATTCTTCCACTGAGAGAGATGCCTTAAATACCCAGTAAACACCAGCCATAGGCTGGGGAAGAATTTGGATGTGCTGGGCACGAGCTTGCACGCGCGCTTTACGAGACAGGCCTGGAGTCCTTCCCAAGGAAACGTGGGCCACAGCATACACTAAAAAGGCCATCGGCCAGGACCGCCGCCGGCAAGGAAAGGATGGCGAGTGGACCTGGATGGCCGGGTGAACAGAAGGACCTGCTGGATGAGTAGCACGGAGAAGCAGGGCAGTGGTGGGCATGGTGTGCCAGTGCAACAATACACCACAGGGCACACTTGGAGTATTTTAAGTTATCCCCTATTCACATACTAGGGGCTAATTATTAGATTGGTCGGGTTCTACCGCTGGAACCCCCACCAATCACAAGTACGAGATGCCTGGACCCCCAGAAGTGAATGGAGCGTTTCATGAGGCAGGCTGCTCCATTCTTTTTAGCAGGCCCTGAGCGGGACAGGGTCCCCGTTCTTGTAATTAGTAGGGGTCCCAGCGGTAGGACCCCCACTGATCTAGTAGTTATCCCCGATCCAGCTTTTTTATGCTGGTCTTAGATTCCTCCCTGTGCTGCTGGAGGTGACAGCTAATTTATGACATGGCACAGGACTTTTCATAAATTAGGTGCACCTCTGGCATTCTGTGCACCTCAAGTAAAAACTACTCCAGCCTCTGACTGGAGTAGTTTTTTCTCCGATTTTAGGCCTGTTTCCAGTAACTGTGTCAGGCCTGATGTCCCTCTCTCAGATACTTCCAAGTGTCGAGGACAAAAATGCCCATGCAACAAAATATTGTCGCAGGGGCATTTAAAAAGTTGCAACAAGAATTGTTGCGATATCTTTTTCTCAAAAAACTGGTGTAGCACAATTAGTAAATGACCCCCACCTCCTGTAACTCCTGTAATTTTAGCACTGGAGTCAAGAACAGGGGCAGCACTAAACTATTTGGGTACCTGCACACGGGTGCAGGTTAACGGCAGAAGATGCGCACAAATTTCTTTGCAAAATTTTTGTGTATTTTAGCACCAAGTTATAACAATATAACTGTGTTTTTGTTGCGAATTTGATTGAACTTTCCATTTAAATACGTATCCTCTGTGTGTCGGGTTTCCATGGCAATCGGGTGTGCAGCAGTTATTCTAAACCCAGCCCAATTATTTAGGTTTGTTGGCACCACTGCTTGTTTGTTCTGCCATTTTGCTTCATCACGGCACTGCCGCAGCTCAGCATTGTGCAGCATTGCCACAGCTCAACTACACCAAGTGTATTCAACACTGCTTCAATGCTGCACTTCCACAGTTCAAATGCACTGTGTATTCAACTCTGCTTAATGGCTATACGTCCAAGGCTTAGCATTAGCTCTACTACTTTAACCCTGCTGCATGTACAATCCAGCTCTGCCACGTCCCCGCCTCTGCTGCATCTGTGCTTCCACCCTGCTGCAACAGCGCCACCTGTCTGTGCTGCTCTGGACCTGCTCCTCCAGACAAGTGGCTTAGCAGATCCACCTCACCAGGTGAGACATAACAGATGGTGGCTCACTAGACACAATAGGGATCATTTACAAAGACCGCATTTTACGCCGGTCTTTGTTTCTGCCTTGTGCTGGTGGAGAAAGTGCCTATTTTATGAGGAAACTCACCGCCAAAACTCCAGATACGTTTGTGTACCTATACAAAACAAAAGTATAAGCAAACACAATGCAACAGCAATCTGCAAACATAAAAGATATGAATGCATGCTATACTCACACTACAAAACGAATATAAGATATTAGCAAATATATTTTTCAGCCATGGCAGCGCGCACCTGCGCATTCACTACAATTTACAGGATGTGCTGACAAAACAAAGTAGGACATTGCAGTGAGCTTCTAATAACACCTAGCGCCCCCTGCAGCCTGCCCATTGCCCCTGCGCCTCACTCCCACAACATTGCAATCACCCAGTACATACACATAATGGACATCTGCATACACTCTGTTTAAGGTACCTACATATAAAAACTAAGGGAAAAATAAGGGCACCATAGGCTGTTTACCCAACTTGAGCCCCACTCCCTCCATTTTCCTCCATAGTTATTTCTTATCATAGAAATGAATGGCTTTTGCTTCTCTTGTTGGCTTCTTTGAGACACTGGACTTCAGAGGCAATAATGATGGTAGAATAATGAGACCTGTAGAATAAATGTAATATATCATTTAAGCCCCATGGTGAAATCTGTAAACGATAGAAAAGAAGACAATGGTGGAACTTCTATTTTTAACACCCCAACCCCCCAAAATGTGATCAAAAACTGTACAGACCCCAAAATGCTATCAATGAAGAATACAGATCAAGCTTTAAAGAATTAGACCTGACAAAGCATATACGTACCGTATTTTTCGCCGTATAAGACGCACTTTTTTTCCCCCCAAAATGGGGGGAAAATGTCCCTGCGTCTTATGCGGCGAATGCTGACTTTTTTTACATCGCAGGCTGCGATGCTTCAGCATCGCAGGCTGCGATGTATGAGCGGGGAGTGACAGGGAGGAGGAGCTGGGGGCCGGCAATTGCAGCGGGGACGGTCCGGCCCCGCCGCTCACAGTGTTGTACTATAAAATCATAAAATATCTCCAAGTACAAATAAATGTATTAAAGATCACCCTTATTAATGTAACACAGACCCCAATACCTCCTTTACAATACGGGCAGGCCGGCCGGCCGGCGGAGCGTGACTCTCTGACGTCACATGCCTGCGCCTGCTTTATGAATGAAGCAGGCGCAGGCATGTCATCGGGAGTCACGCTCTCCGCCCGGCCTGCCCGTATGTAAAGGAGGTATTGGAGTCTGTGTTACATTAATAAGGGTGATCTTAATACATTTATTTGTACTTGGAGATATTTTATGATTTTATAGTACAACATTGAGCTGCAGGGGGTCTGTGGATGGCACTGTTATGGGATGGGGGGTCTGTGGATGACACATTTGTAACAGTGCCATCCACAGATCCCCCTATTAACAGTGCCATCCACAGATGGGCCCCATTAACAGTGCCATCCACAGATGGGGCCCCATTAACAGTGCCATCCACAGATGGGCCCCCATTAACAGTGCCATCCACAGATGGGCCCCCATTAACAGTGCCATCCACAGATCCCCCATTAACAGTGCCATCTAAAGATCCCCCCATTAACAATGCCATCCACAGATCCCTCCATTAACAGTGCCATCCACAGATCACCCCATTAACAGTGACATCCACAGATCCCCCCCATTAACAGTGCCATCCACAAACCACCATTAGTTCCAGACCCACCAAAAATATTTTTTTTCTTATTTTCCTCCCCAAAAACCTAGGTGCGTCTTATCAGCCGGTGCGTCTTATATGGCGAAAAATACGGTAAATATATTTAAGAAAAAAAAAGTTATGGGGGCCCGAATATGGTGACGCAAAGAAAGAAAATACTTTTCTCACTTTTTTTTTTAGGTGGGGCTTAGTGGAAACGGGACAGGCCCAAGATGCACCACTTCACTCCAGAATTGTGTCCCAATTTTGGTGCAAAGATCTATCTCAAAGTATGCCAACCAATAGTTGGTGTAGAGTCAGTGAAAAGCATCTATCCCTGCACCACATTTATCATCCAGCCTGAGCCCCTGTGATAAATCTGGTGCAGATCTACACAGCCGGTCTAAATTTACACCATCTTTAGGATTAGTAAATCTGGGCCTCTGTGTACAAAAAATTCCAGAACTAAAAATAGCTATTATTCTGGTGTTTTTTTTATTTTTACATGTAAAAAAACACCAAATTCATGTGTGTAAGGAGCATAAGGCAACCTGCACACGGGTGCAGGTGAACGTGCATAAGATACGCACAAATTTACAGTCCATCTGTCAGCAGATCTGTCCCTATGACACTGGCTGACCTGTTACATGTGCGCTTGGCAGCTGAAGGCATCTGTGTTGGTCCCACGTTCATACAGTTGTGTTCAAAATAATAGCAGTCAGACATCACTAACCTGATCAATCACTGTTTTTTGTAGAAATTATATTTCTACACGGCAAATAATTTACTAGCAGGTGTAATAGAGTAATAGAAATCCAACAGACCCAACAGTCAGGACATGCATGCTGCTGATTCGTTGTAATTGAATCACTAATTGAAAGGGGCATGTTCAAAATAATAGCAGTGTGGAGTTCAATGAGTGCGGTGTGGTAAGGTGCAGGGTGCCGTCGTGGATGGCAGGTATGTGTCACCGAGGTTCATAGCCTCGGTGAGGTAAGAGCCATATTTTGTTGATGTCAGCAGCAGCTAGTGCTACTGACATAGTTGTAAATAGCATGGCTGCAAAGCCGATCCGGGCCGGCTCTTACCGGGAGCAGCTAAAGTGTAGGGTGGGTGGCTGCTCCCCACGACCCAGTCCTGGTTTTGGGCTGGGTTTAAAAACTCAGCCAGCATCAGCAGCTGTGGGCTGTGATTGTCCTGGAGCTGCTAACAGTCCTGTGGAGTTCTCTGACCTGGAGGAAAGAGCTCAGCAAGGTGGTGTTTTTCCCTGCAACTTGAAGGTGGAATCTCCTGCGGCTGGGCCGACTGCTAGGTGTGAACCCTCACCTAAACCTCCCAGGTGACTGAACCCTGTGTTGGCCTGTTTTGTTTGGCCACATTATTTCTGTTATGTGTGAACTATCACCAAGAGACTGGTTTTCATTTATGTTGTGCAAGTGTGAATAAAACACTGTTTACTGCACATTCTGGACTCCTTGTTTTGCCTCGGTACTGCACCCGCACCGCTATCTACCAGAGCGACTCCCCACAGCGGTCATTCATTCTTTAAAAAACAGGTGGCAATTATTGCTCTTATTTACGGAAGGAAGGCAGCAAATGTTGTACATGCTGGTTACAGTGCATTTCTCTCTGAAATTCTGAGGGAAATGGGTCGTTCGAGACATTGTTCAGAAGAACGGCGTACCTTGATTAAAAAGTTGATTGGAGAAAATGATAGGCTGCTCAGCTAAAATGATCGCAAATGCTTTAAAATGGCAACCAAAACCTGAAAGACGTGGAAGAAAGCAAAAAACTACTATTCAAATGGATAGAAGAATAGTCAAAATGGCAAGGACTCAGCCAACAATCAGCTCCAGGACGATCATAGAAGGTCTAAAGTTACCTGTGAGGACTGTTACAATTAGAAGACGCCTATGTGAAGCCAAGCGATCTGCAAGAAGCCCCCGCAAAGCCCCACTGCTGAAAAAAAGACATGTGCTGAGGAGGTTACAATTTGCCAAAGAGCACATTGACGGGCCTAAAGAGAAATGGCGCAACATTTTGTGGACTGATGAAAGTAAGATTGTTCTTTTTGGGTCTAGTGGCCGGAGACAGTTTGACAGACGACTCCCGAAACACTGAATTGACGCCACAGTACACTGTGAAGACAGTGAAGCATGGTGGCGCAAGCATCATGATATGAGGATGTTGGGCCTATTTATCACATACCAAGGATCATGGATCAGTTTAAATACATCAGAATACTTGAAGAGGTCATGCTGCCTTATGCTGAAGAGGAAATGCCCTTGAAATGGGTGTTCCAACAAGACAACGACCCCAAACACACCAGTAAACGTGCAACATCTTGGTTCCAGACCAACAAGATTCACGTTATAGAGTGGCCAGCCCAATCCCCGGATCTTAATCCAATAGAAAACTTGTGGGGTGACATCAAAATGCAGTTTCTGAGGCAAAACCAAGAAATAGAGAAGAACCGTGGAATGTAGTCCAATCATCCTGGGCTGGAGACCTGGTCACAGGGGCCAGAAGTTGGTTGACTTCATGCAACACAGATGTCCAGCAGTTCTCAGAAACAGCGCTTATACAATGAAATATTATTTAAGTGATTCAAAGGAAACAAAATCTTCAAACATTTTTCAGTTTATATAGTGAATGTTTGAGTTTGTAAAGAAGAATACACACTTCTATTTTTTGAACAGTCTAATATTCACTTTTCTTCAATTTTTTTAGAGGAATAACACAAATTTGAATATTTTTCTTTATGTTTTGATTTGGAACAGACTGTAGTGTTCTCAATACATTTGTGTGTATGGAAATAAAAGATGGCTGCATAATACATCATAAACTGATAGCAAAAAATAGGAAAAGGGGCTCATTCCAAAAATAATGGAATGAAGGAAGCACTTAGCGCACATTTTTGATCAAAAGTATGTCGGGCCCAAGTACCACGTCACGGTGGCTTCCGCACAAGGGTTCCTAACATTACAGATACTGCCTCTCATGGACTTACCAGTCTCCTTTTATTCAGGGCACTGCAGGATCCAGCTAAATTGCTTTTGTGCTGAGAAGTCCCAGGTACTTGGGCGTTGCTCAGTCCAAAAAAGGCGCCACCCTCAATATATACTATAAGATAGAGTTCAGACTAAGCAGATATCCATCTACACTCACAAGTGCATAGCTATAAGGTAAACAAGGTTGGTTAAAAGATGGCTGCACAATACATTATAAACGGATAGCAAAAAATAGGGAAAGGGGCTCATTCCCCAAAAATTGAATGAAGGAAGCACTTAGCGCACATTTTTGATCAAAAGTATGTCGGGCCCAAGTACCACGTCACGGTGGCTTCTGCACAAGGGTCCCTAACATTACAGATACCGCCTCTCATGGACTTACCAGTCTCCTTTTATTTAGGGCACTGCAGGAACCAGCTAAATTGCTTTTGTGCTGAGAAGTCCCAGGTACTTAGGCGTTGCTCAGTCCAAAAGAGGCGCCACCCTCAATATATACAATAAGACAGAGTTCAGATTAAGCAGATATGCATCTACACTTACACGTGCATAGCCATAAGGCAAACAAGGTTGGTTAAAATATGGCTGCACAATACAACATAAACAGATAGCAAAAAATAGGGAAAGGGGCTCATTCCAAAAAAAATGGAATGAAGGAAACACTTAGCGCACATTTTTGATCAAAAGTATGTCGGGCCCAAGTACCACGTCACGGTGGCTTCCGCACAAGGGTCCCTAACATTACAGATACTGCCTCTCATGGACTTACCAGTCTTCTTTTATTCAGGGCACTGCAGGAACCAGCGTGATGTGGTACTTGTGCAGCCATCTTTTAACCAACCTTGTTTGCCTTATGGCTATGCACTTGTGAGTGTAGATGCATATCTGCTTAGTCTGAACTCTGTCTTATTGGAAATAAAAGCTATTAGAAGGATTTTGAGCTTCATTAACTTTTTTAAACGCACTGTTATTATTTTGAACACAACTGTATGTGCTCACATTTCTGAGAAAAATGATGTTTTAGTATATGCAAATGAGCCCCTAGGAGCAACAGGGGCGTTACCATTACACCTAGAGGTTTTGCTCTCTCTGCACTTTGATTGACAGGGCCAGGCAGTGTAAATGTAATCACTTCTGGCCCTGACTTCTAAAGTTAAAAAGTAGAGCGCACGGCGGTGGCAGAGAGAGCAGGTGTAATGGCACCACCCCCATTGCTCTTAGAGGCTCATTTGCATATATTAAAACATAATTTTCTCATCAATGCAGGCACAAAATAACATGGGACCAACACAGATGCCTTCAGCTGCCAAAAATACATGTAACAGGTCAGCCAGTGTCATAGGTACAAATCTGCTGACAGATGCCCTTTAAGCATTAAAATACTAGAAAAACTACAAAAATGTGTTATGGTATTGACCTGCTGAATTAAGAAAACATGTCGCTCACTTTTAACGCATAATACATACCACAGAGATGTAAGGATGCCATATGTAAATAGACATACTGTATATAGAGAGTGTGTTTTATATAGTATATATATATTATGTGGGATGGGGGCATAAAATATACTGAGGGCACTGGAGGGAATGGGATGTAAAAAAATCTACATCTGTTTTTAATGCCCTTTTTAAGCGGTTGGTAAAAACGAATGAAGATGGATGCAAAACAGATCTTAAAAACGGATACACGGCCGGAATATGCATGCAAGTACTGATGCAGAATGGTCATGAAAAAAACTGACAGCGGATCAGTTTTTAATGGCCATTTTTTTTACTGTTGTGTGAATGTAGCCTAAAATGAGAATGCGCCTTTAGGAAGCCACCTGCAGCTATAACTGACCGAGAACAGAATATATTATTTTCGCCACTTGACCGGAGAAAGACGCTTGATTTGGCTAAGATATTCCTGAAATCGATGCATACTGATCTTGTATATTCCGTTAGTACAATCAGCTGAAGTCACTGTGTGCACACTTACTGGAGTCCTACCTATTCATGGCCATGCTAGCCATTGCTTTACCCTCCCGCCTCTCTATAGATGGCTCTTTGCTGCTTTTTTTTTTTTTCCTGCAAGCTTCCCCTCCTGCATATTTCTCACCCTTCCTCTGCCACCAGCTCTTCCGTACGCTCGCCCCCTCCCTCCTCTGCTGAACACGAGCTGTTCTCCACACCCGCCTCTCTCTCTCCCTGCTCTCTAGTCGCTGTCCACCGCTGTGCTGTGCTGAAATCTCTCTCTCTCTGCTAAACACACCCGTCACTAGATCCTGAAGTGGGAGATGAAGGTAAAATGGAAATATTCCATGATGTGATTGACTGTCACACCCATCATATTGCTATAGTTCACCCTTGGTGTGTGTGTATACTCTTGTGTTTCATGTGTGAAGCCTGCATCCGTCCGCTAGATGCATAGATGGCCCTGTATTCCCTTGTGTACTGGCTCACAGATCTACAATGTTACCAGTGACAATAGGAATCTACAGGATACCATGGTATGAGGCATTGTTATCTTTATATTCTGTTCCTTGTGGTGTCATGCTATTTCACAAGCAGTCATGGGTTTTCCGTGCCTTCCGCCTTAATATCCTCATCTATCCTGCATTGATCTCTTTCTGTCTCAGAAGTCATGGGGATTAGTAGAGCATCTGGCAGTGATAGTGAAATGAAACTGGGTGATGTACAGAAGCAACTGGAAATCCTACTTTAATAGAATGGTTTGTAATGGTGATCAAATGGGAGCTGGGCCCTGGTTGCTACCTTCATCAGTATCTCTATTGTCAGCACTATATATCATCCAGTTATATTTTATGCCCAGGAACCTGAATTGGGCACCTATCATATGTAAAGTGAAGGTGTGCATAAATAAAAAATAATATTTGCCCTCTCTTATTGTTACCTCTAAAGCGAAGCACTTTATGGAATTGCAAATCTAGCAATTTACTAATTTCTACGTTATCCAAGTCATTTTCATTACAAGCTCGGCAGCATATCAGGATAGAAACAGAATACAGACTGCCATAAACTTCTCCTGTACTGCTGATGGTGCCCAGAGGTGACAAGAAGTGATTGGAAATGCGTCCCTGCCCTGCAATGTTATTAATGGGGATAACTACAATAATAATATTATTTATGTTACTCACATACATAGCACCAACATATTCTGCAGCGCTATATGGCCATTATCATCCCTTGCTGTCCCCAATGGGGTTCCCAATCTAAGTTTCCTATCTGTGTGTCTTTGGAGTGTGGAAGGAAATACAAACACGGGAAGGACATACAAACTCCATGCAGATGTTGTCCTTGGTCAGCAGTGCCAACCACTGAGCCACCATGCTGCCTGGTAGATTAGAGCAGGAATCGGCAACCTTCAGCACCCCAGTTGTTCTGAAACTTTAACTCTCATAATGCCCTATTCACTTCTGTGGGAGTTACAAGAACAGCCTAGCAAGTGTGCATGCTGGAAGTTGTAGTTTTACAACAGCTGGAGTGCCAAAGTTTGGTGACCCTTGTACAGAGAATCACTTGTAATGCAATCATTGACCAAAACAGGATCTTAAAGCGAACCTGTCACCTGGAATTCACATTATAAACCAATAAAAGTACCTTATAGCTGATGACCAGTGTGTTGTCCTCATGTTTTTTTCCGCTTTTCTGCACCTATAATTCATGAAAAAAACATCTTTTAAACTGCTCTTTTTCTACAGACAAAGTCATGATAGAAGTCAATGAGGCAGACACTCCTTGACTCCAGGATGTCCTCCCCCGCCCTAACCCCGCCTCTCAGCAGTTTAATTGACACTGGCTCCTGGCCGGGACCGCGCTGTACAGGCGGAGCATGTGCCGTCGCCCTCCTTTGCAGCGCGGAGTCAATCGCGATCCTTTCGCTTATGGACGCATGGAGCCTGAGGATCCGGGCGCGCGCGCGTGAGCGACAGAAGACTGGCCGGCGTCGGGGGGACGGCGCATGCGCGAATAAGCAAAAGGATCGCGCTGCAAAGGAGGGTGACGGCGCATGCGCCGCCTGTACAAGCGCGGTCCCGGCCAGGGAGCCGAGTGTCAATTAAACTGCTGAGAGGCGGGGTTAGGGCGGGGGAGGCACATCCTGGAGTCAAGGAGTGTCTGCCTCCTTGACTTTTATCATGACTTTGTCTGTAGAAAAAGAGCAGTTTAAAAGACGTTTTTTTTATGAATTATAGGTGCAGAAAAGCGGAAAAAACATGAGGACAACACACTGGTCATCAGCTATAAGGTACTTTTATTGGTTTATAATGTGAATTCCAGGTGACAGGTTCACTTTAACTTTAAATGGGGTTCTCCAGGATTTTCAAATTGATGGCCTATCCACAGGATAGGTCATTAATATGAAACTGAAGGGGGCCTGACTCCCAGCACCCACGCCAGTGGAGTAGCTATAGGGGTCGCAATTGCGACCAGGCCCTTAGCCACCCTTTGCCAGTGGAGCAATGTCAATTACTGTATTTTTTGCTTTATAGGATGCAGTGTGTCTTATAAAGCGAATACTACTGAGCACTTCCATTATGTATGCAGGAGGCGGGGGGAGAGGTGAGTGAAGCACTGTATTCACCCCTTATCCCTGGTCTTCTCCGGGCTAGCACTGAATGTCCTGACTGCACACAGCGTCAGGACATAGGCTTGCACTATGACATGATGCTGTACGCATTTAGGTGACAGTGTAGTGCAGGCCCAGAGAAAACCAGGGAGTACTACTGCAGGAGAGAACTCCAAACCTGGAGAGTAGCAGTGGAGCTGGAGAGGTAAGTTTATTTATTTTAGAGTTTGATCTGAGGTCTGATATGGGGGGTATAACATGGAGGTCTGATGGGGGTCTGATCTGAGGTCTGACATCGAGTCCTGATCTGAGGTCTGATGTGGGGGTCTGAAATTTTGGTCTAATGGGGGTCTGATCTGAGGTCTGATGCAGGGGTCTGACGTAGAGATCTAAAGAGGATCTGATCTGAGGTCTAACATGGGGGAAGTCTGACATGGAGGTCTAATGGGAATCTGATCTGATATGGGGGGGCGTCTGACATGGAGGTCTCATCTGAGGCTCTGATATGGGGGTCTGATTTGAGGATCAGATAATAGGGTTTTTAATCTGAGGTGTGAAATGGGTTCTGATCTGAGGATCTGATATGGCGGCCTGATCAGATATGGGGGTCTGATCTGAAGATCTGATATGGGTGTCTGACATGAAGGTCTAAAGGGGGTCTGATCTGAGGTCCTTATATGGGTGTCTAACAGGAAGGTCTGATGAGGGTCTGATCTGAGGTTTGATATAGGGGTCTGATCTGAGCTCTGATATGAGGGTCCGATTTGAGGATCAGATATGAGGGTTTTGATTTGAGGTGTGATATGGGCTCTGATCTGAGGATCTGATATGAGGGTCGAATTTGGGCTCTGATATGGGGGGTCTAATTTGAGGACTGATTTAATGTCTGATATGGGGTTTTGATTTGAGGTCTGATTTGAGGTCTAATATGGGGGCCTGATCTGAGGATCTAATGGAGGTCTGATCTGAAGATCTTATATAGGGGTCTAATTTGAGGTCTGATATGGGGGTCTGATTTTAAAGTTAAGGGGGTATATGTAAGGGGATATTTTTTTGTACTGGTGTACAATATAAGGGGGTATTTTTTGTACTGACATATTATAGGTGGCTTTTTTTTGTACTGACGTATTATAAGGGGGTATTTTTTGTACTGGTGCACATTAAAAGGGGGTATTTTTGTACTGGCAAAAATGATAAAGGAGTATTTTTGTTCTGAAACACTTAAAGGGGATTATATTTGTACTGCCACATATTAGGGGACATTTTTCTACTGACACACATTATTAGAGAAGTATTTGTACTGGGGGACTATCAGGAACATGATTACTAGTATGGGCAAAATGGGGGCACTATTACTATTGGGGGCACTGTTAACACTATGCACTCTGGGAGATAATTATTTCTATTGGTGGGACTTTTGGGACCACTATTACTGTGGGGGGCACCCTGGCCCAGCATCAGCTTAGCACAATTATTTTTGGGGAACATTACGCTACTAGTGTCAGGGACACTGTTTTCGGGGTGCAGTTATTTTGTAGGGCACTGTGTGCAAATAATTACTGAAGGGGTACTATCTGTGTGGTAATAGTATTTTCTCTGTTTCTGCAGTATAGTATTGGGGAGCACAGTGGGAACAGTATTGGGGTTGGCAGGATGGGGTGTTTAGGAGGTGGGAGGATGATGGAAAAGGAGTAAGATGTCCATGTGTCAAACTCTGCAGAGACGAGAGATGGCTGAAAGAAATCATCATGGCGGTCTGGTACGAATGGAGAAGATGAGGAAAGAGAACATCTACATCAGAGGAGACATCACTGGATGTAAGAGGTATGTGGTGCTGTATTAACCTGTATGTTTTGTAGCGCTGTATGTAATGTTTTCCAAGTATGTCTTTAACAGTATGGTTGGAGGGAAGGGGTTAGGTTAAGAATTTGTTGTAGGGGTAGGGGGCAGGGTGCTGTTAAAATTTTTACCTCAGGCAACAGAAAGGCTACGTGCACTCCTGCCCCTTGCCACAAGGCACTGAGGGAAGGGGGGCCCAAGCTAAACTCTTTCACCATGGCCCATGAGCCTTTAGGTGATCCCAGACTCGCGCCAATCAGTTGTTTGAAAAGGCCACTGCACTCACTGGAGTGCTACAAACCGCTGACAGCTTACCAAGCAAAGCACTTGTCCATTGGCTAGCGGCTGTCCTTGGTAACCCAGCTTAGTCCCATTCTGAGCTTCACCTAGACCATGAACCGATGAACTTGACATAGTCTAGGAAGAGGCCTAAGCTCACTGCAGCCTCGTCATATAGCTGATCAGTGGGGGTGCCAGGAGCTGCCCCCCCCCCCCCCCCCCACTGATGTCATATTGATGTCCTATCCTAGCTTGCTTGAAAAAGACCATAACGGTCGAAACGTCACACTAAGTTGGTGAATAAAATCTGGATACAGAAGACAAGTGAGTGCTGCGGTTTCTCTTCAACTATTTGCATATTAGGGGGGGAGCATCTGACTGGCACCCAACACTGCTGGCACCCCCACTAAGAAGGTATAGAGACTTTATAAGCATAGTGCTGCTACACAATTACTTTGGTATAAATCTATCCTGAGGATAGGCCATCAACACACATTACACATACAGCTGAGATATAGACAGATATATAAGACTATAGCTTCTTCATTAATCAATGCATATGCATAGATCTGTCTTCCTATTGACTTATCCCATAAGAAAATAGGAGGAATTGTTTTACAGTGTTAAATAATACTTTTCTTTATTTTTTAAAAGCAAGGTATGCCAGCAGGACCCATTGTATTATTATGGCCAGACCAAGGTTGCCATAGCTTGAGACAATTTATTTAGTGGCTTTCTGCCTACTTAATGTAGGGTTGGAAACCATCCATGATGTCCATAATAGTCGGACTCGTGTCGTGTCTGACTCATACTTGCTTAAACCTTTACCCAGCTAAGGGTATATGGTTCTTTGACGTTCAGAGAAGGACCACAGCACTCAACCCACTGTTAGGCTATATAGGGTGCTTGTCAAGGATGATGTCCCCGTCTCCACTCTAGGGACTACGTAGAAGCGTCATATAAAGTTTGACAGCACACCAGAAGATTCTTTGCAAGTATGTGAATTTATTTTAGCCGGATTGCATGGTTACACAGTAGCAACGTTTCGGGCCATTCCTGTGCCCTTCATCAGGCTATACTTCTTGTCTTTAGGACATGTGCAATAAGGGTATATGGTTCTTTGGGCGCTGCTCTGTTGGTAAATCTGCCACTATTCTTTTTTTTTTTTTTTAAATGACTGCTTTCTTCCAAATACAATGCCACGATTTTCACAGTTTGATTTTGCTATTGCAACCTAGCCTTATTCACTTCAGTGGAGCTGAGCTACAATATCAGACACAGCCATGTTTTTCTTGGACAACCCCTTCAAGACTATGGCAGTAAACAGTATAGTAAACATTAAAGGCTATGTACACCTTTGGGGGGCAAATTGTTATTTTTTTTGTATTGTACTTATTCTGAGCTAAAAATCATTTTTTCAATTGGTCTTTATAAAAAATATGGAGATTTTTCTGTACATAGCTGAGATGATCTAGTAGTAGTCTCTTTTCTGTCAGTTGGGGAGCTGACAGGCTCCTTATCTCTGCTTTCTGACATTATAAACACTTATTATAGTTCAGTTCTCATTTTACTGATAAGAATTTGGCTTAAATAAGTGTTTATGACCTCTCAGTAGTTTAGAGATAAGGTTTAGGCATAAAGTAAAAGTACCAGTCACACAGTTAGAAAAACAGTTAACCCTTTGTGACAGAATGGCTCAGTATTTTTAATAAAGGCCAATTGAAAATATGATTTCTAGCCATAAATGAGTGACATGCAATCAAAAACTAAAATTGGCTCCAAAGGTGTACATAGCCTTTAAGCATAAAACACTAATAACATGTAATAACAATAAATAATACCTTTACTGGTAACAAAAAAGAGAGCATGGAAGGATGGGCTATATAGAAGGCTGAGATACCAAGTTAAATGTCAGGTGTCGCATCCAAAATTCTCACCCAGTCTGCCTATACAAAGCCTAAAAACTCAATTTCTCAGGTCAACTTGTTTACAACCCTAAAGTGTTTGAAATCCCTTGAGACAGGGGCATACTGCATATGCACTGTGTAGTCTAAATATCAAGTGAACAAGGTAACATATTCATGTATTTGGCCTCTTTCTATCAGATATGAAGATGGCTGAACCCACAGAAGATCCAGGTGGAGAAGAGGCCTCAGGAGGGGTATCTGTACGGCAGAGAGAGCATTCCCCTATGTTACACTTGGACCTATATAACTTTGAATGTCCTGAAGCAGAAGGAAGTCGTTATGTGCTGACCAGTCCCCGCTCCCTAGAGGCTTGTGCTCGATGTATGGTGAAACCAGTTGAACTTTTATCTAGAAGTCTTTCTGATCTAGTAAGGGAAGCTCCAGGACGGTCAATGCGAGTAGCTACCGGTCTTTGTGAGGTTTATGAGATAGAAAGACAGAGAAAGCTGAAAATGTGCAGGGAGGAGAGGGAAAGGATTATCCGTCAAGAAAAAAGAAGGATCCTACCATTAGTGCTGAGCAGCAATCTTGGGTCCCCATGTAGCTCGAAAGGGCCATCTCGGGCAGAACTTGCAAACTCCCCAGCATCCAAGAGATGTAACACTCCATCCAGCATTGGTTCCCAAAGAAGCAATACACATCTTTCCAAAGATAGTACCAGATCTCAGTCTTTACCTTCAAAACTCACACAAAGAGGCAAACCACCGCGGCCCAAAAGGCAACCTGCCTCAGTTTCCAGGGCTCAAAAGAGCAATAGCTCCCAATCTGACGATACTCAGAGCAGTACTGAATCAATGACTAAGGAAATGACCAGCGATGCTGTTCATCCAATCCCAAAAAAAAATAAAAGTCAGTCTTTGGACTCCCTACAGAAAATGAGAGATGGTACCTCTGGTAGAACATCCTCAGAATCCATGACCTCTTCTTACAGTGGGGACAGCTTACGAGGTAGAACAGCACAATTTATTCCAAAATCTAGGACTTTGGATACAGTTAATTCCCTTTTGGGTCGAAGTTTCAGCCTTGGGGATCTTAGTCATTCACCACAAACAACAAAGAAGGTTGAAAAAATGGTTAAGGAGGTAAAGAAAAAAGGGATTTATGAATTACCTCCAAGAGATAGGAAGATTGCAGCAATTATGATTGCCAAGCATGAGGAGGAGAACATCAGGAAAGAGCAGCGTTACTGGGCTCACTTACAATGGGAAACACAGAGAAAGAGCTCAGATTTAAGAAAGGGTCTGGAGGAAAGGCAGCGAGCTATATTACAGGGACAACGAATGTTGGAGTCTCATGTCAGAAGTAGGCATGGCAAAATCTCTTTAGAGGAGCTGACGTCTGCAGAGATGGAAAAACAAAGTAGAGGGAAAAGTAAGCAAAAGAACACCAGCCCAATAAAAAGTCAAACATCCAAACAGCTAAAGAAAACTGATGCTCAACAGCCAAGTGATGACTTCCTGCAAGATAAGTATCTGTTAGCTCAGAATAAAAAACAGGAGAGGACCCAGCAGCTACAGGTAAACAAAATCCTGCAGAACAAAATGGAGAAAATTAAGCACCAAGCCATTCTTCAGGAATTGACTCAGAAAGAGGAGTCTGATACCGAGGAGCGCAAGAAGACACTTGAGAAAAATCTGCATAAAACACAAGAAAATATAGGACAATTACTTGAGAAAAGGAACCAAGAACTAAGGATTAGAGCACAAAGGGAAGAGCAACAAATCCAACGAGCAAGGCAGGCAGCAGAGCAAAAAGAGAAAGAGCGTGTTGAGCATTTGAAACAACTGTCCAAGACAGCAGAGAGAAGGTTGCAGCATGCGGCTCAGGTAGCCGATGAAGTTGTACAACACAAAGCTAGGAAAGCAGTGGAAAGTCGACTGGAAAAGGAGAAGATCCAGAGGGAAAATCGACAAAAGGTACTGAAGAATGAGGACATGAAAAGACAGGAACTTCTTATGTCCATAGAAAAAAAGCTTGTGCGCAGTGAACATATATTTAAGGAAAAACAGACTGTGCTGGACAACGCACGCTCAGTGGCCAGGGCTTCCTTTAATATACGAGAGAAAGTAAGAGCTGAAACCAATACACGTACTTTTGATAAAATGGCCCTGGAAGCAGAATTATATGCAAACATTAATAAGAAATGATAGACCCGACAGTCAAAAGGACAAAAAGACATATCTATGCCAGCCTGGGTTGGTGCAGGGACCAGGGTATGTCTGGTGTTAGAGAATGTTGTAAAATATTTGCAGTAATGGTTAAGGTAACATCAAGGCCAATCAAAGATCTTCTCATAGGTCAGTATTATAGGCATTAATTGGCAGATTTCCCTCACTCCATTTACTGAGCCCCAACCTCCATAAATCAAATTGTAGCCAAATCTATATATTCACAATACTAAATCTAAAACATGCCCAGATACTATTACCATTTGAATTTAATAAGCTGCTTGTATACCGTACTACACGGACTTGTCATGAAAAGAGTTATTAGGTAATACATGCCCGTTATTATCCTAACAAGATATTTCTACTGTTCCTCTCCAGTTGAACCCAGAATCTTGCAGGTTCCAATGGAAACGTGAGTTGAAAAAATGTGTGTTAATTGGGCAACTTTTATTTTTCTATAGCAATTATCAAAATGGTAATATTCAGTGCTATGACACCTGTCAGATAGGGTGGGTGTCAGAATATCAGACTTCATGGATTTTTGGAGTAATATTAATAAACATATAAAAAACAATATTTGTGCTTCTGAACGTTGGAGCCATGTGTGCACTCCACTGCACAACTACAGGAACAAAGGCCCCTCTGACTTTCTCATTAGGATGTATGTGACCCTTATGTAAACCACAGCCTGCAGAATGCATAAAACAAATTACAAACATGATGTGGGACACAGCAAAATATTCCTATAACATTGGTTAGGCTGGGTCCACATCATGATTTGCCTTATGTTTAATGTATGCAAATGTCTTAGATGGATGTCATTCACTGGCATCCATCACCATACAGTTTCAATGTAAAATATATATATATATATATATATATATATATATATATATACACACACACATACACATAGTGTGTGTATATATATATATATATATATATATATATACATATCCAAAGATTAAAGCAGCACTCCAGAGATGTGAAAAACAAGTGGATCTATATATATAGACTTTGCAGGCTGGAAAAGCATAGTATACTGTGCTTTTTCATCCTCTTTTCACCCCAGCGTATACGTTAGAAGTAAGGCACAAAAGTGATGTGAACCCAACCTTAAGCTGTTATTAACCTCAGAGGAAAACTGCCAAACAATAGCAGATACAAGTGATATAATCACTTAATCTTGTACTATTTAATGGTGCATGGTTTATTGAACACGCAGTGGCACTTTAGGCCTAACTCTACTAAAACCAAGTAATTACTGCAGTTAGCCACAATATCCCCCTCCTCCCATATAACGCATAGAGGTGTCCATGTAAGAGACATAGGAAGAGTAGGTTACTAGGTCTTAACGTAGAATACTAGTGGTCAACACAATTCTCCATTAACTACACACACTTTAATGCTCTACTGGGTATAACAAAAGAATAGAAATCCAACAAAGACTTGGATTAACTGCAGTCACAACTGAGAGAATTTGTGTTTTAATACTACAGCACTCTGATCATAAAACATTTCATAAAGATGATTTTGACGCGAATGTAGAGTTGATTACTGTTAACAAAAAGGGGTAAAGCTGGTGTACTCTGACTAGAATGATCTCCTTTTACAAGCCCCAATGCAAAAAAACAGTATCAAATACATTTTGTTAAAAAGGAAATAGCAACAAATATAAAGCACAATATATTTACAAGTTTAGTCATTGATATTCTGAGTTGGTATTTTCTGGGGTTTACAAATGCACAATCTAGAAGCTTGTGAGTTTGGAATTAGTTTACGGTGGTGGCACAGAGGACTTAAAGGGCATCAGAATGATCAACCCTATTAGACCAGGCATATAACTTGGTAGGGTTGATCATGTTGATAAAAACTATACTCTGATTTTGACTGTCCGTTGCCCCACTGCTCAGAAAATCATATTTTATTGATCTGCAAATGACTCTTCTTGGTGCTCCAGGATGGTCAGCTGAATATCAATTAAAATATAGTTTTTGGGACAATGGACAGTCGAAATCAGGGTCAATATCGTTTTTATCAGTATTCTCAACCCTACTAGACTATGTGCCTGGTTTAATAGGGTTGATCATGCTAAGGGTGGGTTCACACTAGCGTTAGGGATTTAGTTATGGCTTTCCGTTATAACATGGTTATGGTTATAACGGAAAATAACCGAATCCATAAGACGGAAGGACGGATCCGTTCTTCTGCCCATAGACTTTATTATGACGGAATGCAAAACGGAAGCCCTTAAAAAGCATTCTGTTTGCTTTCCGTCCTAATAGAAATCTATGGGAATCAAAACGGATCCGTCTGGTTCCCGTTATGCAAGACGGAAAACAAAGTCCTGTCAACGGGACTTTGTTCTCCGTCTTGCATAACGGGACCCAGACGGATCCATTATGCTTTCCCATAGACTTCTTTTAGGACGGAAAGCAAACGGAATGCCTTTTAAAGGCTTCCTGTTTGCATTCTGTTTGGGCATTCCGTTATTTTCCGTTATAACGGAAAGCCGTAACAGAATCCCTAACACTAGTGTGAACCCACCCTAACAGATGCTTTTTAACTTAGTATGCTAAAAACTAGAAACCTTTATTGTTATCAGTGGCAAATAAGAAACATAACCGAGTAACAATGTGCACACTCCACTAAAAATCTTGAAAAGGAAAACGGATTGGAGCAGGTAGAATATAAAGTCACAATTCCAGACTTTTTTAAATAGCACAAAATAAAATTATTTTGCTGCTCAATAGTCTAATATTTCACCACCTACGGTTCAGAAACCTTCTCCTTGACATCATACCACAGGCAGAATCTACTTTTACGTTCTGATCCAGCAATAGAAATCCTGGGACTTGCAGTTCTATACCTTCCTAGCAGTATAATACCACAAATGCTTCCCTGCACCAAATCGTGATGGATAAACCTTAGGACAAAGGAGGAGACCTGGTATGCCGCATGGTGTTTTTATAAATAAGGGGCCACTAAAATCAGAATCCATGGGCGTGGCCTGACGATGGCGGTGTGAGGACGCACGATTGGGCAGCTCGCGCCACGAGGCTCTCCTCCAGGCTCCGAACAAGAAAGGGGTCCCTAGCGGGCACTTCCTCAGCGGGGATCACGGGCGAGCAGGGCGATCGACAGCGCTTTTTTACATCTGGAGCGGCGACAGAGGAAGCAAAAAGCAGGCCGCAACCCGGGGGCCGTGCCATTCCAACCATTGCAACAGCCCACTTCATCTCTGACTACAGAGGAGCCAACTGCCAGAACGGAGTTACCGCTAACACCGCAGAGGTGCTTAACCGGAGTGTCACCCTTACCTCGCTCGCTGAGCACACAGAACCCTCTGCCGCAGCGCAGCACCATGATGCGGCCATATAAGCCATCTATACCGCTCACATGATGATATAGAAAACTGCAACAGGAGGAATAATATAAGAATACGCGGGCTCCCAGGTATCCACCAAAACAGAGGACTTGATTCCCACATTACAGTGCTTATTTAGCAATATTTTAGGGAAACCAATCTCAGAACGTCTAGAGCTAGACAGAGCCCCCATCAATCCAGATCCTTCCAAACCAAAAGACGTGATATGTCGTTTCCATTACTATGCAGTAAAGGAGGAGATTATGAAGAAAGCTTGCAACTTCTCTACTATTTATTTTGATGGGAGCTACCTTGAAAATTCTACAAGATTTATCACAAGCTACCCTGACCCAGAGAAGAGCCCTCAAATCACTACTATACCCCCCTCAGAGAAAAAGACATCCCCTACTCCTGGGTGTTCCCATTTCAACTAATAGTAAGGAAGAATGGACATTGTATAGAACTGCAAGACCCTGAAGACCTCGACATGTTTCTTTCAGCACTAGACCTACCACCAATTCAGCTACCTGACTGGCAAAGTACACCTCCTCTTCCTTCACGCTCAACAATAAGAAGACCTAGGAGCAGCCCCCAAAAGCACAGCATAACGGTTCATCCCACTTGAACTTTCTACAGAACTAGGAAAATGAAGGCGAATATTTTGGACTCTAAATCCTTTCTAGTCAGGAGGAGTCGGATACGTAATGCTCAATGCGAATATAAGAAGCCCTTCTGCGTGTACTATTTAGTAGAGCTATATGTTGCCGCAGGTCATACCTTCTAATTAGGATTAATTAACCAGAACTAGAATTCCTCGGTTCAATAATGTACCAATAATCTGATGGTCTTGGTCAGAAAGAGTTGATATTAGTTTACAGCTATGCAGAGATTCAGCTAGGCCTCTCAGCCTCAGGGCAGCTTCCTTATTCTGTCATTCGAAGACCGTTTCCCACTAAACTTTCCACCTTCATTTTACTAGAGACA
The DNA here is from genome assembly GCA_033119425.1 of Bufotes viridis. Classification (NCBI taxonomy): domain Eukaryota; kingdom Metazoa; phylum Chordata; class Amphibia; order Anura; family Bufonidae; genus Bufotes; species Bufotes viridis. The sequence goes on along the minus strand of CM065599.1, from coordinate 34,245,633 downwards.
AGGCGCCCTTCTCTACCTAAGGTTTTTTTCAGTTTTTTTTTGTTCTGCTATAATTTTTATTTGTTTTTTTCGTTTTTCTCTTTTTACTCTCCTCACTTTCTTTTCTATCCTTTTCCCCTCCCCTTTCTCTTTCTTTCTTTTCCTCTCTCTCCCTGGTCAAACCCTTCCCGGACAGCTTCCTGGCTTGGAGGTCCTCAGTCCATTGTATAGAAACCACAAGGGTTTGTAAGCCTACTCTATATATTTTCTTTTCCTCCTCCACTTCCCTCTCCTTGGCTTAATCGTGATTAGGGTATCTGTGACAACACAGAATATTGTTTAACATTTTTCATTCTCCCCTTGGCTCCCTACTCCTCAGACAAGACACACTAACACTTTAACTGCGCAAGATACCTCAGATAATAAGTCCACCAAGCATTAGGATTGCCTCACTAAATGTTAGGGGTTTTAATACTCCTGAAACACGATCTGGGGTCCCATACGGTATGCACGGAGAGGGGGTGCAGATTCTATTATTGAAGGAAAGGCAATTCAAGCAGAACCATGTACCAAGAATTTACTCCAAATACTATACTTATTGGGCTCACTGCATTAATCCTGAGTCTAAGTCTAGGGGAGTATCAGTTGCTCTGCATAAATCTCTGACTTATACCTTTTTAGAATCGCAGACTGACCCATATAGACTGTTCCTATTCCTGAAGCTGAGGATCCATGAGAAGACGTACACTATCGGGAACCTATATCTACCAAATACCAGACAAAGTAAAGCACTCACAGGTATTTTATCCAAGCTAGATGCTTTTGCTGAGGGAGTTGTATTGCTAGGAGGCAATTTCAACATGATCATGGAATCCTTGTTGGACTCTTCTACGGTTAAAATTACAGTTCTCCGGTCAACAATTCTAAGAGCAAAACCGTCACTGCATTCTAGACAACTTGTAGATGTTTGGCGTATACTACACTCTTCAGATAGGGATTATACCTATTTTCTCCAGCTCACCTATCTTACAGTAGACTTGATAGGTTCTTGATATCTCATGACGCATTGTCCTTTCATCCAAGCACGTATATAGGAACTCCAGTCTGGTCAGACCACTCACCAATTTATATGTCACTTGAGTTACCGGGCCTGACAGCTAAGGAATGGACATGGCGACTAAACAAAACTCTTATGCGTGACAGTGTATGCAGATCTGACATTGAAAACACCATCAAAAAGTTCATTGCACATCACTCAACAGATAACACGGCTCTACCATTGCAATGGGAAGCTTTAAAATGTGTGTTGCGTTGAGTATTTGTACGACACGGATCCAGGCTTAAGAAAGAAAGGGGAGTTAAAGTGCAACAACTGCTAACTCACATAGCTACCTTGGAACAGTCACACAATCACTAGACCCAAAGGTTCTTTCTGAACTCACCATATCCAGAGATCAGCTTAAAAGATTACTCTCAGAATTTGTTTATAGGAACACTGAACATTTCCATAGTTACCTATTTGAACATTCCAATAAACCTGGAAAAGCATTAGCGCGATTCATACATCCTAGCCAACAGGCTAGCTACATCCCCACCATAAAAGACAAGAGGGATACACCAGCTCAAATAGCGGAAACCTTTAAAACATACTACGAGACCCTATACAACATTAGAGGACAGTTGGCCGATATGCAGGTTGAGGACCTTGAGAGGCGGATAAATGCTTACGTTGAGGAAACTGCACTGACTTTAATATCTAAAGAGGTAAGTGTGGAATTAGAGGAAGATTTTTCTGATAATGCGATCAGAGAGGCTTTGACTTCTTAGAAGGGAGGTAAGAGTCCGGGCCCAGACAGCTTCACTACACCCTTCTTTAAGAATTTTAAAGATCCTTTCGTACCTTTTCTCTTGAGAGTGTTCAACAGCATATCACCTAGCTGCCTTTTTCCTAAACAAGCTCTAGAGGAGCACATAGTCGGGATCCCGAAACCCAAAAAAAGATCCAACTATTTGCAACAACTACCGACCCATATCACTAATCAATTGTGACATTAAAATGTATTCTAAATTATTAGCGAATGGCCTCAATAAAGTGCTCCCTGGGATCATACATGGGAATTAAGTTGGGTTTGTACCAGGCAGAGAAGCTAGAGACAATACCATCCGAACAATTAATCTGATCTCCAGAGCAAATAGCAGAAAAGATCCTATATGTCTGTTTGCAGTCGATGCTGAAAAAGCTTTTGATAAGGTGCATTGGAGATTTATGATAGCTCTATCGAGACAGATAGGTCTTGGTTCCAACTTTGTAGAGAAGATATGCGCTCTCTATACCAATCCCACAGCAAGAGTTAGAACTAATGGTATACTCGCTCCCTCCTTTGCTATTAAAAATGGCACTCGCCAAGGCTGCCCGCTTTCACCCATACTCTATGTATTGGTAATGAAACACCTAGCTAATGCATTGGGGAAAAATCCAGATATTAATGGTATTAAAATAGCGGCCCATAATAACAAATTGGCGCTTTATGCTGATGATTTCCTCATGTATGTCTCAAATCCACATGTCACTATTCCATCTATTCTCAAGGAATTTTAAAAGTTTGGCCATCTCAGTAATTTTAAAATCTATCCCGCCAAATGCGAGATGTTAAATATCTCACTTCCATCAGCAGTTGCTCTGCAGGTTCAGAGTAACTTTCCTTTTAAATGGCAGGCCACAAGCATAACCTATTTACCCTAAGTTCACACCTGAGCGTTTTACAGCGCGTTCAAACGCGCTGTAGTACGCTCAACACATGAAAACCAATGCTTTCCTATGGCCCTGGTTCTCACTTGAGTGTTTTACAGCGCGTTTGAACGCGCTGTAAAACGCCCGACGCATAAACAAGTACTTGAGCTTTTTTTGGGGCGTTTGTCACGCGTTTTCTGATTGACACCACAGTAGTCAATCACAAGAACGTGCGTACGAACGCACGTTTCCTATTTGCAAAAACACGCTGAAATACGCGCGAGTAAAACGCGCGTTTCAAGAACGCTCAGGTCTGAACCCAGGGTGATTGTATCCACTTAACTATCTTCCCCTGCAGAAGAAAAACTTAGAGGACATTCAGAAATATTCCCTGAAACATTTGTTATGGTTTGGTAGGGTGGGCGTAATCAAAATGGATATTTTGCCGAGATTTTTCTCTCTTTCAGACGGTTCCTATATGAGTGCCCGGAAGGTTCTTTGTGGTTCTCCATAGGGCCTTGGCACGCTTCGTGTGGGGATCTAGCAGAGTAAGGATAAACATAAAAGTATTGACTAAACCTAGAAACCAAGGACTAGGGCTGCCTGACTTAAAATTATACCATACATCAGCGATACTAATGAGGGTATTAAACTGGTCAAATAGGAGGTCTCCAAGGCTTTGGATTCAGATGGAACAGGAACTTTCCCCTATGGACTTGTTGCTAGCTCCATGGGTGAACCTGATTAATAGACCTCCACTGGAGGACTGGCCCTTTCTAGTGCGTCACAACCTTACTCAATGGGACAACTGGGTGGCGAGGTTCCAGATCTCACAAAGACCAGGCCTCATGACTCCTATCATGGACAATCCCGCTTTTTTACCTGGTATTGAAACTGACAATTTCTTAATTTGGCACAAAACCTCGTATTCCAGGGTCAGTGATGTAATGACTAACGCAGAAATAAAGACTTATGGGTCCATTGTCCCGGAGACCAGACGTCAAGGGTCAATGTGGCTTAAGTACGCCCAAATGAGATAATTTGTACAAGCTTATTAAACCAAAAGCCCTGTTCTGACATGATGGACTTTGACAGTCTATACGTAAAACCTCACACACATTATAGAATACTGTCTCAATTATACCATATTCTACTGGACTTGAGTAATCCGGATATGGGTCCTTATTTTCAAAATGGGAAGCAGACTTAAAGCTCACTGTTTCATCAGAAGATGTCCTCAAGATGTGTACGTTCTCTCATGGATTATCTATAGCAGCTCATGCCAAGGAAAAAAATTTCAAGATCCTATCTCGGTGGTATTATTGTCCTTCGACTCTCCATAAAATGTTTCCAACCTTTGTTGGAGATGTGGAAAAGAGCAGGGATATGTTATACATATCTGGTGGTCCTGTCCGATTTTAAAAAGATTCTGGGATCATGTATTCCAGGTATATGGCAAATTTACTGGGAGAGTCATCCCTAACTCACCTAAAACAGCTCTACTATGACTAATACCAGGTTCCATTACTAAAATGAAGAAAAACGCGCTAAGGTTCTTCCTTACAGCAGCGCGACTGGTAATCCAGAGGCACTGGAAATCGTCAGGGGCACCCTCTCTCTGTGAGTGGGCAACCGAACTCAGACTCCTACTGAGAATTGATTGCACATGACCAAAAGGTAAGGTTCTATGCTAGGTGGAACTCCCTTTTGGAGTTCCTTCACTCCACAGAACTCTCGGTATTACTGGGAGAACTATCCGTTGCAGCTCACGAGGTAACCACAGAAGCAAATTAAGACTCAACTACATTCTTTACCCTCTCTTTTTCCTTCTTCTGACTCTCTCCTTCCTTCTATCCTTTCTCTTTACCTTCTTTTGGAATCATAAATAAATATTCCAGGTTTTGTTATATGTAGAAAGTAGGAAACTACTGTTAATGTCTCAGCAAGTCATATAATTATGTTATGTGACATCAGATACTAAGAATATGTTCTTAAGCATGTACACCAGTTTTTTTAAAGCTTTGTTTATAATTATAATACTGCTTAATAAACTGAGAGTAAACATAAAGTCAGAATCCGGACAAAGAAAAAATATAGTATACTTTCTTTTCCCCAGAAGCCAAGCGACTCACATAAATGGAGACAAGCTGGAATACCAGACATGGCAAATGGATAGGAATGGTCCTGGTCCCTTTAAACAATGGCATGTCCTCAGCACCTCCATCCAGTTGGAGAACAGAAAGGTGGCTGCATATGCAGGACTCTATAAGTTCACCATTGTAGGTGCTACAGAAATAGTGTTTGTTGAGCTGTTTCCCCCAATCCATAGGATGGAATATAGCTGTTCAAATGCAAACCCACCTTTATATTCATTATAAACCTGAATGTGGCAACCACTTCTTTGGGTAGCACTGGGGCCAGTGGACTCCCATTCTCAACATAGGTGTGGGATCCAGACATAAGACCTCTATCTATCAGACACAAACTTAACTTTTAAAGGGGTATTCTCATCTCGACTTTTATAGCATAGCCAATGTTATAAAGGGTCCCACCTCTGGGTCCTGCACCTGTTGAGATATTTGGGTTCTGTCTCGCAGTACTCCAACAATCTCAAGAATGAGCAGCTTCTAGTCCTGAATTGGTATCTAATTCCAGTGAATTCTTCGTTCATGAGATTTTTTTTGTTTGTGTCACCCTGCCCAGCACTTACCAGTATGGTTTCTATTAAAAATCTTACATGTACATTCAGTTTTCGGAAACCCAGCTTTTTCCATCAACCTTTTTTTCAATAAATAAGCAAAACTTAACCAAAAATGTCTAATTGATTTGTGTGTAAAAGTATAATGTTTATATTAGGTTATCTAGTCTTCAAGCTGTGCTATGAATTACGGCAAGGGCAGTGGGTTGTTGATTTAAAACTTTTTGGGTCAATGACTAATAGTTGCTTCAGGGCATAAGGTGGCCTCATGCACACGACCGTATGTGTTTTGCGGTCCGCAAAAAAAAAAGGATGAAGTTCCGTATGGCATCCGTTTTTTTGCGGATCCATTGTAATCATGCCTATCCTTGTCCGCAAACTAGAAAAAAATAGGACATGCTCTATTTTTTTGCAGAAAGGAAAAACGGACATACGGAAATGGAATGCACACAGAGTACCTTCCGTTTTTTTTGCAGACCCATTGAAATGAATGGTTCCGCATATGGTCTGCAAAAAACGGAACGGACACGGAAAGAAAATAGGTTCGTGTGCATGAGGCCTTAGTCCTCTTTTACACTTGCGTTGTGTGGATCCGGTGTGCACTTCCGTCGCCGGAAATGCCCGCCGGATCCGTCACAATGCAAGACAACTGAAAGCATTTGAAGACTGATCAGTCTTCAAAGTGCTTTCAGTGTTACTATGGCAGCCAAGATGCTATTAAAGTCCTGGTTGCCATAGTAAGTAGTGGGGAGCCAGGGGAACAGATACTTACAGTCCGTGCGGCTCCCGGGGCGCTCCACAATGATGTCAGAGCGCCCTACGCGCATGGATCAAGTGATCCATGCGATCATGTGATCCATGCTCATGAGGCGCTCTGGCGCCATTGTGGAGCGCCCCGGGAGCCGCACGGATGGTAAGTATACTTCTCCCCTGCCTCCCCACTACACTTTACCATGGCAGCCGGGACTTTAGTGTCCTGGCTGCCATGGTAACCATTCACAAAAGCTAAACGTCGTTCACATACTGAACGGAAGACATCCTGATGCATCCTGAACGGATTTCTCTCCATTCAGGATGCATTAGGATAATCCTGATCAGTAGCTTTCTGTCCTAGAGACCCGAGGATGGAACTCTAGGACAGAAAGGAAAAACGCAGATGTGAATGGAGCCTTAGTCTAAAGTCAATCAAAATGGAAAATTTCAACAAAAAGTTGGGTGAAATTTAACAATGAACTGTTTTAGCAGACCAATGAAAGACCATCATCATCTAAGTGAAGTTCGTTTAGGGGCAAAAGATCTTTCTTGGAATGAACATTCCCAGAAAGGTAACCCATCAATCGCCTGATGTCAATGAACATGTGTGGCCAGTTTGTAATGACCAATATGGATTAAAATGTGCCAAATGGTCATTCACTAGATTCAACCATCAACCAACTTTGTTCTAATGTATATGGCCACATTTAGACTACATGGCCAATAGAAAAGACAGTAAGGAGCGTCTGGGGGTGAACTGCACTATGAAATTCAACATTTCAATTGGTCAAAGAAATACATCTAATGTCTTATGGCTTAACCCTATTGTTTGGTTGAAGTTACAAAAACAGGTTCACAGGGTAAATATCTAATAGACAGCCCATTGTCATATCTTGGGAAACTGCCATATACTGTAAGCTATAATAAGAAAAAACATGAGAGCCACATCCAGGTTATCTGGCAGCACTGGAGCTTGACCTCTAAAGCATTGGTTCTAAACCTCTTCTGGCTTCTCAGCAAGGTTAGCATAGTACAGGTGGTGTGGAGCCACATTTCATAATAAAACGACCATAAGGTTGGGCTTGACTTTTTGCACCAAAAGTTTCGGGAAGGCTGTGCGTTAATCGCCTCCCATTTTAACAGGAGGCCGCACTAATGTTCATGCACTGGGGTTTATCTTCTGAGACTATGCCAAGAAAGGACATGTCATTTCTTGGAGTGGTATTTGCATGAACCCTGCTGGAAACCATGGCGGGTGTCTACTTGTGATTTAGCTTCATTCAGTAGGGCAAAACCGCAAGCACGTCCGCTACATTCAACTTGAAAAAAAAAACTCTGGTTCTGCCACAGATTACTGTATGCAGGGGACTTTGCCAACGGAGCCCTAAAAGATTATGTAGCTTTTACCCAGTGATATTTTGCCATATGAAAAGTGTTTAACATATACCAATGGCAGGGACAGCCCTTAAAGGAAAACTTCTGGTAAAATGGATATCCTGGGGCAGATTTACTAATCCTGTTTAATATTTAGACAGTGTAGATCAGGCAGTCTGAAGACAGGCCAAATTTATGACAGTGGCTAGTATTGAGTACATTGAAGCATCTGAAGTGGAATCCAATCTCCGGAAACCATACAGTAGACAGAGGTGGAAGCACAGCACCATTCAAAGTGCAATGGTCAAAGTGGATTGTTGCATCTTAGCTCCCATTTATATGAGCTGCAATAATCCAGCATGGCCACTAACATTGAAAGCAGCTGTGCTTCTGGCTTAGTTAAAAGTGTTAGTACACAGACAACACATGATTGGTTGGGGTGCTGGAAGTCAGACTCCCACAGATCTGATATGAATGACCTTTCCTGAAAATAAGTGATCAATATGTGGAGCCTGGAAAATCCCTTTAAGGAGCAGGGTATAAACATCTGAGAGAATTACTGAGAATTTGTACCACGCTCACACTTAGGTAAGTACCAACAGTTACCATAACCCAGAATAATATTCAAAATATATAAACAGTTTCCTGCGTTCTGTCAACCTCTCCTCTCTCTGTTTCTGTCAGTCTTATATATGTTACTCACATAGTCATACTCCTGTAGCTTTTGTGCCCATGCAGATTAAACAGTCTTGGTGGGAGCAGCAGATCGTCTGTATTGGACTGGCAGGGGACTGGACGTTAAAGGTATTTTTCTTTGTTTAATTTTTTTTTTTTCTGGAAACCCACTTAAAGTTGCAGATATTCCTACACTGAATGTCCACATTCACAGACTATGTCCACCTAGGATGCTAGCAATGCAAACTGTACCTCTTAGAGGTTCTGTACATTTCCAAGTAAGGGAAAACAGTGGCAGTATTTTGAGATATGGTAAACCTTTTATGATGACTACCTAAATTGTAGTGAGAAGTGGTCCTCTGTGGAGGTCCTCTCTATGGAATTGGACATTAGAGAACAATGTGGCCAATAACAAGGATAGTCTCGGAGATGTTTCATTGTATAGTGTGTCTTTTAGTATAGACCAACTAGGATTGATCTGTACAAGAAATACAAAATACAATTTCAAGTTGGTGGGAAAAGAAAAACATCCAGCAATCAAACTAAGAAGTAAGGAAGTACAGTAAGCAAGTGGAGATCCACAGACTGGAAGAACGACTGAGGGCAGTGGTGCCGGATAAACTTCTATACAATATGTGATAAGTTCACAAATCAATTACCTTAGACATAATTGAGATGGCTCACCAGGGTTCCCAGCGTACGTGTGAAAGTGGGAACTTGCAGTTATGTCACCACAGATTTCATTTGATCGATCACAAATCAACAAGCTCCTCTCTTATGTATCAGCCACACGTTGAACAATCTTAAATCGTTATTACAAGCTTCTAGCAGCACATATAGCTTGCGTTTGACTGTGTGCATGACTTATACCAAGCATTGCAAATAAACCAACATTAATAACAGCAAGAACACTGAGCTGGAGCCATGTATTAGATCTACAATACATAAGTAGTCCTATTGTCACAGTGAGTTGAGAGTCATGTATGGTTAATAGAGATAATGCAAATCCCCAAATGTCCATCAAGGGTTAGGAATAACTTATACAACTGCTGCACATTTTCCAAGTTATCTTTTTTTTTTTTTTTTTTTTTAAGCCCATCAATGAGAAATTGCTTTATGGATTCATCAAGATGGTTGCTCCTGCCTTCTGGTGCATTTTGCACTGTATGATTTCTGTTGGTTTGGGAATTGTATTTTTGTACAATAAATTGGCAACACTATGAAATGCACTGGGTTGTCAGCTTTCTGTAAAATATTCAGGTTCGGTCATCAATGTGAGATTGGCGGGTGTCCGACTACCGGCAACCCCGTCAATCAGCTTTGAGCGCCGCAGCCTCTTCGCAGCTTACCAAGATCAGTTTTGTACGTTGTATAGAGGCTGTGCTTGTATTGCAGCTAAGCTCCATTCACTTGCATGGAGCTGAGCCTAGGCCACGTGTGGAGCTGGCATAAGAAGAGGCCTAAACTCCCACAGAGCGACGCGGCCTCTTCGTACAGCTGATCAGCAGGGGTCCCAGGAGTCAGATCCCCACTAATCCTGAGGATAGGTCATCAATATGGAAATCATGGAGAGCCACTTTCATTTTTTTCCCCCCTGAATTAAACATTGATGGCCTGTCCTCAGGATAGATCATTAATATCAGTGGGGTTTGACTCCTGGCCCCTCTGCAATTCAACTATTTGAAAGGGCGCTCGGCTGAGCACTGGGGTCTCTTCATAGTATACCAAGCACAGTGCCATATATTGTATAGTGGCAGTGCTTTATATTACAGCTCAGCCCCATTCATTTGAATAGCACTGAACTGCACAAAGGCCATGTGACCAATGGACATTATATCACAGGCCAAGGAAGAGGCATCTCATTGCTGTCAGTATCAACAGAAGGACAGCATGATCATGTGGATCTCGAGATCTTGCTGCTCAAGTTGATCTCACATTGGACAGTGTTAGAGCGGAGAAAATTCACACCCATATGAACAATGGGCAGGTAGGACCACCCAGTTGGCAAAACTAGTATAGAAATAGCCTAATTTCTATATCTGGTGTCCAATGGTGGATTAACATAGGGGCGTTCGGGTCTGCAGCCTTGGGCCCGACAGCACTGGGAGTCCCAATGGCAACCCGAACGCCCATATACTGCGGCGGGGCACGAGAGTGCATAGTTTCCTGCCCCGCCGCCGATTACTGCTATAGGCCTGAGGCCTATGTGGTAGTATAATCCCAGCACAGGCGTACATGATGACATAATCGCGCGCCGGGACGCAGCACAATGAAGATTGCGCGCCTGCCTCACCATCCCAGAAACAGGTAAATATTAGCTTTTATTTTTATTTTTTTTCTGTTTGTGCCAACTTTGGGGAGAAGAGGAGGACATGGGGGCAAATCACTTCAGGGGGGGCAGATTATTACATGGGGGCAAATTACTTTATAGGGGGGCAGTGTGGGGGCAAAATACTTCATGGGGGCAGCTTGGGGGAAATTACTATATGGGGGCAATGTGGGGAAATTACTATGTGGGGCAGTGTGGGGGAAATTACTGTATGGGGTCAGTGTGGGGGTGTTGCTATTAGGGGACATTATTTTTCGGGACACTATACAGGCATTATTACCCGGAGCACAATATAGGCTTTTGTTATTATTACTGGGGGCACTCTAGGGGACATTATAACTGCTGTAGAAACTATAGGGACCTTTGGGATAATTTATTAAACTGTTGTAAAGTAGAACTGGCTTAGTTGTCCATAGCAACAGATTCCACCTTTCATTTTGGACAGCTCCTTTGGAAAATGAAATGTGGAATCTGATTGGTTGCTATGGGCAACTAAGCCAGTTCTACTTTACACCAGTTTAATAAATTACCCTAATTATGAGAAATCTAACGTGTCTGTGTAACAAACTCTGTAGAGACGAGATGCGGCTGAAATAATTAGTCATGCCGGTCTGGGTCAAACGGAGAAGAAGAGGAAAGAGAAGGTCTACATGACAGGAGAGGTCACTGGATGTAACAGGTATGTGGTGCTGTATTCTCCTATATGTAGAGTTGGCTCACTACTGTGACCTGCGTCTCATCTTCTCCCCCAAGTCTTTTTTATCATAATAATATGTATTTTAAATTTGGCAACTAAAATTTTAATTTGTAGATGTCATCTGCAGTCCTATGTAACAGCCCAGATAACAGTGATAACTTTCTGTGTGCAGATAATGTTGTAAATGTTCACTGTGTTATGTGGGGTGTTACATATGACTGCAGATAACATCTATGACATCTGTACTCAGAGAGTTATGAGATGGTGGGGGTTTGACTCCTGGCAGCCCCACCAATCAGCTGTTTGAGGAGACTGCAATGTTCCAGTGAGCACCACAGCCTGTGCTCCTTACCAAGCACAGCGCTGTCCATTTGATAACATTGTGCTTGGTATTGCAGCTCAGCCCCAATCACTCAGATGGGACAGAGCTGCAGCTAGGCCATGTCAACGATGAATGTGATGTCATATGTCCTAGGAAGAGACTGTGACGCTTACAAAGCACCGCAGCCTCTTCATACATTTTTTTTTTAAACTAAAATGGAGGGAGGGACCTGAGTTGGGTAGACAGCCCTGGGCCTATCATGCACTTAATCCGCCCCTGCTGGTGCCATAATTAGGAATAGCAGGTGGAAGTGTATACAGTAATAGGGACAAGAAGAATACAAGTAAATACAGTATTTCACACATTTTTATGGGGCAATTACAGGTCCTCCTTAAAGGGGTTGTCCATGGTGGACCTTTTTGAAAAAAATTCCATCCCCTACTGCCAGACCTGCAAAGGGAAGTATATTTACTTCCATGATACCAGGTCTGTGGTGCTCAAAGCACAACTTTGGGCACCCTCCATGGTTAGTACCCAGTAACACCCCCTTTGGCAAGTATCACAGCTTGTAAACACTTTTTGTAATAAGACAACTTTCTCTCATTTCTTGTTTAAAGTTTTTTTTTTATCCATTCTTCCTTGCAAAAGACTTCCAGTGTGAGATTCCTGAGCTGTCTTGCATACACTCCTAGGGCTTTCCAGGGTCTACATGGCTTAGGTTATGGTATATGAGTATTCCCACCTTCAGGGTCTACTCTTATTGGCAGGAGTCTGGGAGAGGTCTACGGATTCCTAGGAGGTCACCATCCCTCTCCCTTAGCTTTGAGGCCTAGACTCCTGTCTATTTCCTTCTGTGTGTGTTCTGGTGTTTTCCTCTTCCCTATACTTGTGACAATAGTAGAACAATGTATCACAACTCCAGAGTCTGCTAAGTCTTCCTGAAGGTCTTATGCAGTCAAGCGAGGGTTCTGATTTGCCCTTCTAGCAATTGTACAAGCAGCTGTCTCTGAAATTTTTCTCTTGACTTCCACTGTTCCGGTAAACTGCCATTTCTTAATTACATTTCGAACTGAAGAAATGGCAACCTGAAAACGCTTTACTTTCTTCTTATAGCCTTCTTCTGCTTTTTGGGCTTTAACCATTTTCAAAGTTTTAGGCAACTGCTTAGAAGAACCCATGGCTGCTGTGTTTTTTTTGGGGACAAGGTTAAGAGTCTTGGTTTTTATAAAGCTTTGAAATTTGTATCACCTGGTCTTTCCTAACAATGATTGTGGACAAGCCTTAACCCTAACAGGCTATTTAAGGTCTAAGACCTTGGTCAAAGTTATCTGAGCACCCAAATCTCCTTGGATTCCCAGACTTTTGCAGTTAAACACTCCTTTCCTTTTTTTCACTCTAAAATTGTATATAACCAAAATAATAGTTATATTGGTTAAAATGTTTGTGTTTCATCTTTAACTGTATGCCCTTTGGAGATCATCTTCAACTTGCTTAACTGTTCACAGTAACAGAAATTTTGACCGGGGGTGCCCAAACTTTTGCATGCCACTGTATGTGTGTAAAAGTACATTAGGGGGTTGCCTGGCATAGGTTGCGACTTTTGAAAATGTGCTATAATCCAGGTCTAATCTCACTTTTAGCTCTTAAACATAGACCAACTACATGACAAAATAACGTGGTCTCAAAGAGCAGGAAATGCTCAACTCCAAATGCAGTTGTGCATCTATACCCAGGGGAGCAAATCCTGCACATGTGGTCCGTTGCTAATGGCGATCCCCAGCAAAAAATGCATGCAATGGAGGATGCCCGCATAGGACCACAAATGCCACAAAGACATCCTACACAAGATAGCAAAATGTATGGATGTAATTGACTATATGAAATAAACATTTTGATTCGCGGGCTCCGGTATGTCCTTCATAAAAGGATATATTGGCTAAAGTCTCATTTAAACATCAGTGTGAGGGTTTAGTCAGATTTTGTTGATTGCATCCACCACAGCAGTGCACCTATTTTTGTAAATGTTTATTTCTTAAAAATAGACCATTTAGAAAAATGGTGAGGAACACTAAATGTCTAAAAATTTGACTAAATGTCACAGAAAACGGCACAATTAGCATAAAAAAAATTATGTATGTGACTTGATAAATGTCCCCCTTTGCCTTAATATATGGAAAACATCAGACCCAAAAAATGCTTTATTTTTTTTTTATTGAAGAATTATCTACTGAGATTTAAGGAATCTTCTAGCATATGTATGGAAATAGCAATGTGAGGGCAGTGTGATGATCAAATAACAGACCCGTCATCTGATAAAATCAGCAGTGTCCAGACAAATAACTGGTTGCTAGTTGGCCTAGAGCAGGGATGGGCAAACTGCGGCCCTCCAGCTGTTGTAAAACTACAATTCCCACCATACCCTGCTGTAGGCTGATAGAATGTATCTTATCCTAGACATAAAGGGGGTCATTTATTAAGACGACAGTCTTAATAACCCCTGTGCTGGCCTCTACATAACTTTGGTGCATCCACCGCTTGTCTAAATCTACGCCGGCTTCCTTGCTGGCGTAGATTTAGAACATTTTCTACACCTAAGACAGGCCCTTTCTGATCCTGCATCTCTTTGGGTAGGCTACAATCTATATGAAGAAAATTCACCCTCAGATTGCAGCATTCTAGAAGGTAGAATTTAGAATTTAGCATTAGGAGGCCAAACAAACCTCAAACCCCCAGTTCTTCTCCTGTTCTTTGTATACAAGAAAGTAATGTCACGGTGTACCGCACGTGACTGCTGCAGCCTATCCTTAGCCTCAGCACTCATGTGCCACACACCTCAACGTCACTGAGGCAGTCTCATATGCAAAGAATGAGAGGAGAATCGGAGGCACTGGAGAAATCGGTAAATATCGGATAATTTTTTTAGCTTTACATAATTTACTGATATTGAGCTAAGTTTTAAATGACTAAGACCACCCCTTTGAAGGTCTGTTCACATGAGGTGTACACACATGCGGAAAATCCATGGTGTACTACAGAACCAGGAAAGTGGATGAGATTTTAGCAAATCTAGCTGTAGCCTAACATTCAATTGTGACTGCAGTTTACTACAATAGTATTTCCCCAAGGTACCCATAGAGCTCCAGGAAACGTAGATTTGGCATTTTCTTCTATGCAGTGCTTACAATGGATAGTTACGGTAAACCGACAAGGGAACACTCAAGTATAACTTTTTTACCTTGCCTACCTGACTCTGCAATGGGGGGCACGGTAAGTAAAACACAACTGGTAGGGGACTCCAGCATTGACTAAAATCATGATGAACGTCAGCAGCTTAAAGTAATTGGCAGTAGTAAACTCTGTAACTTCCCCGTGACTCAACCCATTACCTGTGATGGACCTGAACAAAAGAAAGCAGAAAGTAATTTCTTTACCACATGTATATGTATTCAGATGTCTTACTTTCAATCAATGTATTTTTTGTCTGCAAGGCGCACCTGATGATGAAGCACACCCAAGTACAGAGGGTAGAAAACTTTCTATGTGTGTAATAGTAGTGGCACGTCCTCAAGGTGACAGCGGGTGATGGGTCGTAGGAGAAAGCTTGCTGTTGACACAGGGTCCATGTTAGGCCCTGTGAGCAGAGACGGAGGCCTAGATTGAAAGCTCTGCAGAAAAATCCTAAGCAGTGGCATAAAAACTATACACTGAACCCTTGAGAACATGCCACCATTAGACAGGGCTCTACGTGGGCACAGTATAGCTACATGTAATAATGTCACTTATTTTTAAGTGACAAAAAAATTCAAATTTTCATCGGTCCTGATGGTGAACAGATGTCACTTGTCATGTCCCTGTGAGGGCTCCTTCTGGGTGATGATCTGGTAGAGGGTTTCCCGGAAATGTTTATCTCTGGTCAAGTTCCTGGCGGCTTCTTTGAGGCTCTGAATGTCAGTGGTTTCAGCCGGAGACAATAAGAAAGAGTGCGAGTGCCTCACTGGAAAAAAAAAACGTAAAGCTTAGCTGTGAAAAGTAGCGCAAAAGAATGGTGGAAGAGATGCCCACAACTGTCATATAAGTCACTGATGTCATTCCATGCATTACATACATAATGGTAGTGATTGAACAGTATGGTCAACAGCCTTACTTTTTCTTTGCATTTAGTTTCTATAGACATGCCACAAACGTACAGAACTTAAAGACTATGGACACCTTGGGGGCAATTTTTTATGTTTGCCTTTTACTCATTTTGGGCTAAAAATCGTTTTTTATTGGCCTTTATTAAAAAGGTTCAGCTGTTTTTGAGATACAGGGTTAAAATAATTCTGTCTGCAAGCTGCCAGTTTCTGTTTTGTTTGAATCTCGCCATCTGACAGCTCATGTGCCCTGACCTCTTAAACACTCATTATAGGTCAGTTCTTATCAAACTGATATGAATATGGCTTAAATGTTTATGAGGTCAGGAAATCAGAGATTTCTACATGAGCCATCAGCTTACAGGATGCAAAGGAAACATAAACTGAACATTTTTAAGAAAGACTAAATGAAAAAAAATTATTTGTAGCCCAAAATGAGTAAAATACAATCATAAAAAAATGCCTCCGAAGGTGTCCATAGCCTTTAAGTGCACCTGAGAACATACTTTATGACTTTTGAAGGTTCAGTACCTGTTCAGGACACATCCAGCAAATACGATAGACACAAACTACAAATTTACAGTCAAACTAATAGACTGTGTTCACACATCAGGTAATGGTGTGACTGATTAGACATTTGGATTTGCTGTCGTTGGTGGAAATCTTACTACAACTGCTTCTATAGAAAAATCATCTTTTTACTTTTTCAAACAACTAGACCGTATCTGGGAGTTCAGAGTATGAGGAGTTACACTGGGCATCATGTACATATCTGATGGCAGCATAAACTGGCGACAGAGACCTTGATGAAACCGATGGGTCACTTACCTGAATATTCTGCCCCTTTTTGTCTGACATCACCTGAGAACTATCATCCTTTCTGCCTACGTGAACATAACTGTGTGACAATCTTTTTAAAAAACTAGTAATCTTCCCGCTATAGGCTTCATATATTAAAGCCAGCTAGGAGTTAAGCCTACTATCACATCAGCGTTTTTCCTTTCCTGTATTGAGATCCATCCTAGGGTGCATTCCATTCCGTTTGGTTGCATTCCCATGCCGGACAGAAAAACGCTGCAAGCAGCGTTTTTGAGTGCGTCATGGGATGCGGAGCAAGACAGGTCCGTCATGAAACATAATGTAAGTCAATGGTGACGGATCTGTTTTCACGACACAAAAGAAAACGGGTCCGTCCCCCATTGACTTATAATGGTTTTGCAGACGGATCAGTCATTGCTATTTTAGAGTTAATACAACCGGATCAGTTCATAACGGATGCAGATGGTTGTATTATCATGACGGAAGCATTTTTGCTGATCCATGACGGATCCAGCAAAAAACGCAACTGTTAAAGTAGCCTAAAACTAATCTTTTTCCTCAAAGGAACAGAAGGACAGCTTCCATGTTCTAAACTGCACAAGTGCAAATGAAATGTGACCTCAATGGAACAGGGTTAACTTTTCCTTAAAGAAAAACTGTCACCGACCCGGATTAAAACTAAGCGTCAGATGATTGACATCAAGAGGACTGGGATTGTTGGTAGCTCTTGAATATCAGGACGCGAGCCTTGTATTGAGCAGACTCCTGTGCTCAGCTTGTGTTGCAACTTCTCAATACTGATTTTAGCAAAACAACTGGGCCATTTAAAGTGACTCATCTTTTTAATCGAGGTCTGCCACCAATTTATGCTGCTCTCAGACTGGGTAGCATAAAACGGGGGCCACATTCCCTTTAAGAAAAAGCTAGCCTTGTTCCATAGATTTCACATTGTATTCTTGAGTAGTTTAGAACACCAGAGCTGACCGGTGGCTCCTTTGGGAAAGATAATCAGCTTCATCTCAGAGACTGTTTTAATATATTATGCCTATAGTGGAGTGATGACGAGTATGTGAAGAGATTGTCACTCAGTTAAAGGGTAACTGTCTTTTTTTTTTTTATGTAATTGGATTGATCTAACTAAGTCTACCTTAGTTCGCTAGTTAATACTTTTGTATAGGTATTGAATTGCCTAGTAATTGCAGCATGTTCTTTCCTCCGCTGGCATTTCAGTGGTGCGGCTAAAACAGCGCTGCTAGGTGTCCTCCGTCTCCTATCTTCTATATACAGAAGATGGAGGACGGCGTAGTGAGCAGTCCAGAACGCTGCGTGTGCGCTCCCGTCGGACTGGGATAGTGCCGATATTTGCGATTAGAATATTCGCGATCAGCACTACTCAGGAGGAAGAAGGCGTGTTTAAGTCTGGAGAAAGCCGATTGGTTGGGGTGAGGCTGCACGTTCCCGAGATGACCCGACTGAATTCTGGGTAGTTAGGGAGGGAGGTCTTAGCCTCAGGGTAAGGGCATCGGCGGCTATCGCAGTACCAGTGGTGTGAATCTCGTATTGTGGCGCGGACCTATTAAGTAGAATGGTCAATAGTGAATAGGTGGCTCCACCAGTGTGTAAATTGGACCAAAATGGTGCTCTATATCCGTTGATACAAGCTCCTATGTATCAGAGGAAAAAACACTATAATCTAGAAAAAGGATATGGCACTCAAACTCTGGGGTACTAAGTCACAATTATTCTAATTTAATAGACATATATACACAAGTACATAAATCCCACATAAAATATCACATAAAATATATCGGCCCAGACCAATTGATAAAAAATATGACAAACAAATGCATGTATAAAGGCAAGTATGGCGTGGATACGTGGTTCAGCACAATCGTTCTAATTGTACCTTGAATCGTCCCATATCTATTGGATTTGATAAATATCCTCTTGGATTAGGATTTCTTAAATTAGGATCATTCCCATCAGGGTTTGACAGCTTTTATGGCAATTGGTGCAAATATCAGTCATGCATCAGAGTATTGGTGGCGTCCCACCACTCAAAGTAAGTCCTCCTCCTACCTTTAGACGATCGCTTTTGTTCGATCTCTTACCATGCCTTCTGACCCGTCTTCACCGCACTTTGCTTGGTATTGCGTCTCGTGCAGTCGGGCTCTCCAGCTGGCTCAACTCCGCCTTGGCGTCTCCTCGTGTGCGTGCTCAGCCGTCTCCCAATATGAAAAAGTGGTTAACACTTAGGGTCACGCTCCAGATTGGCCAATCTTATGATCCGGACCGCAGTTTCCCCCCACTACTGGAACACACCCAGGTCGGGTTTTAGCTGCAATCGCCCTATGATTAAAGGGGGTGTATTTAAATAGTGTCACAATGTAGGTTAGGTTACCACTGAGGAAGAGGTCGGTTATACAAGAGACTTTGAAACGCGTTTGGGGACATTATCCTAACCTTTGTGACACTAGGACTGCAAGTGCGCACTAAAGAACTGAAAGATTGGCCAATGTATCCATGCCATACTTGCCTTTTATACATGCATTTGTTTGTCATATTTTTTATCAATTGGTCTGGGCCGATATATTTTATGTGATATTTTATGTGGGATTTATGTACTTGTGTATATATGTCTATTAAATTAGAATAATTGTGACTTAGTACCCCAGAGTTTGAGTGCCATATCCTTTTTCTAGATTATTAAGTAGAATGGGTCTGCGATCTGCAATATATGGCAAAAGATAGGACGTGTCCTATCTTTTGTGGTGCACGGGCAAAAGGCCATGGAAGCGCTTCCATAGGCTTTTGATCCATGCCTCTACTTCGTATCTTGCGGATTGCTAAGGAGAGTCTGTCTTCAGTGTTCTACTGAGCACTGAAGACATCTGTGTGTAACAAGTGAGATAGGCAGGATGGTGGGCAGTGATAGTTAGGGCACATGTACATAGTCAGGGACTAGGGTAGTGACAACAAACAGGCTGGAAGCTTCAGTATGTTACACACAGGCGTCTTCAGCGCTCAGTAGAACTAAAGACTGAAGAAAGATGTTCAGAGCTTTGCTAAGAAGACTATTTACATTGTTTTCTAGTACAAAGAAACATCTTTCTCTAATAAAGTATATTACAAAAATGTTTAACATCCCGGTCTGTACACTGTATACAATAAACTGAAACAACAGATAATTTTGAGACAATTTAAGAGGGATAAGTAACGTTTCATGCACATGGCAACATCAGATTATCAGTACGTAAAAAACGGATTCTTGAAAAACGGATAGCTTCTGTGCATTCCATTTTGTTCTCACCCCTATCAACTAATAGGGCTATTTTCATCCGCAAAAATGGACAAGAATAAGAACTGCAGTGTGGTCCTCAGATCAGGCACCGAAAACCATGAAAAAAAAGCATGTCTGCATGGCCGCATTTAATTATGAGTCAGTGTGCTATCCGAAAAATACTGTTGCATATTTACTGTTAGTATGTGTTACAAATGAAGGTATTTATTTCATTACTGTGTGATCTGTAGATGTGAAAATGTTAAAGGAAAGCTGTAGATATAAATTCATTAAATTATTAATGTAAATTCTGCTAAATATTTAAACAAAATCTAATTAAGCAAATATAATTTTGGATATTATATTAATCGCAAATGCCACACATCAAGTTCGCTTTTCCACATTAAAACTGAAGGATAAAAATGGAGTGGATGGGTGAGCAGATGTGCAAGTGTTGGCATGAAAAGGGCTACTGAGGGATAATCTGTTGACCCTTTTCTGCCAAATCCTGTTGGGCACACACCTGTCAGGGTCGCTGCCCGCTGCCAAATAAGAGAGAGGGTGGTCACACAGCATACTGCATACTTCAGCTTCTGCTATAAAAATCCTGAATGCAAATCCTCCCAGAGGCCAGGAATTGATAAACGTGAAAACAAACATGTCAGCGTGCCTCCCCCATAGCGTGCCGTGCATAATTCTCTAATGGTGAAAGCATATGCGTGTGGTAAGAGTGATGATCACTCTGGGCTAGGTTTATATGGCATATAAAGTCTACCAACATTATTTAACATGGAATAAATACAGTCTGTAAATGTTCACATATGACTGTATGATTATGATTTCATCTCTCATAAGTATGCCGATTAGCTCCTACCAGCCAAACCAGAGACACCCATTTGTAGTCAGCATTGTTTTGGGGTTTATCAGTACAGATGGTGGTTGGCCAAAATGTCTAAGATGCAGCAGCAACTCATCCTGCCAACCAGTACCCTGCCCGGTACTGATGAGGGGCAAGATCCCCGAAACAGTGCTGTGTACAGATCTATGCTCATTTGCATACTTTTTCCCCAAGAAGCGTTGTCTGAAAAATAAGTCTCCATACACCGCTGTGTTTCTTGTGTGAAACAACAATACCCCCTGAGCTATCTGCTGATATGTGGAGAACTGGAAACTAACTACCGTACTTTTTGCCCTATAAGACACACTTTTGTCTCTCCCCAAAGTGGGAGGAAAATGTCAGTGCGTCTTATGGGGCAAATACTAATGAGCACTTCCATTATGGAAGCGCTCATTAGTACAGGAGTACCGGGAAGCAGTGAATGCAACGCTCCCCGGGCTCTGTACTCACCGCTTCCTGGTATTCCTTGGCCGTTCGCTGTGCTGCGACTGTGTACAGTGTGCGGCAAGAAGAGCAGGAGAGGTAAGTTGGTTTTATTTTTTTCTTTGATCTGAGGTCTGATTAATATGAGGGTCAATAACATGGAGGTCTGATCTGAGGTCTGATTAATATGGGGGTCTTTAACATGAAGGTCTGATCTGTGGTCTGATTAATATGGGGGCTTATTAACATGGAGTCTGAATAGGGGCCTCATTAACATTGGGGGTCTGATCTGAGCAATTTTTATTTCTAATTTTCCTCCTCTAAAACCTAGGTGCATCTTATGAGCAGGTGCGTCTTATAGGGCAAAAAATACAGTATATAGAAAAAATAGATCCCGAAGCCTTGTGACTCATTTCTTTTGGGGGAGGGAGGTTTAAAGGTCCATAAGGGACAACATATCTACAGTTTTATGGTAAAAATACAAATTATATGTTAAAATGTTTTAACAGAAACAGAGACAAAAGCACAAAAAGACCACCTGTCTTTATATTATATTATTTTTATTTATCTCTTAGGATAGAAATACAGTGAAGGATATTTATCAAAACCGGCTTAGTTGCCCAAAGCAACCAATCTGATTCCATCTTTCATTTTCCAAGGTAGCTCTGAAAAATGAAACGTGGAATCTGATTGGTTATTATGGGCAACTAAGCCGGTTTTCCTTTACAACAGTTTTGATAAATCTCCCCCAGTATGTTTATCCCAGAAATGTTAGCTAATGCTAGCCTGAAGGTAACATTAGATAATTTATACTGTAAATGCTCTTAAAGGGATATTCTAGTTTCAACAAATCAGTGGTATTTTTTGTATTATGAAAAGGTAAACATATTTTCTGTATAATTTCTATATTATTTCCTTATAGTTTTCAAGATCTCAACTTGAAAACTGTGAGGAATCGATACCCAGAGTATATTAAAACGTATACCTGTTCATTATTGAATGAACTTAATTTGCAGTAACCAGAATACTGCTTGAATAGTTTACAAGTGAACATTTGTGTTGGGCCCATGTTCATAAGTGCTGAGAAAAATAAAGTTTTAATATATGCAAAAGAGCCTCTAGGAGCAATGTGGGCGTTGTCGTTACACCTAGAGGTTCTGCTCTCTCTGCATTTGCAGCGTCCTCTGCACTTTGATGGACAAGGATGGCGGGATGATGTTTTCACTGCCTGGCCCTGTCAATCAGAGTGGGGAGGGTGCAGCAGTTGCAGAGAGAGCAGAGCCTCTAGGTATAGCAGTAACACCCCGGTTGCTCCTAGAGGCTTATTAAGCAATCTATGACTTCTGTAACATTCACAATGGCTGGTATTTGTAGTTCCACAAAACCTGAAGTCCTTAAATACTTACTTATGATGTTATGATCATACCAAAATCCTTACATTCTGTAGAATAAATCATGTTAGTCAGTGACTCACAGCAAGAGAAGCTTGGCCTCTGTTGGTGAAAGCGGCAGCTTTTAATGCGTCTGTTGGCTGATTTTGGCACGTATACAGAATTCTTCATTATTGCAGGCTTCATTGCTTCAATCTCTGAATTCCTAATGCATTCTTCAAAAAACTCTACAGAGAATTCAGAGTTAAGTGTTAATGACAATTTGGCTGGGCGCTCCCAACCATATTTCACAAGGGTCCTTCTCTTTGTACTTGTTGACTCATTAGGCTACAGTATAATGGATGCCATCTCCCTATAGTTTTCCTGAGCTTGAAAGATCTTTCTGTTCTTAAATTGGGTTGAAAGCATCAAATGGTATCAACATGAGTGCTCTCTGCTCTGCTAAATTGCCAAAAAAGACTTGCAGCATATGACCCGCTACTCATTACTTTGATGCAAGGGTTTCTTTTGCGTAAGAACACTTTAAGTGATGTAAATGTGCATTTTAGGACCTTTCATAATAAATCTAGAAATATACACACAGTTAGTAATCAGGTCTTCTTGGTCAGGGTCAAACTCACCATAGATCCTAAAGGGAAATTATCTGGTGGGTCAGTGCCCATTGGGCCACCAAAGCCCTCCTTACTGATGCTGGCCAAGTACATAAGGATCTGATGCTCTCAGCAGTAATTGATGCTAGGGGCATCAGGGACTCATGTATCTGCCTGGCGGCTGCTGATGTTCCTCTGAATTCAATTGTATGGCTGTCCTCAGAATACTGCAGCTGGGCATGGGAGCGAATGGCTCCATATCTTAAAGACAACTGGAGGAGGACAGAATGTGAAGCTACTGATGGCCACCACAAAGGACAACATCTGGGGCAGCATCTAGTGCTGCACATGGTATTTAGTTATGTGGGGGCGGTATTTTGTGTTGCACTATGGTACTGATGACCCCGCCAACTTGTGTTGCCCCATCTTCCCGTCTACAACATAGGGGCCACTTTTAGGCTTTTTCCAGGGCCAATTTAAGTTTTTAATTCGTCCTTGTTCATGGTTACCATGTTACACAGACAAATATTTTCAGACCATGATAAGCATGATGGTAACTTTTCAGTGGCGTGAATAGTACCTTGGCTATAACCCTTTACAGCCATGTTCCCCAACTAGTGGCACAAAAGTTATATGTGGCTCCCATCCCCTTTGTAAGCAGTTGCAGCTACGGATACTGTGGTACACCAATGCCACCAATGGTGAAAGTTTACACCAGGATCAGAACCATGCTGCGGTCCAATGATACTAGCCTAATATCATTGTTACTTGGCTTCTGGTGCAGGACCATGAAGAACAGGTATTTAGTACTATGGCCAGTACCATCAAATTGAACTTCTCACCAGCACAGTATCTATGGCACTTAGCATTTGTACCACTGAAATCTTCTAGTTGGTTGATTTGTGTAGTAATTGTTTTTAAAGTGATAATTAATTTAATAATTATTTTGTTTCAGTCTGTTTTATACCTTTTTTCATCAGTCTCTATATTAATCTCCAGTTGGAAAGGAACAAAGCAGGCCCATTCAGGGATCAGTGGTGGTCCCACTTTAGAGAGAAACTCCCTTTAATGTATTATGGTTACATTAGAATGTGGATCCTTAGGCCACGTTCCCACTTGCGGTAGCAGGGTCCGGCAGGCTGTTCCGGAGAGGGAACCGCCTGCTGGATCCGTGCTAACACTAACCCACCGTACCGCTGGAAGTTTGCTCCAGCTCCATTCGCTATAATGGGGGCGAGCCGGACGTAGCATGGCAAACAAAACAAGAGGTGGCCAGACAAAAACCGCAGCGTCCCCATTATAGTGAATGGGGCCGAAGCATACTTCTGGCGGCACGTGGGCTAGCATCAGCACGGATCCGGCAGGCTGTTCCCCCGTCAAAGTAGCCTAAAACTGGTCAGTGAGTGTAGTGAGAAAATCACAGGCAGTGCATCTTGCATCCTTCCTAATTTATTTTTTCTTTATAGCACTTACATTTTAATAATTCTTTTATTATAATTTTCAACCCACTATCAAACAGTTCTTGGATATCATGACCTTTTGTGCAAAAGCTATACCTGTGCTCTCCACCTAACCTCCAATAACATCACCTTCCACCAAATCTGATGACCTAATGTGAAACCTTGAAACAGATTTTATACTTTGAAGTAGAAGTTTACAAGACTTTGTCTACCTTACACTTACTCTTCAGATGACCAACATCTGCCCTCATCTTCTCCTCTTTGTCTTGGTTTAAGATAGTGGAGTTCAGGCCAACTTCAAGCCGACGTAAAGCATCTTCTGCTTCGTGAAGCTTCCGCTCAAGGTCCAGCTGAACCTTCAACTGCAGCTGATTCAAAAAAAGAAATGTATGTTAGTCAAGCTGTGACTGGTCTTATGTACTGAGGAACATCCACACAGCGAGGGAGATGATATAACAGCTAGGCTGTGAAAGATTAATTAAATTACACACAGAATATCAATAAATGACACTTGGTCAATATACTGCATAACACTCATTTAATACCAGCTACACTCCATACTCCAATTACAAACCAAAACGGAGCTGTTAGTTTCGAATGAAACTTTCTCTGTGTGTATGTAATGATATATGTAAGTGATTACAATATTACAGCGAAAGGACAAGTTTATTGGAGAAAACTGTACAATCCAAAAGAGGCTCTAGGACCCTGTTGGGCCACCTCTAGCTTGGATACAGGATGAGATATAGTCGGCATGGAGGCATACAGGTTCAGAATAGATCCTGCAGCACATTTGCCCACAGATGTTGCAGCTGGACCTGTAGAATCTGCAAACTTGTAGGTCTCTGAAGCTGGCGTCCAAGTTGGTACCATAAATGCTTGATTGGTGATACATCTGGCGACCAGGCAGGCCAAGAAAGTGTCGCAATCTGAAGGAGAAATTCCTGGGAAACCCTTGCTGTGTGTAGGTGAGCATTCTCCTGCTGAAAAATGCTGCTTGGAAGCCCTGCCATGAGAGCCAACACATATGGCTAGAGGATGTCCTGCACTGATAGGACTGAATGACTGCCATATGCGATGGGTCACCAGATCATCAGACCAGCAGTTGGGGTTGTGTGTCAGTCCACAGAAAGGCAGGATTGAAGCGCTAACCACAAGGCCTCCATACTCGAACCAAACCATTGTGGGATCCTGAACAGAACCTGAACTCATCGCTAATGGCTATACGACATGACAGCAAATGAAGGAGACGGTGGCTGGCTGTCAATTACAGGATATGTAATGGGTGCCGTGACACCAAATTTCCTTCTGCTAAGTGCCTGGAAGTGGTTCGGGCAGAGACAGGGGTGTGTAATGAAGTTGCCACCAGTTTTTGGATGGAGGACAATGAAACTGCAGGAGCTACTCATGCTTGTTAGCAGATCAAACAATCTTCTCTACTGGTGGTCTATCTAAGCTGTCCAGAGCCTGTTTGCTGTATTTGCGTGTCCTCACGTAACCATTTCTCCCAACGCCTCCTAACAGCTATGCCAGAATGGCCTAGATGGCGGTCAATTTTTCAAAACGTCCATCCTGTTCTCTTAGTCCAATTATAGGCCCCCTCTCAAAGTCTCTCAACTTCGCAAAATGTCTTAGAATGTGTTATAGAGGCATGTCTAGCAGTTAATTATCTCTCACCAAGAGGTACACTACCCAAAAGCATGTTCTGTTTTATAGAGCAGCAGGGGAAACAGCTTTATGCCCTCTGGTGGCAAGACCCAGTGTCTAATCAGACCACAGCTGGAATAATTTATATATTTTATCTGAGACATAACCACATGCCCAGCTTTGCAGCAATCCTACCAAAGGGCAGCCACTTTCTCACTTTTGGAGCTCTTTGTGAGAGGTGATCACACTCATATTGACATTACTGCAGCTTCCTTCCTTTAGCGTAAATGTTATCTTTCCTTGTCCATTTTAACAGCCAGATCCCTCTTTGCTACGTTTCAGTTCATGCATCATCCAAGCAACCTGTTGCCCTCCTCCGCCCTATGCCAGACTACAATTTCCCCAAGCTGTGTTCAGTGCCAGCGCTCCCCGTCCTGCTCTGTGCCAACAAGTGTCTTTCAATGTTTCTATTATTCTTACTGAAATAAATGACATCAATGGCCATATAGTCATACACTGTTCAGAACCTATTAAACGTATGGCAGAAAGACTGTGCAAATTCCACTACATGAGCGCCCTGCAGGGATATGATTCCTGAGTGCCACACCACATATTTCCCGGCTATTCAGTGCACAAATAAGGATCCTTTTAAATAGACAGATGTTCTGCCTATAAATAAATGTCGCTCAACGACATAGAAAGTCAAATGTCTCTTGTTAAGAGCTATTGAAGCAATTATCATTAGTGTGAGGAAGAATGATCGTTAATACAATCATTCATCCCCATAAATTTTCATTTTTAAGCAGCACGTTCCCTGTTTATACAGCAATGTGCCGACAAACAATGATTTCTAATGCTGCATAAAAGATCCAATCACCCAACAAATGCACTGCTTATATGTAGGGGCGGATTGGCCATAGACCTTACAGGGAAATTTCCAGGTGGCCCCATGCCCAGGGGGCCACCCAAGCTCTCCTGATGGCTGCAGGCCAGGTACATAATGATCTGATGCTCAACGGCCACAGTTGCCCTCCTGAACTGAACTGTATTACCATCCTCATGACGGTGATACAGTTGAATACTGTGATGAAGCTGACAGTATTTTGTGCTGCACTATGGTATTACAGTCCCTGTCTACTTGTGTTGTCCTGTCTTTTATCAATTCAGTCCCACCTACAACATGGGGCCACTTTTAGATTTTTTTCCGGGGCCACTTTAAGTTCCCAGTCCTCCCCTGTTTATTAGTGGCAACAATGAGGTGAACAGACTTTCATCGGCCCCATGTAAAAATGTTAAGTCTGAAGTTTTGTTAAACAACCTGATGTTTGAAAGAGACTTAGAAGCCAAGTAAAATTGTAACTATATTAGGGTACTTTCACACTTGCGTTGTTTGATTCCAGCAGGCAGTTTCGTTGCCTCAACAGCCTGCCTGATCAGGCAAACTGTATGTAATCGCATGTCATTTTTTCTGACTGATCAGGTCTGAAAAATGCCTGATCAGTCAGAAAAATGCATTGCAATTCGTTTGTTGGATTCGTTTTTTCCAGTGTCATCCGGCAAAAAGGGATCCAGTGTTTTTTTTTCTTCACATTTTTAAAAGTCTGCGCATGCGCAGACCGGAATGCCGGATCCGTCATTGCGGTATCTTTAATGCCAGATCTGTGGCATGCTGCGGTATTATTTCCGGCCAAAACGCCGTTCAGTGACTGAACTGAAGATATCCTGATGCATCCTGAACTAATTTCTCTCCATGTAGAATGCATTAGGATATAACTGAAGTTTTTTTCCAGTATTGAGCCCCGAGGACGAAAAGTTTAACGCTAGTGTGAAAGTACCCTTGATGTTTCAGCCAATGACATTCCAAACACACAGATAGCAGATAATGAGGTCAGTCTGTAAATATAAGACGCATAGATACATCTTATTTTAGACATCCCTGACCCAAATTTAAGGTACTATTTAAAAAACAAAAACAAATTACGACTCCATTGAAAACCACATAGAGAGATAATCTACATGAAGTATCAAAATGATCAGTCACAGTTTTATGATTTCATCTGATGTTTTTAGGATTTTAGGTACGGTATATGAAAACAGATACCAGCACAAGGTACTGCTGACTTGATCTATGTGTCTTCTTCACAAGTGCATGGGTTCACATCAATCTTCCACTTTAGTACAAGACTCATAGTTTACGAAAAGTTATATAATCAGAGAATGATTATGATTATATGATCATTAATTGGTTAATAAGCTTAAAGGCGTTGTCCACTTCCGGAGGGAGTTTGAGCAGACCCATCCTCCAGGCCAGACCTGCAAAGGGAAGCATACTTACCAGCTCCCCGACACTAGGTCCTGGCTCGTTTGCTGCCTGGCCACTGCTGCCTTGTTCATGTTCCCCACTGTCAACTTCTGCTTTGACGCCGCTGCAGCCAATGATTACGCACGGTGGTGACCCGCCCCCTTGTGTCATGTGACCAATTGACATGACACAAGGTGGGCCAGTCATTGGCTGCAGCAGCGTCAAAGTGGATGTTGACAGTGGGGGACCATAGCGAGGAAGAGATGGCTGGGTAGCAAAGGAGATGGGACCCAGTGGTGGGGAGCAGGTAAGTATGTTTCGCTTTGCAGGTCTGGTCTGGAGGTTCAACCCCCCCCCCAATTCCCAAAAGGTGAACAACCCCTTCAAGACATCCAGTATTATAACCAGAATTGAGTCTAGCGGATTATATGGTTATCTCTGGAATGTGTAATTTTTCTACCTTCAACTCTTTCTCTGTTTGTTCTTTCTCCACAGTGAGTTCAGCTAAAGAGTTCTGTAGGGCCTGAGACTCAGAAACATAGAAAGCCCTCTCCTCCTCCAATAATCGGAATCGCTCTTCATTTTCCTTCATCCTGAGGAACAGATTACAATACAATATCAGGAGATGCAATCATGGTTTTCTAGATAGCAATAGATATGTCAGCAGTTTAAACAAGAGGAATGTCTCCTTTGGTTATGCACAGACTTGCTGTAAAATGACTTTGGTGGTTGTCTGTGTGTTTGGATGCTCTCCAATTCCTAGATTATAGTGGAGGCTGATGATTAGTAAAGGACAAACCCCCTTTACAGATGATCAGAGATTTGCAAAACTAAAAGTCTCTGCAAAGAGGAATTTCCCAAGGAAGATAACCATCTTGCTAGCGCCACCTTGGGGTAGTCGTTGCTCCCTATGAGTAAAAATTCCACTTTTTAACAAAACTTGGGATTTGACAAGAGAATGTAGCCAAGCCAAATGTCCACCCATAAACAGCTGTTTTAGGGTGCTTGTCCTTCATCAGTACAGAGTAGGATTGTGGCTGGCTGGGTTCTCTGAAAAAGGTGCACGTATGATACAGCCCTCTAACAAACTGACTATGTGTAAGACGTAGACATTCAGAAGTAGTGCTAGAATCTCAGCCTGATAATGAACGTTAAAACAAAAACCAAAAACTGTATTTATTGATACCCTAATTAAAAATTAAACTGGGGCATAAAACCCACAAGTTATGCCAAAAAACAGGATGTGGGCGCAAACAGGGGTGGGCGGTGTGTCAACAAATAACACCCTCAGTCCAATTGCTCCCTACCAAAAGGTTTGTTTGGGGTAACAAATCCCAAACAAACCTTTTGCTGGGGAGCAACTGGACTGAGGGTGATATTTGTTGACACACCGCTCACCCCCGTTTGCACCCACATCCTGTTTTTTGGCATAACTTGTGGGTTTTATGCCCCAGTTTTATTTTTAATCATTAGTGTATCAATATATACAGCTTTTGGTTTTTGTTTTCATGTATGATACAGCCCCACTGAAATGTATGTTGTGGAGCGTCCAGAAAAGTTGAGTTTCAGCAATGTCCAAGCACCAAATAATGGGTTCAATCACTTTAAAAGAACTTGATTGTTGTCTGGATAACATTCTAAGGCTCTAAGCTAACCTATTAGACTGACATGTATCAGATACATGAAGTATCTGCTTTGGGTATTTCCTAAATCAGTGAAAGACTGCAGTTACAACTAGGCCGTAGGCCTGAAGACCACATAAAGGGCCACCAGTTTTATATGCTACCTGATATTTAAAGACCCTTTTACATATTTTGCATCTGAGGTCAGGAGTTTTGTTATGCCTCTGCCTACCCTGAGTAAACAGAATAGGATTAGTATAGCATGGCCCTGTGCCAAGTCCTTGACCAGGGAGCTGGCTCCTGTATATGGACTTTTTGTATTTTTTCAAGAAATAAACCGTGGATATTATTGGACTGTTTCTGGTGCAGGATTTGTTTTTCTACTGTTCTGAACACCTGATACTCCAGGAGTTACTGTGAACAAGACTGGGTGAGCAGAATATTTGTTTTGTGGTTCCTCAAACTACATTCTGAACTACATTCAGTCTATGGCTGGGTCTCCACACTTAAGGTCCTTGCTGCATTTTTCTAAGCCAAAGCCATGTGGTCTCAAAAAGAAGATTAGACTCAATCTTTACTCGAAGGTGGGAAACAAGCCTATTAATTTGGTTAGGTCATATTCTCTGAATTCATGTATCTCATACAACCACACCTGCTTTCAGCCTGAAGCTTCTCCTCTAGTAATTTCTGCATCTTGTTCTCGATCTGCTGCAGGTTGCAATGCACACTTGGTCTAGGATTCTCTGTACAATTGCCTGCTGCCTGAGTTTCATGCTGACTGGCTTCCAGTATAGCTATGGCCCTCTGCTTCTCCACAGACAGCTCCTGTCAATGTGTAATAATTATATACACTGCATTAAAAAAGCACACATACAATGACAAAGGTTCAACATTTTTGTATGGTTACATTTATTGTTCATTGATGAGGATATGAATGCTAAGACCAAGTGAATCCCATGTGGTCCAAGGGATCAGACCTCTACCACCCATTTATGGCATATCCAATCGATATGTCTATAGT
This sequence comes from Bufotes viridis, assembly GCA_033119425.1. Lineage (NCBI taxonomy): Eukaryota > Metazoa > Chordata > Amphibia > Anura > Bufonidae > Bufotes > Bufotes viridis. Next base: position 34,214,489 of record CM065599.1, on the reverse strand, counting down.
GCTAGGCTCCCTTAAGTAAGTTGTGTACGATATCAGAGTTCTGGGCCACTGTGTGCAACAACAAAACATACAAGAAATGAAAGGAGACTTGTGAAAGTTATCTTTTGTGCATAAATCAGATTATCTTCGTAAAGGGGTGTTCCGAGACCTAAAAGCTATGGACACTGACTTTAAACTGATTTTTTAACTACGGATCATAAATGCACAAAATAAGCTTTCATAAAAAATTTCTACCATTTTGCTTCAGCAGTATGTAAGCCCTTCATTCTGCTGCTGCAGAATCTGATATCAATTTGTCACAAAATTGTTTCTGTTTCTAATGGCTCTAAGTGCCATCCCACTCTCTTATCTTAATGATAAAGATAGCAGGAGGAGAATGTACTTGATAGATCAGAGTGTGGAGATAGGGAAAGTATCCAAGCAGGGCAGTTCACACTGGCTGCTGACCGGGAGGAAACAAATGTGTTACGGCAGTGGGTGTGGAACCACTATAACAAACAGATTCACCTAAGGGCATTATCCTGGAACTCCACTGATATTCACCATTTAACCCCTGTACAGGGACTTCACTGAAGAGAAACCGCCAGGTTGCTATCTCCTGGAGTAGTCTCTGTATAATGGGGTGCAGAGCACCGAGGGATCAGGCAAGACCGTAGCCAGGGATAAGCCAAGGTCAGGACAGACAGAGACTAAGACCAAATGGGGAGCAACATATGATAAAACTTCACTTTTAATAATTAATGTTAGAAAACACATCCAGCCCCACAGACAAATAGTCATGTGGCCCAAAACATCAAAAGAAAAGGCACAAATAAGGGAAAGGGTAGTGGATGAAAAATCTACCCATGGTAAAAACAGCTCTCCAGGGAGAAAGACCAGGTACGGGTCAAACAAGGGGAAAGGTAACCCCCAACGGTACGACCCTACTTGGCCTAAAAATCCCTAACTGACCGTCTTTCTATGGTGTGGGTGCGCGATAACGCGGGACTAGAGGTCATACACCTCAGTCCGCTACCATCACATGTCCTCGGCCCTCTTGAAAAGTTGCTGCCATATGCTGCTGCTTCATCTTTTTTGATGGTTGTTATTTGTGGACCATTTATTTGTTAACCTGAGTGACTGTATTTTGCAAACTAGCCCTAGCGTCCCCTGAAGATTCACGGGCTAGTTTTGCTGTGGTGCACTCTGGAGGAAAGCGTCGGTACGCGGTAGCTGCACCAGGTTTCCTTTTTCTCTTTTAAGTGTGCCAGTTGCTCCAACTGTTTTGAACAAGTTTGTGAGGCCTTGGGTACCTTCCCCTCCCTAACTAGGGCAAACTATATAGGGTGAGGTTCCAGCACATGGCCACTCCTTGCGGGTTTTTTTGGACCTTGTGATCCACTTTAGGGATTTTTAGGCCAAGTATGGTTGTACCTTTACCTTTCCCCTTGTTTGACCCGTACCTGGTCTTTCTCCCTGGAGAGCTGTTTTTACCTTGGGTAGTTTTTTCATCCACTATCCTTTGCCTTATTTGTGCCTTTTCTTTTGATGTTTTGGGTCACATGACTATTTGTCTTTGGGGCCAGATGTGTTTTCTAACATTAATTATTAAAAGTGAAGTTTTATCATATGTTGCTCCCCCTTTGGTCTTAGTTTCAGTAGATTGAGCGACTTCCAGGGCCCGCTATCTTAACTTTTTCAGGGCTTACTGGTTTTTTCTTTGGATTCAGGACAGACAGAGCACAATCAGCACAGGATATGGTTTAAGTTCAGGGCAGGGTGCAAAAAGGTCAATACAGATGTCTGGTCAGGCAGCGGAGGGTCACAATCCAGGAAACGGGCAAAAATTCAGTACACAGGCAGTCAACAGAACAGAGTAACTTTGTGGGATTCTAGCAAGCTAGGGAACATTGCTTGGGCTATTTTCACGCTAGCGGCAGGGGAGTCCGTCAGGCTGTTCCGGCGGGTGAACAGCCTGTCGGATCCGTCCTGCCGCTAGTTCACCTGTGCCCAGGGGCATAGCTAACAGCTCATGGGCACTGGTGCAAGAGTTCAGCTTGGGCCCCCCTTCCCTCAGTGCTTTGTGTGTCTTTTCATGCGGTACAAGGGTCTTTGGGCCCCCCAGGCTCCTGGGCCCGGTAGCGACTGCTACCTCTGCACCCCCTATAGTTACGCCCATGCCTGTGCTCCAGGACTGCCACTCCGTCCCCAATGATGATAATGGGGGCAGGGCGGAGTTCTGGCGGCAGTGCATGGCAAGAGGCAGCTGAACTAAAAGTACTGCATGTCGTACTTTTAGTCCAGCGGCCTCTTACCGTGTGCTGCTGTGCTGCCGCCAGAACTCCTCCCCCGCCCCTATTATAGTCAATGGGGATGGAGCGGCAGTCCAGGGGCACATGTGAACTAGCGGCAGGACGGATCCGACAGGCTGTTCACCCGCCGGAACAGCCTGACGGACTCCCCCCCTGCTAATGTAAAAGTACCCTTAGGTACCCTCCCGCAGGGGAAGATAACCTAAGTACCATGAGGTAGTCAGCCATAGACTGAAGCAAATTAGGAAGCACACCCTGGCCCTTAAAGGGCTGGAGGGAGTGTGAGTGCCCAATGGGCAGAGGAGGAGAGGCCGTGCCAGCAAGCAGGATGCAGCCTGAATGAATGGGCAGAGCAACCCCAGTGGCTAGGCCCACCGGGAAGGGGATAGCAGGAGGTGGGGCTGTACCACCAAGAGCAGTGAGTCGACCAGCCACGGTCACGGGATGCTGCTGTAACACAATATCAGGAAATATTATTCCACCGAAAGAGTATTAAGGGACAAATTTCCATCAGATGTGGTTGGAAAATCTACAGTAAGTGTATTAAAGCATGTCTGGGATAAACACATGCCTATCCCAAGATAAATGCAAAAATGAAGGCAAACTAGATGAACCATGTGGACTTTTTCTGCCATCAATCTTCTATGTTTCTACCAGTTTGCAGGAGAATGATGGTGGCACCCTGGGAACACAGGTATAGCATGTATGATTGTGATGGAGAATCCAACATGAAAAAAATGTGAAACTAATAAAGGCATGAAGATTGCAGACTAAAACTACGTGCAACTTTTTTATTCAAGCTAATAATATAACGTATATATAAAAAATAATTCCATCTTAACCCCTTCCGACCTTCACCATACATGTATGCAAGACCAGCGTCAGCCGGGCCCATAGCTCCTGTGGGGGCCCACAGCACAGCTGCCAGAAGCAATGAGCGCTCCCATCAATACAGTTTGAAGCGCTCATTGCTGGAGCGCAGGGAGCTGGGTTCTGTCACTCACCGCTCAGCATCCCGCGCTCCTCCCCTCCCTCAGCCTGGCAGCACACAGAATGGTGAAGCAGAAAAACTTCTCCCCGCTTCACCATTCAGCCTGAAGCCACCGCCGGATCGCGCTGCTGGCCTGTGTGGGCGGAGCCTGCAGCCCAGTTATCTGCATAGGCTCCGCCCACACATTGTGGCAGAGCGATCTGTGCCTGCAGGGAAGAGAGGACTGTGAGCTTTAGGAATGAGACAAGGCGAGTAGTAACTGTGTTTTTTTGTTTTTAATACAGTGGGGTCACAGAGGACTTTATTACTATGGAAGGGGCACAGAGGGCATTACTACTCTGGAGGGGGCACAGAGGTCTTTATTACTAAGGTGGGGGCACAGAGGACTTTATTACTATGGAGGGGGCACAGAGGACTTTATTACTATGGAGGGGGCACAGAGGACTTTATTACTATGGAGGGAGCACAGAGGACTTTATTACTGTGGAGGGGGCACAGAGGACTTTATTACTATGGAGCACAGAGGACTTTATTACTATGGAGGGGGCACAGAAGACTTTATTACTATGGAGGGAGCACAGAGGACTTTATTACTGTGGAGGGGGCACAGAGGACTTTATTACTATGGAGGGAGCACAGAGGACTTTATTACTGTGGAGGGGGCACAGAGGACTTTATTACTATGGAGGGAGCACAGAGGACTTTATTACTGTGGAGGGGGCACAGAGGACTTTATTACTATGGAGCACAGAGGACTTTATTACTATGGAGGGAGCACAGAGGACTTTATTACTGTGGAGGGGGCACAGAGGACTTTATTATTGTAGAGGGGGCACAGAGGACTTTATTACTATGGAGGGGGCACAGAGGACTTTATTACTATGGAGGGAGCACAGAGGACTTTATTACTATGGAGGGAGCACAGAGGACTTTATTACTATGGAGGGAGCACAGAGGACTTTATTACTGTGGAGGGGGCACAGAGGACTTTATTACTATGGAGGGGACACCGAGGACTTTATTACTATGAAGGGGGCACAGAGGACTTTATTACTATGGAGGGGGCACAGAGGGCATTACTACTCTGGAGGGGTCACAGAGGACTTTATTACTATGGAGGAGGCACAGAGGACTTTATCACTGTGGAGGGGGCACAGAGGACTTTATTACTATGGAGGGGACACAGAGGTCTTTATTACTATGGAGGGGGCACAGAGAGAATTTCTACTATGGAGGGGGCACAGAGGGCATTACTACTCTGGAGGGGGCACAGAGTTCTTTATTACTATGGAGGGGGCACAGAGGACTTTATTACTATGGAGGGGGCACAGAGGTCTTTATTACTATTGAGGGGGCACAGAGGACTTTATTACTATGGAAGGGGCACAGAGGTCTTTATTACTATGGAGGGGGCAGAGAGAGCATTTCTAATATTGGGAGGGAAAAGAGGGTATTACTACTCTGGAGGGGGCACAGAGGGCATTTCTACTATGAAGGGGGCACAGAGGGCATTACTACTCTGGAGGGGACACAGAGGGCATTTCTAATATGAAGGGGGCACAATGGGCATTTCTACTATGAAGGGGGCACACAGCCAGAGGGCATTACTACAATGAAGGGGGCACAGTGGGCATTATTACTGTGAAGGGGGCACAGCGGGCATTATTACTGTGAAGGGGGCACAATGGGAATTTCTACTATAAAGGGGGCACAATGGGGATTATAACTGTGAAGGGGGCACAATGGGGATTATTACTGTGAAGGGGGCACAATGGGGATTATTACTGTGAAGGGGGCACAATGGGGATTATTACTGTGAAGGGGACACAATGGAGATTTCTACTGTGAAGGGGGCACAATAGAGATTTCTACTGTGAAGGGGGCACAATAGGGATTTCTACTGTGAAGGGGGCACAATGGGGATTTCTACTGTGAAGGGGGCACATACTGTATCTTGGCATATCTACTGTGAGGGAGCACATATAGTGGCATAACTACTGTGAGGGGGCACATATATTGGCATATCTACTGTGAGGAGAATAGTTTTTTTTTGTTTGTTTTTTTTCACTTCCTGTGAAGGGGGCACATCTGGGCATAACCACTATGAAGGGGGCACTGGGCACATATCTTGGCATATCCACTGTAAGAGGGCACATTTCTTGGCATATCAACTGTGAGGGCGCACATATTTTGGGATATTAACTGTGGGGGGGCACATATCTTTACATTTGTACTGTGAGGGGGCACATATCTTGGCATATGTACTGTGAGGGGGCACATATCTTGGCATATCTACTGTGAGGGGGCACATATCTTGGCATATCTACTGTGAGGGGGCACATATCTTGGCATATCAACTGTGAGGGGGCGCATATCCTGGCCTATCAACTGTGATGGGGCACATACTTTGAGATATCTGCTGTGAGGGGGCACATACTGTATCTTGGCATATCTACTGTGAGGGAGCACATATAGTGGCATAACTACTGTGAGGGGGCACATATATTGGCATATCTACTGTGAGGAGGCAGATATCTTGGCATATCTAATGTGAGGGGAGCACATATCTTGGCATATCTACTATGAAGGGGGCATATTTGCCATATCTACTGTGAGGGGGCACACATCTGTGAGCAGACCTGAGGGACTGAAACACTGGGTAGAAAATAAAAGGCATATAAGGACTGATTCACATATATCCGCTATGTAGCATGCTCTGTGTAAGGTATTTAATCTCTAATTCATGCAGATTCATTGCTGTAAGCACCGTGCAAAATGCCACAAGGGGCCCCACTGAGACTTTATCGCCCAAGGGCCTACATTAAGCTGGAGCCGCCCCTGCATGTTTGGAGTTAGTTGGGTCTTTAAAGATTGAACCTGCTCAGAAGCTGAGGGGGCACCATATCCACCAGGGGCCTGCTGTTATCAAGATGGAACCATTCTGTTGCTATGGCAGCCTCGGGCCTTCAAAACACTCCAAGGCATGCCACAGCAGTGTTCCGATGGAGCCCTGCCTGTAGCAGGGTTTCATAAGTGCACAGTGAATCTCCCATAGGCTGCAATGTTAAATCATTGCAGTCTAAGGGTGAACTGATCAAATGATTGCATGTTAAAGTCCCCTAGAGGGAATTAAAATAAGTGAAAAAATTACCATTAGTTAAAAAAGTTATTAAAAATATATTTTTTAAATTAAATCACCTCCCCCTTTTCCCCAAAAAATTTATTTGTTTTTTTCTTCAAAGTTTTTTTTTTAAATATTAAAATACAAGAAAAACTATATGGCTGGTATCACTGTAATCGTACTGACTTGGAGAATGAAGGTAACAGGTCAGTTGTACTGCATAAGGGAAAGCTGTAAAAACCAAACCGATAAAACTGTGGCAGAATTGCATTTTTTCCAATTCCATCCCATTTGGAATTATTTTCTAGCTTCCCACTACATCATATGTGATACTAAATTGTGCCATCAGAAAGTGCAATGTGTCTGGCAAAAAAAACAAAACAAGCCCTCATATGGCTATGTGATTGGTAAAAAGGGGGAGTAAAAAATTAAACAGAATAAATGGAAAATCGCAAAGTGTTAAAGGGGTTGTCCACTTTTTTTTTATATTAATGATTTATCCTCAGGATAGGTCATCAACATCAGATCTGTGGTGGGGCAGACTCCTGTCACCCCCACCATTTAGCTGTTTGAGAGAAAGCAGCACTCGTACAAGCACTACATCCTCCTCATTGTGTACCTGCTCACTGTCGCCAGTTACAACTGAGCTGTCCCATTCACATCAATAATAGGATATTGATGACCTATGCTAAGGAAAGGTCAGCAATATAAAAAAAATGGACAACCCCTTTAAGGAGGAAGGGGTTAAAGGTTTGACATGACGAAAAGACTGTTAATGCTCCATATGTCATACATATGGGTGTGGCAGTGTCTGCTACTACAGCAAAGTCCCATTCCATTCCTGCTATTCACACTGATTGGTGGTGGTCCTGTGATCCCCACTCCTCCAAGCCAAACATTGATGGCATGTATCCTAAGGATAGGTCAACTACAGCCAAGTCCCAGAAAACCACCTTTGATAATACAGTTTACTAAATAGACATTGTAAGATGAAATATGATAGCAAAATGTTAAAGTACATGGGCTATTTAAAGGGGTTCTGCAGTAATTTTAAACTGATGATCTATCCTCTGGATAGATCATCAGCATCTGATCGGCAGGGGTCCGACACCCAGGACCCCCGCCGATCAGCTGTTTGAGAAGGCAGTGGCACTGGTAGTAGCGCTGCGGCTTTCTCGGTTTCTCTCAGGCCCAGTGACATCACGACTAGTATCACTGGCTTGGGCGCGGCTAAGCTCTGTTCATTTGAATGAAGCTTAGCCCCGCCCAGGCCAGTGATACAAGTCGTGACGTCACTGGGCCTGTGGTAAACAGCGACAAGGCCTATTGACTTGAATGGGTCCGCGATCTGCAAGATACGGCAAAAGACAGGACCTGTCATATCTTTTGCAGTGCAGAGGCCCGAAAGCCAGCGGAAGCGCTTCGGAGAGTTTCCGTGGGCTTCTTATGTGTGCCTCCGCTCCGCAAAAGATAGGACATGTCCTATCTTTTGCCGAATCTTGCGGATCATGGGCCCAATAAAGTCAATAGGTCTGAATTCACAGCACAGAGTGCACACGACCACTGTTTGCGATCCACAATACGAGTACTGAGCCCTTACGTCCGTGTGCATGAACCATTACTCTGGAGTATCAGACTACACTTGGTGGCCTCATGAGGTTATTCCTTTAAACATAACCAGTACAGATTTATTACTGTGACTTAGACAACATATTATAGAAGCGGAAGAAAGTCCTGTCTGATCTTAAGATAATATGATGGACCTACCTCCATCGTCTTCTGTAGGTTTTGTGTGAGGCTGCACAGTTCCTGTTTCTCTTCTCCTACTCCTTTCAGACAATGTACAGTCACCTCCAGCTCCCTGAGATCACAGGAAATAGGAAATGAAAGAAGAACAAGGAAAACAGAGAATAAGTGAGAATATCAGGAGTATGATATATCAAAATGGTTTGGGTGATCCAAACAGCACCACAGCACTTCATTTAGAAAACTGGTGCAGATCACAGTCCACAGAGCTACATGGCTAGGTCTACATATGATTTTTGTCACAAGATATGCTGCAAAGATCGCTTGCATCACTGCTTACATTGTTACTGATGTAAATCAACGGGGTTGCGTTGCAGCCAGCAAGGTGCTGAGACACGACAGTCGCAAGAAATGCAACCTGCGGAACTGTCCTGTTGTGACAAATACATTTGTTGCGCTAAAAGGCATCTGTCAGCAGTTTTGTACCTATGACACTGGCTGACCTGTTACATGTGTGCTTGGCAGCTGAAGGCATCTGTGTTGGTCCCAATTCCCATATTTATATGTGCCCGCATTGCTGAGAAAAATTTAGTTTTAATATATGCAAATGAGCCTCTAGGAGCAACGGTGGAGTTGCGGTTACACTTAGAGGCTCTTCTCTCTCTGCAACTGTTGCTCCCTCTGCACTTTGATTGACAGGGTCAGGCATTATGACGTTTTCATTGCCTGGTCCTGTCAATCAAAGTGGAGAGGGCACAACAGCTGCAGAGAGAGCAGAGCCTGTAGGTGTAACAGTAACGCCCCCGTTGCTCCTATAGGCCCATTTGCATATACTAAATCCTCATTTTTCTCAACTATGCGGGCACATATGAACATGGGACCAACACAGATGTCTTCAGCTACCAAGAGCACATGCAACAGGTTAACCAATTTTGGCCCTTATAGAGTGTATAGAAAATGATTGTGGGCACATTTATTAAGACCGGCGTTTTAGATGCCGGCCTTAATAAAGCCCTAAACTGGTGGTGAATTCGCCGAAGTTATGAAGAGGCGCCGGCCTCTTCATAACTTCAGCGCATCCAGCACCAGTTCTAAATATAAAATGGCTTCCGAGCTGTCTTACATTTTGATTTTTTCCTACAACGAAATGGTGAGTGAGACTGGCCTTCCTGTCCCCTTCCCCGCCCATGCCGCACCCATAATTTTAGACCTGGCGTTAGCGAAGCAAAGTCGCAGATAGCGGTGCAATGCTCTGCCTGAAATATGCCTAATTTAGGGTACTTTCACACTTGCATTGCTGGATTCGGCAATTTGTATACAAACGGACAGCATTTGTAGACGGATCGGGATGCAGATCCGTCTCACAAATACATTGCAATACCGGATCCATCTCTCCGGTTGTTATCTGGAAAAACGGATCCGGTATTTATTTTTTTCACATTTTTAAAGGTCTGTACATGCGCAGACCGGAAGACCGGATCCGTCAATGTGGTAATTTTAATGCCGGCACTAATACATTTCAATGGAAATGAATGCCAGATCCGGCATTCCGGCAAGTGTTCCGGGATTTTGGACGGAGACAGAACTGCAGCATGCTGTGGTATTTTCTCCGTCCAAAAACTGTACAGTGACTGAACTGAAAACATCCTGATGCATCCTGAACGGATTTCTCTCCATGCAGATTGCATTAGGATAAAACTGGCCCTTTTTTTTTTCCAGTATTGAGCCCCTAGGATGGAACTCAATACCGGAATAGTAAGTGACCCCCTATGTTTAGTAATATTTTTCTCTACTTTTCGACTGACATGCATACATGGCATTTACTAGACACACGTTCTACTGAAACAGCAACAATCGGAAACTTAACTGCTTGATTTTATCTTGCTCCAGTCTCAGCTCCTGTACAAGATCCTCAAACCGACTCTTTTCCGTCTCCAGGACCTGATTTAATTTCTCCAGTTCCTATAGAAAGATGTTACCAACAGAGAGGTGAATCAATGTAACTACAATGATAACAGTTGACCTAAAAAAACTGAAACTTTCATGACGTGTCCATCAGTCAAATTCCTGGTGTTCAATAAAGTGGTCAAGCACGTCTTGTCACTGGGATCTCCAGAAAGCACAACCAAGAAATACCACTAGCGCAGAACCGACCCGCTGCCTTACAGTGGTGTCCGCCACGTACCACCAGGGTGTCTGTCATTCTGACGGTGCTATTTTCTCAGCAAGTGTGACAGATTCTGGATATAGGCTCAGAGCAAGGTCTTCAATGCAGTCAACATATGCAGTCAATTCAGAACCTGAATTCCCATTTACGTCTCATTTACAGCAGTAAATCTATCATTTACCTTATGGGACAGGTTTGATAAAACAACTCTTTCTGCTCCTCCTGCTGCTCCTTCTCTCCTTCCCTCAGGTTCTATAACCACTGTGGTCTCTTCTTATGACATAGGGCAACTTTTCAAAGTCAATAATTGTCATAAGTCAAGAAGAACTCACACTGAATAAATATACAATGGAGGTTCTCAAGATTTCACAGCTGTCAGTGGGAGATATGGCACATTTACCATAGTCTGCAATGGAAGGTAAGAGAATAAGGCTACGGCCACATGGGGTGGATACGCGCCAAACTTTCTGCAGTGGAATTATGTGCAGAGAATCAGCCGCGTAATTCAGTAGCAGCAAAGTAGAAGAGATTTTTTTTTATTACGATACACTGCAGAAAATTTTCACTATGGAATCATGTGCTGTATATTTAAAATCTGCAGCATGTCAATTTATGTTGCAGGTTCTTACTGCAGATTATTTGCAATGCGGAGGGTGAAATCTACTGCAAATCTACAGCATTTGCACTATGAATTGCAACAACAAAATGTGTACAACAGATACGCAGAAAATCTGCAGTGTATACATCCCAAAAGTTTTTTTTTCACAATGTTTCACACCTCTTTCTGTTCTCGCTGTGAACATAGTTCCTCTGTTTCCTCCATTAGTTTATCTGCAAAAAAACAGAACAAATGAGAAAGAAGTGCGAACAGTGACATAGACTAAGGCCCCACGCACACTACCGTATCCGTTTTGCAGTCTGCAGATCACAGATATGCAAAATAGGGATAGCATCTGTGTCGCATTCACATTTTAGTGGACCCACTGACATTTGTGGACAAATACAGAACATATTCTATCTTTTTGCGGAATGGACATACAGATCCGGAAAGCCCACAGATCATTCCCTATGTGCCGTTCTGCGAAAAGACAGAATATGCAAACCATGGACCCACTGAAGACAATGGGTCTGAAAAAAAAATGTGGACTGCAGTTTGCGGAACTCAAAATAGACACGATTGTGTGCATAAGGCCTTAGAGGCAACATATTTTTATTATAGTCAATAAGCCCTCATGCACACAACCATATCCGTTTTGTGTTATGTTAATTGCAGATCCGCAAAACACTGATACTGGCCGGGTGTGTCCCGCATTTTCTTGCCTGCCATAAATCAAACACATCTTCTGGAGCGCAATCCATATTAAGACTGGTGAAGAGCACACCAGTCTTGATAAATCTCCCCCCATAATTACGGTCTGCGGTTCTTGGTGAAATCTTAATTGAGAGGCAGAGAACTCATTCCCTGTTGTATGTGTGCCTCTTATCTATGAGGCTAGCCATCTGTGGGTTGTGCACTACCTTGGAACCCATGACTTTGCCTGATCATTAGGAGGTTCCCTTAGTTCCATCTATATGACTGGGATCGGTCTGGATATCTCCCTTATGGACCCTTTTGACCTTTGATATTAATCTGTATTTCTCCTGATGATCCGCTATGTCCTGGCGGTGAAACATGCATGTATGTAGGGTATCTACAATATAGGGACATATAGTTCTAGCTTGTATAGGGACAGGTTCCGGACGGGGTCACCCTTATCAGGATGAGTGCCCTGTGGTCAGGCTGCTACCTACTCTTAGTTACAAGGTACAGTGGTTAGTCAGTCGCAGGGAGTTCTCAGGGACCCTACTTGTGGACGTTATCACCGCCACCTTACTGCTGATGGAGTGTCGTTCTTCTATCAAAGTGTAACCTGACATCCATCGACCTGTTCCTGGTACTGGTAGGACACGCTGGTATTACGGTGCTGCCGTGCAGCCTTTTTATCTTCACATATATTATTTAGGGGTCATCAACTAAGTATGAGGAGTGATACCTCTGATCCCCAAGTGGTTGTTTCGCACTATATTGGGACACATTCGTTTTATTAGTATATTAATAAAAGCTATATTTTATGATTGCCCTCTTGAATATATATGAAATAAAGCACTGTTGTGTGTTCTCTGAAGTGGACAGACAGGGATCATCTTGTGATTCGCCACCCTGACAGCTACAACATTGGAAACAATGTCCAGCCCTCTGCTCTGGATTGGATTGTGGATTAGCCACCGCAGATTTGTGTGTGGCAAATCTGCAGCGTTTTACAGTACCAACAAAGTGGATGAGATTTTAAGAAACGTTGGAGACAACCTGCAGCGTAAATTGTGGGTTTCCAATCCACAGCATGTCAATTTATGCTGCTGGTACCGCCAACAGCTTTGGAAAGCAAAGTTTATGCAAATAAATATCTCCCAAGAAAGAAAACCACCTCGCCAGCGCCAACACTTGGAAGCCTCCCTACAAGTCAAAATCGGACTTTCCAACAAGCCTTGGGATTTCACCAGGGAATATAGCCAGGCCAGATAAGCATCCGTAGACAGTTGTTTTGGGGAGCTTGACCCTCACCTTGGAATTTGACCAGGGAATATAGCCAGGCCAGATATGCATCCGTAGACAGTTGTTTTGGGGAGCTTGCCCCTCATTAGTATGGAGTAAAATTCTACCTGGCTCAGTGCAATGCCTTTGAAGCAGCTTATGGTTCTCTTCCTTGAAAAATACCTCTTTGCATATTCGTTTCCCATGGAGCAAAGTTTGAAAGCAGCAGAAGACCTGCTGTGATCCCAGAAGTGAAGGCGCTGCAAAAACCAGCCTATTTCGGACGCTTCTGGACGATGGCTGTTTTCCTCCCAATCTGATGCAGATTTTCCACCACCAAAAATCCGCATCAGACTTGCCATATGTAAACCCACCCTAAAAGCGTGCTCGCCTCATAAAAGGAGAGCCTTAAGAATTTAGAAATCCAACAGTCATATGAAACATGTTGCAGTAAATTTACTACTTTTATAAAACCTTACATTTTAAAATGGACACTAACCAAAATACTCCTGTCTCTCCTTGGCGAGCTGCAGGCCCTGAGCCTCAAGGCTCTCAATCATTGCCTCACCAAGCTGGGCGTTCTGCCAGGTCCTATGAGGAAAAGCAGCATACATTAGTACAATCAGAACTTTGTATCTGCCACTGCCCACCCTGGGCAGCTGCAATCAGACCCATCATACAGTGGGGTCCGGGGGTATGACAAAAGATTAGGTCCCCTAAGTGCATGCAAAGTGTTGAGCAACTGCCTGGAGCTATGTCACAGCTGTATTCTGGCTGCTAAGGGCAGAACAGCCATGCCTTAAGTGTGCCAGATTTTTTATAAAATCCTTACTTAAGGGGGATTCCCCAGCCAGAAATTCTTTTTTTTAAGGCTCAGAGTGATTAAAAAAATATAAAAAAACTAAATACCTCACCAATTCTCATTTCTCCCATTCTGCCGCCTCTTTTGACTCCTTTCTGGTCCTTCTCCCCATGGAAATGTGATCACTTAGCAATCACTGGTGTGGAAACTGGGAAGTATGTGGCCAGTATGTGGAATCTAGGTTGCCCTATGTCCAGCTGACACCTCCATTGGCCGTAGTCCCACATGCTGTACTGCAATCTTGTTTTTTTGATAGACGCAATTGTAGGATGATCTTTCTAGATACTGCCGCTGCAGAGGAACAAACTACCAGAGTTACCATAGCCGGTGAGAATCCATCGGCTTACTAGCATAAATGGCGGCTTTCTGCCGGATATATACCGCTGCATGCAGTAGTATTCATCCAGTAAAATGCCAGTATTTATGCTGGAAAGCTGCATGATCCCATTATAGTTAGTGGGAATCTGGTGGCGCGCTGCACTGCCTGGATAAGGTAACTCCATAGTCTGTTCCTCTGCCGGGACAGACTACCTGATTAATAAGTGGAGATATGAACATAGCCTTACAAAAAAAAATCCATTTAAATCAATGGCAGATTGCTTAGAACGTTGTCTTAGATTTCTAGGAACAGAGATCTCTGAGCAGTGCTAAAAGGGTTGATGCTCTACAGAGCCATGGAAATTATAATATTTGTTTCCATATTACTTTAATCAATATTTTTTTAAAACATTAAATGATACATTGATAAACATCAATTCTATTGCCGAGATATGTGTTTCATTGTTGAAAACAGGTTCTGTATGGTCAGTCCTAGTAAGGAACCATTCTTGAGATACCGAGCTGACGGAAAATATCTGTCTGCAGCCCTGACCAGCCTGTCTGCTCCATAGGCTGATTTTAATCAGTGTAAGTATAAAGCTGTAGCCTGCTCTCCTTGCATTCATTGGAAGCCGCCTGACACCAGGAGAAGTATAGGGTGGGCTCAGCATGCATGTTGGTATCTGCATTCCCTGGATTTAATGGAGGCCATTATGGCACCAAAAGTGGTAAAAGGCAGAGTGGACCCAGCATGCATGAGGAACTGCACTCCCTGAAATTTATGGTGGCCATTATGGCACATAACAGGTAGAATTTAGTGTTCGGTTCTCATCTTATCGAGATCGCCTTGACGTTTGGCAGACGGGCCCAAATAATTTTGTACAAAATGTATTTGCCAAGAATCTCAAATTTATAAAATAAGTGTAGCAGCATTAGCATCAGAATATTTTCTAGTACTATGGTATTATTGTACATTATTTGTGTTTGCAGAGTGCTGTTGCATTGTGTTTTTTTTCTTTGTGTTTCTAGCCATGGCGGCGTGCACCTGACTCCCTTTTTCTTGCAGTTATATTGAGCTGGAGGTGGGGTTGACTCCTGTTATTCTTGAACCCTTGACCAGCCTGTCTGCCCTATAGGCTGATTTTATTTGCTGTAAGTATAAAAGCAGTAGCCTGCTCTCCCTGCATTCATTGGAAGCCGTCTGACACCAGGAGAAGTATTTGCCAATAATCTCAAATTGATAAAATAAGCGTAGCATTAGCACCAGAATACTTTCTATAACTATGGCATTGTACGTTATTTGTGTTTGCAGAGTGCTGCCAGGGCCGGTGCTATAATAAGGCAGACCAAGCGGCTGCCTTAGGGCGCAAAGAAGGGGGGGGGGGCTCCAAAATGAACTTTAGTTGGGGGGGGGGTGCCAAAATGTAGCTTCGCTTGTGCTGGCAAAAATCCTTGCACCGGCCCTGAGTGCTGCTGCATTGTGTTTATTTCTGACTGCAGCAATTCTCACCATGTAAACAGTCTAGCCAAAATGAACAGAACGACCCGACCCAAGAAATAATTCTGATCAATTTGTAGCTAAGTTCACAACCGAGATTGGAATGTAAACTTCATTAGGCCTGATTCAGACGCTTGTTCCAATTGACATTGTAAAAAAAACCGAAGTATGTCATTCTATGCAAACATATATATGGCGTCCACAAGCATACGTTTTTTTTCCGCAGCCATACACTTTAATGAATGAGCTTCAGACAGAAAAGGGCACGAATAGTGCATGCTGCCAGTTTCTTGGGGTATACATGAGAATCAAACCATTGGCTTTAATGGGTTTGTGTGCTGTCTGTTGCGCACACACACAGAAAATACTGTTGTGTGAATCAAGCCTTATTGGGAATAAGTCTGTTTTATTGTTTAATTGTCTTTCTTCATTTTTTTTGGCAGGACAAAGCAGAAATATTATCACACTTACACTTTGCCAGATTCATGCAGCATTTCCAGCCATTGACTTTGCTCAATCACAGACTCTGCTGCCAGCAGTATGTCCCCCTGCAGAGTAGAACGAGAGAGCTGCAGTGCTTGGAGACATCACAGGGAAATAGATATTCTAGCCTAAGCAGCGAAAGTACCCTCATCAGATATGTACAGTGATGTGTGCCATTAGTATACAAATAATCGCTTCTCTGTGCACGTACACCGCTGCCCGAGGATAGAATGATGAATGTTGGACAAACCTGCCAATCATCCAATGTGTATGACGATGTCCTGACTCTCTTCAAGAGCAAATACCAGGACACAGAAGAGTTAGGCATGTTGGATTTCAACATGCCCAATCCTTTTGCTCTCAAGGGAGATAAACCAGAGACAGAGGTATCTGGCAGTAGCTTATTCCTGTCTGCAGGTTTGGCTGAGCCACATTTGGAACAACTGAGGGCTGAACGACCATTTGTCCAACAGCTGTCTAAAGAGTATGGTCAGCTTTAGAGGCAGCATTTGTGAGGGGTACAGGGTCTCCCGGGAGGGTGACTTCTGGGAAACGTAGAAACAAGGCAAGGAGAAATATAGGAACCTGTACAATGGGATCCCATTGAGTTTTGATATTTGGCTCCCTCTCATATTCATACACATGATTGGGAAAGGATCACAAAAGATGCTTCTCCTTGAAAATACTTGGTAGTACATATGTGGTAGGTTTTGATTATCTAATGTCAACCAAAGATGGCACATGCCCACAAAGCTGTAGTTATTAAAGGATTATCAAAAGACTGATTGTACATATCGACATGATAAATCCCACTTTCCAAGGAGAAGAAGACAATTACCTATCATTTTAATCCTTTCTTACAGGTTCTGAGCATTGAAATCTAAGAACTATTGCAACCTGCATGGAGACTACACTGATCAGCACTAACATCGAAGCATAAAAGCAACTTCAACACACAGGATACATCTGCTACATTATCCTTATTTATAGCAACCTTGTCATCTTAAACATTTAAGCAGATGTATCCTGCATGACGAAATGGTTTTTATCCCTGATTCTGCTTATTAAGATAAAGGAATAAAGGACACCACTTTGCAGGCAGATGATCTAAGTGCTGAGGACTTTGCTTTTTATACGGCACAAAAGAAACGTTGGCACTACTGACCCTACAACACGATATCCCTAATCTCATTCTAATTGGGAAGTCATCGCACAAAGGTAAATGCTGTACATACATGGAAATCTTCATGGGAGATCTTAATGGCATATGGCATCCCAGGTTCTTCTTTAGGGTCCACCCTGCAGCCACTTAGCGGTATCACTCCCTAAGAAAACACATTAAACATCCAAAATAATTAAAACATTCATAAGGGAGACAGATCGAGGCCTAGAGTCCTGCCAATCATAACTGTGCTTGGTTATACAGTGCAATATGAAAGCCTGTCTAATATAATGGCCTATATCTGATCATAAAAACGTTAGATGACTTGTAAATATATCATAATCACCTCCATATTACAAAAGTTTCTATATGCTTTCACTAAGCGTGTAAAAGATACATGTCAACTCGCCTACACCTCCTATCTGCTACCAGAGATAGCTTGTGAGTCCTGCTTCCTCCACCCACATGGAGTGACTGACAGGTCTCCCTGGTATACAACTTCATACAAGAAAAGCTGTCAATCACTCCCTGTAGGCAAGATGGAAGGAGGGGGGGCGGACTAGGACTCACAGGCACTCTCTCTGAGCACTGGAAGCATTTTGAGTCTTAAAGGGAATCTGTCACCATGATCCTGGACTATTATCTGCAGTACTTCATGAGTAGTCCTGCAGATAAGGAGTGCAGATCGGTCTTTTTGTTTTCCTATTGCCCCTATTCCTCCGCTGTCAGCGCTCAAACCTACGCTGAAATACATTAACTGGAGTCAGGACTGCTGCGCATGCGCACAGGAGTCCTCTCCATTATATTACAATGGTTTAGCAGTCAGCAGCACAGTTTTGAGCGCTCACAGCAGGGGAACAGGGTTTTTTTATGAGAATAAAGAATAGTGATTTGGGACTGCAAATAATAGTCCAGAATTGCAGTGACAGATTCTCTTTAAGGACCAATCCAATTTAGGCCGCAAGAATCACAGCAAAAAAATGTTTTTTTATCGTTTTTGCCTCATTTGCCAACATTTTCATTCTTTCATCTACATAGCTGGACCCTTTAGGACCCTTTTTGCAGGTCAAGTTGTAGATTTTTTTTTAAAAATTATATTCAGATACATATAAATTAAATTTAACATTTAAAGCGAGTCTGTCACCAAAATATGACGTTATACACCACTTGCATGGCTCTCTAGCACACCTATCCATGATTCAAATGGTACCCTTGTAATTTTCTTCTGACTTTCACCAGCAGGAAAAAGCTGTTTAATCCATATGCAAATGAGGGCTCGCAAGTTTTTTGCTCTGCCTTCTTTTTACATTACTCCTTCCCATCCTCTTCCTTGGCGCCTGCCCTGCATTATCCACAGGACCAGACGAAATGCCGCGCGTGCACAGTGCACCGCCAACCCGGGCATGCGCTGGCCTCCAGTCCTCCTGTTTTCTTCTGGTCCGCCCCCTAGTTACTGGTTTCATGCCATTTGCTGGCGCAGCGCACTACTTGTAGCGATGCCGTACCCTCAATGGGCATCACAGCGAGATATCGGCCAGTCCTGTGGATGACGCAGGGGACTTCCAGGGCGGGCCAAGGAAGAGGATGGGAAGGAGTAATGTAAAAAGAAGGCAGAGCAGCCTGGGCACCTACACACCGGACACGGCACCTGGACACTTGCGAGCCCTCATTTGCATATAGATTAAAGTGCGTTTTTTCTGCTGGTGAAAGTCAGAAGAAAATTACAAGGGTACCATTTGAATCATGGATAGGTGTGCTAGAGAGCCATGCAAGTGGTGTATAACGTCATATTTTGGTGACAGACTCGCTTTAATAATGGCGGAATGCATGGAAAAATGCAAATCCGACAATATTTTTCCCATAACTGAACAATATAACTTTGTTCTACATGTCATTCCGTTTTCAGCGATACCTAATATGTTAACTTTTAGTGAATAAAAATGGTTTCTTTTTTTAAAGAATCACAAAGTTTTATTATATTACATTTTTTTTTTAGTTCTATTACGGGACTGACTTTTAAACTTTCTTTTAAACTGTTGTAACTGCTAATGTAAAAAGCACACCTAAGCTAAGGTAGCCCTAATGTGGGCTTATACTACACAGCCCTACGGACCTCTTATGTCCTAAGATGGCAAAGTACAAGTATAAGCATCGGAGATCGCAATGCAGGGCCTGACAGCCACACGTAAGGGAGCCAGTGATCTGGCCAGAATTGGAAAATGGATGTTAGTCTTGTCAATAAGGAATCAAAATAAAGAAAACTACGGTATATATCCTCAAGGGCAGCATCCCCCTTTATCCAATGCTGCTCTCAAATGGGAGACGTGAGAAGAATCACCCGAAATACACTGCAATTCACCAAGACATAAACATATTTACAAGTACAACTGTATACAAATATTACCAAGAATCAAAGACTATAACCTGAAAAATCTAAATGAGACTTTACTAGACTTTTGCATATGGTTGTATAGACCAAGATCATAAGAGCTGTTGTTAATCGGACCTCAGAGGGAACCTGTCACCATGAAAATGCAGTGTAACCTGCCAAGAGTAGGTTATAGAGCAGCAGGATTGATATATAGATTTCCGGGAAAAGATTCAGTAAAACTTGTATTTCACTCATTTAAATCTCTGCGATGGTCCTATCAGTGACTGACAGCTATCTCTGTATACAGAGTCCTAGAGGGAAGGATGTCAGTCACTGATAGGACCTCATCCTTGACTTGAGCAGGAATTCCAATTAATAAATTGCAAGTTTTACTAAATCTTTTCCCATAAAAATACATGTCAATCTGCTCAGCTCCTCCTGCTCTATAACATGCTGCCCGCAGCTCAGACACCATGTTCAATGTGACAGGTTCCCTTTAAATATGTCAATGTTTGGCAACGAATTAATGGTCGACACAGCCATGAGATTTGTAGCCGTGATTAGGGCTTCTCAGTAGCTGCTAATGCTTACCTTGGGGTGTATGTTAAAATATTTGTTGCTCTCAAAGTTTCGCCTTTCATTCTCTGCATAATAAAGCAGAAAGCTGTCCTTTATTATAAAAAACCTGTAACAAGTAGAAAATGTACATCTCACTTTACTGATCCTGTGCCAAAACTTTATTAAAATGGGGTCACATATTCATTTTATATCAATTGCTGCCAGAAAATGGCTTGCCTACTAGAAGCATAACATGGGCTTTGTCTTAGAATGATATATACGCTATCCCAGAACTTACCTCTTGGACCATTTAGTGGATTGTCTCCCAAAAGGTCTTTTCCACAGCACGCCCTGAAGCTGCACCTTAGTTCTAATATCCAGATTATCCGTGTCTGTCTGGTCCATTGATGGAGAAGGAGAAACAGAGCTTGACTTAGAGGAGAACATCTTCTTCCAGGCGTGGTCCTAACGAAGGCTGCCAGAGGACAATCGGATGTTATGGTCTGGCTGTGGGGTGGGGGGGACGGAGAGGATACAGACAGAAAGGGAGGGTGAATGAGAACTGACAGAATAAAAGGACGGATGAAATGGAATTAAAAAGGGATGCTAGGAGCGAGTGCACGGTGGGCGTTATTATATAATAAAGCAATAATTAAAATCATGAACTGGAAGGAGGCGGACGGGGCAGAGGAGAGTGATGGGAAGGTTCCACTTTCAATCAATAGCTGCTCTGCTGAGTCAATACATGCCTCAGTAAATGAAAGTTCATGGCCATCTCAGATCATCTGTCTAATGACACAAAAAGCCGGGGGCCAGCGATCAGCTTGAAGGGCAGAGTGCAGTCTGTCACCAAATGCACCATGGTCACTATGTCCAAGTCATTTCTGCATTGCTGTCCTGACCTCCAGCATTACCTATGCTCATCATTTACTCTTCCTGTCCTTCTGCAGCCCACAGGACCTGTGAAGTAGCAGTCATCAGTCCATTCTCAGATAGTGTTATAACGATATCATACGCTTTAGGGTTTCCCTCAGCAAGGCGTACGGTTTGGATTAGGTGAGAACCTGCGTTGATTTCTGTAATCTGACCCAGCCGTCTAGCCCGAGGCACGTACTGTACGATTAAACCCTGTCAAGTCTTGCACAATATTACTGCTTGTATCACGATGTTTGCAGAAGGATTCTAAAACGTCACAAAGAAACATTAAACTGTGCACTGGGGATGAGCAAATCAATTTGTAAGAACAGGAGCGGCCTTAGGTTCGTTGCTGCCCCATGCAAAAGTTTCTTTTGACATCCTCGTCATTAAAAAAAAACCTGTGCCATGCAGTGCCTACATATTCCCATATAGTATCCATCATACCATGCAGTGCCTATATATTCTCAAACAGTATTAATGATGCCATGCAGTGCCTATATATTCCCATATAGTATCCATCATACCATGCGGTGCCTATATATTCTCATACAGTATTAATGATGCCATGCAGTGCCTATATATTCCCATATAGTATCCATCATACCATGCGGTGCCTATATATTCCCATATAGTATCCATCATACCATGCAGTGTCTATATATTCCTATAGTATCCATCATACCATGCAGTGCCTATATATTCCCATATAGTTTCCATGATACCATGCAGTGCCTATATATTCTCATACAGTATTAATGATGCCATGCAGTACCTATATATTCCCATATAGTATCCATGATGCCATGCAGTTCCTATATATTCTCATACAGTAATAATGATGCCATACAGTGCCCATATATTCCCATATAGTATCCATGATACCATGAGGTGCCTATATATTCCCATATAGTATCCATGATGCCATGCAGTTCCTATAAATTCCCATATAGTATCCATCATACTATGCGGTGCCTATATATTCTCATACAGTATTAATGATGCCATGCAGTGCCTATATATTCCCATATAGTATCCATGATGCCATGCAGTACCTATATATTCCCATATAGTATCCATCATACCATGTGGTGCCTATATATTCCCATATAGTATTAATGATGCCATGCAATGCCTATATATTCTCATACAGTATTAATTATGCCATGCAGTGCCTATATATTCCCATATAGTATCCATCATACCATGCGGTGCCTATATATTCCCATATAGTATCCATCATACCATGCAGTGTCTATATATTCCTATAGTATCCATCATACCATGCAGTGCCTATATATTCCCATATAGTTTCCATGATACCATGCAGTGCCTATATATTCTCATACAGTATTAATGATGCCATGCAGTGCCTATATATTCTCATACAGTATTAATGATGCCATGCAGTGCCTATATATTCCCATATAGTATCCATCATACCATGCAGTGTCTATATATTCCTATAGTATCCATCATACCATGCAGTGCCTATATATTCCCATATAGTTTCCATGATACCATGCAGTGCCTATATATTCTCATACAGTATTAATGATGCCATGCAGTACCTATATATTCCCATATAGTATCCATGATGCCATGCAGTTCCTATATATTCCCATACAGTAATAATGATGCCATACAGTGCCCATATATTCCCATATAGTATCCATGATACCATGAGGTGCCTATATATTCTCATACAGTATTAATGATGCCATGCAGTTCCTATAAATTCCCATATAGTATCCATCATACTATGCGGTGCCTATATATTCTCATACAGTATTAATGATGCCATGCAGTGCCTATATATTCCCATATAGTATCCATGATGCCATGCAGTACCTATATATTCCCATATAGTATCCATCATACCATGTGGTGCCTATATATTCCCATATAGTATTAATGATGCCATGCAATGCCTATATATTCTCATACAGTATTAATTATGCCATGCAGTGCCTATATATTCCAATATAGTATCCATCATACCATGCAGTGTCTATATATTCCTATAGTATCCATCATACCATGCAGTACCTATATATTCCCATATAGTATCCATGATGCCATGCAGTGCCTATATATTCTCATACAGTATTAATGATGCCACGCAGTTCCTATATATTCTCATACAGTATTAATGATGCCATGCAGTACCTATATATTCCCATATAGTATCCATGATGCCATGCAGTTCCTATAAATTCCCATATAGTATCCATCATATTATGTGGTGCCTATATATTCTCATACAGTAATAATGATGCCATACAGTGCCCATATATTCCCATATAGTATCCATCATACCATGCGGTGCCTATATATTCCCATATAGTATCCATCATACCATGCAGTGTCTATATATTCCTATAGTATCCATCATACCATGCAGTGCCTATATATTCCCATATAGTTTCCATGATACCATGCAGTGCCTATATATTCTCATACAGTATTAATGATGCCATGCAGTGCCTATATATTCTCATACAGTATTAATGATGCCATGCAGTGCCTATATATTCCCATATAGTATCCATCATACCATGCAGTGTATATATATTCCTATAGTATCCATCATACCATGCAGTGCCTATATATTCCCATATAGTTTCCATGATACCATGCAGTGCCTATATATTCTCATACAGTATTAATGATGCCATGCAGTACCTATATATTCCCATATAGTATCCATGATGCCATGCAGTGCCTATATATTCTCATACAGTAATAATGATGCCATACAGTGCCCATATATTCCCATATAGTATCCATGATACCATGAGGTGCCTATATATTCTCATACAGTATTAATGATGCCATGCAGTTCCTATAAATTCCCATATAGTATCCATCATACTATGCGGTGCCTATATATTCTCATACAGTATTAATGATGCCATGCAGTGCCTATATATTCCCATATAGTATCCATGATGCCATGCAGTACCTATATATTCCCATATAGTATCCATCATACCATGTGGTGCCTATATATTCCCATATAGTATTAATGATGCCATGCAATGCCTATATATTCTCATACAGTATTAATTATGCCATGCAGTGCCTATATATTCCAATATAGTATCCATCATACCATGCAGTGTCTATATATTCCTATAGTATCCATCATACCATGCAGTACCTATATATTCCCATATAGTATCCATGATGCCATGCAGTGCCTATATATTCTCATACAGTATTAATGATGCCACGCAGTTCCTATATATTCTCATACAGTATTAATGATGCCATGCAGTACCTATATATTCCCATATAGTATCCATGATGCCATGCAGTTCCTATAAATTCCCATATAGTATCCATCATATTATGCGGTGCCTATATATTCTCATACAGTAATAATGATGCCATACAGTGCCCATATATTCCCATATAGTATCCATGATACCATGAGGTGCCTATATATTCTCATACAGTATTAATAATGCCATGCAGTGCCTATATATTCTCATACAGTATTAATGATGCCATGCAGTGCCTATATATTCCCATATAGTATCCATCATACCATGCAGTGTCTATATATTCCTATAGTATCCATCATACCATGCAGTGCCTATATATTCCCATATAGTTTCCATGATACCATGCAGTGCCTATATATTCTCATACAGTATTAATGATGCCACGCAGTACCTATATATTCTCATACAGTATTATTATGCTGAGACAGTCGTTATATCAAAAGCATAGTGTTGAGGATGTGCGATCCAGATTCACTCTCCAGTATATATTGCAATTGTCTATTTTCTTTTCCCCCCCTCTGGGGTCAGCACTCCTCCCCATTTGGACTAGGTGTTTTTAATTAGCCTTAGTTGCAAGGGGTTTATAAACTCCTACTATCTCTCAGATGCATTTCCTGAGGGTTGTGACTGGGTGAGCTCTTTGCACTCGTTCACATGGTGCAGTACTGCGTGTCTGCCATTGCTGCCTCAGTGCTGTGCTGGTGGGGCGGTGGGACCCAGAGCCAAGGAGGCTTTGCTGCACAGTGGGGTTGCTGTGTGGCTCCTGGGTCCCGCCGTCTGCTGCCGATGCGATGCTGGGGCGCAGGTGGTCGCCGCGCATGGCTGCACCATTTATAGGTTAGAGTAGTTTCCCACTTGTAGAGGCTTCCTTGTCGCGGTAAGTGGGCCTATGCTCTTTGATCAAACTGTATACTAATGCCTCTTTTGCACAGCATACTATGTATTACAAATTGGGCGGATACGCCGCATAAGTGCGATCCAGATTCACTCTCCAGTATATATTCTCATACAGTATTAATGATGCCATGCAGTGCCTATATATTCTCATACAGTATTAATGATGCCACGCAGTTCCTATATATTCTCATACAGTATTAATGATGCCATGCAGTGCCTATATATTCCCATATAGTATCCATGATGCCATGCAGTACCTATAGATCCCCATATAGTATCCATCATGCCATACAGTGCCTATATATTCCCATATAGTATCCATGATGCCATGCAGTGCCTATATATTCTCATACAGTATTAATGATGCCATGCAGTGCCTATATATTCTCATACAGTATCATGATGCCATGCAGTACCTATATATTCCCATATAGTATCCATCATACCATACAGTGCCTATATATTCCCATATAGTATCCATGATGCCATGCAGTACCTATATATTCTCATACAGTATTAATGATGCCATGCAGTGCCTATATATTCTCATACAGTATTAATGATGCCATGCAGTGCCTATATATTCCCATATAGTATCATGATGCCATGCAGTACCTATATATCCCCATATAGTATCCATCATACCATACAGTGCCTATATATTCTCATACAGTATTAATGATGCCATACAGTGCCTATATATTCCCATACAGTATTAATGATGCCATACAGTGCCCATATATTCCCATACAGTATTGATGATGCCATACAGTGCCTATATATTCCCATACTGTATTAATGATTCCATGCAGTGCCTATATATTACCATACAGTATTATTGATGCCATACAGTGCCCATATATTCCCATACTGTATTAATGATTCCATGCAGTGCCTATATATTCCCATGCAGTATTAATGATTCCATGCAGTGCCTATATATTCCCATATAGTATCCATCATACCATGCAGTGCCTATATATTCCCATACTGTATTAATGATGCCATGCAGTGCCTATATATTACCATACAGTATTAATGATGCCATACAGTGCCTATATATTCCCATACAGTATTAATGATGCCATGCAGTGCCTATATATTCCCATACTGTATTAATGATGCCATGCAGTGCCTATATATTCCCATACTGTATTAATGATTCCATGCAGTGCCTATATATTCTCATACAGTATTAATGATGAGATGTAATTCTTAAATCAGGGATCAGCAACCTTTGACACTCCAGCTGTTGTGAAACTACAATTCCCAGCATGCTCCATTCATTTCTATGACCATTTTTAAAAGAGCAGGACAAGTATGTAGACTGGGAGTTGTAGTTTCACAACAGCTGGAGTGCCGGAGGCTGCCTACCCCTGTCCTATATATTCCCATACAGTATTAATGATGCCATGCAGTGCCTATATATTCCCACATAGTATTAATGATGCCAAGCGATGCATATATATTCCCATATAAATCAATTAGATCATCGTACCAAGTTTACAAAAGTGCATGCAAACCCAAGTTTTGCCCTATAGCATTATCCTAATAGGTTCCATAACCTGAAACCCAGCCTATCTTGCCACTAACATGCAATAACCGCCTCTGGCTCTTACTGTGCAGCAAATGAGCCTGTAAAAAAGAAAGGAGTCTGCACCACCGCTGTGGCACCCCCGAGCTGCCAGCGTGCCTGATGCTAGCAGAGATCTTCATATAACTGTAGCCTAAGAGCTGCTGGCATTTCTAGAACAAGCCTGACGTGAACTCTCTGATAGACCTGGGAGATCAGTCTTGCAGCAAACTGGAGCAAATATATTTCAGACTAAGTCAGGCAGCGTGTCATTAATCTTTAAATACAAGCTGTCACTGCCCCTGGGGGGACACGTAGAAAGGCACTACAGACCACATGTGTGCACGAGAGTAAAACACCACAGGCAATCTCTGGAGGTGGAGGTCACAGTCCCAATGCGGTCTTGTTCCCCACAACATGCACAGTCTTTTTTTAAATCAATTCTCTTTTTATTGATTTTTTTGCAAGCAATTTTTGAAACACATCAAGAAGCGAGAGAGAACATATAAACAGAGTTATCATTTCACTTTAATATTGTGTAGGGACAGGGATGTTAAGTATTCTTTTTAATATACTTCATTAGACTAGAAAACAGGGTGTAAAGAGTCACCAAACCTCTGAGTGCTGCCAAGGAGAGGCCGCCTTCAGCTTTCTACTAAGAGCGAGCGTGATCATACAGAGGCCTTGTTTCTAATAACGCCAGCCCTTGCTTTCTTACCTGTGCGCTAATTCCTGTCTAACTTGCTGCCAGAGCAGACTGCTGCAGCCATAATCCACACCTGTGCTCTGAATATCTCTGTCTACTGTCTAACTTGCTGCCAGAGCAGACCGCTGCAGCCATGATCCACACCTGTGCTCTGAATGTCTCTGTCTACTGTCTAACTTGCTGCCAGAGCAGACCGCTGCAGCCATGATCCACACCTGTGCTCTGAATGTCTCTGTCTACTGTCTAACTTGCTGCCAGGGCTGACTGCTGCAGCCATGATCCACGCCTGTGCTCTGAATATCTCTGTCTACTGTCTAACTTGCTGCCAGGGCCGACTGCTGCAGCCATGATCCACGCCTGTGCTCTGAATATCTCTGTCTACTGTCTAACTTGCTGCCAGAGAAGACCGCTGCAGCCATAATCCTCTCCCTGTATTCCCAACATTAAACACACAGGGAAAATAGGGAAAGGTTTAGGACTGCTGTGCTTACCACTGATTGTATGTGTACAGACATAGTACACATACTATTAGCACTGACCACTGCAGCCCAATCAGCTCCATCCACTCTGTTATTTCCATTTCCAATAAAAAGCTAATTTTTTTTTAATGGTATCTGCAGGACTGTGGTACGTCTGAGATTTATAATAATTAAGCCAAGCGTCCACCTTCACATGTTCTAGCAGTACCCGGGCTTTGTTCCAGGAAGCTGGTGTTGGTGTCTCCAATTAACTTTTGACTTTAGTAGACAACTTTTAGGATCATCCCAACTGTACCTGACATTTAAGAGGAGATTTGGGATACTAAGTGATAATATAAACATATCTATAGTCTGTATCATCAAGCTCTTAGCATTACAATAATTTATGACAATCTAAATAGAAACCATTATTTTGATATTAAAAATTAAATAAATGTAATGCAATGGACAGATGGATGTTCAATTGTGGAAGTAAGAGGGAATCAGAGTTACAGTAAAATAAAATCTCAGAGGGAAATTCTACAAAAGAGAGGTTAATAAAGTATGCAAGAAATAAAAGACATTTTGTGATGTCCGAATCCTCCTGTACAGGCAGGGGTGGACTGGGAATTTAAAGTGGCCCTGGAAATAAAGCTATAAGTACTCCCATTTTGTAGGTGGATCCAAAATGATAGAGGGCACCAACACAAGTAGGCTGGGATCTGCAATACCACAGTGCAGCACAAAATGCTTCCCAGGCAGAATCAAATACTACAGTGCAGCGCAATGTACTGCCCTAGCAGAACCAAATACCACAGTACAACACAATATACTGCCCCAGCAGAACCAGATACCACAGTGCAGCACAAAATACTACCCAAGCAGAACCAAATACCACAGTGCAGCATAATGTACTGCCCTAGTAGAACCAAATACTACAGTACAGCACAATATAATGCCCCAGCAGAACTAAATACCACAGTTTAGCATAAATGTACTGCCCTAGCAGAACCCAATACTACAGTGCACCACAATGTATTGCCCCAGCAGTACCAAATACTACAGTACAGCACAATATACTGCCCCAGCAGAACCAAATACCACAGTGCAGCATAAAATACTACCCCAGCCGAACCAAATACCACAGTGCAGCACAATATACTGCCCCAGCAGAACCAAATACCACAGTGCAGCACAAAATATGCCCCAGAAGAACCAAATACCACAGTGCAGCACAATATACTGCCCCAGCAGAACCAAATACTACAGTACAGCATAATGATGTACTGCCCCAGCAGAACCAAATGCCACAATGCAATGCAAAATACTGACTGTGCAGAACCAAATATCAGTGCAGCACAAAATATGTCCCAGCATGCTACCTGGTCTATCAGCACTACATACCGATTATTATTTTCAGTCCTCTGATGTAGATGTTCTCTTTCCTCTTCATCATGATGACAGTGATGTCTCCTCTGATGTAGACATTCTAATTCCACATGTTTTCCTAACATCTTCTACTGTTGGATTCATGAAGTATCTAAGTATAGGGGTGAGCGAACCCGAACTATATAGTTCGGGTTCGTACCGAATTTTGGGGTGTTCGGGACACAGACCCGGACATTTTCAAAAAAGTTCGGGTTCGGGTCCGTTGTTCGGCGATTTCTTCCCGCTTTCTGAAGGGCTGCACAGCAGCCAATCAGCTAGCGTTTTACTTCTTGCCCTAAGAAGCCATCACAGCCATGCCTACTAATGGAAGTAAAATATAAATACCGTAAATCTGGTGTCTCAGCAGTGGCTGGCCAAGTTTAATAGTGTCCAGCAAAGGATTTATTATTTTCTGGGGTGAAATTCAATTGCCAAAATAGCAATACCATAAATCAGTGGTTTCAGCTGTGGCTGGCCAAGTTTAATAGTGTCCGTCAAAGGATATATTATTTTCTGAGGTGAAATTCAGTTGCAAAAATATAAATACCGTAAATCTGGTGTTCCAGCTGTGACTGGACAAGTTTAATAGTGTCCGGTAAAGGATTTATTATTTTTTTGGGGTGAAATTCAGTTGCCAAAATAGAAATACAGTAAATCTGGTGTTCCAGCTGTGACTGGACAAGTTTAATAGTGTCCATCATAGGATATATTATTTTCTGCGGTGAAATTCAGTTTCAAAAATAGAAATACCGTAAATCCGGTGTTCCAGCTGTTGCAGGCTGAGTTTAAATCTGTCCTTAAAAGGGTATATTTTTTTCTGGGGTGAAATTTAATTGCCAAAATAGCAATACCCTAAATCTGGTGTTCCAGCTGTGACTGGACAATTTCCCTAGTGTCCGTCAAAGGATAGATTTTGTTCTGTGGTGAAATACAGTTGCAAAAATAGAAATACAGTAAATCTGGTGTTCCAGCTGTGACTGGACAAGTTTCATAGTGTCCGTCAAAGGATATATTTTTTTCTGGGGTGAAAATCAGTTGCAAAAATAGAAATACAGTAAATCTGGGGTTTCAGCTGTGGCTGGACAAGTTTCATAGTGTCCGTCAAAGAATAGCTTTTGTTATGGGGTGAAATTCAATTGCCAAAATAGCAATACCGTAAATCATTGGTTTCAGCTGTGGCTGGACAAGTTTAATACTGTCCGGCAAAGGATAGATTTTAAATTGTTGGGTGAAATATTACTATTTTGGCCAGGTCCAATCCCCTGGACTGCATAACTGACAGGGAACTTACAATTGGCGGTTACATTCTTGCATGAAATTAAGCCTTTTTGGGCTGTGAAGCCAAAGGTAGTCTCCAATAACTGTTTTTATTTTTTATTTTACAACAATGGTTGGGTGAGGTATACATGTCTATTCTGCATAAGGTTCAAAAAAGTCCTGTGGGATCCATGTCTGGTTCTTTTGAATAAACTAAAGCTTAGTTGCCAACATTGTCTGCGGACAGGCAGCTGCACTTGTCTGTGATAATGCCCCCAGCCATGCTAAACACACGTTCAGACAATACAGTGGCTGCAGGGTAAACCTGCCTTCTGAGGTGTTGGTGGTGACCCAGCTGCATTGGCAAATTCTTCCTCCTCCTCCTCTGCCTTCACCTTGTGCTTGAGTCCACGGTGTCAGGTGTAAATGCCATCAGCAACGTGTCTACTAGCGGGCTCATCTTCCTATCACAGTCCAGTGAGGGAATTAAGGACGGCACGTTGTCCTTGTAACGGGGATGCAGCAGGGTGGCCACCCAGTAAAAAGCACAAGTTAGAATGTGGCAGTAACTGGGCGGTCGTTGCGCAGGCACTGCAGCATGTTGTCGCTCATGTCTGCCAGGCTGCCCAGAGGCAAGGACAAGCTATTCTCTTTGAGGGAGGTATATCGTCTGTGTCCTCTGTATCCCCCAGCGTTCCTCCTACTCCTCCTCATCCTCCAGAACTGTGCCCTGGCTGGACAATTGTGTTCCAGGCCAGGGCCTATGTTGGTGCAGGAACCCACCCTCGGAGCCACTTGTAATTGGCTGGCCTTAAGTTAAGGATAAGGTGTGTATATAGTTTTGTTTGTATGGTTAGTTTAGCTGCATTATAGTTATTTTAATATGTAAGTAAATTTGTAAATAGTTTGAGTGAATGGGGGGGGGGGGTGTTGTGTGTGTTCGATTAACTGAATTGATTTTCACTGTCTGGTGTTTAGGAATTTCTGCACCCCAAATTCAGCACATGTGGCAGGCAGGGGATGTGCGTCAAACCGGCTAGGCCCAGACCTGCTATTACATTTTGCCTCTTTAGCGCACAACACCAGGCCAGGCTGAAGGCTCAATGGCACCAACCAATCATCCGTCTGTTGTTCCATGCCTGTCCACAGCTCCTGCGCGTTGTGGGGTTTTTCCCACAAACACACACGTTTTAAAACAGACTGCTGTCATTTCCCCTGGCTGTGCTGCTGTGGGTGGTGAAGGTGTTACACTGAGTGGATGAGGAGGAGGTAGAGGAGGAGGAAGCCGAGTAGGAGGAGGAGGAACAGGACACAAGGAGAAATGTCCAGCAATCCTCGGGGGCGGAAGGACATTCGCAAAAATGCTATCCGCCTTTGGGCCAGCCGCTACATTTACCCACTGTGTTAATGGTTATGTGGACGTTGCCATAGATAGCGTTGCGCAGTGCACACCTGATTTTGTCTGCCACTTGGTTGTGCAGGGAAGGAATGGCTCGCCTGCAAAAGTCGCGGCGGCTGGGATACACGTACTGTGGGACAGCCACCGCCATAAGGTTTTTAAAACTGTCCACCAGACAGAATGACAGCATTTCAAAGGACCAGAAAATTTGAAATAAGGCATTCAGAGCCATGGGTAGGGGGGTACTTCCTCTTTCTATTTTTTTTTCTCTTCAGTGTTTGGGAGATGGACAGCTGATAGCTGAACACTTCCATGGGATTTGGTGGAGATGCTTGGTGACGATGACAGATGTGGTTGCGTTGCTGCCACATCCTCTGTTTGCTGGGTGACAGGGTGCTACTGTCACTCACTTGGGCTCAAGTTTAGAATGTTTATTTATTATTTTTCTCTATTTTATCTTATTTTAAGTCATTTCACTATCCACATTTGTTAGGTTCAAACGGATCCTTGGTTAGGATAGAAAGAACTAGGTTAAGATCCCATGGAGCTGTTCTATTTCATACAGAAGGGGATAACCTAGACACCCCTTTGATAAATCTCTTAACCCAGGTATAAAGCCAGTTTAAAATCAAAAAGGGCACTAAGAGCAGACATCTGGACTCTTAGGGTACTAGGTCTACATTTTTTGTTCAGCCCTTTCTGAAGAAAACTGAGAATCATCGGTATGTTAGGAGAGTCTAACTCAACCGTAGGACCTACAAACTGAAAAAAAGCTTTCCATATCCTAAAATAGATGTCAGATGTAGCCTTCTTCCTACTTGCTAGTAAGGTCTGGACTACCTGATCTGAGAGGCCCCTATTCTTGAAAAATTGCTTTTCAAAAGCCATGCCGTCAAGTGCAGACTGTGCACTTCCGGATGGAATAGTGCCCTGATGTAAAAGGTCTTTCCTGTCCGGTAGGGAGAGAGCTCTTAACCAGGAGAACCAGACTCTTCTGGGCCAGAAAGGAGCAATTAGGATCACTGTTGCATGCTCCTTCCTGATTTTTTGAATAACCCTGGCCAGAAGAGGAAGGAAGGCATACACTAGACCCTTGCCCCAGGACAGAGAAAGAGCATCTATTCCTAGAAGGCGATCTGAATGACTGAGTGAAAAAAACTTCCTGCATTTTGCGTTGCGTCTGGACGCAAACAAGTCTATTGTCGGAACTCCCCATAGGGCTGATATCTGTTGGAACACTTCCTGATTTAGGCACCAATCCCCCCGGCAGGTGTAATGCCGAGAGTGAAAGGACTTTGTTTTCTACTGTCTGAAAAATTTGATAAGTCAGATCCATCAACTGGGAAGATCTTGTTCCCCCCTGTCGGTTGATGTACAATACTACAGATGCATTGTCCGAGAGAATCCTGACATGTCTGTTCGTCAATAGGGAAAGATTGATCTTATAGATGCGTAATACTGCCAACACCTCCTGGAGTTTTGGGGCAACACACTTTCTGATCTTGTCCACTGATCTTGGAAAAACCCAAAACTGAATGGGCCCGTCTGTTGTAATGGTCAGTAGATTTTCTTTTGTCCATTCTACCCCCTGTTTCAGGTTTGAGCTCTTCATCCACCAGACTAGGGAATTTCTTACAGACATGGATAGTGTGAGTCTTGCGTCTAGACCTGCTGTCTTTTTGTTCCATTGTGACAGAATGTAATACTGCAGGATCCTGGATCTGATCTGAGCCACTTCACCGCCGGGATGCAGGCCGTCATCAGTCCCAGGATTGACATAGCTTTCCTTACTGTGATGACCCTGGAGCTCCTGAACTCCTTTACCCTTTTTGATATATTTTGCATCTTGGTAGGAAGGGGAAAGGCCTTATGCGCAAGAGAATCTAGCTGGACACCTAGAAACACACACTTTTGGGCTGGACCTAGACTCTATTGTCCCAATTTACTATGTCGGAATAATAATAATTCAATTAAGAATGATTAATTATGGTCATAATATAATTAACCATGAATTTTTCCTAACTTCTCTAAATTATGACCTGGTGAATTGTAGATAACCCAATCGATACAATTCACATCTGAGGCCGACTATTTCCTCAGATAATAAGTTCTTTTCATGTGAGATGACATTAATGCTAAAGATATAGTTTTGACATTAAATAATAATACACAGGTATTATAAAAATATGCAGATTTATTGGTTACAAGGTTATAAACACAATAATATATGCAAATAATATATACGTAGTTGATATAAAGCATTACAAGCTTAAAATAAGTAAACACAATGATATAATCGATATAAAGCAATATAAGCTTAGCAATACATGTGGGTAGAAGCAACTTGTCACATTATAACAAAGCTATTATTTGGTTAGGATATCAAAACAAGAAGTTATATTATATACATCACCTCTGTTCAGAGGAAACCTCATGATATCAGGATGGGCATGTCTAATCCTAGACACCAATATGGAATGGTGAATACATTCTGCCCCCTCTAACCAACTACACCTCACATGACTTCAAGAATGGGCAAATCCATACAAGGATATAACTTAGAAGAGATAACTGTATCCTTCCGCCCCATCCTGGACTATTTTCACATATATGACTTGGTAAGACTATTAAGACACAACAGAAATGGGAAGAACTTGGAAGAAGTCTTTCCAGTGGGAATTTATCACCTAGCTTGGCGAAGAATGCTACTATCAATATATATATCTATGCAATCATTTAATACTTTGCTAGATTATGAGTCTTGATTCTTCTGCAGATAGAATGAAGCCTCACAATATCCTAAGACTACATCTCAATATGGAGATGATCAATTAATGATTGTGTTTCTGTATTCGCCAATCTAGATGGTATGGACTTCACCCACATTATCCAATTAGTCTTAATAAAATAAAATATCATTCTTTATGTCTCTTACCAAGTCCTAGCAGGAATCACACTTCTGCTCCTAGGAAAGCTGGGTGGTTCATCATCGCATGTCTCACCATGACTCTCATATTGATAGACCCCTCTCTCTTGGGCGTTCTGCTGAATCCTGGAATGTTCTCGTTCTTTGCTTGTTGGAATTTCTCTTATTCCAACAGTAATTATTCCAATCCTTATCTCATGGATGCCATTACACATTGAGGGAACAGATGCAGAACTGTAGAGGCAATCGATTCCATTCTGGATCTCTGATAGGTCAGGAACTGATTGAGTTCCTTCAGGTTGATTATGACCTGATAAGTCCCATTGGGCTTTTTTTTTTTTACCAAGAAGAGAGTGGAATAGAATCCCTTGCCTTTTTCTGCATCTGGGACTGGGGTTAAGACTGCTTTGGCTAGTAGATTTTTCACCTCCGCTACTAACGCTAACTGCGCCGACGAACTCTGGTTCAGATTTGTAATTTTTTGTTTTTCTGGAGGTGCCCTTTGAAATTGTAAACTGTAGCCTTTTTCATTATATTTTTTATCCAGGCACTGGAGGTTATATTTTGCTAGGCCTGAAAGAAGGCGGAAAGGCGACCTCCCACCTAAAGGCTGGCGTCATTGTTGAGTGGTATTTGAACTTTGGGACTTATTATTGAACAATAGACCCTTGGCTTTATTTCGCTTCCAGTCAGTATTTTTCTTTTGACCAAAAAATCTTTTACTTTCTTCCCCCTGAAAGGGCTTCTTCTGTTTTGGAAAGGAAGGGGTAGGGAAACCTTTCTTTTTGTCTAAGGCCTTATTTAAGATGTCATCTAAAGCAGACCCGAACAGCAAATTTCCCTGACATGGGAGGGCACATAACTTAGATTTAGAGGCAATGTCTCCCTTCCACCCTTTAAGCCATAATGATCTTCTGGCTGAATTGGACAAGGTGGCAGCCCTCGCTGATTACCTCAGGGCATCCGCGGATGCGTCAGATATGAAATCCACCGCCTTCAACATTGTTGGAATAGCTTCCAGGAGCTGCTCCCTAGGAGTTCTATCTTCTATGTGGGATTCTAACTCTGATAGCCACAGTTTGAGTGATCGTGCCACTGAGATAGTTGCTATGTTAGGTTTAAATGAAGACTTCCCAGTTTTTTCTTAGGTAAACCTCTGCTCTTTTGTCCATAGGATCTCTAAGAGATCCTATATCCTCAAAGGGAAGAACAGATGTTTATTCATTTTAGCTACAGGGGCGTCTATTTTAGAAACATTCTGCCAGGATGCCATTTCTTCCTCATCAAAGGGGTATTTACGTTTAACTGCCCTGGTAATAAAGAACTTCTTATCCGTTTTTTCCCACTCCCGTTTAATCAAGTCCTTAATGGTCTCTTGAATAGGAAACACACAAGACTTTTTGCGCTTTAGACTTTCAAACAGGAGTTCTTGTCTAGTTTTTGATGGTTTCTCTTCTTCGATCTCCATAGCGGAACTAACAGCTTTTAATAACAAAACAGTCTGGTAAACTACGGGAAGGACTGGAAAGGGTGAGGGAGGCCATTTGCAGTGAACCTTGGAGGGAAATGCACTTTAGAATATTGCAAAGGGACGTACGCATATGACCTATCATATAGAGATGCCCCATAACATTACCTAAGGTGGTGCCCGAAATGTCACCTGCCAAAAGCAGGTTTGTTGCATGGATTATGGGAGTGCCCCGTGTTGAAGCCGCTGTGGCAAGAAACTACTAAATATATAAAATCAGTCTGGGGGATAGAACCTCAGCTCACCCCGCTTGATTGTATCTTCCACTATGTGCCTTTCGATCAGAAGGGCGAAATTACCGTACACATTCTACGCATGTAAAGGGGGTCCTTATATTTTTACTGGCAGTTAAGAAAACTATTCTCAGGCACTGGATAAAACCATCCATACCCACATTAGATAAAGCTATAGGTATGATGAAACATGTCCTATATATGGATAGGTTAGACCAGTGATGGGCAACGTGCGGCTCTCCAGCTGTTGCTAAACTACAACTCCCACCATGCCCTGCAGTAGGCTGATAGCTATAGATAGGCTTTGCATGCTGGGAGTTGTAGTTCTGCAACAGCTGGAGAGCCGCATGTTGCCCATCACTGGGTTAGACACAGAGAAACAAAGAGAAATCGACCAAGCAGTTCTTCCATAAGTGGAGACAGTTTATAGTAAATTATTTGGAATTGGTAGAAAGAAAAAAAGCCATAACCCCTTTTCTCAATACCAAGTGGTACCTGGAGGAACAACTGAAGGGAACACTGGGAAAACTGGTATTGGATTAATGTTTGCAGCTCAAAGGATAGGTGACGGGATACTTGGAGGAGACCGAATGGATGGGAGGCAGGGAGGTACTGAAACTGAGTCCAAATCTGTTACTAAGCTTATAGATTATGACCAAAGGTATTATGTTCTTACTGTTTGGTTTATTGTTGAGGGAGGGGAAGGGAAGGGGATTATTTACTAAGAAAAATGTATGAGGAGATTGCAAACTGGTTATTGATGTTTTGCTATACGGATAAACATGCAAATATGTACTGAGCAACATGTATGGAACCAGTGTATGGTTGATTTTATTACTAATTCTCCTTCTTCCTGCATAGTTATGTGCAGAGGGTTTCAGGAGGAGGAAGGAAGAAACCGCAGGACTTCTGCCTTCTGTACTGTACTGTGTACTTCCTCCATGTTTGACTGGCCGGCGTGTTTTCCGGCTCCTCCCCTTCCTGTGAGTGGAACGCACGCGCAACTGCCAGATCGCACGTCCCGGCCAGGCCCGGCTGAATGAGGAGAGGAGAAATTGACCCCCCCCCCCCCCCGAACTTCGTCGGTTGCGGGCCTGCAGAAAGCGTGCCTCAGGAGTCACCCCATGGCTGAAAAAAAGGAGGAACGCCGGGCTTAAGTGCAGCTCCTAGTGGAGACTTACGCCTTCCAGGTATCCCCAATAGGTTCTACTGCCTTGCCCTGGGGACCCTGCAGCCATCCATCTCTGGGAAGATCCATCCCCTGTCCCACGGACAAGTAAATTACCCCTATTATCTAAAATAATAGCATTCTGGGAGTGAATTAAAAAATAAAAAATTTAAAAAAGAGGTAATACATTTGCTACAACAAAACCAGATAAAATGTGCTATCTTTCAGTACCGGTGTGCATGTTTGGCAATGAGATAACATTAGGGAGCTATTATACTGATACAAAGTATACACAGTCTTAGGGCTCATCCACATGACCGCACCGTATTTTGTGGTACGCAAATTGTAGATCCACAAAACACGGATGCTGCCCGTGTGCATTCTGTAATTTTCAGAACAGAAAAGGCCGCCCATAATAGAAATGCCTATTCTTGTCCGCAAAACAGACAAGAATAGGACATTTCTATATTTTCTTGTGGGGCCACGGAATGGAGCCATCTTTTGCGGCCCGTTGAAGTGAATGGATCCGCATCCAAGCGACAAAAAACAAACAACGTTTCTGTGCATGTGCCCTTATACTGAAAGTAAGGCTAGTTTCACACTAGCGGCACGGACTTCCGGCAGGCTGTTCCGTCGGGTGAACGTGTGCCCCCGGACTACCGCTCCGGCCCCATTGACTATAATAGGGGCGCGGCGGAGTTCCGGTGGCTGCATGGCAGCGCACGCCAAGAGGCCTCTGGAATAAAACTACGACATAGTCAATGGGGCCAGAGCTGTAGTCCGTGGGCACACGTTCACTAGCGGCAAGCAGGATCTACCTAGCCTAAAACATACAAGTCAGAGGATGGCACTTTAATAAACTGAAGAGCTTTTGCTTTTACCCAGGCCAACGATTGGGAATGACTGTTCCTCACCACTGCCCCTTGTAAACATGACACTGATCTCCAAACAAAAGGGAAAATCTTTGATGAGACACAAAAAAAAATCAATCATAGTTTACAGGGGATGTGCTCCCAACAGTTCCTCCCCATACTGGAGATAATTGCTGCATGAAACATCAGTTATTGACCACTGTCAGGGATCGCTCTTTCAGCGAGGGCGGCGATGACAGATTCAGGTACAGACAACAGGAAAAGTTCAAAATAAAGTCCCACTTTATTGTGGTAGAAACAGCCAAATAAAACAGCCTTTCACTTTTGGCAACAAAACATAAAACAAATCCTGCTCGTCTGAGCACTACCTAATACAGGTTTGTAACTGGCTCACCTATTAAACCCTGTTCTCACAGGCATTCAGGGTTATCTTTAGACAGGACAGCAGCTAACCTCCTGGACTTGTCTCCAGACATCACCTCCCCAGACTGACCGCCTGAGACCTGGTTTTTATTTCCCATTGATGATCCCAGCTGGCTTCAGTTGGAGATCCCTCAGGCTAGGGGAGAAACCTGTCCTGGAATGGGGAGGGTGGATTGGGAGGTCCCACTGCCTCCTACCTTCCCAATCCATAAAATCCTGCCCAAGAACTGACAAACCAAACTGTCTCAGTAACCTACACATTGCTGAGACCCTTTTAACTATTCTGGATTTTATCTACCTCACCCAGTTGAAGAACCTGGGTGAGATATACACTCCCTCCAGGACTTGACCATACACTTTACCACACCACCAATCGACCTGCTGTATTGTCCATTGACGCTCAATAAAGATCAAATATTTGACAGCCAAAACTCTGAGATAATGACATCACCTTTTATTCAGACCACATACCTGATTAAATAGCTGCATGATTTAATGATCAGTCACCAGTATAAAACGGACTGCTCAGTTGAGCAGAGTCTAATGCGGATACTGGAGCCCTTGATGCTCTTAATCAGATCTTGGGCCGCAGTGAACGTTGCGTATCCCTGTGTAAATATCTATAAGCACTCTACACTAGCGCAGACTTCAGTCCATCCATTAATATGAATAATTCAATTAACCCTGAACAATTCAGACTTTCTATGAGCAGCAAAAATATCTGATCAATTCAACCAGATCTACATACTAAAGGGGATGTGCAAGAATGGTGGTGTAGTGGTGGTCACACAACCCTGCCCCCCTATTCTTTTGGAGCCGCTTCCTGGTGCCAGCTTCTACTCGCCTTCTCTTGCGAGCCTCCGACACTCATATCAGCTCCTGCAATTTCAACATCTAGTTTGACATCACCGCAGCCAATCACAGTCCGCGGCGGTCTCAGGCTCCCCTTGAGACTATTTGTCATGATGCAAGAGGAGCCTGACATCGCTGCAGCCAATCACAGAACATTGCTGGAGTCCAGAGGAAAGGTGCAGGCATGCAAGAGAAGGAGCGGGGAGCCGGGGCTGGAAAGCAGGTAAGTAAGCTTCCCTTTGCGGATCCCACAGAATTAAAGGGGTATTTCCATTTCAGGCAACAGCGGTCATTCATTTATATGGCATAGCGAACACTCCTCCCCATGCTGCAGCGGAGATCGCTGCATGTAATAGCAGTGGTCTCCTCTGCTAGTCCTCTGGATACAGCAGTGGTCTAGTCCGCTAAATCTTGTCCCATTTGCTGATACACAAGATTATACTGGGAAGAGAGCAGCAAGCTCTTCGCAATCAATGATATAAACCTTATCTGCAGAAAGGCTACAGCGTT
The DNA here is from genome assembly GCA_033119425.1 of Bufotes viridis. Taxonomy (NCBI): domain Eukaryota; kingdom Metazoa; phylum Chordata; class Amphibia; order Anura; family Bufonidae; genus Bufotes; species Bufotes viridis. The sequence goes on along the minus strand of CM065599.1, from coordinate 34,173,914 downwards.
ATTGTATCAGCACTTGGCGGAATGCTGGATTCGGCATTATTTTTCATTGAAATGTATTAATGCCGGATCAGTCACCAAGTGCTCCAGAAAAACGGATCAGTTCTTCTGGTCTGCGAGTGCGCAGACCTTTAAAAATGTGAAAAAGATTACCGGATCTGTTTTTCCGGATGACATCGGAGAGACGGATCCGGTATTTCATTGTATTTGTCAGACAGATCTGCATCCGGATCCAGAAACAAATGGTATCCGTTTGCACACGGATTTCTGGATCCGGCAGGCAGTTTCGGCAACGGAACTGCCTGCCGGATTCCTCTAGTGTCAAAGTACCCTTATGCTAATTCCGAGATCCATGGGGCTCTTTATATATGCAGCTTGCTTTTTTTTTAAGCAAATTTCATCATTGGGGACTATTCTTTTTACCCTTGTGGATCACGAGAGACAATGATCTAATCAGACTAGGGGAATGACATCTGGCAAATTTCAAACAACTATTGTAGTCTGTGGGATGGCGCTGTAGATTCGGAGGAGCGATTTCTTGTCTATCCTTCAGTAATGTGCTCGGAGTTATATCTCACGATCCATACAAGATAAGTGTGTATATGTGTATGTATATATATATATATATATATATATATATATATATATATATATAACAGGGTGTTTAATACGTGAGTCTACGCTTTAAAGGAAATGGAGACAGAGATTGTTTTCGATGATTTAACATTTAATCAAGTAAAAGAACATTATACGTAAAATGTATAGTTAAAAATCAATTTACTATTCACAATTAAATTGGAAAAAAAAGAAAGAAATAAGGCAATTAATGTTGGAATGATTTCATGTACATAAAAAAAATTGAGTTTCTGGCCAGAAATAGCCAGGGACTCCAAACCAAGGGAGATTTTTCGAGCTTTCAAAGCGTATTTGTCCTTCTAGAGTAGACCTGACAACAGTTCACTTCCTTCCTCGGGGCTCGAGTGACGAGCGCTGGATAAAGCCAGTCGATATTGCACATTAATAAGTCAATAGAATCCAGAGCGATAATATACGCAGGCAGAAAGCAGTGGAGGTTTGTTTTTTTTAGGGAAATCGCGCTCTTCTGTCTTGTTCCGAATTTCAGTCGGCATCCTGCTTCAGATGAGGTGACACGTATGAAGACAGACCTAGATACGACACGTCACGGGACACTACTTCTACTTATGAACAGTAATACAATGCTATAGTCAAAACTGATGTGTCATGGAAAACCATTGTACCTGGTACCTTTATGAACAGATCGGTGTCAACAAATGGCCGCCACACTTGGGAAATGATGAAATTATTGAGCCATAAAATACAAACTAGTGCCACCGGCGACCAATGGCGTCCACTATGTGCATGTGATTAGCCATTTAGCTATTAAATGAAAATCGATGCTTCGCCAATGCCAAAAATAAAATGTGCACAGTATTTTTTTCCTTGCAAGGACAACCCGATTTCTGGTTAAGACTTGGACGCAAGGATATTTGGAGAATTTTAAAGGGAATGTGACCCATTTTTCTTTTGTTGAACTTTTGGTGAGTTTTTCTTTATTTTTTCTGCTACTATATTAAAAAAAATTATGTCATCCTGCAATTTTCACACTGGCCACTAGAACTAAAATGTATTAAGTTTTCAGAGCACCTTTGTGAGCCATAAAAAGGGGCTAACCCCACTGAATTCTATGGGAGAGTTTTCCAGACATGCCTTGTGACCTGTGCAGACGTCAGGAGGGAGAAGATAAGCTGTGATATCACCTATTGTGAATGATGAATCCTCTTATCTATACAGAAGTGTTACTTGTCTTGCCTGCGCAGATAACGATAATGGCTACTGTACTGAACAGGAAACATGGCTTATTATTAGACCTCGTGGCCAGTGCCATCTATTTAAATATAGATGGTGACATGGTAAAAAAAAAAAAAAAACCCTCACCAAAAATTGTAAAAAACGTTTAAACACGAAAACGCGATTTAAACATTAGGCCATTTTCTGATGACACGTTCCCTTTAACAACAAATCACATTGGTAACAGCAACCATTATTTGACAAGCATTAGGAGGCTCACGGCAATGACAAACAAAGCCAATAGACTGACCCCAAAAAACGTATTCAAATGGATACTGAATTTTAGAAGGTCAGACAATGCTAACCTTATAAACACTGACGAGTCACAATCAGAAATACTTCACATAAAACACTGCTGTCAGGGGCAATGAAGGGGCATCCTCTTGCACTAAAATGACGTCCTGTCCAGAGGATAATACATGTGATTGCTTTTCTGCACTGCCGATCCATTTACCTCATCACATTATAAAATGACTCATTTCAAGAGGATCCGTCGGCTCTCCGGACATCTCTTTTATATATACTTGCAATTTTTCACAAAACAATTGTGAAGAATCATTTCTTGGATTTTTACGTTCTGTCGTTCCGCTGTCATACCTCTTGGAATGGCATTAATGGTATAAATTGGGGACTGGGTGTTACTATTCCCATTATAGGTCATTGTCCTGTACTCTGACACTGTCCAACCCGTGCAGTCGATGTCAGACTGTATAGGATCAAAAGTTATGGGCAAGCAGAACGGTACTACCCAGTTGTTGATTTATTCACACGTTTCCAGAAGAAATCAGAGAAAAACGGTACAAACCTGGGGAAAGGTTCACCAAATTAATATGTCATAGGTAATGAAACTATTACTAACGGTATGTTCATACATTGTTTTTGTGGTGGATTACTGCACCAAAATATAACATGAACCGACCATTGATTAAATGAATTCCAGATTGTAGTTCATACGACGCCGATCTTTCCGCATGTGCATTTGCAAGCCACGTCGTGGGGAAAAAAATTGGAAAAAATTAAATAATCAGCATGTTCATACTGTGACAGGCGGCTGCTAAATCCTTGGGCAGAGTGTAAACTGCGGCAAATACACGTAGTAAAAGTGGAAGGTGTGCTGCAGGTACTATTAATCTTGCAAGATATTCTTCAAATCTCAAGACTGCGACAGAATGCAGTATGGAGGAAGCCTTGGCAAATTGCATCGATCATGCTGGTTAATCCACCCCATAGGCAGCTGCTGCATAAAGCTCATATTTTCTGTGTCAAAAAATATTTCTGAGAGCAATTGGGAGTCCTCAAAGGAGACAAAAGAGGAAAATATGGTGTAGCAGAGAGGAAAATCCGAGGAAATAAGAGAATTTGAAGTTTCCATTTTCTTCATGTCATCACTCCTGAAAGCACCTTATCCCAACATTAACAACGGATCATTATTATAACAAAAAAAAAAAACACGTATGTGCGGGGGGTCACTGACAATCACCCCAGCAGGATATTCCAAAGCCAGAACAGTCATTTTCAACTACACGATGACTCATTTTAACAGACGTCGGTCTTAGAAGGTCCTCGCATTTGTCCAGTGTAATTAAGTTTGGAACACGCAGACTTGGACTTCAGTGCTGATGTCCTATAGATAAGACCAGAGGTATTAAACATCCCACAACTAAGGCAAGTACTTCCATGCGGCTCAGTCCTTTAGCTGCGCCAGACTCTGGCTTGTGGCTGTGTCCCATTCCGCCAACTTCTGGAAGGACATGGACTGTGGCAACATAGAGGAAGGTCCCAGCAGAGAAAAGCATTGCAACTCCCGTGGCATTGACCTCGGAGAGTGCCTCTTTACTGCTCTGTGAAGAGAACAGACATTGACATTATAGTACGTGCTCAAGGGTGACATACCTTGCACTATCATTACAAACACGGAATGGCCACTTTATTAGAGACACTCCTCTAGTACCACACTGGAGCTTCTTTGGCCTTCAGAACCGCAGCAATTTGTCGTGGCATAGACTCCACTGGGTGTTGAAATCGTTCTGCTGTAATATCGGCCCATGCAGACAGGATAACTTCTCACATTCTCTTCTCTGCTTCGTCTCATTGCTTTGAATAAGAACTGGTGCACACAGGTTTAAAACGCGTAGCCCTTTGGATTGTTTATCGGGTGACTGTGTAATTGGATTTTTATGGACATACAATAAAGAATATGTTTTTAAGAAATCCTGCTTTTCATTTGCTGTTTGCATTTTTCTACAAAATAGGGCTGACATAGTCTGAACAACCAGTTCTTATTCATCCCTGAGATGCTCTATAGTATTATAATCTTTAGAATGTCAAGGCCATAGAAGCAAGGAAAACTCGCTGTCATGTTCCTGGAACCAACCCATGCCTAAACAAAATAGTATTTCTGCCATAGTGTAAACAGCTGCCATGAAGCAATGAACTTGGTCAGCCTACTGTCCAAATGTCCACCCATCAGATGACCCAAGGTGTGCCAAGAAAACATTCCCTACACCAATCTTCCACCTCCAGCAGCCTGAACGGTTGACAACAGTTCATCGATTTATGCTGCTTGTGCCAAATTTTGACCCTCTTCGCATCATGGTGCAACAGAATTCTAGATTCTTCTGACCAGGTCATGTTTTTCCACTGTTCATGAAACAATTTTTGTGCTCTTTTGCCCATCGACTCTTCTGCTTCCCTTAGACGGCAGTAACACCTGAACTGGTCTTCTGCCGTTACAATCCATCTGTGTTAGGTAAGGCCAAGTTGTGTGTTTGCCGATTCCACACCAAAAAGCCGCAGGGTAGCTACACAGAACCCGGCTCTCATTGTTTTTAATGGCCACAACCACGCCAAGAAAGGTCCTGCCCTTTCTTGATGCAGTTGCGGGAATAAACCATGGCCACATGAACCAGAGTGCGGCCTGCCATTGAAAACAATGTCAGGCAGATTCCGCACGGCCACCAAATTCTGTCTGCAAAAGAAGTTATGTAAATAGCCCCTTAGTTAGAGCACCGGCATTGTATTCGCCTGTGCGTCAGAATGATTCTTTATATCCTCCTCTGACCCCATTTTGTCGATTAACCATTTACTTCTGCAGGATCCTGTATTTTTCCTCAGTCACGCCATTCTCAGTATCCTCTCAACACTGTTGCATAAGAAAACCCCACTAGGTTGGCGGCCTGTGAAATAATGGCCCCGGCCAGTTGACAAGAAATGACTATGCCATGTCCGAAGTCGCTCAGATTGCTCGATTCTTCCATTCTAATGTGGATTCACACTGAAAATGATCCACAGAAACCTTACCCCCTTGATTTTATGCTGCACTCTGAGGTTGCGTCTCATTTCCATTCAGAAAAGCTCCAATCAAGAAAGGGCAAGGGTCTCTAATAAAGTGGCCACTCAGTTTATGAGGTGTAAAATAACATTTTTAGTGATTTGTGACATCCCTCCTAGGTAAAGAGTAACAGTGAATGTGTAATGGAATCTAAGTTATTTGCATATTATTCTATACTGTCCGGATAGAAGCTGATCAATGACCTCTGCAATACACTGTAAACTTATTTCCGAAGTGGCTTACCTTACTTAATCCCAAGTATGTCAACATTGATAGTAAAGGAGCTGCCAGAGCAAACACCAGCAAATGCTTCCTGATGCGGTTTCGCTCTAACCCTGCATGCATAAGGAAAGAAACCAAGCCAAACGCAGCTGGAGCCTATAAGAAAGTCAGGAAAACATTAATGGACCAATGTGTGCAGAATTACTTAAAAACATTGACATTTTTCTGTTCTTTTGCGGCAGTGACAGCAGGAAGTGCGTAAAAAATAGGATTGAAGATAGCAGTCATTCAAAAATACGGAGTCGTAGGCAGATTTTGCAACCATGCGACAGGCTGAGAGCACCACAGACCCGTCTAATGGAGGTCTATGGTAGATGACAGTCAAGGCAAAGTCACAAAAGAGCAAGAAAAACAAATTAAACTGCAGCACGCGAACCTGCAGCCGCATGTATCTGACAAAACTGAAAATTTGATTTTTTTTTTGGGGGAGCATATAAACGTTTTTTACATATTATTAATATTACAGTGCTCTAACGGGTGCCATGGCCTCCTCGCAGCTTACCAAGCACAGAGCAGTCCATTCCATAGCGGCTCAGCTTAGGCCCATTCACTTTTACCAGGAAATATGAACAATGTACGTGATAACACAGGCATAGGAAGAGATGCCTGTGCTCTGGCATCTCTTCAAAAAGCCAATTTTCAGCGGGGCTGGGAGTTAGACCCCACCGACAGATCCTGAAGATAGGCCATCAATATTAAAACACCTTAGAGGCAATAGTCAGTATTGACTGTGACATCTAAGATGTCAAAGGTTCCCCTGAGCTCATCAGTTAGGGTAGGGCTGTGGTTTTGTATTGCAGCTGTTGCCCCATTCCTTATCACATGGGCTCACTTGCTGTGCCCATCTGATCAGAAGGTGCCTGCTAGACAGGATAGGCATACTCATCCTGATTTGTCAACTGGTGAACAGTTGGGGAGCTACAATGCCAATCAGGCGTGCTGGAAAGGAAGCACAGTGCAATAAAGCTGGCTGTAGAGCCACACGTTGCCAGGTCCTGGTAAAGCAGACAATGCTATTACTCATCATTTCTTCATGTAAGTAGTCCAGATAAATGATGCTATCGGGGCATAAACACTTACCTTATGCAACATGATGGCCACAAATACAATAAGCTGAACACTTGTCTGTGATGTTGATGCCGCAGCCCCTAGAGCAACTCCATCAGCTATGAAGATTAAAAAAAAAAAAAAAAATTATTAATTATTATTGTTCTCCAAAAGTAAAAAATTGCTTTTTTTTTGATCTGCAAAAAAATAATGACTTTTGCATTTTTACACTTCACTCACTCCAGTTTTGAAAAGTGGCTGGGAAAGTGGGAGATCTGGCAAAGAACCCCAAAACTGGAATTAAACGGATCCGTGTCATTTAATAAATCGCGATGGGTCAGTTTTGGCTGGATCTGGTCGTATTAAATCAAAACTGAGCAAACCAGATCCAGTATGAAAATCATTGACAGTCAATGGGAGCCATAGCTGTTTTATTTGCTAAAAAAACAAACAAAAACACGAGTCCGGCACCATTGACTTACATTTCATGCTGGAGCTGGTTTGTTTTGTTTCGCAGATCGGATACAAAGTCGCAGCTTGCAGCGGTTTTGTGTCCACTCAAAAAACACAATGAAACGGGATACATCCGGATCAGTTTTGTCCACTTTGACAATGAATGGGGACAAAACTGATCCGTTTTGGCTACGTTTTGAGATCCTCTGCCGGATCTTAAAACTGGAATACCACAATGCAAGTGTGAAACAGGCCTCAATTAGTTTCGCTCCATATTTCTCACTGCCACATCAAATGTCAGTAAAAGAAGTCGCAAACAAACTCCAGTAGGAGGTGGCTTAAAAAAACTAAAAACTGGAGTAGCATTTCTAGACAAGAGAGGTTTAAATGGGGTAACCATCTCGCAGTTTGGTGGCGTATCACTAGGATATGCCACCAATGTCTGATAGGTGTAAGACCTGCACCTATCTCTACAACAGGGGCCCAAAAGTGAACAAGGCACCACAAAAGCATGGTCACCATCCACTCACTTCTATGGGAGTAACAGAGTAACAAAAATAGCCGAGCATCGGCTCAGCTATTTCCGGAACCCACAGAGGTGAATTGAGCGGTGGCCGCAGCGAATGCGCAGTGCACTCTCCTTCGGCTTTGGGACCCACACCTCAGACATTGATGGCATATCCTAGCGATATTCCACCAAATTGCGAGATGGGCTAAACCCATTAAAAAAAAACTATGACGTTAGTTGATAAATTTGGCACAAAGTATGCAGACTGAAGCAGGATCAATTCCCCACAGATCATACCTTCACACGTTTGCATCTATTCTACTGATCAATGTTTTATATTATGTGGCGTCTCCTTACCTGCAGCGTGCACTACAAGACCCAGAGTGGTGGTAATCTTAGAACTGGCGGCTCTCGCTGCCTCTGGGTCTAAGAAAGAAAATAAATCCATCAGATACTCAGAAACAGAACTGCTGTATGCATATCCATCACATCAGTGCTCACCCTCCACAGAGTGCATATGAGAGCTGCCAATCTGATCCACCAGCAACATGAAGACAAAGCCCAGGACTAGGGAGACCCCAATGTAAGCATGTAGTTTAGAATGATCATGTTCATGGACTGGTGAGACTTCCGCTCCAGTCTCGGACTCCTTTACTTTCGGGCTTGCCAGTTCATGATGTTTTGCTGAAAAAAAATGAACAATTTTACCCTAATATAAGTGGATTTAGAGTGCACTAAATTCTAGATCAGCATAAATTCCCTAAGGACCCAATTAGACTGCCCGATGTTCAGACAGAACGAGTGTTGATGGATAATTAACATGTCAATTGGAGCTCGTTCACACGGCCTATTACACAGATCGATGCAAAGTGAATGTAGGAGGAATGATTGGTACAGTAGTCATTCCTGCCTCATTCAGTGCTGTTGATTATCAGCAGCAAATCCCTGACTACACAGGGGTAGTGCGCTTCCCAATATTAGTGCATCTTTTATCCTGATCAAAGATGCAAATCATCTGACAAATGAGCTTTTGCTAGTTTACCGGCAGCACAGTTATATGGGTCAATTATTGGGAACAAAGCATTCATAGGAACACGTGTTCCTGATAATTGGCCAGAAAATCGTTCAGTCTAATTGGGCCGTTAGGCTGGGGACACACCTAGGCGTTTCTGAATCGCGCGTATGACGCGCGTTTTTGGATGCGCGTTTTTGTAACTAAGAAACGCGCGTCATACGCGCAATTCAGTGATTCTCCCCTATGGCAACATTGTCCATAAGCGCGTTAAAACGCCCAAATGTGAACCATGCCCATAGGGAAGAATGGCTTTTCACATGTTGAGCGTTTTTCAGTGCGTTTGAACACGCTGAAAAACGCTCAGGTGTGTTCCCAGGGTAAGAGTTCAGTGGACAAACTATCTGATACATTCTCATTAAGAACACACTATCAATCCAGGAAGTGAGGGTTAAAGGAACGCTCAAAGTGAACAAGACATAGAGGGGCACATTTATAAAGACCGGCGTTTTAGATGACGGTCTTAATAAGGCCCTGTGCTGGCGGTGGTTACGCTGAAGTTATGTAGAGGCGTTGGCCTCTATATAACTTAGGTGGATCCACAGCTGCTTCTGAATGTAAGACAGCTTCCTAGCTGTCTTACATTTAGACCATTTTCTATGCCCAAAACAGGTGTAAAAAAAAAAAAAATTGTAAATGAGACGGGCCACCTTCCCCACCACACCCCCTTTTTTAGACCTGGCGTGAGCGGGGAAAAGTCGCAGATTGCAGCGCAAAAAATTTTTGCAACACAACCTGCGCCAGAAATATATATATAGGCGGATTTCTGTTTAATAAATGACCCCCATAGTTGCCATCACTGTTTATCAGTCTGCAGCACTGCCTGCAAGATCTTGATGCACACAGTCCTGGGAATGAAGGGGTTAATCTCTGATTAATCTGTTCCATCTTTGGCGGGAGACTGACTGAAGGGGCTGGGAATACAGTAGGAAGGCTCCTGCTCTAAACACGGTCTTACAACTTGTCCCAGAATAGTGAGGAGGAGGAGGGGGGGACATGAATGACCTCCTAGGACAGTAATGGCTAACCTCTGGCACTCCAGTGGTGAAACTATGACTCCCAGCATGCTCCATTCATTTGGATTGAGTTCTGAGAACAGCCAAGCAAGTGTGCATCTTGGGAGTTGTAATTTTACCCCAGCAGGAGTGCCGGAGGTTAGCCATCACTGTCCGAGGATCCTGGATTTTACGAGAAGATTGAAGAAAGACTGTGCCAAAAATATGATATGCTGGGTTGAAAAATGTCATATCTGGTCTGCTAAACATGTTTATGGCATGGATGGCCAAATGTGCCGATTTGCGCACGTGCATCACACTAAAAGATTTTTCTATTTTAATCAGGCAGTTTAGACGGGCATGTTGCTGGTGGTCTTATCACACACTGCGCCCCAGCGGATCTCTGTGTCAACCATTTGTTATGTCAGCACTTCCATTACATGTTCTCCTGGAGAAACCAGGTTGAACCAACCTACTTGTCACCCAGTGGTATTAATAAAGATGGTCCAGATTTTTATCAGTCCTAAGGGCTTATGTGGACATCAATGGAAAAGAACTGTCGATATATGATGTGGCTAGGACACAGAGTACAGAGCCTGATGTCTGCGTCTCTAGCCCTAATGTTATTAATACGTCCATTTCTAATTCTAGTGTTATTGCTAGTTTTATGTTCCAACATAACAGAATACAATCTATCCATACAAATTACAATGTAATCTAGCTTGCCCAGGATACCAACCTTCTAGTACTTCTTCATAGAGAGCATGGACACCTTCTGGTACAATGACCGCTAACGCAGTTCCACACAGGAGACCTGCACCCAGTACGGTCACCAACTTTAGACGTTCCTAAAAATCAATAGGACATGACATCTCACATGAGTCTACACTATTATCAACATTTTTTGCACAAACTGCATACAAAAGATTATAAGGCCAAGGACGAACAATATTCAAGAAAATTAAAGGGTTTCAAGAAGATCATTTTGTCATAGTTTTATTTTTTTATACTATAAAAAATGTTCATCAATTTATATGAAAAGGTAAAAAATCTGGACCGTCCAGCGTATTAAATGGTTCCACTCATTCACAGAATGATAAATTGTAAGATTAGGACATGATTTGTACTCGATTCATGATCCAGCTGTAAGTGATTTAGGGCAAGGTACACCAGTTAATTATCCACCGGATTGCTTTAGAGAAGCATCATGAACTATGGAGGTAAGAAAATACAATGGCAGCTCGTGGCGCACTTCCCAGAGAACTACATGAAGAACAGTGTAATTACACAACTCCTCAGCTTCCCCACCATTACCGAGGAAAAGCTTTACACCCAAAAGGCCAAATCAAACCTCACTACTGACACCCTTGACCCAATCCTATCCCACGTCATCCCCAAAATGTACCCCTATACAAGCCCTTACCCACCTCTTTAACCCATTACTAACCACTGGTATCTTCCCTTTTAAATGTGCTGCCATCACTCCCAGCCTTCGCTTGGTCTCCTCTTTATCCAGTTATCGCTCCATCTCACTATTTCTGTTTCCATCAAAACTCCCAGACCAACATGGCAACCTTGAACAATCCTTGAACCTCATATACCGCTCCTTTTTTGCCCAGCTACAATCTGTCTTCCATGATGATCTGCTAGGAACCAGAGCTAAACGTCATTACTCTGTGTTCCTACTTGTAGACCCATCCTCTGCTTTTGACACAGCTGACCATTTCTTCTTGTTACAAACTCTCTCATCTTTGGCATCAGACTTATGCCTCTCTTGGATATCCTTATACCTTACCAAGCTAACATTCAATGTCCCCCATTCAAACACCACCTCCTTATCACGCCCCCTCTGTCAGTATCCCTCAGGACTCTGTCCTGGGACCCTTACGGTTCTCCATTTATACCTTCGGCCTGGGACAGCTCATATAGTCCCACAGCTTTCAGAACCACTTCTATGCTGCTGATACTCAAATCTACCTCTATGGTCCAGACGCCACTTCTTGTTATCCATAATCCAGCATGTCTTAACTATATTCTTGTTCTCCTCCTCTTGCTTTTTAAAACTGAACACGGAGAAAACAAGTTCATCATCTTAACCCATGCCAAATTACCCATCAATCACAGTTAATGGCTCCACACTTTCTCCAGTCTCATAAGTCCACCCTTGGGATAACACTTCATTCTCTTCAAACCACACATCCAAGCCAAACTAGCTCCTGCTGCCTCCAAAAAAAAAAAAACGGAAAAAAAAAAAAAAAAAAACAACCAACCCTGAGTCAACTAAAATGCTAGGGCATGCCCTCATCATCTCCTGCCTGGACTACTGCAACATTCTCCTCGGTGGCTACCCCTCTAACACTCTTACGCTCATCCAATCCATTCTCGACTCCACTGCCCAGTTAGTCCACCACTACCCCCTGCCAATCCCTTCTCTGGCTCCCCACTGCCCAGCAAATTCAGTGCAAAATACTAACAACGACATACAAGGCTGACCATAATCTGTCCCTCCCTTATATCTCTGCTTTCCCGATACATCCACACACTTAAGCCCTTATCCTCGCAAGACCTCTTTTGCTCTCCTCTTGTCTGTTCCTCGCACAATTGTCTACAACTTTTCTCTCGTACATTCCCCATACTCTGGAACCCATGACCCCAGCACATCAGACTCGCCACCAACATCAAAACTGCCAAAAACAACCTGAAACCTCATCTCTCCAGAAAAGTCTACAACCTACAGACTCTGCTGCCACGTCTCAGCCATCTAAGCAGTTTGGGCAGGATCCTCTCCTGCTCTGTACTAGTCCGAGTCTGTCACTAAGCAGTCCTTGCTTATTGTCTATGTAAAACCTTATCACATGTACAGGTCCCTGAAATATATTAAAGTAATAATATAAAATAAAAATTTGGCTGAAGGCTACAGCGCTACTAGCAACCATGCTATTCTGCAGAGGCAGGACAATTCGCCCCTTTTTTCAGGTTAGTGTGCAACAATAGCAAAAGATTACTGCAGCTCAACGAGGGCACAGTTATTAGGGTGGCCAACTAAAAACCTGAACCTCCAAGCACTGCAACTCCAAAGTAAAATCCCTGCCAATACAACAACCTGTTGAACAAGTCTACAGAAACATAACTGAAGTGCTGTCCAGGCATCCAAAGCTGTGAAAGATGGACTTAATCTGTCCCAAATGTATAGAACTTATTAAAGGGGAAATTGTGGATTCTAACACCCTTCCTAAATGGGTGTTCCAGTGGAAGAATTTTGTATAAATAGGGTGCAGAAGGGGGCTAAAAAAGAGAAAGAAAAATTATCATATTTTTCGCTATATAAGACGCACTTTTCCCCAAAAAAGTGGGGGCGGAATGGCCTTGCGTCCTATAAAGCAAATACCAGTCAGCGCTTGTATTATGGAAGCTTGCACTAGTATGCCTTAGGTGCTGGGAGTGAAGCGCTGCGAGCACTTCCGGTACTCACCCTTCCTGGTCTTCCTTCCTGGGGCCGAGGCTGCACTGTCCCGACCCCATACAGCGTCAGGACATTGGGCGCACACCATGACCGACGCTGCACGTGGTCAGGTGCTGCATGGGCCGAGAAGACATGGGAGCATCACTGCTGCTGGAGATGGAGAGGAGCCATGGCGAGGGAGAGGTAAGAGGTGTTTATTTATTTTATTCTGATCTCAGGTCTGATGGTTCTGGCAAGGAACTCTGATTGGGGGGTCTGACAATGACGGCTGATCTAAGGTCTGGTATGGGTCTGAAATAAAGGGCTGATCTGAAGTCTGATGGGGTCTGACACTGAGGGCTGATGGAGGTCTGAAATAAAAGTCCGATATAAGGTCTGATGGGAGCCTGACATGGAGGGTTGATATGATGTCCTGATATGGGGGGGGTCTAATCCGGTGTCCTGATATTTATCGGGGGTCTGATGAAAAATATTTTCTCTTATTTCCCTCCTCTAAAACCTGGGCTGTGTCTTATCATCGGGTGCATCTTATAAAGCGACAGTACTTACCTCTCCAATCCCTCGCCACTGCTATGATCCCCTGGTCCTCACTGCACTCCACTTCTGGAGTGAGCACACAAGGAATCGTTCAGACTGGTCACTCAGCAGTTTCCTGTGTGTCGAGCCCAGCCAGGAGAGCAGTGGGGACTGGAATATCGTCAGTACAGCAGTGACGGGGATTAATCTTTTTTCTTTTTCTAGCCTCTTTTATGCAAAACTATTCCACTGGAAAACCATTTAAAAACACAGAAGACAGTAGATATAACAAATAAGCAAACCCAACCGAAGAAAGTCTTTCTTACCCTCTCTGTAGGGGGATTATGAGCTCCCGTGTGGGCACCACCCAAGTCCTACAGTGTTTTCTGTGTGGACTGAAACTCATATTCTCTATGCAGGTCTACGAGAAGCTTCTCACTGTGCAATGTAATGGGCAGTAAGATGACCGACCGCATTACCCTATTTATCGTGCAGATATCGTGGAGATATGCAGTAAAAAATTTAATATTTTTTATGCTTCTAATTGTAGGTCATTGTATAGTTCTAAAAATACCGTAGTTTGTTTATGTACATTTTTTGTTCCTTTTACTTTATTGTTTACAGTGTACACATCGTTTACATATTTCACGCTAAATAACCAGTTGAATGAGTCATTCAGGTTGTTTCAGTCATGCGAATACCTAATAAGTGCAGAGTTTTTCTTTTACATAATTTATGCGCAATAGAATAATCAACTTTTTTTGTTTTTTTACTTTTTTTCATTTAAAATTTTAAACTCTTTATGCAGCCTGCAGGGACACCTAGTCAGTTAGGAACTGCCCAGTGGGGTCGCCCTTCTGAGGGTGAGCACATTATTAGCTCAGGTCAAGTAGGGTAATCCAGGGTAAGAGACCCAGCACACGGGTCCATGAGACCCCCAGTATGCACCACGATATGACCATATGGTACCTCTGCGCTGTGAACCATTGCACAAGCATGCGTCACCTTTATCTATATGTTTACCTGCTTATGGGCTTTTATTTTATCTGCAAACTATATTAAAAGTATTAATAAAGTCACCCTTTGCATTTGTTTTTGTTGTAAAAACATCATCAATAATTAAACATTATTTAAAGGGAGTCTTTCACCCCAAATGTGCACTCTCACACTAACACCATTGCGTCGATAACAGTCCCCACATTAAAATCCTACTTACCATAAGGTTGTCAGTTGCATAGTTCGTCTAAAAAACACTTTTATTGTATATGTAAATCAGGGTCTGAAGGTGCCCAGGGGCGGCCTTCCAACGGCCGGTGCCCAGGCCCTGTGCTGATTTCCATGTGCAACAACTCCCCTTTCACCCATTTGGCCCGCCCTTTCTCTGGCTGATTACCTCCTTCTCATCTGAAATGCAGCGCCTGCGCCGATGACAGCCCTCTGATTCTAGCAAGGAACGCCGCCCCTGGGCACCTTCAGACCCTGATTTACATATACAATAAAAGTGTTTTTAGATGAACTATGCAACTGACAACCTTATGGTAAGAAGGATTTTAATGTGGGGACTGTTATCGACACAATGGTGTTAGAGTGCACATTTGGGGTGAAAGACTCCCTTTAAATAATGTCATTTTCGGAATACACATTTCCTTCAATCTGAATCGTTCACATGTGTTCTACCCAAAATGAACTGAATATTCATAGAAAGGTGGGATCCATACCTCTGAAAAGTTAACTGCTAGCGGGATTATTCCAGACACATAGCAGCCGACCAGCATAGCCAGCGACAGGAGGCTGATAGAGCTGAAGTCATCCATGACTGCGAAGAGGATTCAGGCTTCACTCTGCAAGCCAAGAAAAAGTGTTATCCTATAATGCTGTACCCTCCGCCATTACTAACATGGCAGCATCTGACCTACTGGTCAAAACAGAGGTAATGGAGGATGTGATCTCAAGACCGCCCAATGGAAAAGTACATGGCCAGGGAGATGGAGTGGGGGCCAAGGGAGTATTTTATAGGGTCACTGCATTTTCCAAAAACTTTTGATTGGCTGAGACCCCACCGATCACTAGAAAGAGGAGAGAGAGAAGTGCTCAAATATAGTGCGCTCTCTCTCCTTGCCATCAGAGACGGGTCCAGTAGACGTCTATGGACCAGTCTCGATTCTGTCTCCTGTAGCAAGGAGAGAGAGCACTTCCCTCTTCTCGTTCTAGGGACTGTGCAGGGTCTCCGCACTCTCCGACCCCACCGATTAAAACCTTTTAAAAGCTCAGTGACCCTATAACAACATCTTATGGATAAAAGTCTTGTTTTAGACACATGCACACGACCGTCCTTGTTGCAGCAGCATTTTTTGTGGACCCATTGACTGCGAAAAGCACACAGATCATCGGTGTGCTTTTCGCATCCGTATGTCTGTCCCGGAAAAAGATAGAACTGTGGACAACGTACTCTTTGAAGTCAATAAGTCTGCAAAAAAAAATAAAAAAAATACACACACACACGGACCGCATCAGTAATTTGCACAAAACAGACACAGTCGTGAGATGAGGCCGAAGACTGTGTGCACACTTGCAGCCATTTTTGCATTTTAAAACTTTTTTTTAAAATGTAAACATTCTTTGTAAGTGTTAAAAAAGTCAATCTCTAAAACTCTCCAATTTGCAAAACTGATCTTACACTTTTCTGGTTTGTGACTTGTATACCCAATGTATTTCAGCAGAAGCAGAGACCTCAACCGATGTGCGGAGGGATAGGGAGCGCAGGATTTGCCTGTGACTAATGGAGACTAGGAGACATGGATCATACACTGTAGGACATGCTAACAGATGCATGTACCTACCTGGGAAAGCCCGTGAAGAGCTAGAACATTACTTCATCAGCATATTCATTACTTGGGTTGGCTTTCAGCCATGGAAGAGGTAAAGGTGAGCAGAGGTTGCTTTATTTTTAGCATACTTCGCTTCAGTTACATTTCACACCCATACCTTACAGGGTTTGATACAGATTGGCTTTATCCTCAGGATAGGTCATCAGTATCAGATCGGCAGGGATCTGACTCCCTGCACCCGGCCAATCAGTTGAAGAGACCGATGCAATCACTGGAGCTCCGATGAGAGCTGCGGTCTGCTTCACAGCACTGTACATTTATAGCCCCGAGGACTGGCTGCTGCTATCACGTACTGGTTACATATGGACCACGCCGTTCGCTGCGAACCACATGCTGGAGGAACTGCCCCCAGTTAGAAACACGCCACAGTGTTTGGGGTCTGGAGCAGTCCCACCCATTTAGGCCACGTTTATTTCTGTGATTCTTGTTTTATATGTATTGAATGTGCCATTGCATATGGCTGGTAAACATTCAGTTGCACCTGGAAGCCGGTGTCACATGGTCTGTTGTAGGTGTAGCTTGCGGCCTCATCTGTTCCCCATTGCATTGTTGGTCCTGCAATGCAGGTGAGTGGGAGGGGGCTGTAGGCTGCTTAATACCTGTTCAGACCTTGTTCACACACCATAGGTAGTCTAGTGGTAGGACCCCATGTCATGCTGAGATACCGTGAAGTGGTGCTTAAAGGGGCTCCGATATGTTCCTGATTGGAAATATTGGCGAATCTCTCAGCTTTTAACACCAGAGTGAGGGATTAGCCAGTGTTGTCAGTTACTTATCCGTGTGGTGCATCTTTTTTCTGTGAGTTATACATAATTTATGCGCAATAAAATAATCAACTTTTTTTGTTTTTTTTACTTTTTTTCATTTAAAATTTTAAACTCTCTATGCAGCCTGCATGGACACCTAGTCAGTTAAGAACAGCTCAGTGGGGTCGCCCTTCTGAGGGTGAGCACATTGCTCCCTGGGCAGCATTATTAGCTCAGGTCAAGTAGGGTAATCCAAGGTAAGTGACCCAGCACACGGGTCCATGAGACCCCCAGTAGGCACCACGATATGACCATATGGTACCTCTGCGCTGTGAACCATTGCACAAGCATGCGTCACCTTTATCTACCTGCTTATGGACTTTTATTTTATCTGCAAACTATATTAAAAGTTAAGTATTAATAAAGTCACCCTTTGCATTTGTTTTTGTTGTAAAAACACCATCAATAATTCTTTCACCCCAAATGTGTACTCTCTCACACTAACACCATTGTGTCGATAACAGTCCCCACATTAAAATCCTTCTTACCATAAGGTTGTCAGTTGCATAGTTCATCTAAAAAACACTTTTATTGTATATGTAAATCAGGGTCTGAAGGTGCCCAGGGGCGGCGTTCCAACGGCCGGTGCCCAGGCCCCGTGCTGATTTCCATGTGCAACCACTCCCCTTTCACCCATTTGGCCCGCCCTTTCCCTGGCTGATTACCTCCTTCTCTTCTGAAATGCAGCGCCTGCGCCGATGACAGCTCTCTGATGCAGCGTCGGCTGGAGCGTGACATACGGGCCGGCACATGCGCACTGGATACTCTGAGGCATCTGCCAGTAATGGGTAGTACAGTGCGCGTGTGCCGGCCCGTACGTCACGCTCCAGCCGATGCTGAATCAGAGAGCTGTCATCGGCGCAGGCGCTGCATTTCAGAAGAAGAGAAGGTAATCAGCAAGAAAAAGGGCGGGCCAAATGGGTGAAAGGGGAGTGGTTGCACACGGAAATCAGCACGGGCCTGGGCATCGGCCGTTGGAAGGCCGCCCCTGGGCACCTTCAGACCCTGATTTACATATACAATAAAAGTGTTTTTTATATGAACTATGCAACTGACAACCTTATGGTAAGTAGGATTTTAATGTGGGGACTGTTATCGACGCAATGGTGTTAGTGTGAGATAGTGCACATTTGGGGTGAAAGACTCCCTTTAAATAATGTCATTTTCTGAATACACATTTCCTTCCAATCTGAATCGTTCACATGTGTTCTACCGAAAATGAAGTGAATATTCATAAAAAGATGCGATCCATACCTCTGAAAAGTTAACTGCTAGCGGGATTATTCCAGACACATAGCAGCCGACCAGCATAGCCAGCGACAGGAGGCTGATAGAGCTGAAGTCATCCATGACTGCGAAGAGGATTCAGGCTTCACTCTGCAAGCCAAGAAAAAGTGTTATCCTATAATGCTGTACCCTCCGCCATTACTAACATGGCAGCATGCAGGACGTGATCTCAAGACCGCCCAGTGGAAAAGTACATGGCCAGGGAGATGGAGTGGGGGCCAAGGGAGTATTTTATAGGGTCACTGCATTTTCCAAAAACTTTTGATTGGCTGAGACCCCACCGATCACTAGAAAGAGGAGAGAGAGAAGTGCTCAAATATAGTGCGCTCTCTCTCCTTGCTATCAGAGACGGGTCTCGATTCTGTCTCCTGTAGCAAGGAGAGACAGCACTTCCCTCTTCTCGTTCTAGGGACTGTGCAGGGTCTCCGCACTCAGACCCCACCGATTAAAACCTTTGAAAAGCTCAGTGACCCTATTACAACATCTTATGGATAAAAGTCTTGTTTTAGACACATTTTATTACAAAAGAAAGTACTAATTCCTGGTAAACTCCATAAGGCCAGGGCTCCAGACTAAAAAAAATTACCTAGGAGCCATTGGCTCCTAAACTGAAAAAGTTAGGAGCCAAATAAAATTTTTAGTCGCCAAATTTAAATACATATATAATCATGATATAAAAAAGTGCCTCATTCACACGTCAGTGTGTGGTCAGTGATTTCCAACAGTGATTCTAAGCCAAAACCAGGATTGGAGCAGGACAGGACAGAGATAAGGGATAGGGGAAAGACCTGCTCCTGTTCTGTGTTTCGAGCCGGACCTGATTTTGGCTCAAAATCACTGATGGAAATCACTGACCGAACACTGAGGTGTGAATAAGGCATAAGGCTGGTTTCACACGGGCGTCCCGGAAGCATTGCGGGAAACCCATGCGAGTGCGCATACAATTTCAGTCAGTTTTGTCCGTGATTGTGTTGTTACGTTTTTTTCCACGCGAGTGCAACACTTTTTGCACGTGCGTGATAAAAAACTGAATGTGGTACCCAGACCTGAACCCGGACTTCTTCACTGAAGTTCGGGTTTGGGTTGGTGTTCTGTAGATATTATTTTCCCTAGAATTACAGGTATTATAGATGTAATCACTGTTTATATGGACAGATCTTTCTGTGGAACTACAAGTCCCAGCACAACTCTTATAACTGGTTAGACATGTAGATATACCCCCACTTCTGCAGGTAGTCACAGCCCCTCCCCCAGCATATGGACAGTGTAGGACAGCTCCCGGTCCCATTACCTGTGGTACGTACAGTAACAGGAGGTCCAACAGACCGGACAGCTCCCATTCAGCTGTCATTCAGGACAGTCAGCCAGACAAGCGGCCGACCCGGGTTTTCATGAATCAGAATGGCTGCTTTCTGGGATCTTCACTTCCTGCCGGCCGGAGGAAGCAGAAGGAGCCTGCTGCTTTCACGATACTGCTCTGCCCGGGGCAAGAAAGGCGCACTTACTGGAGGTGTCAGACCAATCCCCGCAGACCTTACTGCTGTGCGTCCCGGCACAGGTGGGCGTGCGCACAGCAGTGCGGTGTGTAGCATAGGTGATTGGCGGCAGGGCAAGGAATTATTGGCTCTCATGCCCCGCCGCCATATTCAGCTACAGCGCGGCAGCCCTGTCGCAAATGGCGACAAGACTAAAAAGTCTTGTCGCCATCTGCAAATTTTAAGGCGCATCGGCGACCATTTTGGTCGCCATCTGGAGCCCTGAAGGCCTCATGCACACTACCATACAGATACCGTCCTTGTTGCAGCAGCATTTTTTGTGGACCCATTGACTGTGAAAAGCACACGGATCATCGGTGTGCTTTTCGCATCCATATGTCCGGTCCGGAAAAAGATAGAACATGTCGGCAAAATGTGGACTACGTACTCTTTGAAGTCAATAAGTCTGCAAAAAATTAAAATAAAAAAACACACACACACACGGACCGCATCAGTACTTTGCGCAAAACAGACACAGTCATGAGATGAGGCCAAAGACTGTGTGCACACTTGCAGCCATTTTTGCATTTCACCAATGCAACTTTTTTTTAAATGTAAACCTTGTAAATATTCTTTGTAAGTGTTAAAAAAAGTCAATCTCTAAAACGCTCTAATTTGCAAAACTGATCTTACACTTTTCTGGTTTGTGACTTGTATACCCAATGTATTTCAGCAGAAGCAGAGACCTCAACCGATGTGCGGAGGGATAGGGAGCGCAGGATTTGCCTGTGACTAATGGAGACTAGGAGACATGGGTCATACACTGTAGGACATGCTAACAGATGCATGTACCTACCTGGGAAAGCCCGTGAAG